>JAQQTP010000072.1:12747500-13947500 GCA_029884605.1 Ormosia emarginata
AGCTGTGTTTTCTCCTTTCTCCCACGTTAGTTCTTGCAGAAATATGATGGAACAGTATTTATAGGCCAAAGTTTTCACTCTCACGCCGCGATGTTAACCACCTTGCAACGCGACATGCGCTGGTATTTGGTCACCACGTTGCGACATTCATTCCTTTACGACGCGGCACTGACGTTCCCATGCCAGTGCCGTAACGTGAGATGTTGAATTTCACCTTGGCCTTCCTCTTCCAATGCGGCTCCAAGTCTTCAACAATTCTGCTTGTTTTGAGCCCTTCCTGCATTAGAGAAATCACCAAGTTAGTAATAGTTACAAATTTACATAATCATATGAAGAATTATACCAATTTGTTCAAGATCATATATGAAGATATTATAATTGAATTCAATGAATATAAGCTTAAAATCTTCCAGATATGCATGATAACAAGGACTAAGCAATTAATAGAGCATATATATAGGGCCAAAATAACTACATTTTATGAAGTTATCACACTCCTAAACCTAGATTTTTGCTAGTTCTCGAGCAAAACACAGTCTGATTAAGTAAACCTGCTTAACAACACATGTTGCAACATACTTCTAGCAATTATCATGAATTTCAATTTCACTGAAACCACAACTAATGAACAATGATTGTTTAAAACCTCAAAGAATGCTAATGCCACACAATCAACTCTACACATATACAATATTCAGCATGCAAACATTCAAAATCTCTTTTCATACAAATCATATCTCCCACAAGCATACAAGCTATACTTTTCCTAATCAAGTCATACTCATCCAGATAAGTTTATGAACATACATGCATAGGAATCAAATAATCCACAAGATTGTCTTTAAACTCTCTCTCCACTAATATAAATTATACACAATTGAGGATCAAAAGGAACTTCAATAGCTTGTAATATAAGACCAATGGTTATGGGTTAAAGAGCAATGGGGAATGATAAAATACAAACATTAAGAAACATAAACATGCAATTTCTAGACTTGAGTCGTCAACTAATACAATTAGGGTATGCAAAATGAACTAATAAGACTCTCCAGAACCATTCTTTCATTGATTTTACCTTTTGGATTTTAGTTTTGGATTTTCTTTTCTTTTCTCTTTCTTTTTCTTTGTCTTTTTCTTTTCCTTAACTAATTTCTTTCACAAAATATGGTTCCTTCAAGTCACTTTTGTACTGACACAAACACTCATGCCCTTTAATCTCAGGACTTAAGTAAAAAAATAACATATTATGCACTCAACAAACTATAATGGTAGGAGAAAGAATGCAATATTTTCACATGCATTAGAATAGTTACATGGTACGAAATATATAGGTGATGAAAAACATATAAGACTAAATATTTATCAAGCTTCAAAGGGAACCTATGAATATGATCATGTAAAGGTAAGCTTTTAAGGCTCAGTCAGTCCAAAACAATGTCCTAATCATTTCCTCAATCATGCATAATCTAGAATTTCAATTCAAGAGAGTTTAAACATAATTTCAAAAATAATCAAAACATCAATATGCACTATTCATAAACATTCTCTAGACAACACTCATATCATGTTCAAAGTTACACAGACATACGAGTTGGATCCAAATCATACATTAGAAAAACGACTAGATTGTTAAACATGTTTCTTGATCGCATATGGTTTCACTTAAAAATTGGAAAATTACAAACACTAATATCATAGGACTATCAAAACCTTACTAGCGATTAGCACATGATATACATTAAAAACTTTCCAACATTTTCAATCACACATATAAACTATCATGTGCACAAAAGTGATATACATCATACCCATTATGTGAAAGGGGATGACAATTGTATTTTGAAAGAGATTTTCACAATTATATGTTCCTTCAGATGTTATCATAACTAACTAGTATTTATTTGGCCCATTATGATCATTTTAATATATTCGAGTTTGAGTTGAATATTCAAAACATGCATTCATCTAGCTTATGGGCATTAAAACATATAAGCTATATACTCACTTAACATAAATAACCAAAAAACTAAATTTAAGCATACTAATATATACAAAATCCATTAAACAACATAATTTTTTAACATTATAACATGCTTTTAAACATTATAAACATACAATCCTAAAAACACAAATATGTTATAATGCTCTCCCTCAAACCTAAGAAAAACAGTGCTCGCACTGAATACAAAATATAAGGAAAATATAATGAAAGGAAATGTCTTGTATGAAAAAGGGCTAATCGTCATCCTCCTCATCAGGCTGATCAACATCATTTGCTCTTTCGCCAGCCTGGGGAGCCTGCTGCTGTGGGGGAGGATTTGCCACCGTCTCGGGTGGGAACTTTGGAACCTGGAAATCATCCATCGGTAGTCCCAGTCTCTCTGTCATTCATCTCTGTGTAGCAATAGTGTACTGGTATTGGCATGTCTACAACGTTACTAATCGGGCCATCTGAGCCTCCATTTGGGCTTGACAGTCCGCATCTGGAGGTGGGGCAGCTCTGGGCTCTCTGTGACCTTGTCTCTATCGGGCTGGTGCTGGGGTTGGAGTGGCTCCCAGCCTCTCAATGAAAGAATCATTAAGAGGATGTTTCATATCTGTAAGCTCCTCATGTGACCCCTACTGTACGTGCTAGCTGGCACAAAGTGTATGGATGAGAAAAGGGAAGAAAAGGCTCTTGTACTCCCTCACAGACCTCCTGATCTGATCTAGGATGATATGAGCAACGTCTATAGTCCGACGCTTAAGGATGACGTATGTCATAATAGCCCAATCTCGGGTCACATCTAATAAGTTTGCCATTAGCAAGATCTGGGGAAGTACCATGCCTTGTTTGTCTGGACACTCAAGGTCCAGACCACGGGCTGTGACTCAACTGTGCAAATCCTAGCCGTGACCATAGAAAGATCAATGCCCTCATCTAGCTCCCACTATAAAAATGATGTGAACTTACAAATCTCTGGGGGTGGAGGCAAAGTCAGGGCTGTTGTGATAGATGCAATAGAGAAAGACATTGTGCGTCCCTGCACTCTGACAGTAGTAGTCCCCTCACCCAAAAAGGCCGCATTCGCGTAGAACTCACGAACTACTAGAAGAACAACTGAAGATACTGGGTGTTGAGCAAATCTACTCCAATTGAGCTCATTGAGGGTCCTTTCAGTCTTTGGGTATATGTCTCTTACAAAAGAGAAGCCTCGTTCCAGTATGAGTGGTCTGGTGACCAAGATAGTATATCTCTCAGCTGTAGTAGCTATTATAAACCTCATCATGTCAAACTGTGGAGGAGGTGGAAGGGGAGACTCTCTGTTGTGATGGCTGCTAGCACCTCATTGGCATTTAGGTGGCATGGTATATGTACAATAAGGTACATATACCTGGAAAAATATGCAACATGTTAGAATTATTCATTCAAAAATATGAAAAACATGTTAAACTGAATAATTCTGCATATATGGGGAGCACACGCCGCGGCATGCATCTCCGCGCCGCTGCATTCATCAATCTTCAAGCTCATGCCATGACATACAACCATCACACCAACATTCATGCACAAATTCATCTACCGCCACGGCGTTACGTTGGCATGCCGCAACATTCAACCAAATTCAAATTCACGTCGTGGCACTAAACCATTACGCCGCAACATTTCAGCAAAAATTCAACAACACGCTGCAACGTTGCAATTCTACGTCGTGGCATTAGATGAACCAAACCGTGACGTGATAACCACGCCAAAGGCATGGTTATATGCCTACTAATTCTAGTATAATTCCCTTGATTTTACCCTTTTACTGCTCATTGCCCTGATAAATTGCAAAAATTGATTGTGAGATTGTGATTTAACTTAGTTAATCAAAAAGATGGTGAATTCTCATTCTTTTCTTGTGTCTTTGCGGGGAAAACACCGAAGAAGAACGGATTTGAAGTCTCCAAGGAAGACTATAAGCAATTCTGCGATCACGGGCGCCCGGGCGCTACGGAAGGAGCGCCAAGCGCCCTTGAAGACTTGAGAGGAAATCCACGCGGGCAAACGGCGCCTAGGCGCTCAAGACGAAGCGCCTAGGCGCCGTGAATTATGAAGAGGATGCGTGCTTTGGACATATAGCGCCTAGGCGCGCTACGCAGCGAAGGCGCTCGAGACGAGAATATAAGTTAAATTTTGCTGACCTAATTGAGAGGGTGCGCGGAGAATAGGAAGGAGGAGCACGGATCATTGCTATTCTGGGGCATTCTGAGGTGTTCTGAAGGGAAGAAAACGTGGAAACGAATCAGATCTTCACCTACCTATGGAGTTTTCCCTTTTCTCTTCTCTTATTTCAGTTTTTACAATAGTTGTCATGTGTAGCTAAATTTCCCTTTGTTGGGATTGAGTGGATTTTGATGGATTTTGCTTGTAATTGACTTGGGATTTGGTATGCTTAATGGATTCTTCTATTTTGAGTTTATAATCTTTGTTCTTAAAGCTTTATAAGGTTTGATAATCCTTAGAATTCTTTTTGGGTTTATGCATTGGATGGAAATTTGATGTGTGAATTTCGTTTAAGATTATAAACCTTGTGTTTCATCATGCTAGGAATAGTAGATGAAGGCTTGTTATCTTGTTGAATTCTCAATCTTAATGCTTTGTCCCTATTAGAATCACCTAAGGAATTAGGGGTTTTGATTAGGATTTAAGGTTCTTGTACCTAAGGAATTAGGACTTGGATATTTAGGTGAATTCGATAACAAAATAGAAGTAAAAATTTGTTCTAATCCCAATTTAATCTGCAGCAAATGAAATCAAATAAAACTTGATCCCAACTCCTTCATTAATTGGTTATCTTTCATATTGCATACTAAGTGTTTGTTGAATTGCCTCATATAAAAAAAAAAAATCCAAAAACATTGTCTCTGCATAAATTTATGTGTTTTTCTTGTTTTGCTACTAGAGCTCACTTTGATCCAAATCTCGGTTTAAATAGTAGCTAACTTCGTGACTGGTACTTGACCATCGATCCACGAGAACGATATCCAGGTTTCTCACCGTTTTTATTACTTGACGATCCGGTACACTTGCCGTGGTCTCATCAAGTTTTGGCGCCGTTCAGGGGATCGATTTTACCAATATCGGTAATATCGAAGGCAGCCACTAGTTTAAACATTTTTCTTTTGTTTATTGATTGTAGTTTTTAATTTCTTTAGTTTACTTATTTCATTGAGTTATTTTTGCTCTGATATTGTGTGTTAAGTGTATGCGAGGTACCATTCATCCAGACAACCTTCTCTTTGACTCTGAAATTGAAAAGACCGCAAAAGCTTTGAGGAAGCAAACTAGAGAAAGAAGAAGGAATTTGCGTGACATTCAAACAGTTTTTGAAGACATGGCAGATAATGGAGAGAATGTAGATCCTCCACCACCACAACCACCTGTTAGGACTCTCATGGATTACTCTATTCCTAACATGGATGGGTGTGGAGCGAGCATAACGAGACCGCCAGTTCAAGCAAATAATTTTGAATTGAAGCCTTGACCCTTCTTCATTTGGTTCAGCACAATCAATTTGGAGGACTTGACAATGAAGATCCACATGCACATATACAAGGGTTCCTTCAAATTTGTGATACTGTGAAGCTGAACGGAGTGAGTGAGGATGCTATTCGCTTGAGATTGTTCCCTTTCTCCGTGAGGGACAGAGCTAAGAACTGGTTGGATTCATTGGCTCGGGGAAGCATTACCACATGGGCTGTCTTAGTCCAGAAATTCCTCACTAGATACTTTCCTCCTTCCAAAGCTGCAAAGTTGAGAAGCGAGATCACTTCATTCAGACTGACTTGATGGGGAATCTCTAAGTGAAGCGTGGGAGAGATACAATGAAAATGCGAGGAAGTGCCGCATCACTGTTTTGACTTTTGGATTCAAGTCCGAGTTTCTATAATGGCATGCTACCTCAAACTAGAGCCATGGTTGATCTTTGTGACGAGGTGGGGCATTGAATTATAAAACCCCAGAGGAGGCATGGGAGTTGTTTGAAATGATGGCCAATAACGATTACCAGCGAGCTGGAGAAAGAGCTGTAACGAAGAAAGGGTATTTGGAGATTGATTCTATGAATGCATTGTTGGCTCAAAACAAAATTTTGACTCAACAACTTGAGAATCTCACCAAAAAGGTCGACACCCTTAGTGTGAATGCGGTGAGCAATGCCCCTATGGCTTGTGACTTCTGTGGAGGTGAACATGGGAGTGTGGATTGTCCAGGAAACATGTTTGGACCTCCAGCTCAAGAACAAGTGAACTTCATGAACAACCCTCCAAGACAAAGAATAATCCTTACTCCAACACGTACAACCCGGGTGGAGGAATCACCCTAATTTTTCATGGAGTAATCAAGGAAATCAAGCTCAACCGAGACAACAGATGGGATATCAAGGACACTCTCAACAGTCGTATCAAGGTCCTTCATCATCCCAACCTCAGTCTAATGAGAAGAAGGCTTCATGGGAGTTAGCCTTAGAGAAATTGGCTACACAAACTTCGTCCTTTGTTAAAACCACCACGATTTTATGGAGGAGACAAGAGCGGGATTTAGAAATCGGGATTACGCAATCCGTAATCTAGAGACCTGGTGGGCCGGCTCGCAAAACAACTTGCGAGAGAGACCTCCGGGTTCATTGCCAAGCGACACGGTCCCAAACCCTAGAGGAAATGAACATGTGAAAGCTATAACAACTAGGAGTGGGAAGGTTATTGAACCACAATCAGGAAAGGAGAAGATCAGTGAAGGAAAAGTTGAGAAACTTGGTGAAGAAGTGCCTCATGAAGAAGTTGAAGTATCTCGAGATCCTTTGCCCAATGACTCTAATGAAAAGGAGTCACAAAAAAGAGCAAACAGTGAAGATTCCACCGCCAATTATTAAGTTGCCCTTTCCTCAACGACTCAAGAAGGAGAATGATAAAAAATAGTTTGGGAAGTTTATGGAGGTCTTTAACAAGCTACAAATCAATATACCGTTTCTTTGAAGCTCGGAACAAATGCCTCATATGTGAAATTCATGAAGGAGATGTTGTCTAAGAAGAGAAGGATTGGACACGAAGAGACCATTATGCTTACGGAGGAATGCAGTGCAATCCTTCAAAAGAAGCTTCCTCCTAAGCTTAAGGATCTGGAAGCTTCTCAATTCCATGCACTATTGGGGATAGAACATTTGGAAAAGCTTTATGTGATCTTGGTGCAAGCATTAGTCTCATGCCTTTGTCTATCTTCAAGCAATTGGGGATCGGCCAAATAAAGCCCACCATGGTAACTCTTCAATTTGCGGATAGGTCTATGAAGCATCCTCATGGAGTTATTGAAGACGTATTAGTGAAAGTTGACAAGTTCATCTTCCCGGTGGACTTCGTTGTTCTTGACATGGAAGAAGATAGAGACATTCCTTTGATTTTGGGGCGGCCGTTCCTTGCAACTGGTAGAGCTCTCATTGATGTGGCGGATGGGACTTTAACATTAAAGGTCCAAGAGGAAGCCATCACTTTTAATGTCTTTGAAGCTATGAAGCACCCGGGAGATCGAGAAGCATGCTTTAGCATTGACGTATGTGACTCCTGTACCTCCAATTCTTATAGGGAAGGCAGCCTCTCTTCACTTCTTAAAAAAGTGCTTGTTGAATCAAAAGTGAAAGCTAATGATGATGATGATCTGACAGTTAGAGAAATACTTAACTTGTTGGAAAACTCATCCCCCGATCCTAAAGATGAACAACAAGAATGGGAGGAATTGGTGAGAGGAGAAGATGAAACCCAACAAAAAAAAGATGAAGTGCCAAAGGTTGAGCTCAAACCACTACCCACACACTTAAAATATTCCTTTCTTGGTGAGCACAATTCTTACCCTATCATCATCAATGCTTGAATTGAGCCAAATGGAAGAAGAAAAATTGTTGAAGGTGTTACGGGATCATAAGAGAGCCATCGGATGGTCGATCGGTGATTTGAAAGGAATAAGTCCTTCTTTATGCATGCACAAAATTCTCATGGAAGAAAATCATAAAACAGTAGTGCAGCCACAAAGGAGGCTTAATCCGGTCATGAAAGAAGTGGTTCGTAAGGAGGTCTTCAAGCTTCTTGATGCTGGGCTTATCTACCCCATCTCGAGACAACCCTTGGGTTAGTCCCATCCAGGTTGTGCCTAAAAGGGTGGGACAACGGTGGTTATGAATGAAAACAATGAATTGATACCCACTCGGACGGTTCTGGGATGGAGGGTATGCATTGACTACCGAAGGTTGAATGATGCAACAAGGAAGGATCATTTTCCACTTCCTTTTATTGATCGGATGTTAGAGCGGTTGGTAGGGCATGAATACTATTGCTTTTTGGATGGATATTCCGGCTATAACCAGATTCTTTGTGGCTCCGGAGGATCGGGAGAAAACAAAGCATTTACATGCCCTTATGGAGTGTTTGCTTACGGAAGAATGCCCTTCGGACTTTGCAACGCACTCAGCCCACATTCAAAGGTGTATGATGTCCATCTTCTCGATATGATTGAAAAACATATCGAAGTATTCATGGATGATTTCTCGTATTTGGTTCTTCATTTGATATATGCTTGCATAACTCTTTGTCTTTAGTTTAAAAAGATGTGAAGAAACAAACTTGGTTTTAAACTGGGAAAAATGCCATTTCATGGTGAGAGAGGGAATTGTTTTAGGGCACCGCATCTCAACCAAGGGATTGCAGTTGATCGTGCCAAAGTTGAAGTTATTGAAAAACTTCCCCCCACTAATGTAAAAGGCATTCGTAGTTTTTTGGGGCATCTTGGCTTTTATAGGAGATTCATAAAAGATTTTTCGAAAATTGCTAAACCTCTCAGTGATCTCCTAGTAAAAGATGCTCCATTCGATTTTAATGAGACATGCATGTTAGCTTTTAACACTTTGAAGCATAAACTGACCACTGCACCAATTGTAATTGCACCTGATTGGAGTCCGCCATTTGAAATTATGTGTGATGCAAGCGACAACTCTTTGTAGGTGTCTTGTTCTAGGTCAAAGGAAAGATAAGTTGCTGCATGTGATTTATTATGCGAGTCATGTCTTAAATCTTTGCACAACTTAATTATGCTACTACGAGAAAAAGAATTATTAGCTATTGTTTATGCATTTGACAAGTTTCGTTCTTACTTGGTGGGTTCCAAAGTGATTGTGTATACAGATCATACAAACTGTCAGGTACCTTTTCGCCAAGCAAGATTCGAAACCAAGGCTTATCCGATGGATTCTATTGTTTGCAAGAGTTCGATCCGGAGATAAAAGATAAGAAGAGGCGAGAATTCGGTGGTGACCATTTATCTCGGTTGGAAAGTGCGAGATGAAAATGAGGAGAAAAGACCAATCAATGATCGGCTTTTTCGATGAGCGGTTATTGATTGTGGTGAGCTTACCATGGTATGCCGATATAGCAAACTACAAGGTTGGCAAAGTGATTCTGTGGATTTTAATTCACAACGGCGGAAAAGGTTCTTCCATGAAGCCAAGTTCTATGTGTGGGACGAACCATTTACGTACAAGAGAGGTGTTGATGGTCTGTTGAGAAGATGTGTGCCTGAAGAAGAGCAAGAACAAATTCTGTGGCATTGTCACAATTCTGGGTATGGTGGACATTTTAGTGGAGATAGGACAGCAGCTAAGGTCCTACAATCGGGGTTATTTTGGCCATCACTTTTCAAGGATGCGTTTGCATATGTCAAGAGGTGTGATAGGTGCCAAAGAACCGGAAATATCTCAAAGAGGAATGAGATGCCCCAAAATCCCATCTTAGAAGTTGAAGTATTTGATGTTTGGGGTATCGACTTCATGGGCCCTTTTCCTTCTTCATATTCTAAGGTATACATCTTGGTGGCTGTGGATTATGTTTCAAAATGGGTGGAAGCGCATGCTGTCCAGACCAATGATGCCAATGTTGTGATTGGGTTCGTGAAGAAGCAAATTTTCTCAAGGTTTGGGGTGCCCGGGCCCTAATAAGTGATGAGGGTACCCATTTCTGCAACAGGAAGCTTGAAACTTTCTGCGAGAAAATATAATGTTCATCATAGAATTGCTACTCCCTATCACCCTCAAGCAAGCGGTCAAGTTGAAGTGTCCAACCGACAATTGAAGCTAATCTTGGAGAAAACAGTAAATTCTTCTAGGAAGGACTGGGCAATGAAGCTAGATGATGCTCTCTGGGCATATAGAACCGCCTTCAAGACTCCAATTGGCATGTCTCCATTCCAATTGGTTTATGGCAAGGCATGCCATTTACCTCTTGAATTGGAGCATAGGGCACTGTGGGCAACAAAGTTCTTGAACTTTGATTTGACAAAAGCAGGAGAGTCAAGGATATTGCAGCTTCATGAACTTGAAGAATTCCGGAACTCAGCCTATGAGAATGCCAAAATTTACAAGGAGAATACCAAGAAATGGCATGACAAAAGGATCGTTCACAAAGAATTCCAAAAAGGCCAACTAGTACTCCTATTCAATTCAAGATTGAGGTTGTTTCCAGGAAAGCTCAAGTCTAGATGGTCTGGCCCGTTTGAGATCAAGCAAGTATTTCCTAATGGTGTGGTGGAGGTGAAAGACTTGAATTCAGATAGAAGCTTCAAGGTGAATGGGCAAAGGCTCAAACCCTACTTTGGGGGAGATTTTGAGCGAAGAAGGGAGTCCATCAATTTGATCTCCGTGTGAAACAGGCAACGTCGAGCTAATGACGTAAAACAAGCGCTTCTTGGGAGGCAACCCAAGTTGATTTTGTTTTTCTTTCGTTGTTGTTATGTTCGTTTCTCTGTTTTGATTAATTGATGTGAGTTGAAGGTGGTTTTCATTTGTTTGTCCTGTTGTTATTAATTAATAATGGTTGAACTAGTTTAGAGTGGTGAGAGAGAGAAGAGGATTGTGGTTTGGGAGGATTTTCATGAGAATTAGGGAGCAGAAACCAGTCTGCAGAGGTTTGAATGTTCAGCAATAGCGCCCAGGCGCTCTTGTATGTAGCGCCTAGGCGCTAATGGTAACAAGAGGTGTTTCTCACTGGAGGTATAGCGCCTAGGCGCTATACTTATAGCGCCTAGGCGCTAACATCACATATCCCCCTGGTACTTAAGCGCCCAGGCGCTTATATCTTAGCGCCCAGGCGCTTATATCTTAGCGCCTAGGCACTGTTGGCATATCTCCCCTGGAATCTTAGCGTCTAGACAATTTGTGATTTCAGCGTCCCAGTATTGTAATTAAAAAAAAAAAAAAAAAAAAAAAAAAAAAAAATATAAAAAAATAATAAATAATAAATAGAAAAGGGCACCAGCGCCTAGGCGCTACGGACTAAGCGCCTAGGCGCTCATCTCATGTTCTGCGTTTTAAAACGCGAACCGTTCTCCCTTTCTCCATTACCTCTCGCAACCTCTCCTCTCCTCTCCTCACTACCGTGCCCCTAGCCCCTGCATGTCTCTCTCTCTCTCTAATTGCATTACATTCTAACCTCCCTCTCCACTACCTCCACCGTACCCTACCCCATTCTTCCCCTTTTCCCTTCTTTTCTCCACAAACCGTAAATCCCTTTTCGCAGTGCATCCATCCTGTTCTTTTTGCATTCCTTGCCCAGGTGAGTGTTCTTTTAATTTTTATTCTCATTTTTTTTTTTTGGTTTTGTGTACATGTTGATTTGTATGTGAATGCATGGGTTGATTATCCCACGCACCATTTTCTCTTCCATTTTATGACTATGGGTTAGGGATTTCCCAATGCTTGCATGTACCTATTTTCATTGTGGAAATGCTTAACACATTGCCTGTGTATGAAGGACTTTGTTGATGACTTTGGGTATTTTGGGTGAATTTTGGAATTTTTGAGTAATTCTTAGGGTTCATCAGGCTATTTTTGCGTGATTTGTGGTAATTCTGGATATGGGTGATTTTGGGTGATTGTTGTTCATTTTGGGTTCAAGTGTATGCTCATAATTCTGAGTAATTTTTGGTCTTAATGCAAAATGCCTGTTATGATTGCAAAATTTTGCATTATATGTGTACTGAGTTCTCATAAATTCGAACTCTGAATTGTACACTAAGCTTTTCTCTGTTTTGATTACAGGATCATGGCACCCAAGCTGCAACCCACCCGAAAAACGCAAGACTCAAGGAGAGAGCTCCCGCCAACAAACTGCGTTTAATGCTGATCTCTTCTTGTCGGCGGAGCATGAGAAACGCCTGAATGAATTCCTATGCAATTGGGGATTTGTCCCAGAACGAGGGATATTTTTGAACAATGGGGAGTGCGATGAAATTTTCAACCAAATCTTGAGGAGGAACTGGTCAAAGCTCTGCAAATTACCGGTCGATGGGTCTGCTTCCATCGTCCGTGAATTTTTCGCAAATGCATTTCGATCAGAGGATGATGCCCGCAACAAATTTGAATCCTACGTCAGGGGGCGTCGCATTCTATTTGATGCCCGAACTCTGGACCGATTCTTGGAGACACCCGAAGAAGTTGGTGATTGTGGGTACACCAAGCTAAAGAAAGAAGCATTGAACCCCGACTTAGTGCTTCGAACCATCTGCAAACGGGGGCACGGTGGGAACCGGACTCGGTGCGCTACCGAAGTTTCGAAGAAGTCGATTTGCTACCCATTCCAAAAGCCTGGTGCACGTTCTCCGAAGCTAGATTCTTCCCCAACTCTCACCATCAAGAGGTGACGAGGATCGGGCGCTCTTGATTTTTGCTATTGTGACCGGCCGATCGGTGGATGTCGGCTTGGCGATCTCCGTAACATGCAAACGTTGGCACAAAGCGGGACCGGCGGTCCCGTTTATGGTACCCTGCCTCATCACCCGGTTATGTCGGCGGCGGGGTGGAGATCACCGGTGATGTCTCAATCGAGCCAGCTCCGGTGTGGACGTGGCCATGATCAACCGGTACTTACAAGACGATGACCCCAACCGATTCCTCCGGCTAGAGCCGGGCAGCCGAGCCACCTCGTCCCCGTCCGAGACTTCATCCGGTGGAGTTGAACGTCGTCTCCAACGCCTTGAGACCTATATGGTTCGGTCGAGCCAAGCAATAGAGATGATTTGAGGAACACGGCGGTTCGGTTAAATGTCGATCCGGATGCCCTAGGCGGCATCCCACTTCCAACAGAGGAGTCGAGAGAGTGAAGATGGAGCGTCTTTGGTGGGGAAGACAATGAGAGCAGCGATGACTGATCTTCAAGGGGGAGTTTCTATTTTTCTTTTTCCTTTATTTGTTTTGCATTTCCAGTTTTTATTTTCTTTTTGCTTTTGTTGTTATTCATGCTGTTTGAAGTCAATACTCAAGCGCTTGGGGACAAGCACGAGAGTAAGTTTGGGGGAGTTAAGTTTAGTTAGAAAATTTAATCTTTGTTAGGATTGGACTACCCCATTTTTCCCATTTTTGCTAATCCCTTTCAAAAAAAAAAAAAAAAAAAAAAAAAAAGATGCATGGCAACTGTGTGATCTTGTTGTTTGCAGTTCATTAGGAATGGTTTCATACCACCCTTACATGAATCTAGTTGCTTGGCTGTTAATGGGTTTTGGTAAATAATTTGCATTCATTATCCTGGGAATGAGTATTGAGCCTCCAACATGATTTTATTCGTGAGTGGACACGTGTGAGGCTTTACTCTCCTGCATTTGCTTGATTCTCTGATGCACTCATGATTTACACAGTATGTGATCTGAATTAAGCCATTTTGATTGCTGAGCCGACCCAAAAAAAAAAAAAAAAAAAAAAAACAAACCCCATGACCACATCTTTTGCATGACCTTTGAGCTTAATGAGTCTCTTTCTTGGTTGAACCCTCCTATTTGACCTAGCCTTATGAGTGACATCCTAAGAGACTAAGTGAGCATTGGAAGTTGAAAAGAGGAGAAAATTTGAGTTAAAAAAAAAAAGAGGAGAATGGATTTACTGAATCGCTATCCCTTTGAGGCCGATGGGTTCTTGGGTGATACTTGACAATGATCAAGTACCCTTTGAGACCAGGTAGGTTACTGGGAAAATTCAAAAAAAAAAAAAAAAAAAGTTTGGAAGGATTGAGATTTCTGAATAGATAAATTGTTAGAAATACCAATGCTCATTTGCTCTCCAAGGTAGTTGTTTTACATGTTCATCTCTTTACCTTGTACCTTGGCACCAATGAGGTTTTGAATTTTAGCCTTCTGAGGGTTACATGGTGTGAATCATGAGCTTGCATTTTGAGAAGAAGATCAAATTCATGGGGGTAGGCTCACGGTGTGTTGTGAGAGAAACACAAGCCTAAACACACGGGAGGGATTGAGTGAGCATTCACTTGAAATCATCTTGCATGTATTGGTTGCCAGATCCATTAACTTCCAAGTGATGATTGAGCAATGTAATGTTGGTATGACTCCAACGTCTAATTTCCAGTTGAACTTCAGTTTGCACAGTTGTGGGTTATAATCGTGGGAATGCTTGGTTGGTTGCCGTACCTATGGTTTTGTTTCATTTGCCCGAGGACGTGGCAAATGTTAAGTTTGGGGGAGTTTGATAACCACGCCAAAGGCATGGTTATATGCCTACTAATTCTAGTATAATTCCCTTGATTTTACCCTTTTACTACTCATTGCCCTGATAAATTGCAAAAATTGATTGTGAGATTGTGATTTAACTTAGTTAATCAAAAAGATGGTGAATTCTCATTCTTTTACTGTGTCTTTGCAGGAAAACACCGAAGAAGAACGGATTTGAAGTCTCCAAGGAAGACTATAAGCAATTCTGCTGATCACAGGGCACCCAGACGCTACAGAAGGAGCGCCTAAGCGCCCTTGAAGACCGAGAGGAAATCCCTGGGCAAACGGCGCCTAGGCGCTCAAGGACAGCGCCTAGGCGCCCGTGAATTATGAAGAGGATGCGTTTGGACATATAGCGCCAGGCGCTGGGCCACGCAGCGCCTAGGCGCTCAAGACAGAATATAAGTTAAATTTTGCTGACCTAATTGAGAGGGTGCGCGGAGAATAGGAAGGAGGAGCACGGATCATTGCTATTCTGGGGCATTCTGAGGTGTTCTGAAGGGAAGAAAACGTGGAAACGAATCAGATCTTCACCTACCTATGGAGTTTTCCCTTTTCTCTTCTTTTATTTCAGTTTTTACAATAGTTGTCATGTGTAGCTAAATTTCCCTTTGTTGGGATTGAGTGGATTTTGATGGATTTTGCTTGTAATTGACTTGGGATTTGGTATGCTTAATGGATTCTTCTATTTTGAGTTTATAATCTTTGTTCTTAAAGCTTTATAAGGTTTGATAATCCTTAGAATTCTTTTTGGGTTTATGCATTGGATGGAAATTTGATGTGAATTTTCGTTTAAGATTATAAACCTTGTGTTTCATCATGCTAGGAATAGTAGATGAAGGCTTGTTATCTTGTTGAATTCTCAATCTTAATGCTTTGTCCCTATTAGAATCACCTAAGGAATTAGGGGTTTTGATTAGGATTTAAGGTTCTTGTACCTAAGGAATTAGGACTTGGATATTTAGGTGAATTCGATAACAAAATAGAAGTAAAAATTTGTTCTAATCCCAATTTAATCTGCAGCAAATGAAATCAAATAAAACTTGATCCCAACTCCTTCATTAATTGGTTATCTTTCATATTGCATACTAAGTGTTTGTTGAATTGCCTCATATAAAAAAAAAATCCAAAAACATTGTCTCTACATAATTTTATGTGTTTTTCTTGTTTTGCTACTAGAGCTCACTTTGATCCAAATCTCGGTTTAAATAGTAGCTAACTTCGTGAACTGGTACTTGACCATCGATCCCTGAGAACGATATCCGGTTTCTCACCGTTTTTATTACTTGACGATCCGGTACACTTGCCGTGGTCTCATCATGACGCAAGCACAAAAAAATCGTGTTTTTGCCCAGCAATACGCAGGGCAACACCAAAGCACATATATTGAAGTTTAAGTGTGAAAAAGCAAAATTAATTAAAAGCAAATTTTTGAAAGGATGAAGCTAGCGAGCATTAGAGAGTAACTGTAAATAGGGTAATGGTTGTGAACTTGTGATAGATGATTTGATAATGTGATCTTGTCTTTTTCCTTTTTTTTCTCGTTTTCTTGATAAAATTTTTTTCTTTCTTTTAAAAAACATCAAATCATAGATAAAGGAGATGCTTGTTGTTGAAATAGCTGAGAATAGAAAATTTCTTGTATAGTATTTATTAAAAAAAGAAAAAATAAAAATGAAGAGCTGAGAATGCTATACTGTCGAGAAATTATTGCTTGCTTTGTAGCATAGGAAATACATTAGGAGAATAAATCTTTCTTATTAACTTTGAATTAATAACTTAACATTTATACAAGTTTGTTTAAAATCAATGATAAATTTTTTTCTTAAGACATGCATTTATTGTGCTAAGAGCATATTAGAATTTCTCTTGTAATATCTATAATTTTATTTTATTTTTTTTATAAGGCCTCGACTCACTTTATGGTTCTGATGGAAGGACTTCCTAATAAGGCCTTTAGATGACCTCTTAATAGGGCTTAAGGAATGGGTAGAGGATAAGGACAATAAAATTAGGTTGAAGAACATTTTGGAAAAATTGAAATTCGGTACTCTTTCTAATTATCGCAAACTATTATCAACTGAACTATTAACACAGAACTAGAGATGGAAAATCGGGTTGGACCCGACAAATCAACTCATTCAACTTGCCAAATGGCAAATTTGATTGCATTTTCGAACCTGTTAATTTGTTTTTTGGTGTGCATAAAACCCATTTTTTTAAATATGTTTTATAACCTATAGGCTTAACATGTAGGGCATTGAGTCATTTTTTTTTAAAAAAATTTTTAGGCGGGTTAGTCCGTAAATTAAACGAGTTAACTCACGGGTCAAACTAGACTAACCCATCTTTTTTTTTAATCTTTTTTGACAAATTAACTAATCTAACCCATCACACACACACACACACACACACACACACACACACACACACACACACACACACACACACACACACACACACACACACACACACACACACACACACACACACACACACACACACGTATACCATAAAATAGGGTCGATTGACATTTTCAACTTGGCACGACCCGTTTTTATAAACCCAAACCCGTGGCGAGTTGATTGCTTTGCAACCTCTACACAGACAACATCCATACACACACACACACACACAAATATATATATATATATATATATATATATATATATATATATATATATATACACACACGCGCGTATACGGTAAAATAGGGTCGGTTGACATTTTCAACTTGGCACAACTCGTTTTTTATAAATCCAAACCCGTGGCGGGTTGATTGCTTTGCCACCTCTACATAGGACAACATCCATAAAATTTTAGAAAATGAAGGTGTACATTTCCTCTCATGTAGAATGCCGCCAAGATTATTGTGTAGGAAAATATGTGTTTACTAGGAATAAAATCTAAGATGAGACCAAGTTACAACAACTAGGTCCCATAACAAGACCCCTTTTTAACAAACTCATTTATTGTTAAAGAAACCCTAAGAGGAAGATATAATCAAACTGGGCCTGGAGGTATCTCACTCTCTGTGGCCATGTGGTCAGTAGGGTGATGCAAATTATCCAAGCAAACTCACTTACGTACCCTCTCTCCTTGATTAACAGCACCATGGTTTCTCTTCTTTTAACTAAGTTATCCTTTGTTGATCTTTGCAACGCTTGCTTCTATTATGGTGATTGAGTTTTTCCTATTTGGCTTACAGTTGCTAGAGTATGTCGAGCTTTTATTAAGCCTCATAGTTGTAGTTATTTGCGTTCATCGGCTTTTGAGATAGAAATTGCATTATGAAAGGAGAGGCTGGGGATTGCCTGGCTCCTATCAGCTTGTAAAGCATGGCTCTCAAGAGTTGGTTCTTAGCATTCAACCTATGTCATACTTGGCATTCAGCTTCTCAAGCTGCATTACTTCCTTTGTAGTCTCCTCAAGGAGAATTACTCTCCATTATTAGATAAATTATGTGCTTATAATAATAATAATAATAATAATAATAATAATAATAATAATAATAATATTTTAGAATTATGTTATGAGAGTTACTTAAGAAGGTAAGAGATTGTGGCTTTCTTTGTGGTTTAGCATCAGCAACGCTAGAGCGAGGGGATGAGTATATGCAAAAGACACTTCGACGCTTAAGTCAGTAGGTGTGTAAGAAAGAAAGTGTGTATAATTAGGAATTAGGTCATACATTTGTTCTTTTGCTGAGTATCTTTATATAAGAGCATTTTTTAGGTGTGAGTGTGAGAAATCTTTGCATTTAGTGCATATTAAATGTTGTCCCCTTGAGAGGTGGAAACTGTTATTCCTTATGATTTATTCCCTACTTTTGTGGGGTTGTGGTGAATATCCTTTTCTGTTGAAGGAGTCATGCCTTGCACCTAGGCTGCTTCACACACACAACAATGTTAGAGTGTCAGCTGGCGGGTCGAGTTGCTCCAGATTCGTGGACCTGGATGTCGGTCCATAACAATTGACCCTAGCTTGATACTTGAATGGAACAACTAAGTGTCAAGATACAAGTTCTATCGGAGCACATGACGCGCAATGGACAAAAAGGTCCGAGTTATAGTACTAACATCGGATCTCATGATGTTATCTCAAAGGATTGAGGTTTGTGATGTATCATAGTAAATTCTCGGGGTACATGAGTAAGGTCGAGATCGGTGATGGATCACTCTACTTAAGTTATTATACTGTCATCCGGGGTAGGCAGTAAGTTGGCCCATGTATAACTTGTGGGGTCTATGAAAGTATCTCGGATTAGGACCGAGATTTGTGGTGTTGTTGTACCGTGGTATCTCGTTGAAGGTCTGTGATCTGGGTTGGGGTGTCTTTAAACGCCACGCGTCATTTCAATTTTGAACGTTCTGTGCATTGTCCTTTTAGATATCTTTATTTAGAGACGGTATACCACATGGTTGAAGGACAGTGGAAGCCGTCGTTTGGGGGTTTGTAGCGCCATGATGAGCCGTTTTCAAATTTCAAAAAAGAGGTATCATGATGAGACACTTTAACCAAAACGACATATCTGTCCATTAATGGCAGTGATTTGGGCCGATTTTCTGCACTTAAATATAAGAATGAGTTTTAACCCTTCCCACTCTTTGCTTATGTTTGCACTCCAAATTTTTTCCTCCGATGACTTAGGTGGTTTTCTGCGTCTTTCATGGTGG
Source organism: Ormosia emarginata (assembly GCA_029884605.1). Taxonomy (NCBI): domain Eukaryota; kingdom Viridiplantae; phylum Streptophyta; class Magnoliopsida; order Fabales; family Fabaceae; genus Ormosia; species Ormosia emarginata. Next base: position 12,766,731 of record JAQQTP010000072.1, read on the forward strand.
TTATTGGTTATTCGAGGCCTTTCTACACATTCTTCACCATCCAAAACCTCTTTTTTTTCCCCGTTACTTAAGGTACTCCTCACCTTCACCCTTTTCATTTCCACCATTTTCTTTGAGCATTTAGTGGGGAGAAATATTAGGAAATGAGGAGATGGTGCAAAATAGCGATCGTCGGTTGAGGTCTTGAGTCCTCCCTGGTCTCCATCACGTCAGCCACGGTGGGGGTTTCGAGGCCATGGTGGGGACTCTTATGATAGTCCAACTTCCTTGATTAGGATGAGGATCTTAGAGATGTTCTAGAGGACGAACCGAGCTAGGGAACTGGCAAGATGTAGGCCAGCCTGTCCGCTCTCCGAACTTATAATAGTTGTAGGATACATGAGTGGCGCAGACCTGGAAGGCTGGACCTGCGGAGCGAGGGATGATTGTACCTACGGAGCAGAAGAAACTCGTATTCCCCTGAGATACTAGTGTATATGGATGGGTAGACCAGGAGGTTTTGGGCACCCTTTCCGATGTGAGGACTGTAGGAGACGTCCTTGAGAACCAACATTATTTGTAGCTAACTGTGGATAGGTTACGAGACCAATAGTTTGCAATCTGACACCCATTAGAGGAAGAAAGTGTGTGCTCGGTCTGTGTAGGGGGTGGGCACTTCATGTACATATACGAGGCTCTCTTCACCCTGATCGGGGTACAATTATCGTTTACGGAGTTCGAGATGGGTGTCCTCCTTCCCTTGCAAGTGACACTTACTCAACTCTATTCGAATGCTTGGGGATTTATCTGAGCATTCGAGCTTGTGTGTCAGGTTTTCGGGTGACTGTACTTAGTTAAATCTTTCTTCTACTTTTTTTTCTCAATTGACGACCTCAGGAAGCAACTAGCTCAAAGGATGGGTCTTATTGCGGGCATAGAACGGACGTGTAGTTTTCAAACCCTACTATGAGTCATTCAAGAAATTTAAAAATGACTTTTTTAGAGTAAAAGGGCCTCTTGGGATGACACATTTTTTCGTCACCCCGAAAGGTGGTGCACACCTTTATTTGTACTAGTTTGAAGCTGGTTAAGAGAGGAACAACAAAAAGTTAGAGACTCCCATCTCCGAGATCTCTCCTCCCGAGCCCTGGGTCCTGCACTTTTTGATTAATTGGACTAAGAAAAAGTGGGCCATTTCTTGTAAGGATGTCTTGGATGAGCCCTCTAATTCTGTAAAAGGCTATGCTAGGTATCTCGTCTTGCATATTTTCCTTTCGCACTTATCTTTTTGCATGAATTTATTCAAGTGTTGTAACATTTTTTCCATTTTTTGTTTGTAGAAAACATGGCTTCACCATCTAGACTTTAATGCTTGGCTGAGAAATTGGTGGCTAGAGATGGTGAGGCAACAAGATCTCGGGCCCCAATAGCTGCTCAAGGGGTGACTATTGATGTCTTTATACCATCGAGCAGTGCAGTTCATACTCCTGTGGTCGTGATGATCTCCCCGGCTTCCCCGAGTACTGAAGTCCAAGTTACCAAAACGAGCTCTCCTGTGCCACCACTGCGACCCCGAAAGAGGCAGGCTGAGAGCAGCAAGGATGATAGGGGGAAGAGGCTGGCAATTGAGGGCATTCCGAAGGAGCCTGAAATAGACGAGGTTCCAGTTAGTCCGGGGCTTTAGGATGCTCTAAGGCCTGGGGTGGCTCTATGCCACTTTCCAACAAGATCTGTGTGGACTTAAGGGTCTGGCCCTGTTTGCTTTAATAATGGTTACTTATTGAGTCCGACCGAGATAGATGTGTTGATTGAGCGTGACGTGGAAGAGATCCTTCATGAAGCCCAACTTCGGAGTTTGTGCATCGCCTCAGCCTTTCGATTTACAGGAGGAGGCTTGGGGGTCCATCCAGGAGGTTGCACGCTTGGAGAGAAAGCTCAATACCGTATGGGGTGAAATTGCTGAGAAGGATAGACGGCTACCCCAAGCCACCCTAGAGGTTACTCAGAAGAGCATCTATCTTTGGCTGACAAAGAGCTCAAGTCGCATGACTCTGAATTAGACAGACACCATGCTGAGGTTGCTCGCCTTATTGCAAATGTTGTTGAGCTCATTTCCCTCCAAGCTCAAGTTATTGAGGTGGAGTCACTCCGAGCCAAAGTTGCTGAGGTCAACAAGCTTTAAGTCCAACTTGGTGAAGTAATGGCTTGAGAAGATGCATTGAAGAAGGATCTAGCCTCACCCAAGTCTGTCATTTCCAGTGTCTAAGCTCAGTGTGAACTTCTGAAGGGGGAACTCAACCAGACAATAGATGACTGGTCAAAGTCTATGGAGGAAATGTTTGAAAACGCCCTTAATCAACTCCTCTTTATTAACCCTAATGTTAATGAGGAGGGGATCAACACACTGAAGGAGGTCTATGATGGCCAAATCGTGGACATGGCTGGTTCAATGGTGGCTCTAAATGATCAAGTTGACCAAGGAGTAGACGATGGAGGAGGGTTAGACACTACTAGAAATTTGGGTTTTAGAGACCGAAAAATTAGTCTCTAAATCATGAAAATCGGTCTCTAAAATAATTAGAGACCGATTTAGACACCGATTTAGACACCGATTTAGAGACCGATTTAAATTGGTCGCTAAAACGCTCGTCGCTAAATATTAGAGACCGAAATTGATTTAGCGACCGATTTAGAGACCAATTTTTTTAAAATAATCGGTCTCTAATGTTAGTAAAATATTGGTCAATTTTTTTTTAAAAAAAATTACATTAGAGACGGATTTAAAGACCGATTTATTAGATACCGATTGTTCGGTCTCTAAATCAGTCTCTACAAAATTTTAATTTTTATATATTTTATAAAATCGGTCACTAAATCGGTCTCTAAACTAGAGACTGATAAGTCAGTCTCTAAATCAGTCTCTAAACAGGAAGAATATATTTATATATTTTTTATAATCGGTCACTAAATCGGTTTCTAAACTAGAGACTGATAAATCGGCCACTAAATTGGTCTCTAAATGTAATATTTTATATAATTGGTCCCGAATTTGGTCTCTAATTTGTAATATGAATTTATATTTATTTTTAAATTTATTAAAATCTAAATTTTTAAAACACCTAATAAACAACAGGCAACAATCTCATATAACCAAACACATAAATAAAAAATAACGTAAAGTAAACTAATTCAGTCTTTAGAACATCTCATTTAAATATCAAGGCATTCTAGAATAAACTAAAGTAAGTATTGTCTATAATATCTCATTATTACAACATTTCAAATGTAAAAAAATTGAACACAACACAAACTAAACTCTAATAATAAAAACTATTCCTCGTCTTCGTCGTCGTCGTCCTCCTTTTCTACTCCATTAGTCACAGGAAATGTTTGAGAAGGCTGAAAGTTCATCGACTGCATCATCTCTCGTACCAGTCGGTTTGTCTCCTCAATCTGTCTCTTATTATCTGCCACTTGAGCTCGAAGCTTATCTCTCTCATTTCTTAATTCTTCAAGTTCATCTCTTCGCACCCATTCAGATGATGAAGAACTTGAGCCACGATATTGTGGTCTTTCAGCCACTACGGTTGACTCAATTCCAAGACCATATATTTTGTCTTTTTTCACTCCAGCCACATTGCGCCACACATCCAACTCATCTGGGGGGAGTTCCCTGTTCTGATGCTCTTTGGGTCATTTCTTGCATTTCGTTTGCAAATTTGGCTTATCAATACCAATACGACACTAATTAATGCAAAAAGTTAAAGCAACACATAAGTCTAACATAATATAAGTCATGACATAAAGTATAAGAATAAACGTGATTCCAATCACATGTTAAAAGCTGCAAGCTTGTTTAATTTCAATTTGAGATGATAGCACAATTAAACAATTGCTTACCGCTATATGCTCTGAGCTCCTATCCACCCATGTGTGATCCTTACATCGATGTGTGTGGTGAAACAATGTTGGTGCTAATGGAACAACACCATTCAACTTAGTCTGCAGCAATTGTAACAAAATCATATTAGTAAATTTAACCATATTAGACAACTTTGACAATAATGCAAGATATTAATGAACTTAACCAGATTTGCTCTATGTTAAGATGAGGTAATAGAGCCACTGGTGTGATATGAAGCTCAATATCCTCCACAATCAGATGCCCGGATTGACTTTTGTAATTGTACTTTTCTTCTTGAAAGTCTCACTTTTCCAATGTGTACACAATGTATCCCATATGTCATCTCCAAGCCAACTTGGTCTCTCCATTTTCTTGCGAGCCTTTTCCATAACATTCTTCAATAATGCTGCACCCCATTTCTTAAAGTTTCTTCTAGCCCAATAATTATCTGGTGGAATGACAGTAAACTTCCTCTGGAATAAATATGAGTAAGCAAATTGTTTATGACAAAAAAAAATCTATCAAATTTTAAATTACAGAAATAAAAATTTGAAAATTAGCATAAACTCTGCAAACCACAAATCTCTTGTATCACCTATCCTTTTCCATGATGTCCATGGCTCTAAATAATGACTCTTGAAGATTTCACTGATTCCATTTGCTGCTAGGTGCGAAGGCAAGAATCTACAAACAATACAGGTGTTTACCTACAATATATCAAACATAGTAATGTAAATTAAAAAAATATTGCTTATACATACCCATCTCCTTCTAGATATAAAATTGGTTTGCTACCAAACATTTATGTATCTGATGCATCCTGAGTATGACTTGATCCAAGTGCATATTCTACATCTGTTGGAGGGATAAATGATCCAACATTGTGATGAGACTCCTCTGTCAGAGGCACCACACGGTGAGATGGTTGAGTAAGAGGTGGTGTTAGTGCACTTGGGATCGAAACACTAAATGCAGGTAATGTGGGTGATGGAGTAGTAGCAGGAGATGGAGAACTAGCAGTGGTTAAAGGTGGGTGAGAAGTAGAATGCCCCATCGGACGCACCGGCTGTTGCTTTTTTGGGCGACTCTTAGAAACTTTTCCTTTACCTCGAGCTCTCTCAGACATCTGCAATGAACACAAATGGAATGTAAATTAAAATACTTATCAAATAAATAATAATTCTTTTGTGCAAAATACAAAACACAATTAATTTACCTTTTGTTATCAAATGAAAAAAACAAACACTAATCATATTCATGATCAACATCATCATCATCATCATAGTCATCACCATCATCGTCATCACGATCATCATCAAGCAATTCATATTGTTGAAGATCTTCATCTTCATTGTCATTTTCAGAATCATTATCAAAATCAAATTCGTCTTCCTCCCCATCATCTCTTTCATTACTTTCTACCTCATCTTCCTCTTCATCCTCGCCGACATCAGCTTCTACCTCACGACGATCATCTTCTTCATCTCTTAAGTTGGAAAAAGGGTCATCATTTGTTATAAAATCTACTTAGGTTGCAACATCTTGATATGCAACCTCTAATGCATATTGAGCATCAACAGTACCTCTTGGTTTGGTTTTAATGACAACCCACCAATTAGCCTTGTCTTTTATTTTTTTGGGGTAAGGTGCATAATACACTTGAATTACATTTTGAGCAAATATGAAAAGGTCTTATTTTAGATACCGTCGAGTATATCGAACCTCTACGATTCCATATTGTTTATGAACCTTCACACCACGATTAAGTTCAGCATCAAACCATTCACAATTAAATAATACTAACCGTTTCATTAGTTCTCCTGGGTATTCTACTTCCACAATTTCTTTAATGATGTCATAATAATAATTCTCTTCTTCTACTTTGTCGTCACCTTAACACAAACCCCACAATTGATAGTTTTTTTACCGATACTCCAATCTTCTGTATAAAACTTATAACCATTGACAAAGTAGATAGGCCATGTATGAACCTTTCTCTTAGGACCCCATGCTAAGTGGTGCAAAAATTGATTTTGTACCAAGTTATTTTTATTGTGAACCTACCAATGATAATAGTAAAATCATTATAATTTATAACATAACTATCAAGTATTTATATCATTAAAAAAAATGTTAAAACACTTACGTAACTTCGGAACCAAGTTAGAAATTCAGATGCAATCATACCATCAACATCAGTGCAACTGATGTTTGGATTAGCTGCTTTCAAATATTCCTCAAAAAATCTACTCACATATGCACGGTTACTAAATATGAACTAATAACATATACATACTAAAATGAACAATTCAAGAATGATTTAGTTCACTTACCCAATATATGGTTGAACCTCTTCACAATTAAGTAGGATATGTAAATGTGCAACAGCTATTTCCTTATCCATTAAATACCTACTCTTACAAGTTCCAGCTGAGTGGCCAGGATGATTGAAAATTAATAAAGTGAGTTGGATTGTCTTATCTAAACCTTCATCATCATTTCGACCAACTTTATTTCTCATTGATTGCACATGAGATTCAAAATAGTAAGAACAAAAATGAGAAGTCTCTTGGCATAAATATGCCTCACATATGGACCCTTCTACACGTGATTTGTTTTTAACCATTCATTTCAACCTATTCAAGTACCTAAAAGAAACATGATATCATTAATTACTAAACTTTGAAATAAAAAGATTACCACATTTTAAAACACAATAAAGTAGGTGATTACCTCTCAAATGGATACAACCATCGATATTGAACAGGGCCTCCTACGGCAGATGAATAGGTAAATGCTCCATTGAGTTAAAGAATCCAGGTGGAAAGATTCGTTCCAACTGACATGTTGTAATAACAATGTTTTGCTCCATTAGCAACAAATCAGACACATATAACACTGTTGAACACAAATCTCTGAAGAATTTACTTAATTCAACTAAAGGCTTCCACACTAGATCTGACAATGCATTAAAAGCAATTGATAGCAACTACTCCATAAACACGTGACAATCATGGCTTTTCATCCCAACTAGCTTCCCCTCTCTCATGTTTACACATCTACACATATTAGAGGCATATCCATCAGGCATTTTTAATTCACTAACCCATTTACATACAACCGTTTTTTGCTCCATGTTCAACACAAATTTTGCTTTAGGCTTCAAAATTTTTCCATTAGGCAATTCTTGCAATTGTAGTTCCTTCCGCCTACAATACTCTTTCATATCCATTCTAGCTTTAACATTGTCTTTGGTTTTGTCTTTAATATCCATCACTGTATTAAAGACATTATCAAACACAATTTTCTCAATATGCATTACATCAAGATTGTGTCTGATCATATTAGTTTCCCAATATGGTAACTCCTAGAAAATACTTTGCTTTATCCAATTATGAGTAACCCCGAACCCAACACATGTACATGGACCCACCTCAATTACTTTTGGAACATCATAAACATCTTCCCATACCTCGGCCCCAGATAACCTAGGTGGAGGTGCAGATTTCTCTTGTCTATTCTTATAAAATGCATCCTTATTTCTGCAGTATGCATGATCTATAGGCAGAAATTGACGATGACAATCAAACCAAGAACATTTGCTATCATGTTTCAAAGTGAAAGCCTTTGTTCAATTCATACAATATGGACATACCAATCTCCCTGCTGTACTCCAACCCGACAACATACTGTATGCAGGAAAGTCATTTATTGTCCACATTAATGCAGCTTTCATTACGAATTTTTTTTTTTGAAATATCATAAGTTAGGACACCTTGTTCCTACAACAATTTCAACTCATCTATCAAAGGTTGCAAATACATATCTATTTTACTTTTCGGATTGTGTGGCCCAAGAATAATCAAAGTCAAGAACATATATTGAGTTGTCATGCATAGTTCTGGAGGAAGATTGTACGGAGTGACAATTACAGGCCAACATGAGTAAGGAGTAGTTGACTGACTATACAGAGTAAAACCATCAGCACTTAAGCCTAATCTAACATTTCTTGGTTCAACTTTAAATTCAAGATATGTTTCATCAAAACGTTTCCAATCTTCTCCATCTGATGGATGACATAACACTCCCGATTCTCATCTATTTTCATAATGCCATCTCATGTGCGGAGCAGAACTCATTGAAGCATATAATCTCTTCAGCCTAGGAATGAGAGGTAAATAAATCAATCTCTTTATAGGGATCTCCTTAGTTTTTCCCTTACCAATCCCTTTTATTTTATATCGAGCCTCACCACAAAATGTGCATTCTGTAACTCCCTCTTCATTGAACAATATACAACCATTCATGCAACAATCAATTCTCTTTGTAGTAAGACCTAGTTTGGAAACTATTTTTTTCGCCTTATAAAAATTTTCTAGGATGAGATTTCCAGGAGGATGTGTGCTTTTCATAAGTGCTACTGTTTGATTAAAAGATCGTTGGGAAATGTTTCCCTCCGATTTGATATTCAATAATTCAACAGCAACAGATAATTCAGTTTCATCTTTACATCCCGACCACAAAGGCTTTTGGGCCGCACGAAGCATATCATAAAATTTTTAAGCATCTTTATTTGGAGGCTCCTCTAAGGGTTGATTGTAACCAAACTCTAGACCAACCACATCATGAACCATTGCCTCAAATCTTTTTCAATTGTCATTATTACCCATTTGTGTATTGGTAGAGGTGCTTGGATGACTATTAAAAGCTCCAATCAAAGTCGGATCAATTTCTCCATGACTTGTCCAATACCAATAATCATGTTTAAAACTTTTTTTTATAAAGATGAACTTTAACGTCCTCAGGAGTCAAGAACTTCAGGTTTTTGCACTTAAAACAATGGCATCTAATATTTTCATTTGATAAATAAGCTTGTTGACATGCAAAGGAAACAAATTGTTCTACCCCCTCTACAAACATATTAGCAAGGCCTTTCTTACCCGGCAAAAGTCTATTATACATCCAATAACGATATTGACGAATGTCCATATTCTGTAACATAATTAAAATGAAATATTAAAACTACAAGTGAAATTAAGTTTTTGAGCAACAGATAATTCAGTTTCATCTTTAGATAATTTTTGAGCAACAGATAATTCAATTTCATCTTCACATCCCAGCCACAAAGGTTTTTATTTTTTTTCTTTTCATGATTAAAAAAAACACAAAATTTTGAGACAGAAGCGACATACACATGCATGATTAGTTTATACTTCATACCTCTCCTATTTCTTAATTATTAGGCCAAGTTTGAGTGGAAGTTGGTTTTTAGCAACATAGTAGGCTCCTCAAGTGTGTCTTAGTGTTGGTACATTCATGTGGATTTCGTCATACTACCGACAAAAATTTCAAAATAATAAGTGGAAATCACATACAAGATTAGTACATGGGTTTCAACTAGCAATCCTTCTTGGATAAGTGTCTGTCATTTCTTCTGTGTTTGTTTATAAAGAAAAATAATATATGAGAATATAGTAAAAAAAAATAAATTGAAATTTGGCTTTTGAAAACACACTAGAGAGGGAGACGAATAGAAATATGATACCACCTCTACCTGGCCTGCACTTCTGCTCTCAGCTTCTTTCTTTTCTTTATTAATTAATTAAAACACCACCACTATACAAGAGTTGGAATATAATTGTAATTTGAGAGTTAATTTTTCTTTTTTATATTAACTATAATATAGTAAAAAGGTGAAGTGTTTGAATACAACTATAATTTAAAAACCTTTTTTTTATATTTTTCAATAAGTAATAAGATATATTTATATTTTTTTTATCTTATATCAGTATAAATAATTATAAGGAAAAAGGAAGGGATAATGTTTAAAGTATAGATAATTAAGGGTTAAAAAAAAAAGAATGGGATAATTTTTAAAGTATAGATAATTAAGGGTAAAATACGACCATTGAAATGTGACCAAGGTAATCAAATAAGAAGAAACGTAGGACAACATGAGAGACTAATAGGACAGGACAAATTCTATTTGGCTTTTTATCATCTCTTCTTCTCCTGCTGTGTGACGGCAGTACCTGGCCAAGAAGCTATCTAATATCTATGTTTTCTTGTTTTGCTCACGTTTGGCATTACACATCTACTCACGATAAATAAGGTACCATCCCTTCTATAGTTCTATGTGCTAAGAATCCTCAACTTTCATTTTTGTGTCATTGTTTCTGGTTATTTGCACTTACATGCAATGTTCACAGATTCTTCTTCTTCTTTTCTCGTCATATCATGCTTGGTTTTGGTGGGTTTCTTGAATGTGTTTCACTAATGAATTATAGGTTTCACTCTCTACATCTTCAGATATTATATTCTTATTGGAGTTTGTTTTATTCTTTGCATGTAAAATTTAATCAGCTTGACATTCTTCTGAGATGTGTTTTACTTTCAATTGCGTCTAATATGTCTTTTTCTTTTTTCATGTTCAATTATCATTGTATCCCTTGAATTTTAATAATAAAACTGACTGATACCTACTATTCTACCTTCACTCTCGGCAAAAAAGGAAAAAAATTGTAACTCTACGCCAAAAGCTCACTATGGTGCAAATTTTTTTTGCTATTTGAGATCTCTCTCTCTCTCTCTCTCTCTCTCTCTCTCTCTCTCTCTCTCTCTCTCTCTCTCTCTCTTCTGTATAGTCTTTTTGTTATATTGAAAAAGTGGATTGTGGATTTCCCATACATGTGTATCTATAGTACATTGCCTCCTCACATGTATCTATTTCAAACAATAATTTCAAACAATTTATACAAGTGTATTTATAAATGCACCGAACTGGTTCACAATCACAAGCAATGGTTTACATGAATATTTCAAACTATAATCTCACAGGCACAATTCCAAATTTGCCACTCAAGCTGCTAGACAGTCCACAAATATATTTGGCTTCAAATCAATTTGAAGGTTCCATTCCATTTTTTTTTTTGCAACAAGCAACAACACTGGATCTCTCCAGAAATAAATTTTCGGATTTTTTTTCATTTTTATGTGGAAAAAGTACAGCACAACTAGTCTTGGAAATATTACATGTATCAAACAATCAATTGAAAGGTAAAGAACAGTGACGCACATGTGGAATTTTTATTTTCGTTAGAGTATCTTACCTGTGGTGGTAGTCTGGATGCAGAACGGTGACGCACAGGTGGAAGAAGGATCCGAAATGGCGACCACGAATCCAGAATGGCGACCACGGATCCAGAACGACGAGCCACAAAAGTGGAATGTCGAGGCACAGTTCCTGGAACGACGCACGGAATCAGAATGTGGGTGGTTGGAAGACCCGACGGGAACGGTGCTCAGGAACGAGGCACAGAACGACACAGTTGGGTGGAAGATGTGACGGGTCGCAGTGCTGAGATCCAGACGAGGTACGGAATGGCCGGCTGAGGAACAACGAGGCATAGAACGGCGTAGTTGGGTGGAAGACGCGATGGGTCGTGGTGATGAGATCCATACGAGGTACAGAACGGCTGGCTGAGGAACGGCAAGGCACGGGTGGCTCAACGGGTGGCTCAACGGCTGCAGCTATATTTCGAATTTAGGAGAGGTAGAAGTGATGAAAACTAAAAAAGAAAGAGGGAGATGAGCTGAAGACGTGAATTTCTTTTAGAGACCGAATTTTTCAGTCTCTACCCATTGTTTTTAACTTTTTTATTTAGAAACTGAAAATTCGGTCTCTAACACCTTCAGCTTTGTTTTTCTTTTTTTTAGAGACCGAAAATTCGGTCTCTAATTTTTTTTAAAATTTAGAGACCGAAATATCGATCTCTAACACAAAGACACATTTTTATTTTTTAATTTATTTTATAACATAATTTTCGTTCTCTAATTCGGTCTCTAAATTTTTTAGCGACCGACTTAGAGACCGATTTTAGTTCGGTGGCAAATTAATTTTTTTTCTTAATCTGTCTCTATTTCAGTCTCTATAGAGATCGAAATAAATTAGTCTCTAAATCGGTCTCTAAAACTCATATTTCTAGTAGTGAAAGGCAGCACCAAATGGTGGATGGGAAGAGGCCAGGATTGTTGTGACTGAGGTGGAGCAGGTCGAGGCAACTCGGTCCGAGGCGGTGGTGGAGACCCCAAAAAATCCAAGCCCCACTCTCTGATGTTCAATTATTCTATTTCTTTGCCCTCTACGTGGGGCTTTATTGATGTGTTTGGACAAGTCTCGACCTTGGGCATTTTATTTTTTCAATACTTGTTCCCTTACAATGGTGTCTGCTTTCTTTTTGCCAAGATAAGTTCAATGCTCAATCTTGGTGTCACTTTCACACTTGTTGAATTGTTGCCTTTGCGATGTCGACATAGGTCTGAAGCTCAACCTTAGTGTTGACTTTACACTTAAGCAATTTTCCTCGCGTAATTCATTGATATGGGTCCAACGCTCGAACTCGGTGGTAAGACTCTAAATCAAGTATCCTTTTAGCAACATTTACTCTGTGATTTGTAGCAGTCTGTGCTTGCTTGGGAACCGCCGCTGTGAATTTATTGGAAATTAAAAATGCTTTAATGACAATAGTTGTTCCTTGTTTTGTTTTTCTAACTGCCTGTAGCCTTGGTGGCTACTCACAGGGAGGGAACAATTAAACGTGACTTTGAACGTGCAACTAGTTTACCTTTTGGGAGCCAATCAAGATGCATTATTTTCTCTATAAATAGGGAATGTTCACGGTGAGGTTATCAATTGTTTCTTCTAGAGAATGTTCTTTTTTTCTACTTTTTGTGAATGTGTGAAGGGTCATGTCTCTTTTAAAGTCTATTTTCCTCTTATTTTTCAAATTCTTAAAGATGTTCTTTTACCCTACATATTTTGTTAGCAGAGGCCTTTCTTTTCAAGTGTAATGGCCCAGTGATGGAAAAACAATTGCTCTATGTGGCTTGGTCAACGCGTCTCTTAGCAGTAGAAGACTTTTTTTTTCCAGGTGTATGTAGCAGTGGAGTAAGGTCCTATTTCTGCTAGAATAACTTAAGGCTTCTGTCTGTAGTTCTTGTGAGGTGTGAAGGAATTCCACCACCCTTCATCCTCTGCTCCCCTGATTGTTGCCATACTGTGGGTGCGCATGGGTGTTTAGGAAGTGTAGGGTGGCGAAGCCCTCTCCTCATGTTAGTCAAGGAAGAGGTGGTTGTTCGCGTCTTGAGGAGCTGATGAAGTGGCCCATGTAGGTCAGTGCTTAATCATCATCATTATCTTATCAGCTACCTTCTTGGCTTCCTTCACGTGGGCATATTTGCATCAAAGCAGTTTGTGGGTTCTTTTGTAAAGCTGATGAAGTTTGGAATATAAATAATAAATTTTGCTTTTTTAATGTTCCGCCTTTGTGCAGTTGGCTTGCCATTCCGTGTCTTGTGTAGTTACTTTTGTAATTCTGAGATAAGTCTAACGCTCAATCTTAGTACTTGCTTGCTTGATGAATGCTCATTTTACCTTACTGAGATGAGTCCAAAGCTCAATCTCAACAGTCAAGTCTGTTTAGTTTGATAAACACTCGTGTGCCTAACTGAGATGAGTATGAAACTCAATCCTGGTGGTTGGGTTCGTTTAGTTTAACGAATACTCGTGTGCCCAACTGAGATGAGTACAAAACTTGATCGCGGTGGTTGGGTTCATTTAGTTTGATGAATACTTATGTGACCAACCGAGATGAGTACAAAACTCGATCCTGATGATTGGATTTGTTTAGCTTGACAAATACTCATGTGCCCAACCTAGATAAGTATGAAACCTAATCTCGGTAGTTGGGTTCATTTAGTTTGATGCGGTAGCCTTGTGGTGTGGGGTCTATTGTCCCGGGCTACGATCGGTTACTTTTAACCTCTATAAACCTCGTTGGTTTATGGGTTAAGGTGTGGCTCAAAATAGTATGAGTTGTAACCCTTGAATTCCTTGCTTGACTCCGAAGGGTGTTCAAGTGGATTCCCCAGTTTGGTCGTCTTGTAAAGATGCTAGAATAATATATCTTTTTCGAGCCTTGTATTCCTCAAACCTCGCTAAGGCGTAGTGACCTTGGGGCTGTGTTAGGCCATCATACTCATGGACTTCGAAGTCAGAGTCGAGGTACTGCACTTAGGTAAGGCAACAGTTGGAAAAACAACTAATTTATTAATATAGAAAGATTTTTTACATAGCAAAAGTAACAATTACAAAGTATTACATGATTGTTTAGGTTACTTCAATGTGACGATGATTATCCTCCTGGTTGTCATTCCGAGGTTGTTCCCTGTCTTGATTTTGGGCGTTAACCCAAGGTGATCGTTGGCCGGAATTGTCATTCCTAGCCAGAGAATGTCTTCAGTAGGGAGGAGAATGGCTCCGTGCGCTATAACTCTTCTTCCTGTAATGACCTCCCTTTTGATCGTTGTTCTAGGTTTGGCGCATATATCGGCCCAAGCATCCATACCTAATGAGGGACTCGATGACATCATGGAAGTTGGTACAGTCCTTCGTGTTGTGACCATGATTGTTATTTCAAGCGTATAACTTAGACTTGTCTTTCGGTTTCTTTATAGGGGGAGGTCTCTACACGTCTTGAAGCTAGGTGTTCATGACCTCCTAGTAGATCTGTGTTCAGGGTGTATTGAGGGTAGTGTAATTTTCATACTTCCCCTTGAGAGGTGGCCTCCAACTCCAACCCTGTTAACTTGATTGCTCCTTGGACTTGGGGTTAACATCATTTTTCTCGAGATGCTTCTTAGCTCGGAGAACATCTTCGGCATTGATGTATTTGTCGGTAGGGGCGCAAAACTCGTCCATGGTCTTGGGCTCCTTCTTTGCAAGTGAAAAAGAGAAGTGTCTTGGACAAAGTTCTTTTCTGATGTAGAATAATCTGAGTCTTTCATCCTAGTTTCGTATGTTCACGATCTCCTTGTTAAACTAAGATATAAAATCTCAAAGAGACTCCTCCTTTCTTTATTTGATCTGGGTGAGGCATGAAATGGATTTAGGCAGTACTTTGCTGGTAGTGAAGTGCAGCAAAAATCTCAAGGACAAGCTTTTCCAGTTAATGACAGACTTTGGGGCTATAAAATCTCATAGAGACTCCTCCTTTCCTCTTAATGTTTGATACATTGGTTTCATGTTTGTTTTGATAAGGAACTTGTATAACATAATTTATATTTATCTTGATCTTTTGAATTATATTTTTACTTTGATATTTTGAAATATTTTGTGATATGATATGATAATAATATTTTTGAATTTTGGAATTTTGTTGCTAGATTTTGGATTGGATTGTCGTAATATTGTGTTGTATACATGTTTAAATTATATAATTGAACTATTTAAAAATTTAAAAAAATTTAGGTCATCAACAACAGAAATATTTGTGTCGCTAAAAGACATAGATTTATACTTTCATTTTAGCAACGGTTTTTGTCGCTAAAATAGTCGCTAAATCCAAATTAAAGATAGTTTGAAACTGTGAATGGCTTCAAAATTCAAGCCACAACAACTTGTTGCTTCTTGTCTTTTAGTTGTGGACTCGGATTCCTCTATGTTCCTGGCGAAGACTTTTTATCCCGGAGGACAGGTGATAAAATTAAGTAATGACCCACTTTTAAACAATTAAGAATTGATAGTGTGAATATTATTGTTTAATTCAAATAACAGTACTTGACATGGTTATATTTAATTGGAAATACTACGTTACATGTCCTGAGGTTAACTAGCTCCTTTGTCCCTAATGAGAGGGAATACGTACAAACCGCTAAAACCAAAAACATAAAATACAAACCACTTGATCTTAAAATAGGTTGATTATGTAATTTCATTTCTTTAAATTATTATTATTATTATTATTATTATTATTATTATTATTATTATTATTATTATTATTATTATTATTATTATTATTTACTTGAGGATCAAGGGATGACTTGATAATGCATGAATAAACTCACATGATTTGATACAAGAAATTGGGCAAAAATTTAGGGAGCTTCAGTGCTAGACCTAGTAATCCATTTTATCTGTTAAATTAGAGTATTTTGTATTTTGATGGTGGCTTAATTTATCCACGTTATATTTTTTGTGTTTTTTTTTCCTTCTCTTTTTACAGTAATGTTTTTAAGAGGTTTATAGGAGATTATTCAAAACTATTAATATGGTTTGTGAAAACTTTTGATACATGCGTTTATATATAGATATAACAGATACATAATGATATTTAAAAAAAAATTTATTCATAAAACATTTTTATTTTAATCAAATAATTAATGTTGTGATGCTTTTTTTTAACAGAAGTTGGGGAGTGTAAAAACTTAGTAATCTGCGCTATATATGCCTCACCCCTCTGTGTGTGAATTTGCGAAATAAACTAAATGTAGGTTTCATTCATTTTTGGAGAAAATAGCCACTTTTTTTTTTTTTTTTGGTTTACAGATAGCGACTTTATTAATTATTTGATGGAATAGGCATTCTCAAAGAATAAATAGTATTTCTTTTTCCCCTCTAAAGTTGTTATTTGCTCCCGCATGTTCTTTTTTACCATCCTTATTCCTGCAAATCTAATGTCAATGGGCTCAGGAGCATAAGCTTGCACTCTTAGACAGTCAAATTAATGATAGTTAATCAGAAGATAGCTGAAAAAAAAATCAAGTACTCAGAATAATGAGACCCCGTGTTCATCACCTAACTCGACCATTTTTAAGTTATCTTTAGTTTTAAGCTCAACCTCTAATCACCTAACCACTTAGGAGTAAAGTCGTTGTCAATATGACAAGAATAAGAAATTAATAAGTGAAGAACATACTGTTCCTTAGATAGTATTTTTCTTTCGCTAATAATTAATTTTGTTTTTCTCAGCACGTCGAGATCATCCATACATTGAATATATATCTTCTGCTGCCATTTAAACTAAGACACAGTTGACATCTTTATTGATTATTATAAAGAAAAGTTTCGTTACAATGGCGTCACGTAAAGGACGAAAACCGACTTGATGAAAACAGATGTAGACACGGTACTTACTTTTTCTTGTTTCTTTTAAGTGATTCGTGAATCTTGCTATTTCAGCTTCAGGTTGACATTTAGTTGCTGGGTGCTAGTTTTCACCCCTTTTTGAGAGTTTTTCTGTTTGAATAATTTATAAAGATTAATATAAATTATATTATAATTTTAAAAATTATTATAATTTATAAATTATATGAATTCAACTTCTTAAGATAAGAATATGAATTTAAATTTTAAAAAATAATTTTTATAAAAAGATTGTATAGTTTTAATATTTTCATGATCAAACAAAAATTAATTTTATGAACAGTTTAAATGAACTAAATCTGTGAAAATATCTCATAATCTCAAAAAAGAATTTATGTATTTTTTTATTTTAAAATACAGTAATATAATAATAATAATATAATAATAAAAATGATGTATAAATTTCATTTTTAAATTAACGTGAATACACAAAAAGAAATGACAGCAACCTCACCCTCTCAAAGGACGTGAATATTTTTGGTATGGTTTAGATTATACGTGTCTACGTACGGACATATACCATAACTAACCAATATTGAAAACAAATCAATTCCTGCTTAGTTGAACTGGAAAGTACTCACAAGGCCGAAAGGTGGAAATTACGTTGGGGGTTACTGAAAGCAGTGCTCTTCAATGAAGCTTATTTGCAAGCTAATTTACTTTATTGATATACAAACTGATATCGCTCAACAAGAAGGGAAACGTACGGAAGGAACTCTGAAAATTTACATGAAATCAGAGCCAGCATGAACTAATTAACCAAATACATGACTGTGCGTGTGTGTGCTTGGGGGGAAAAGATTGGATATTACAAATATCTCTTATTAAACCATGATTGCAAATTGTAATAGGCATTACATAACCCTTTCTCGTGGATCACATGATGGAGCAAGTTGGATCAGGGCATGGATCATAAATAATCCGGTAAGGGGGACAAGGTGGATAAGGTACATAGCACTTGGGACAGGAGCACCATGGAGGACAAGGATCAACGCTTGGTGGTGGAGGAGGCTCACAAAACGAAGTACACTGGCCAGGGCACTTGGGGCAGCGGCATTTAAAGCATATGATACACAGGCCATCACACTTTGGACTTTGGCATTTGGAGCAAGGAGAGTCACACTTACCCTGGCACTTAGGGCTTTGGCACTTGAAGCAAATGAAGACACACTGACCATCACACTTGGAACTGTGGCAATTGGAGCAAGGGTCACACTTGCCATGGCAACTGTGGCTATGGCACTTGGGACGACGGTCACAGGGTGGTGGAAGACATAGAACAGCACAACGCTTTTCTTCTTTTTTCTTTTCATCAGGTTTAGGTTTCTTCACCTCTTCCACACTTAGAATGATGGCACGGCAGAACTTCTTCTTCAGCAACTTTCCCAAGCAAACTGCATCCACATTGTCACCGGTCACCACCACTTGATCTTTTTCATCTCCTTCTATTGACACCGCAGTCACACCTGTGTGTTTACTTATGATAAATTAAAAATTACTACAGCAGAGAAATTCTTAGACGCAAAAAAATTCTTTTGTATCATTCAATGCTCATGACTTCAACTATGTCATTAAAAATATAATTAAAATTAAAAATAATAATTACTTATATAATTAAGGTAGTAAACATTAAATAGTACACAACAATAACTTTTTATTTCTCTTGGAATGCGTAAGAATTTCTCACAATAACATGTATCACTTAAACATTTAGGAAAATTGGTACTTAGAACATCAATTATAATTACATATACCAAATTTATGTGTGTATAATATATATATATATATTTGGCATTTACCTTTTACCTCAGCAGCAATTTTCAGGGCCTTGTTTCTGCATTTTTCACAGTCCATTTGCAACTTTACAACTATTTTTTGCTGCATCAGTTGGCATTTTAAGTATAGCTACTTCAGAAATTTCCCAAAAAAAAGAAGGACAAAACAAAACAAAACTCAAAACATTGATCAGCTTAATTATTTCAGTGATCAGTTCTCACCTTCATGTTTGCTTAATTGAAACAAGCAGCAACTTTATGCTCTTGCAATCGGAAACAAAGCCAAAGCGGTTCTTCGTGTTTGTGCTATGCCTTGGAGTTGAGAGAGTACTTAATATGTTCATTTATATAGTGGAGTCTATGTCTTGTTGGTCGACTATAATGACTGTATGCTGGCCAATACAAACACACACTAGAGAACTGATTTGCATGCATCTAGAAGAGTTGTAAGCTAGCTAGCTATGACAGAGATTAGCTACTTAGTAACTATTGATTCGAAAGTTTAATGATTAGTATAGGGAAAGAAAATGGTAAACAAAATATTGAACAAATGAAAAGCGGATAAGATAATGATATTGGTTGAAGTCACTTGCACGTGGCAACTTAAGAATATCCAGTGGTTAGAACTTAGATAGGTATTTGAGTAAAAGTCACATGAATCACACGTACAGTTGTCATTTTGAGAGGTCTTAACTCCAACTTTCTGAAACTCGTACAGTTGAAAGGGTCTAGTAGGTAGATATGTCAGAGGCCATAATAAGGTTATCTGAACTGTTACAATGTGCTAGAGCCCAATCTACCTGTTAGTGGACCTCTTTGAATAGACCACTTAGAACTCATGGGTTACCAATTTCACAACTTTCGTTACCTCTTTTTTTCATTTTGTTTACCTTTCCTTGCCTTTTAATTGCCTCACTTTTTTTCACCCCTGATTTAATTTGATCATTTTACCTTCTTCAAATGGGAAATTGTTCTGAAAATAATTGTTGTTAGGTGCTAAATTAGTTATGATGTTTGATATAATGTGCTATTAATTTTTTTTTGAATGCATATATAATATGTCCTTTTTATTCTAAAATTTTATTACGTCTCTTTATTAGAAAGTTAGTAACTTAGTATTAGTTAGGTTAACAAAGAAAGTTTATTTATCCAATCCATCCATTTGACATAAAATCTAAATTGTACTAGGATTCAAACAGGATAAATTTTTTCTTGGTCCTTAATCAAACACCGTTCATTATCAATTATACATCGTCAAGATGACTACTGATCGATTGATTAATCATTTATAATATAATTTATTTTCCTTATTTTTTAATACTATCATTTCAGAAGGGATTGCCGCCGAGAGAAGCCTATTATTTCAAATTTGAAGCCATTCTCCGGGTCATAACTGCAGGACTTGAAGTTTGTAAACACAAACTCTCACCGTCGTTTTTCTTTTGCATGTTTTGTCGATAATTAATCTTCCTCCTCTTCAAATTTCATATGTCAAATCTCTTTGGTGATGTTCCTTTCATGTTTAAGTTTCCCCCTTTGATGGCAAGGCTTCTCATTTTTTTCTCCCCTCTCCCATTAGGGACTCACCTATATGCATGTATATATATTTTTAATGTTAAACAATGATATATTTATTGACTTGAATGGAACAATCTCAATCAGATAAACAAATTCGAACTTCATGTTTCTTCTTCTTCTTTTATTATAACCTTATTGTTTCTTAATCCTTATACGATTGTTTTCAAAGAAATTTGTCCGCATTAACGATGAATGAGCTCCTTTCTGAAATTTATCCTCTTTCTATTAAATATTGCATTTAATTTAAAATTAATGCTTTTTATACAACATTTATAGCTATAGTTATACACAACTATACATGCATGTGACCTTTCATTTTTCAACATTAACGTGTGATTAGTGTAACTTTTACTCAAATACCTATCTAAGTTCTAACCACTGGATATTCTTAAGTTGCCACATGCAAGTGACTTCAACCAATATCATTATCTTATCCGCTTTTCATTTGTTCAATCTTTTGTTTACCATTTTATTTCCCCATACCAATCATTAAACTTTCGAATCAATAGTTACTAAGTAGCTAATCTCTGTCATAGCTAGCTAGCTTACAACTCTTCTAGATGCATGCAAATCAGTTCTCTAGTGTGTGTTTGTATTGGCCAGCATACAGTCATTATAGTCAACCAACAAGACATAGACTTCACTCTATATATGAACATATTAAGTACTCACTCAACTCCAAAGCATAGGACAAACACGAAGAACCGCTTTGGCTTTGTTTCCGATCGCAAGAGCATAGCAGCTGTTTGTTTCAATTAAGCAAACGTGAAGGTGAGATCTGATCACTGAAATAATTAAGCTAATCAATGTTGAGTTTTGTTTTGTTTTGTCCTTTTTTTTTTTTTGGGAAATTTCAGAAGAAGCTATACTTAAAATGCCAAATGATGCAGCAAAAAATAGTTATAAAGTTGCAAATGGACGGTAGAAATTGCAGAAACAAGGCCCTGAAAATTGCTGCTGAGGTAAAAGGTAAATGCCAAATATATATATTATACACCCATAAATTTGGTATATGTAATTATAATTGATGTTTTAAGTACTAATTTTCCTAAAAATTTAAGTGATACATGCTATTATGAGAAATTCTTACGCATTTCAAGAACAGTATAAAGTTATTATTGTGTACCATTTAATGTTCACTACCTTAGTTATATAAGTAATTATTATCTTTAACTTCAACTATATTTTTAATGACATAGTTGAAGTGATTAGCATTGAATGATACAAAAGAATTTTTTGCATCTAAGAACTTCTCTGTTGTAGTGATTCTCAATTTGTCATGAGTAAATACATAAGTGTGACTGTGGTGTCAATAAAAGGAGATGAAAAGGATTAAGTGGTGGTGACCGGTGACAATGTGGATGCATTGGGTCACCAGTTGAAGAGGAAGTTCCGCTATGTCATCATTCTAAGTATGGAAGAGGTGAAAAAACCTAAACCTGATGAAAAGAAAAAAGAAGAAAAGTGTTGTGCTGTTCTATGTCTTCCACCACCCTGTGACCATTGTCCCAAGTGCCATAGCCACAATTGCCATGGCAAGTGTGACCCTTGCTCCAAGTGCCATAGTTGCAACTATGATAGTCAGTGTGTCTTCATTTGCTTCAAGTGCCACAACCCTAAGTGTCAGGGTAAGTGTGACCCTCCTTGCTCTAAATGCCAAAGTTCAAAGTGTGATGGCCTGTGTATCATATGCTTTAAGTGTTGCAGCCCCAAGTGTCTTGGCCAGTGTAACCCTTGCTCCAAGTGCCATAGTCCTAAGTGCCATGGCCATTGTACTTAATGTTAATTAAAAATAATAATAATTTGAAGTT
Organism: Ormosia emarginata; assembly: GCA_029884605.1. Lineage (NCBI taxonomy): Eukaryota > Viridiplantae > Streptophyta > Magnoliopsida > Fabales > Fabaceae > Ormosia > Ormosia emarginata. The sequence goes on from JAQQTP010000072.1 coordinate 12,788,760, forward strand.
AATAGAATTTTGGTGGTTATGAGACCTTTGATGTGGTAGTTATTGTGAGTTATCAAAGTTATGAGAGTTATTCTATAAGTAGTGAAGAATTATGGTGTGTTAAATGTCATTAGGGAGAATTATTTCATACCTTGAAAAATTGAAGGAATTGGGTGAAGAAAGGAAGTGAAACTGGAGAAAAATCACAACAAACCGCACTTCTTTGCTGTTCATGATCGCCGAAAATCGCCTTAGATTGCCTGAAAGTAGTTAGAAACAGTAAAAATGTGGAAGAGGTGATTTAATCGGTATTTATAGAGGAAAGATGGTTACAGGGCAATTCTATCTCAATACTTCGGATTTCAAAAGTCACTCATCATGGCACGCAGAACCCTAACCACGTCTACCTAGTTATAATGTGCCACGTGGATTCCACAACTGTCACAATAGTTGAAAGAACGGTTGTGCAGAAAATCAAATGTCACATAAGCTCTACAGTTGAGTCTGAATTTTTTCTATGGACCACGACTACACCCTAGAATGTCCACTTATGGTCAATTGACACGTGGACCCTGTCTGCACTATGACGCGTCCATGAATGTCAAATGACTTGGCCGTGAACACCTCCAGATTAAAGTTCTTAACCCTATATAGGTAGTTAGGGCCATGGCTTCCAGTGAAGCACAAATCCTATCACTCGGGGTATTAAGACTTATCTTGCTACTTCGCCATAGTAGCCAAGCACCAAGTTGGGGGCAACACAATAAGGCTAATTATATTCATATTCGATGAGCGTTGGACTCATCCCAAAGAAAAGGAAAAGAAAGCCAAAAATGGAAATGGAAAATAGAAGATACAAGTCATAAGATTCAAAAAAGGACTTTCATTCATTCATTCCATACATCGTCAACCTTAACAAAAAGATTACATAAACTACTAAGTGAAGAATGCCCACTGTAAAAAGCTAGGAAGGAGGCCAGATGAAGTTGTGGTGATGATAATGCCAACGACCATGGCCACCTCTACGGTTCTCAGCACCCATCTTTCCCCTACTTGGCCAACTTGAGAATGTTTCACCCCAAGTTGTTCTAAGGGATTGTTCCATCCTCCTGCATATCCAACTGTACTTCAGAGTAACCAACTGCCTCTAGAACAGTCAGGAAAGGAGGAGGACAGAGTGCGAAGTATCTCAATGTCTCACAAGAACTAAGGCCGAAACCATGGATTTACCCGACAAAAGCAGGAAGGACGCACACTCCTACGTATGCCGAGTGTGAAAGGATTATGCCGTTCAGATGCATGTTAACCTACCTGTGTTGTGTAGTTACTTAGTCTTCACTAAGCCGTTACGACAAGAAAGAAAGACCTTCGCCGGAAAAACCAACAACAATAAAGGGAACACCTTTTAAAATTTTAGGAAGAATAGGGAAATGGTTTCTAAAGGGGGTAAGATCCTCCACATGTTTACAAGAAATGAGAGAAAGGTCATCCTCTGAAAAAATATCACTCTCAAACAAAATCGGAGAACAACAAGAGATCACTCTCACACAAAATCAGAGAACAAAAGGAATGTCAGTCTCAATGCAAACATTCCTTATTTATAAGAGGAGTGAAGTGTTCTGATTAGCCCCTAAGATGGCAAACTGACTGCACATTTGAGTCTGTGTTCTAATGCTCCCTCTCTTGTTAGCCATGGCAACCATCACCCAAGATGGGGGTGAATTGAGTGATTACAAATTTTTAAAATAACTTTGAGAAATTAAATCTTTTGATATACTCAATCAACACATACAACAGAATAAGTCTAACAAAGATACAACTATTAGAGATTACTCAAATACAACTTGCGTTATAGGATAAATTAAAAAAATAAACTAGATATCAAGTTCAACTTAAGGATATATAATTAAAGTATAAATGTAAAAGTGATAGTGTTGAGAATAACAAACACAACGATTTTTCCTAGTTCATCCACTGACCACTTGTGAACTACATCTAGTCCTCAAGTAAACCACCCAAGATTTTCCACTAAACCTTCAAGCTTGAACAAGTGCTTGATAACCTTTACAACTTAGAGCACTCAACATACCTTAGAATGCTTTACCTTTTGTGCTTGAGCCCCAACAACCAGGGATACATCACCCTTACAATTCTTTGAGGGATGCCTTATCCTCTTTATAGAGAATCAAAGTATAAATGAAGAAGAAATTCTCACAAAAATAGATAATACAAATTGAAGTCCTATGAAGCTCTTTAAATTTTGGAAACAAAGCACAAGAGATTGAAAAGAATGAATCACGAATCAATGCATAAGAGATTTGTTTCAAGTTGTTGGTTCTATGTAAAAGTCGTGTCAATCCTTGTATTTATAGAGTTATATGAAAAAAGAGTCGTTGGGGGTATTAATTTCATGTATTAAATGCTCTAAAAATAGTTGTTGTGTGTTTTCACTACAAAAAAAATAAGTAAATTACGGCGGTTTTAATACGGCAGTTCTTAAAAACTGCCGTAATATATAGTATAATACGGCAGTTTTAAGACTGACATATTTTAAATTTATAAAACGACAGTTTGATGCATAAAACGGCAGTTTAACTGCCATATTTTTAATTTTAATTTTAATAAAAAATATTAAATAAAAATTTCACCTTCTCTTATTCTCTCCCGTACTTTTTTTTCTCCCATTTTCCCTCACTTTCTTTATTCTTCTCCCTATTTTTTTTTTGCTCCTTGCCCCCTAGAATCAGAGAACCCATGCCGCCCTTCACACCGTTCAGCTCGCCACCCAGATCTACCCAGCCTTTCCTCCACCGACAAGCCACCACCACGTTGAACTCGTACACACAGCCAAACGACTATCCCCAGCCCCAGGAACCCAGATCTGAACTCACGCCCCAAGCCACCTCTGCCAGCCGAACCACACCGTGAATGAGCCCAAAGTCCAGCCACCATGACGGCGAACCACCGTGCTTGAAGACCACCGTCCTCTCTCCTCTGTTTCTGCCAAAACCGCGACCCACACAACAACCATGCGCCACCGCACCAACATCGCAGATCCATGCCCACGATGACCAGTCACCACCGTCTTCTGAACCAGATCTAGTCATCTACCCACATAGCCTCCCTCCACGCACCTTTGGGTCGCAGCAACCGTGAGACCACCTCATCTTCCTCACGAGCAGAACTAGCGACTTACAGCGCCTCCGCCCAGTCCACGTGCCATGGGGTGGGTATACAACCCAACCCTTGCAACTATCACGAATCACCTCCAACCTCTGCTATCTACACTCACAGTGCAGAGCCAAGATAGAGAGCTTAGCAAGGAGTATACACATGGGCATATTTGTATTTGAGAAGCAGAACCAGTGACCCTCACCAATTTCTCGTCTCTGGTCATATTCACTAATTTTATTTGATTTTTGTAAACCTCCTCCCTTCTTAATTCATTACTAGTTCTGTAATGTTATTGAGATTCAAATTTGCATTTGAATAATTGATTGCACACCCCTTGTTTGATAAAATGTTGAAGCCACTTTTCTCTTTAAAGTTTATTTTTGATGATGATGCTTGATTTCAGATTTAGATGTCAGGAGGTTAATTCTGTTTATTTGATTCCCTTTGCTTACCTTTGTTAGATTGATAGTTCTCTGGTAACATGTTGCCCTACCATTCAATATTGGAGGAAGGATAACTTTGAACCCATAAGTTGACTTGCAGGCTTAGGATCGTGCTCATAGGATAGGCCAAAAGAAAGAAGTTCAAGTTTTTCGGTTTTGCACTGTGGTTTGCAATTTTATACTTTATTTTATTGTTCAATTCATTATTCACTGTCTGTATGTGTTAATATCTCATTGCATCTTGATAATGGTACAATATACGATTGAGGAGAAAGTCATTGAAAGGGCTTACAAAAGGCTTGCACTTGATGCTCTGGTGATTCAGCGAGGGCAATTGGCTGAGTAGAAGAGAAAGGATTTATAGGATGATTTTCTTGTTTCTTTGCTGCAAGATGTATGGATTCTATAATATGGTTCCACTGGTTTATATATGCAGCGGTAAATAAAGATGAGTTACTTTAAATGGTTAGATTTGGGGTAAAGGAGAGGAGGCAACGGCTGAACTTGATGCCAAGATGAAGAAATTTCTTGAAGATGCAATCAAATTTAAGATGGATAATAGTATTTAACTTATGAATATAAGCTCTAGCTTTGAAAACCATAATGGCTTGATCTTTACTAGTTTTTTGCTCTGTTGTGAAATTTGATCTTTACTAATACTGATATTTTCTTTTTGTAGGCTATTTGAGTTATATGATTTTGATGATGAGAAGGTAAAGATGACATTTTATTTTGTCCTTGACAACTATGATTGGCTTTTTTTTTTATTGCTTTGCATCAACCTTTCCTTCCCATGCCCCCCTTATATATTTTACTAACATTGAAATATCTTTTTCCTATATTTAATAAAGGATGAGAACAAATTTGATTTCAAGAAAATTATGAGTGAAAACTGGATTGAACCACCAAAAAGATAGCAGAAGCGCAAGTAAGCATTGCCTTTTACATTTTATCCATCCAGATTCATTCAGTATTTTTTAATGATATGAGATATGCTGATTTTCTTTGTTTGGGTTTCTTATTTGTAGTTACTCAGAGTCTGAATACTTCAAGCAAACAATGCGCCAAGGTGGTCCTACTAAACCAAAAGAGCCCCGTATTCATGCTAAAATTTTGAAGTATGATTCTCCTTAGATTTCTATAACAAATGATATCAGAGTCTGCCAATGCATCTCCCAGTGTAAGTGAGCAGCGCAAGAGTATGGTGACGTCAACATAATAGTGGTTCCATATTAGATGCTCGTGAGTCTAGTGGGATAGTCCCACATTAGGTGCTCATGAGCCCGACCTCTCCAATTTCACAAGTTAGCTTTTGAGGTATGATTCTCTCAAGATTCCAGTAACATATTTTTTGCAACAAAAGAGAAAAAAACATATAAGGGAATATAAATCTAGATATCTATCTAATTTGCTATGGATATTTATCTTGGAGTCCTACTATATATCTCAACATAACATATATTCAGTTTAGTGTTCAATAAGTGTACAAGAAAGCAGAAGGATAAACGTGTAGCAACATATCAATTATTCTTCTTTATCTTTATTTTGAATCCTCATCGGTTGTAATTAATTTGTACACATGAGGGGTTACTTTGATTAAAGTTTACAATGCTATACAATGAAGTTAGTTATTTGTGTGAACTTAGATTGCTTAACTTGTTGAAATTGATAAAGGAAGATATTCAATAAGATTTTATTAATCCACGAGTTCATATAATTTCTTTGTTTTAATGATATCAATGCACACATAGATTATCAGAATATATTTAGAAAAGTTAGTCTAATATCAGATAAAGAAACATTTCATACTTATCTAAATTTGAATTAAATTATTTCATTAAGACAACAACTCATAAGCATTGGCAAATATCTAAAACATTACCATTGAATAGTGGATGCTTTATAATAATATAACACTAGTAATTCTAATTGACACTTCTTTAAAACCTGCCATCAAGATCGTGTATAGATTCTATAAGCTTACTATATTCTCCTTTGCCTTTTCTTTTCCTTTTACTTCTAACATTGATAGGCAGTGAAGCTGCAAGCTTTTTTCCTCCAACTACAATGGCCTTCTCCACATCTCAACCTCCTACTTTGACAATCGGACAGTAAGTATTTATTTATTTTCCCTGCCCTTAAAGTTTAAACATGGTGAAATGTTCATTTTTAACTTTTCAAGTAAAATTATTTTATTTCTCTTACTTTTAAATTGCAGGGGAGAATCCAATCACGTGCAAGTGATAAGAGAGCACTGATAAGAGAGCTTCCTATAAGCACTGATAAGAGAGCTTCCTATAATCCTCAATTATGGGAATTCAAGTATGCATAATGGGAAACAGAATAAAAAGCAAAAATAGTAAGGTAATGGGGGAAGTTTTCTATGATTTTATACAAAATCATGAAGCTGACAAGAATTAAGAGAATCATGGAATAAATATGGTATTTACCGCAAGTATGCCTGCCTGATCTTTTTTTCCTTAACTTCAAAATTGTTAATGCATCTTTTTATAAGTATTTATATAATTATTTTCATTAGCTCTCCGTAGCAGAAGCAAGGGCTATTTGATTGATTAGCAATTTAGCATTGAAATGAGGAAAAAAAAAAGGTGTAAAGAAATGCAAGTGGGTGTGCTGGTGCAGTAAAATTTCAAATCTGGGTCTTGAAGTCATTTTTGGCATTGTCCATCATGATCTATAGTTGCTTCTGTGACTGAAATGCTATAGTCGTCACAAGGTAACTGAAAGTCTTAGACCCATACTGATAACTTTAAAAATTGATTTTCTCTCAATAATAGTTTTGATTGCGTATAACATTTAATATTCTCGCATGATTTGTTTTCTAATATATCCATTTTTGTAGAATGGGAGTCCCTATGGCTGCATCTTGCAAATGCATCTTAAAGATTTAATCATTCATATGTAGTTGTAGCATATTGACATATGTTTTAAATGCTTTGATATGTATTAAAGGTTTTAACTATTTTCTAGCTTAAACCTATTAACAAGTGAGTATCTACAAATCCTCTTTGTAATGCACACGCTGCTAAGTATATTCCTCAGTAGAAAATGGTTAACATAGTTTATAAGAGGTTTTTAGACGATATTCCTAATAAGTTTGATCTTCATGTTTTATAATTTTTTATGATTATAGAAACTAATTTATGAAGTATGATTCTCCTTAGATTTCTGTAACATTATGGATTATATTTTGGGTAGCTTTGCTACATTCTTTATTTCTTCATGCTAAAATTTTATAACATGAATTATGGATTATGCTACTGAGCTGGGTTAACATGAATTATGGATTATGGATTATGCTACTGAGCTGGGTTGTCTGCCATTTTTTTTGGTTGGTTTTAGGTGAATTACGGTAGTTTTAAATGGTTGTTTTATGTTTTTTTTGTTGGTTTTATGTAAATTACGGCGGTTCTAACCGTCGTAATTTATATTTTTTTTGTTGGTGTTATATAAATTATGGCAGTTGTAACTACCGTAATTTACATTTTTTTGTTAGTATTATGTGAATTTCGGCAGTTCTAACTGCCGTAATTTACATTTTTTTTGTTAGTATTATGTAAATTACAGCAGTTCTAACCATCGTACTTTACATGTTTTTGGTTGGTGCTATGTGAATTATGGTAGTTCTAACCGCCGTAATTTACATTTTTTTGTTGGTGTTATGCAAATTGTGGCAGTTCTAACCGTCATTTTATGCACCACGAAACTGCCGTTTTATACATGGTAAATTGTGGCAATTGTCGTGGCGGTTAATGAGAAACTGCCGTATTATACCGAACGGTGAAGTCAATTACGTCAATTTTGAAAACCGTCGCTAACACAAAAAATGGCAGTCAAAACTGCCGTAATATGCAAAAAAAATCGCTGTAATTTACCTGTTTTTTTTGTAGTGTTTTGGCTTGTGTTTATTCAAATAACACTTATGTTATTCGAATATAAAACCATGAATAGCACAAGAGCATTTTGATTTTGGAACTTGTTATTTGAATAACCAAAATGGTTATTTGAATTAGGCCTTTTAAAACAAATTCTGAAAAACATTTTTATTCGAATAACAGTTTTGTTATTCGGATAAACTTTTTAAAACAGAAGGCACGTAAGCTTGCTTTAAACCTTTATTCGAATAATACATTGTCTTATTCGAATAAAGCTTCATGAAAAGGGAAACTTGACATTCTAACTTTGGTTACTCGAATAAGGAATTCTTTATTCGAATAAACCTATTTGAAAAACATTTTAAACAGCTTTTAAACCTTGCCAATTATTTCTAAATGTTCTAATAAGCTTTTGAGCATTTAAATGCTATTTCTTAATATACCAAAAAACATTTTAAGGCCTTGAAAACATTTGAGCTCTTTCAAAAACATTATAAAATATTTTGAGATATCTAGAGAGCTTCTCACATAAAGACTCCAAGTCTTAAAGCTATTCTTAAAAGTTAATTTTGGACTTGATCTTCCATCATCTTTATGTTTGTTATCATCAAAACAAATCTTCAATGGCTAATAGCCAATTACATCTCTGTGATTGGCCACAAGAGTAGCAGATAGATGGGAAACAACTTGAAACTGCTACCCTTTTTTTAAAAGGGGTGTTTAATTCCCAATAGTCAAAGCGACGGTTCCCAAGTAAGCTCAGACTCAGACTGCCATAAATTGCAAAGTAAAAGCTGCAAGAAAAACAAGACAAATCCCGTGAACTACACATGGGGCAACCTATGACATACCCTGGATAAAGGAGTCAATGATTGAGCAAAGCGATCCCATACGGATCCCGGCCTTACTCATTAACTCGGGGGCATATTACAGTGTATCATGGACCTCGACCCTTTGGAAAACATCGTGAGATCCGGCGTTAACTCTGACTTGGATCCCTTTGTCCACTGTATGCTATGTGCTCCTATCATATTTGGATACCTTGACACTTAGTTGTTCCATCTAAGCGCCAAGTTTGGGACAACTGTTCTAGACCGTGATCTGGACCACGGTTAGTGGACCAACTCGACATGAGTACCACTAGAATCTGTCAAGAACATCCCAACTAAGTATTAGACGCTATCAAGATCTCGGTATGTGTTGGAAAAAATTTCTTTAAGAACTCACCTTGCATTTCTTGCCATGTGCCAATTGATCTTGGTTTCAAAGTGTTATGCAAAGTTTTTGCTTTATCTTTTAAAGAAAAAAGAAAGAATTTAAAGAAAAAATTTCTTTAAGAACTCACCTTGCAATTTTGATCATTGAAAGCAATACATACTTCCTCAAATTCTTTTAGATGTAAATATGGGTTTCAGATTCTAAACCATAAAAATTAAGAAGTAAAGAAATCATACCTGTCTTAAATCTAAAATTGTTGGCATTAAGTGGAAAGATAAAGCACGATAGACTAAAATTTCAAGGTGGTTACAAATATTCACGCATAGTTCGCAACAGTTGATTTTCATCTTCATCATGTACACTTTCATTTTCAGCCATTGTGTCAATTGTGTGTGATTGTGATTTAAACAAATCAATATATAAAGTACCAGGATTAATTTTAACTAAATGACCAGAATTTAAATCACGATACTAATTAAGCATAAATAAATGACTTAAAATAGAAAAAATAATGTATAAGTTAGTAGTTTATACCAGCCATTAAATATTAAGCATAAATTTAAAATAAAATAAAATAAAAAAATAGCGTACGAGTTAGAAAGTTAGAAAGCAAAAATAAATTACATAAATTAAAAAGTTAGATAGCAAAATTAAATGACATAAATATAAAAGTTAGAAAGTTAGTATGTTAGCAAGTTAAAAAGTTGGAGAGTTAGTAAAGAAACCGAAGGATCGATAAGCCAATCTTTTCCTCCGGTAAAGGAGAAGAGAGAATAAATTTTATGAAAGAATGAGAACCTCAATAAATTAAAACTTCAAATCAAGTCCCCGACAACGGCGCCAAAAACTTGACGCGGATTAAAGGATGTAAACCTAAGTGCAGGTTGTCTTAAGTAATAAATTTCTCAGGAGTCCGAGGTCGATCTACAGGGAATTGATGAAGAAAAATTCTTTGAGGTAAGGGAAGACTTTGTCACAACAATAAAGATAATAAAACTTGTTTACAATTAAATTAAAGAACTTGTTTGGGCTATGAGATCCACTTTTGGTAATAAATTAAGGACAAGATTAATTCTTTTTATAACTAAATTGAAATTCACGCACAACGGAGGTTCCAATCGGAGAATAAAACATTCAAAGTCCATTTAGAATTATATACGTAGTTATATTATGGTTCTTTTAATTATTTACCAACACCTACACTTGTAAATTAGTTCAAGCATTCATTGTGCCAAATCACTTATCTACAATGAATCAAGAACTCCACTTTACAAGAAGGGTTTCTAAATTGATTGGAAACAAAATACAACACGTATAACGATCACTTGTTAATATATCATTTAAGGACAAGAAAGAAATTAATCTAACCTTATTTTATTACCAAAAGCTTCACACCTTCATCCAAACAAGATGAAAATTAGTTACCTATGAGTAAGAAGGAAGAAAGAGAGAAGAAGATGATGATGATTATAACTTCTATTTACAACAAAAGAAAATGCCAAAGAACTTTTGTGAGTAGAAAATTATTGAAATTTCTTGTCTCTGAAATCATTCAGTGATGAACTCATGGATATCGTCAGAACAAAACAAAGTGGTCTTCATGAAAGTTCTAGAAAATTGTCTCAGCTTTCCAATGCCACTAGAATCATCCAAAAATTCGTCCTACAACCCAAGATATGACCCAATTACTACAGACTGCTCAGACTCAGTTTCAGCACCTCTATTTTGACTTCCAGACCCAATATGACTACTAAGCTGTTCGAATGAGCTCTTATGTTCTTCATGAAAGTTGTAGATATGGGTCTTAACTTTCAGATGCCAAATCTTCAGCTCATTTTAGTTCCTTTAACTCGAATTATGCAATGATTACTGAACACTGTTCGGGTCCCAGTCACAAAACTCGTGTTCTGATTTCCAAGCCCAATTAGCTCTACTAGATGTCTGATTTTTCCCTGGAGCTCTCATGAAAGTTGTAGAGCTCTCTCTTATCTTTCCTACAAGATATATAATTATAAGACATCTAGAACTCAAGATATGACCGAAATACAAAAACAGTGTAAGACCAAAATAATGCTAAAAAAATCAATTAAGTCTAATTTGAGTCCAAACTTACAAAACATAACCAAGCTTAATCAATTAAGTACATGGAGAGTGTAAATGACTAAAAATGAGGAATTATTAATGTATAAAATATGTGATTATCACTTCACCACTAATAAAGTGTAGCCTAAATCTATTTCATGCCTCGCCCAGATCAAACAAAGAAAGAATGAGTCTCTGTGAGATTTTATATCTCGATTTAACAAGGAGATCATGAATATACGAGACTGGGATGAAAGACTTGGATTGTTCTACATCAAATATGGACTCCGTCCAAGACACTTCTCATTTTCACTTGCTAAGAAGATGCCCAAGACCATGGACAAGTTCTGCTCCTGTGCCGATAAATACATTAATGCTGAAGATATTCTCCGGGCTAAGAAGCATCGAAAAAGGATGCTAAGCCTAAGTCCAGGGAGCAATCAAGTCAACAAGGTCGGAGTTTGAGGCCACCTCTCAAGGGGAGGTACGAAAATTACACTCCCCTAAATACCCCCCGGACTCAGATCTACCAAAAGGTCATGAACACCAAGCTTTGAGACGACCTCATCCTATAAAAAAGCCGAGAGACAAGTCCAAGCTATACACTTGGCATAACAACCATGGTCACAACACGGAGAACTATACCAACCTCCATGATGTCATTGAGTCCCACATCTGGGATAGACACTTGGGCTGATATGTGTGCCAAACCCGGAATAATGATCAAAGGGGAACCATTACAGGAAATGGAGTTATAGGCCATAGAGCACCTCTCCTCCCCTCCCTACCGAAGACGTTCTTCAGCTAGGAATGACAAGTTTGACCCACAATCACCTTGAGTTAATGCCCAAAATCAAGACAGAGCACAAACTCAAAATGACAACCAGGAGGATAATCACAATCATGTAATACTTTATAATTGTTACTTCTTCCATGTAAAAAATCTTTGGATATCAATAAATCAATTATTTTTCCAACCGTTGCCTTACCTAAAGCTAGTACCTAGACCGTGACTTCGAAGTCCACGAGTATGATGGCCCAACATAGCCCCCAAGGTCACCACGCCTCAGTGAGATCCGAGAAATACAAGGCCCAAAAAGGATCTGCTATTCCAACATCTTTACAAGATGGCCAAACTGGGGAATCCACTTGAACACCCTCTGTAGTCAAGCAACTGATTCAAGGGTTTTAACTCGCACCCTTTTGAGCCCTACCTTAACCCATAAACTGACCATCTTTACAGCGGTTAAAAGTAACCAAGCGTAGCCCGGGATAGTGGACCCCACATGATTACGCCCAAAGAATAACGCAATAATTGTAGCATAACTTTGGGGTGTCAATTCCACATAGAGACAAATTAAAAGAATAACTAAAAAACAAAGAAACTAAAGAAAAATATCAAATGATTAAAAATAAATAAATATTAATTTAAATGTAAATTAAAGTAAAACAAAGTAAAGCAATTTGAGTTTTATATCAAATGTAAGATGACTAAGGTTCATAATCCACCAAGATTAATTTCAACATTAACTATGCCAAATTATTTTACCCATATAATTTAACTCATAAACATCTAGCGACAAGCATGTGCTCATGGAAAATATATCAATAAAGCATTAAAAATAATAATCATATGTATGATAAAATTTTTCTAATTACTAGTTGTAATTGGCTAGCTACCATTGATATTTGTTTTGATGATAACAAACATGATGAAGATGATGATGGTAAGACCAAGTCCAAGGTGCTCAAGATTAGCTTTAGGACTTAGGATCTTCTGTACGGAGCCTTCCTGGATATCTCATTGGTTAAATTTAAAAATCAAACTGAGGTTTCAAAATGGTTTTGAAAGATCAAAGGTTTTAGAGATTGGAAATGGTTTTCAAAGCAATTACAAATGGCTTTTTAACTGTTTTTTAACTAAGGTATTTGAATACACCTCCATGGTATTCAAATAACCTGCATCCTTTACATACGTTTCTATTTTCCAAAACAGAGGTATTCAAATACCCTTCATGGCATTCGAATACAGTGCTTCTTAAAAACCTATTTTAAGTGACAGGTATTCGAATAACCCTTGTGGTATTCGAATAACTTGATTTCAGAAAAATACATTTTAAAATGAGGTATTCGAATACCCTTAACTGGTATTCGAATAACCCACGAATTCTGAAATAGAAAGAAACAACTATAATTTAAATTTAAATGGATATTAATTCTTCCAACGACTGTTTTCGTCAAAGGCTCTATAAATAGTGACCTTGGGTTACATCTGAAGGTTGCCCAATGATCTGAATTATTATTTGCTTGTGCCAAAACGTGATTTTCATTTTTCTTATATTTTATGTGCTCTTTTCGTCAAAACCTTAAGATATCCTAAGAGAGCTTCTTAGCGCTTCAAATTGTAATATTTGCTCTTTGTGAGAGTTTCTCTTCGTCTATATTCTGGTTTTTTGTAATAGGGTGAGGTATCCCTTAGTGAAATTATGAGGGTGAGGTATCCCTCAGTAAAAGGGTGAGGTATCCCTTGATGTAGAGAAGGGGAGGTATCCTTCAAAGGGGGTGAGGTATCCCTCTAGTAAATAGGGTGAGGTATCCCTGTTGTGTAAAGGTTGCAAGCACCTGTTTTAAGCTTGTATTGAATAGTGAAAAATCTCGAACTGTGTTTCGAGGACTGGACGTAAGCCACAAGTGGTTGGTGGTTGAACCAGGATAAATATCGTGCCTACTTTTCTTCTCTCCTTTATCTCTTTATTTTTAGCAATTTATTTATTATTGCTTAATTGTTTATTTACTGTTCTTAAGGCATTTCATCATCTTTATATATTCATTATATTGCTTCAAAAAATTTGTATTAAAAAGGGTTGCAAAAAAGTTTTAATTACTCAATTCATCCCCCTCTTGAGTACTGAAGCCACTTGGGTAACAAGTGGTATCAGAGCTAGACTATTGTATAAAGAGCTTAGCCGCTTCAAGAGTACATGGCTTCATCAAATGGTTTTTCAGAAGGTTCCTCCATAAACTGACCACCTTTTTTCAATGGGGATGGTTATGCATATTGGAAGGAAAGATTGAAAATTTTCATCAAAGCTATTGATCTAGATGTGTGGGATGCTGTTGAAAATGGTGCATTTATACCTACGCTAGAGATCAATGGTATAAAGATTGAAAAATAAAGAAGTGAATGGTCTAAAGATGATAAAAGAAAAGTTCAAAATAACTTGGTAGTCAAAAACATCATTACCACAGCCTTGGGGCATGATGAATTTTTTAGAATTTCAAATTACAAAATTGCTAAAGAAATATGAGACACTTTACAAGTTATCCATGAGGGTACTAGTGAAGTTAAGAGGTCGAGAATTAATTCTCTTACTTGTGAATATGAATTATTTATAATGAACCAAGGAGAAAACATTCAAGAAATATAAAAGAGGTTCACCCACATTGTAAACTATCTTGCATCATTAGGAAAGAATTTCTCTAACGAAAATTTGATTAACAAAGTATTGAGATGTTTGAACAGGATTTGGCAGCCTAAGGTAACAGCTATATCAGAATTAAAAGACTTATCAATAATGACGTTAGCTACCTTATTTGGCAAACTTCAAGAGCACGAATTAGAACTTAACAAACTTGACCAAAGTAAGGAACATGATAAGAAGAAGAAGGGGATCGCACTTAAAGTCACCTCCACTATCAATAATGAAGATGAAGATGATGGAAATGACGTGGACAATGTTGAGCTAAATGAACAAAATCTCAGTCTTCTGGTAAAAAAAATTTGGTAAATTTCTCAGGAAAAAGGAAACTCAAAGAAGACTGCCTTTTCCCTCAAAGAAATTTGAAAAGAAACCCTCCAAGGAAAGAAGAGCCTACATAGCATGGGATGAAAATGATTTGGACTCAACTGATAGCTCAGATGACGAGGAAGCTTATCTATGTTTTATGGCCAAAGGAGAAGAAGAACAAGAAAGCGACATTGAGGTAATTTCTAATTGTGAATTATCTCATTCTTATGATGAACTACAAGATGCCTTTGAAGAACTACATAATGAATCACTAAGGTTCACTAAAATAATTTTCTCATCTAAGAAAACAATTTCTTCTTTAGAAAATAAAATTCTCATTTTAAACAAAGAAATTGAAGAATTGAAAATTGAAAATGAGACATTAGGATTAATTGATGCATGCACAACTCATTCTTCACATGCTTTTATATCTTCATCTTATTCATCTTGTCATATTCTTGAAAAAGAAATTGAAGATTTAAAGAACACTCTTTTTAAATTCACTTTTAGAAGAGATAACTTAAATATTTTGTTAGGAAAACAAAGAGTTGTTTTTCAAAAAGCCGGGATAAGATATAACCCAAAAAATCAACAAAAAATTTATAAAAAATTCTTTGTTAATTCTAGTACTTCAAGTAGTCCTTTTATTAAATGTTTCTACTGTAGAAAGAAAAAACATAGTGCATCAACATGCAATGCAAGGAAAAACATCAACACAAAAATTGGAACTAAAATAGTATGAGTTCCTAAGGGTACTTTACCCAAAACTAACACACATGGACCCAAGAAGATTTGGGTACCAAAAACTAAAAATTGAAATATGTTGTTGGTGTGCTTAAAGGGCAAGAGCTGATTATGACATTTTGAAAGTGGCTACTGTAAGTACAAGACTAAAAATAATTCCAAGCTCTCCTCCTTGTTTCTATGAAGCTTGGACTTGTAATTTTTTTTTGATAAGTATTTCCATCATCGGGTAAGTTTTCCTCTCTCATAATGTACTTCTGTACGTGTTAAATTTATTTTTCTGATAAAGTTATTCGAATAACTCCCTAGTTATTTGAATACCATTGCCCTGTACATGTAAAATTTGTTCTTTTCTGATAGGTCCATTCGAATACCTTCCTATGGTATTCGAATATCATACATCAGTACAACAATATTATGTTTCTATAAGCTAATGTATTCGAATAACTAACTAGATATTCGAATAACTAACTAGATATTTGAATAACCTGAGACATATCTTTATCAGTGTTTGTCACATGCTCTCTAGAGTATTCGAATAGATTCCAAGGTATTTGAATACTTGTTCTTGCTTTGTTCATAATTATGTGGCGGGTATTCGAATACGGAATGAGGTATTCGAATAACCTTTGGCAGAAAGCCAAGCTTGCGGGTCTGATCCTTTCTTTGTTTTTGCCTTATTTTTTGATACATATGTAATTGGCCAAATTGACTCTCTGGATATCATGCTTTTACTAAAATAAATCTTAGTTTTTGAGCCTGAATTTATCTGATTACTTTTATGCCTTAAATAAAAATCACATGATGCCCTTAAATGCATATTTCTTAGCTTTGCCTTTTTATTTCTCAAGATTTTTTTATATGTTAAATTCCTTGTAATGCAAATGCTTAATGTAATTAGCTACTGTTTTGATAAATATATGAATGTGGTAACAAGTGCAATGAGTGGTATCAAACAAATGGATACTTGGCCAAATTAATCAATAAAATATCTTTTGCCCTTGTGAACTCATTTGTTGTTTTTGCCTTATTGGTTTGAATGCTTATTGGCTTATGAGGTTGGCTAACCTCTATGGATCCAAAAAATTAATAGATACCAAAGAAAGTACTTTGAATTGTTTTTTGTAAGGTTATAACTACCTCAAGCAAACTCTTAAATAAAAAAGATTATTCAACTTGAGGGAAATGAATGAAGAGGACGTGAGGAAACTTTCTTCAAGTACATTGAAATGGAATACTTAATGGAAGAAAGCTCAAGAAGACCAATAAATGAAGAACATACTAAAGTAGCATCACTCTATTCCTAACACAATAAGTATCTCTATTCCCAACCTATTATGGTATTTTATATGCTATGAATTGTAAGATACTTGTTGATAAATTAATCTTAAATGACTAAATATTTTTTCCTTGCATGAGTAGTATGTTTAGCATTGACAAAGTGCTAAATTGGATATTACCTTTTTTTTGTCATTGCATATAGGGTAGATAATGTTAGTTCTATACAATACTCTGATCCCTATAGCACATTTCGTCAAAGTAAAATATTTACTATCTATGTTTCTCTTGATATGTGATAGTATTATAAGAAATTGATAACAAATGTTTTATATTTGATAATAAGTGGTAAATGTCATGATTCTCTTAGTAAATGTAAATGACTGTTTTGATGACTATACAATGCAATTGGTTGATCTATGAATAAATATATCTTTGTTCATGTGCTGAATATTGTGCTTATCTTGCTAAATTTATAAAATTATACTCTGTTGCTATTCTGGTATGCTATGAATGAATATATTTTGTTGGACTAGAATATACTCTGTTTAGCTTTATGCTTTATCTTGCCCCATCTTTTTTATCATGACAAAAGGGGGAAAAAAAGCTTGAATTCTTTGTTTGAGAAAAGTCAGGGGGAGAAACAAATAAAAGTCTGGTAAGACAAAAATAAAAATTGGATTCCAAAAGTAAAAGGGAGTTGTTGTGCGTATCTCTGATATAAATCACCTCTTATGAAAAAAAAGGGGAGTAAGTATCTTTAAACAACTTTATGAATTCTAATTTATATGAACTAATTCTTTTCTCAAATGTTAGTTTGTCATCATAAAAAAGGGAGAGAATGTAATTGGCTAGCTACCATTGATAGTTGTTTTGATGATAATAAACATGATAAAGATGATGATGGTAAGACCAAGTCCAAGGTGCTCAAGATTAGCTTTAAGACTTAGGATCTTCTGTACGGAGCCTTCCTGGATATTTCATTGGTTAAATTTAAAAATCAAACTGAGGTTTTAAAATGGTTTTGAAATATCAAAGGTTTTAGAGATTATAAATGGTTTTCAAAGCAATTACAAATGGCTTTTTAACTATTTTTTAACTGAGGTATTCAAATACACCTACATGGTATTCGAATAACCTGCATCCTTTACATACGTTTCTGTTTTCCAAAATAGAGGTATTCAAATACCCTTCATGGCATTTGAATACAGTGCTTCTTAAAAACCTGTTTTAAGTGACAGGTATTCAAATAACCCTTGTGGTATTCGAATAATTTGATTTTAAAAAAATACCTTTTAAAATGAGGTATTCAAATACCCTTAATTGGTATTCGAATAACCCACGAATTCTGAAATAGAAAGAAACAACTATAATTCAAATGTAAATGGATATTAATTGTTCCAATGGTTGTTTTCCTCAAAGGCTCTATAAATACTGATCTTGGGTCACATCTGAAGGTTGCCCAATGATTTGAATTATTATTTGCTTATGCCAAAACGTGATTTTTATTTTTTCGCATATTTTCTGTGCTCTTTTCGTCAAAATCTTGAGATATCCTAAGAGAGCTTCTTAGCGCTTCAAATTGTAATATTTACTCTTTGTGAGAGTTTCTCTTCGTCTATATTCTAGTTCTTTGTAATAGGGTGAGGTATCCCTTAGTGAAATTGTGAGGGTGAGGTATCCCTCAGTAAAAGGGTGATGTATCGCTTGTTATAGAGGGGGTGAAGTATCCTTCAAAGGGGGTGAGGTATCCCTCTAGTAAATAGGGTGAGGTATCCCTATTGTGTAAAGGTTGTAAGCACCTATTTTAAACTTGTATTGAATAGTAAAAAATCTCAAACTGTGTTTCGGGGACTGGACGTAGGCCACAAGTGGTTGATGGTCGAACCAAGATAAATATCTGCCTGCTTTTCTTCTCTCCTTTATCTCTTTATTTTTAGCAATTTATTTATTATTGCTTAATTATTTATTTACTGCTCTTAAGGTTTTTCATCATCTTTATATATTCATTATATTGCTTCAAGAAATTTGTATTAAAAAGAGTTGCGAAAAAGTTTTAATTACTTAATTCACCCCCCTCTTGAGTACTGAAGTTACTTAGGTAACACTAGTAATTTTCAAACCATCAAATGTATCCCTAAAAGGAAACCACAATTGATATCCAACAATTACCACTAACATTCAAATAACATAATTAAATTACCAAGCATGAGAAAAGTATGATTGAACTCATCTTAAAGTTCATTCATATAATCTGATAGGAAAATAAAATCAATAAACATTAAATCTAAAAATTGGCTAAAAATAATTCAACATAGTAATGTCAAAATAATCAAGGTTTCATCATTCCCTTAGTACAGAGAATTTAACAAGACATAATAAAATTAAAACACAATAAAATCATCTCACTAAAATTCTCTACAACACGTAATTTTATTTTTCTCTTTCCTGCACTGTGTTGCACTCCACTCTCTCAATTCCCAATCCGTGTCTTGAAGAGCCACAATTCAAGTCTTCTCTTTTTATAAGCTACTATGCACTTTTTCAATCTTTTCTCCAATTTCTGCAGCAGTGCTAAAAACTTGTTGTTGACTTTTCTGCAAGCGCACGGGTTGTACAAGTAGTAAAATAAGATCGTTCCTATGAGGATCGATTGATTACTAACTCTTACGACTATTTTAATTATTTAAACGAATGAAATCGATATAAAAGGTTCAATTAAAATTAAACAAAGAACACACGATGCTTGTTTCTTTTAGTTTGCTTTTAGACGACCCATACAATTGTTCACGTCTTCTATCTCTTCACTTTCCTGTTGCAACACGTCTTACAAATTTGCAATCTCTTAATTCTTTTCTTCTCCTACGGCCGTACAACCCACAAGCAACAACTTCTTTTTTTTTTTCTTCTCTTTATTTGGATTGCTAGCTTATTTAGGCTTCAATTAAATTCTTTGAATCTAATTGGACTTTGACTTGCTCTTTATAAACTCTGAAATTAAACATAAAAATCTATTTAGGAATATTTTAAAGTAAATAGAAATTTAATTTAAAAATATACATTAATTCCAATAATTTCTATTAATATTTTAACATTTTAATCTAATAATAAAATATTTAAATAATACTTCCGTACACTCATCACCATACCACGAGGCTATCACGTCAAACTAAACGAACCCAACCACCGGGATCAGGTTTCATACTCATCTCGATTGGGCACACGAGTATTCATCAAACTAAACGAACCATACTCATCTCAATTGGGCACACGAGTGTTCATCAAACTAAACAAACCCAACCACCGGGATCGGGTTTCGTACTCATCTCAGTTGGGCACATGAGTGTTCATCAAACTAAATAGACCTATCTGTTGAGATCGAGCTTTGGACTCATCTCAGTCAAGTAAAACTAGCGTTCGTCAACCAAGCAAGTATCGAGATTGAGCATTGGACTCATCTCAGAATTACAAAAGTGACTACGCAAAACACGAAATGGCAAGCCAAACGCACAAAGGCGGAACATTCAAAAAATAAAATTTATTATTCATATTCCAAACATCATCAACTTTACAAAAGGAACCTACAAACTGCTCTCATGCAAAGGTGGCTACTTGAAGGTGGCCTGGCAAGATGATAATGATGATCAAGTACTGACTTATATGGGTCACTTCAATGTCTCCTCAAGATGCAAACAGACACCTCTTCTTTGACCAACATGAGAAGAAGGGGCTTCGCCACCCTACACTTCTTAAATACCCTTGCGCACCCATGACATGACAACAATTAGGGGAGCAAAGGAGGAAGGGTGGTGAAACTCCTCCACGCCTCATAGGAACTATAGACAGAAGCCTTAAGCCTTTCCAACAAAAGCAGGATCTTGCTCCACTGTTACATACACTTAGAAAAAAGGTCTTCTACTACTAAGAGATGTGTTAACCAAGCCACACGGAGCAATTACTTGGCCCTCACTGGGCCATTACACTTGGAAAGAAAGGCTTCCACTAACAACATATATAGAGTAAAGGAACACCTTTAAGAATTTAGGAAAGAAGAGGAAGATAGACTTTGAAGAAGACATGACCTTCCACACGCTCACAAAAAGTAGAAAAAGGACTATTATCTGGAAGAAACAAATGATAACCCCATTGCGAACTTTCCCTATTTATAGAAAGAATAATACGTCCTGATTGGCTCCCAAAAGGTGAACTAGCTGCACATTCAAAGCCATATTTAATTGTTCCCTCCCTGTAATTGGTCACCAAGGTTGTAGACAGTTGGCAAACAGAGCAAGGAAATGCTATTGTCATTAAAGCGGTTTTATTTTTCAATAAATTCAAAGCGACGGTTCCTAAATAAGCACTGACTGCTACAAATCGCAGAGTAAAAGCTGCTTAAAGGACACCAGATTCAGATTCTTGCCACCGAGATCTAGTGTTGGACAGATCTTGGTGAATTACGCGAGGAAAAATGCTTAAATATAAAGTCAACACCAAGGTTAAGCGTCAAACCCATCTCGACGTCGCAAAGGAAAAAATTCAACAAGTGTGAAAGTGGCACCAAGATTGAGAGTTTGACTTATCTCGGTAAAAAGAAAGCAGACACCATTGTAAGGGAACAAGTACTGAAAAAATAAATGCCTAAGGTCAAGACTTGTCCAAACATATTAATAAAGCCCCACACAATGAGCAAAGAAATAGAAGAGTTGAACATTAGAGAGTATGGATTGGATTTTTCGAGGTCTCCATTGCCACCTTCGACTAAGTTGCCTCGACTTGCTCTACCTTAGTCATAACAATCTTGGCCTCTTCCCGTCCTCCGTCTAATGTTGCCTCTACCCCTCCTTCGTCGTTTACTCCTCAGTCAATTTGATCATTTAGGGCCACTGTTGAACTAGCCATATCCATGATTTGGCCATCCCAAACCTCCTTCAGTGCGCTGATCCCCTCCTTATTAAGATCAGGGTTAAGAAAGAGGAGTTGATTAAGGACATTTTCAAACGTTTCTCCATGAACTTTACATGTCATATATTTTCTAGTTAAGTTCCCCCTTTAGAAGTTCACACTGACTCGGTCGAGGCTACATCCTTCTTCAATGCATCCTCCCAAGTCGTTACTTCACCAAGTTGGACTTAAAGCTTATTGGCGTCAGTAACTTTGGCTTAGAGTGACTCCACCTCAGCAACTTGAGCCCAAAGGGAAGGAACCTTGGCAGCATCTGCAGTAAGGTGGCCGACCTCAGCTCAGAGCCTGTTGATAATCACATATTTGATTTATTAATAAACGCTGATGTTTAGTCAATTGCACTCTCCATAATCTTAATTGATTGAGTTTGGTCATGATTTGTGAGTTTGGGCTCAATTTGGGCCTAATTGAATTTTTCTAGCATTATTGAGCTTTGACACTATTTTTGTATTTTAGACATAACTTGAGTTCTAGATATCTGATAATCATGAATTTTACCTTGTAGGAAAGTTAAGAGGAAGCTCTACAACTTTGATGAAGAGCTTGAAGTCTCATTCAGATGTCTAGTGGGCCTAATTTTGCATGGAAGTCAGAATACGAGTTTAGAGACCCTTTGATGTTGTTTTGGTCATAACTTGAGTTATAGACCTCCAAATTGCATGGGGTTTGGGCCCAAATGTTCATAACTGACCCAACTTTGTAATTAATGGGTTTTTAATTATTTAAAGCCAAAATAAGGGGTAGTTTAGGGGGTGACAAGTCAGAAACCGAGGCACCTCTCATTTGACATTTTTCTTTCTTCTCTCTAGAACTCTCTTCCTCCTCCTTCTCTCTAATTTTCATTTTCTTTTTCTTCTTTTAGTTTTCTGAGTTCTCCCTTTCTCATGGAGGGGTAGAGTCTTTAGATTAATCCAAGAGATTGAACATGGTTGGTTGTTAATCTTGAGATTTCATTTTTAATGTTTAAGTTCATCTATTAATCAAGTTTCTCTTTTTCTTCTTCTCTTTGTTAATTATGGTTACTTAATTGGGATTTTCATATGTTAATTGCTTAATTACCATGTGTAAAGAGATGAACTCAGAAATTAAACAAGGCATTAAAGGTGTTTGATGAAATGTTTAACTTGGTTGGATCTTGGCTTTTAAGTTAATTTCAGTTTTGATGAGTGCTTAACTTGTCTAATATTAATTAATTGAAATCTAGAAGCATTTCTAGTAGAAGATCCATGATCATTAAGAGGCTTCTTGATGTGGTCTAAGACCAAGGACTTGATTAATAATTGAATGGATCTTTAGTAATCAAGGATGAATTAAAATCAAGTTTGGACAATTTTCTTAGATTGGTTGCTTTCTTAATCTTGATTAATTCGAATTCTATTTGTTTCTTAATTTTGTTTGTTATTTCTATTTCTTAATCTCGCCTAACCCCCCCATTTTAACTTGACTTGATCAAATTGTGTTTTATAATCCTTGAGAGACAATCCAGTGTTGCTTCCTATGCTACAAGCCGTAGACATAACTTGTTTATAATTTTGGTGAGTTTGGCACTCATCACCAGTCTAATTCAAAGTCACACGACTTCAGCTCTTTGTCAGCCAGAGATAGCTACCCGTCCTTCTAAGTAACCTCTTGGGTAGCCTGGGCTGGCTGCCTATCCTTCTCGACAATTTCACCCTGTATGGTATTGAGTTCTATCACCAAGCATGTAACCTCTCGGATGGACCCCCAAGCCTCCTCTATAAATTGAAGGGCCAAAGCAACGCACAAACTCTAGAGTTGGGCGTCACAAAGGATCTCTTCCACGTTATGCTCAATCAGCACATAGGACTTGATGGTACTCAGTAAGTAACCATTAATAAAGCAGACATGGTTAGTCTCTTGAGTCCACACCAATCCTGATGGAAAGTGGCACAGAGACACCCTAGGCCTCAGAGCATCCTCAAGCCCCAGACCAACTAGAACCTTATCTATTTCAGGCTCCTCTGGAATGCCCTCGACTATCGGCCTCTTCCCCATGCCATCCCTGCTGCTCTCAGCCTACCTCTTTCAGGGTCACAGTGGTGGTATATGAGAGCTCGTTTTCGAAACTTGGATTTCAGAACCTAGGGAAGCTATGGAGATCACCAGGGCCAGAGGAGTATAGACCATACTACTCGATGGCATAGGAATGACAACAGTCACCCCTTGAGCAGTTGTTGGGGGCCAAGATCCTGATGTCTTACCATTTTTGGCCACCAATTTCTCAGCCAAGTGCCGAAGTCTAGACGGTGGAACCATGCATAAAGTGTTACAGCACTTGAATGAATTCATGCATAAAAAAAAGTGTGAAAGAAAAATGTGCAGGATGAGATACCTAGCATTGCCTTTATAGAATCGGCGAGCTTATCCAAGATATCCTTATAGCAGATGGCCCATTTTTCCATTATCCAATTAATCAAAAAGTGCAGGACCCAGGCCTCAAGATGAGAGATCTCAAAGATCGGAGTCTCTAACTCTTTGTTACTCTGCTCCCAACCAGCTTCGAACTAGTACAAATAAAGGTATGCACCACCTTCCGAGGTGACGACAAAAAGTGTCATCCCCAGAGGCCCTTATACCCTAAATAAGTCCATTTTCAATTTCTTGAAAGATTCCTGGTAGAGTTTGAAAACTATGCGCCCGTTCTGCACCCGTATTGTGACCTATCTCTTAGTCTAGTTACTTCTTGAGGTCGTCAACTGAGAAAAAAGGTAGAAGAAATATTTAATCGAGTACTGCCACCCAAAGGCCTGTCACACAAGCTCAAATGCTCGAACAAATTGATATGCGTAAAATACACTAAGAGCAAGTCGCTTGATCGCAAAGTAATATAGGACTTAAGTCTCAGTTGTTGATCCCATGAGGAATAAGAAGTAATTATTAGTTTCACTAAACTCTTGGTTATTTAAAGAATCGTAAGTGTAGGATAAATTCAAAATAAAATCAGAAAACAAATAAGAAGAAAGATGAACAATCAAACAATATAGAAATAAACCAATTAGAAGGAAACTAGGGCGCAATGTTCACTTGAATCTAATTAATCAGATTTTTATTCATTTATTATATAAGGTAATTCTTTTGCCAATATTTTCTTAATTGCTATTGAGTCCCAATGGTCATGGATAAATAATATTTTATTCCTAAATTATTCACCTATTTAGTCATTTGGTTGAATTAACTAGGAATGTATTAAGCCTAAATTCAATAGATGAACTAATATAACCGTCAATTCCATTGGTAGAGTAAATTAATATTTGGTCATTTACCAATCTAATCGTAGGTTTATTATATAGATTCACTCATTAGATGTGGGTGGTCATTAGTCAAACAATGAATTAAAACATGCCAAAAATGATCATGTCTTGACAAGAATTCAAACAATATAATAGACCAAAAAAAAAATTACCTTAAACAAATTCGAATTGACAATCAATTAATTAGGAAAACAAGATCCCCCATAACCCTAGCTATGGGATTAGCTACTCATGTTCAATATAAATAATCCCAAATCATAGTACAAATCCATGGATAGAAAAACCTGAAGAAAGGGGAAAAACTAGAGGGAAGAGAAACCAAAACCCATTTTACGGAGATTGTGATCTTCTAGCCTTCAAGAATTATGTCCTCTCTTTGTAACCGTCCTCCAAGGATTCATAGCAATGCTCTCTTGTGAATTATCTCTCTAAAGTATGTCATCGCAAAAGTTCACTTCAGGTTTAGGGGTTCACTTCTATTGGTAATATTTGGGGTCAAAACTAACGTTTTTATGTACAGGAAGCCTCACACAATCATGTCTAAGCTCGACAATCACACAACTTGCAGTGTAAGGGGAGACAGGGTTGTGTTAAGCTTAGACATGACCACGTCACCATACCATAGACGTTTTCTAGCTTAGACATGACCCTGTCTAACCTAAGATGTTAAAAACCTATCAAAATGTCACCTTTTGGATAAGTGGTCTGCATAAAAGTTGATGAGTTTTGTCTCAGCTTTCTAATGCTACTGGTTTCAGCCCATTATAACTCTTACAGCCCAAGATATGACTCAATCTTTGCAAACTTCTCAGGTTTCAATGACAACACCTCTGTTTTGACTTCCAGGCCTAATATGACTCACTAGACATCCGATTTAGCTCTAGAGTTCTTATCACAGTTGTAGAGCTTCCTCTCAGTTTTCCTATAAGGTAAAGTTCATAATTGTTAGATGTCTATAACTCAAGTTATACCTGAAATATAGAAATAATGTAAAATTGCCACAATGCTGAAAAATACAACTAAGCTCAATTTGAACCCAAACTTACAAATGGTGGCCAAAATCAATCGATTAAGCACAAGAGAGGTCTAAAATATTGAATATGAGGGTTAACTAATATAAAAAAAATAGTGTTTATTAGTTGTGTAAATTATCCTCTTTTGCTCTAAAAACACGTTGTCTTCGTCTGTTTTAACTCCAAATTTGATAAACCTCTTCAATCTGCAAAAGCGAAGACAATGATAAGGATCCATCTAAAATTCACCAATAAACATAATCAAATCACCATAATTTATCCAGTTTAAGACAATAAAATATAGGCTTATCAATCCTTGCATTAAACGCAGAGATACTTGGTCATCAAGTAGAGATTATTTGCACTCAAATTAAGAATCTAACTTGATCCTTAAAATTTATGAATGCTAGTTGACTTAGTCAAACTTTGTCATTCACTTGTCACACAATTTTTCACATTCTTAATGCATGAACTGGGCTTCGATGTCTTCATAAAAGTTGTAAGAAATTTTCTCATCTTTCCATAGACACCAAGATTAGCTTAATCCGAGCTTTGTAGCAAAAGTTATGCTCAAAATTCTTCAACAATGTCTTTATGCTCTTCATCAAGATTTTAATAATCATGCCTAAAATACAACAAAACCCTTAAATTCTTACAAAACACAATAAAAATACATTTAATTCAGTGAGCTTATAATTCACTCAATATCATAAAGAAATAGCATAATTCTTATATCAAAGTATTCAAATCCATGTTTCAATAAACAAAAAAAAAAAATATGTGAATTTTATACACACATTAGCCAGCTTCTCGATTTCATTGTTATTAAAAGAATATGATTTCTTCCTATTGACATAAAGTCATAAATTGCTCCATTTTGGCTAAGCACGTCTTTAGCATTTCTAAAAAAGCTCACCAAATATTGTTTAAGACTGCATTTTGTTTAGTAATAGATACTGAGGTGTACCTGAGATAGGCACATTTTAGTAGTTTTCTCCTTGTGCAATAGCAGCGAAGCATGTTGAAACGGGAGGTTGGTACCTGCAAAGAGACTCCAACGCTCAAGTTAAGATGTGTACAAGTAAGATTTTGTTGTAAGCAATAAGTTACCTGTAGAAGGTGTTTGAGCCTGATATTTATAGAGTGCAATTAGGATTTAACCCCCCTTAATTGTAGTAGGAAATCCCTATAAGATCGAAGCATTGATACTATAATTATGAACAGTTTGAGGTGGTTGTGAGTGCTATAACTTTGTAAGATCATGATTGATAGTTATGAATATTTTGAGATTTATTCTCTGTGTAAATCTCGTGATCAAATGCACTTGGCCAATGTCGCAGTCCGATATACGGGGTACCGAGGTCTTGATAGTGTCTAGTGCTTAGTTGGAATGTTCATGGCGGATTCCAGTGGTACTCATGTCAGGTTGGTCCACTAACCATGGTCCGGATCACGGTCTAGAACAGTTGCCCTAACCTTGGCTCTTAAATGGGATAGCTAAGTGTCAAGATATCTAAATATGATAAGAGCACATGGCATGCAGTGGATGATGTGTGTGAAACAACATGATATTTTGTTCTTGTTTTGCATGTATTTTTATGCATTTTAGTTTTCTTTTTTATTTATTTTTCCCTTTAGTTCGGATAACTGCAGTGTTTTTGGTGTTGTTGTGCAGGATTGGTGCTTAATTGGCCTTGAAATGGATGGAAAGCTTGCACAATTGAAGTTGGAGCTTAAAGGGTAGCAATTTGGGACAAAAAGCTCACTCCAGAGGGTACCACGGCTTGCCCGTGGACTGAACCACGGCCATGGATCGAGCAGCTGCGTAAAAAAAGCAAAGGGGAAGTCCAGAGAAGACCATGGCCTGGCCGTGGAATGAACCACAGCCGTGGTTATCAAACAGAGACAACCATGGCCTGGCCGTGGAATGAACCACGACCGTGGTTCGGGGTGCGTGTCAGCTGTTTAAGTCCGTTTTTCTCTTTTCTGATGGGCTTGAACTAGTTTTAACCCGTGGGGTATATATAGATGTTCTGAAGACAACATTAGGGTTCGAAATTTGGTTTTGGAGAAGAAATATAGGAGGCTTTTGATCTTCATCTTCCTCTCTTCTCTCTTGGATTACGGGTATAGATGTTCTTGAAGTTGAATTTCTGGCTTCTTCTCCATATTTGAGTAGTTCTTTTTGTTTCTAGGATTGGGCAATGCCCTTTGATACATTGATGATGATTAATTGATATTGTTTACCCCTTTTATTAATCTTGAATGTTGTTGATTCGATCCTTATTGCGATTATTCATGTGAATTTGCTGGCCATTTATTTGCATTTCATAGATATCTAGGGACGTACTGAAAGGTGAACCTAGGTATTGGAACCATAAGAATTGAACTTAAGGTCTAAATCACGAGAGTAGGTTTAGCCTTTCGAGGATTAATGAATTACCAAAAAGCATAATGGGTTTAATTTAGATTCAATTACCATGAGAGTAGGAATTGGTTTAATTGGGCACGGTTCTTGTATGGGAACATTAACTAATTTAGGGTAATTCACCTTCAATTGAATTTCAAGTGTTAATAAGAGGATTGTCAATTAGGAGTCTTGTATCATTGTGGTTAACCCCAGTCCTGGAAGCTTTCTTGAATCTAAAAATATTTCCTTAGCAATTGCTATTTTTGTTCTCAATTTGCATTTTGATATTCATTTATTTAACTGTTTGGTTACTACGTTCTTGTTAATCAACAATTATATTCCTTTTTGTTTAAATTAATTGAATTAATTAATTAATTGGTATTCATAGACATAGTCCATGTGGATTCGATCTTTTTATTACTTGACGGCGAAACTGTACACTTGCGGATTTCACGCACCAAGTTTTTGGCGTCGTTGCCGGGGACTGTGTTTTTCTTGAATATCAGTTAATTTTTTATTTAATTATTTTAAACCTTTTTACCACTTTCTTGGTTTCTCTTTGACTCTCTGCAGGTAATTTCTCTTGTTTATGCGAAGTACTAGACGTCCCGGGACTCTTATTGAAGCAGATCCTGAAATTGAAAGAACTCTTCGTAGAAGGAGAAGAAAACGAGAGGAAAGAGCAAGAGAAATACTTGAACCAACACTTGTCATGGCTGCACCTGCTGATAATAGACCTCTCAAAGAGTATGCAGCCTCTAATGCTCGGGGTTTGCGTTCTGGAATTGCTCGGCCAGACATTGAAGCTAGACTGTTCACCATACCACCTGCTTTACTCTTCATGATAAGGCAGAACCAGTTTGGAGGATTGCCATCAGAGGACCCAAACGATCATATGGATATGTTCTTGGAATTCTATGAGACCCTCAAGATTGAAGGTGCCTCTGTTGATGTTATTCGCCTTCGCTTATTTCCATTATCATTGAGAGATAGAGCTAGCGCTTGGTTGAAGTCAGTTCCCGCTGAGACCATCACTTCTTGGGACCAATTGGAGCAAGCTTTCCTGAACAAATTCTTTCCACCATCCAAGACTGCTCATCTGAGGACCCAAATCATGAGTTTTGTTCAGAAAGATGGTGAATCATTGTCGGAAGCTTGGGATAGATATAAAGCTTTGCTGGAAGCCTGCCCACACCATGGGTTAGAAAAATGGTTGATCATCCACACCTTCTATAATGGGCTAGAATATTCTTCGAAGATGTCTCTAGACTCCGCAGCTGGTGGAGCTTTGATGAACAGAAGACTGACAGAAGCTTATGAGATCATTGAGAGTGTTGCCACAAATCATCACCAATGAGCAAATGAAAGAGGTAATAACCCAAGAAAACTCTCGGGAGGTAAGTTTGAGGTAGACAGGGTTGATTTAATTATGTCAAAATTTGATTCTTTGAATAAACGTTTTGACATGCTTGAAAAAGCTCATGTTAATGCCATAGGTGCTTCTAACAATTTTTGTGAGATTTGTGGAGCACAAGGACACATAGGTGCTGAATGCCAAGTTGAAATTGGCTCCTCACAAGGTGCACCAGTGGAGCAAGTGGAATCATGCCACAATTTCCATGACTTCAACCAAAAGGGGAGGAATGATCCATATTCTCAAACTTACAACCCCAGTTGGAAGTCACATCCCAACTTCTCCTACCAGAATAGTCAATACCAAGCAGGGCAAGATAGTGCTAAACCCTCTTCTGGATTCTAACAGTTACAAAACTCTAAACTTGAGTCTCTTCTTGAGAATTTTGTTGAGAGTCAATCTAAGCAAAATGAGGAGTTTAGGCAACATGGACAAGTTGTGACTGAGGCCATTAGAAAGTTGTCATCCAAGGTTAAAAATTTGGCCATTCATAATAAGTTGTTAGAAACTCAGATTACCCAACTTGCAGGTACTTCACACAGGCAACAAGGTAAGTTTCCTGGTCAGCCTGAAATGAATCCAGGTAATGAACACTGCATGGCTGTTAGTTTGAGAAGTGGTAAGAAATTAGAGGATTCCAAGGATAAGGAGGTGAGTGATAAAGATGAGGAGAATGAGGAAAAAGACACTAAGACATAACCTTTAGAGAAAGAGGAAACTAACGAAAAGGTGTCTAAGTATGTACCCCCTGAACCATACCAACCCCCTGTGTCATTCCCTCAAAGATTGGCCAAAGCCAAGCTAGATATGCAATTTGGGAAGTTCCTAGAGGTCCTTAAGAAATTGTACATTAATGTACCCTTCACTGAGGCGTTGAAACACATGCCTACTGACGAGCGCCGAACTCAGTCAAAATTATAACCGAAGTTATGAACTAAGTTTGCAGTATAGTGAACAACACTGGATCGTCTCCTCAAGGATCGTAAATACAATTTTATAAAATTAAGTTAAGTTAGAAAGGGGGGTTTTGATTGTTCAAGGATTACAATGACAAGATCTGAAGAAAAATAACAATTAAAAGAACAGTCAATTCAGAAATCTATCCGAGATTGGGTGGATTCAATCATAGACATTTCAACAAACATTTGAAGCACATTTGAATGGTTAACTTGGATCTAACTGAGATCTCAGCATCAGATCCAGAATTCATACTAGACAATCGTCCAGAATTCAATTGACAAGTAATAAACATAAATTTACAATCGCACCATTCATGTAGATATATGTCAATTTAAGCACCGAATTCAATTAACCTAGGCACCAATCAGTAACCTAACCTCTTCAATTATGTGATTAATTTAGATCAATCAGTTCTAAGTTTCATCACAAATCTTCAATCTTCATTTACGTGATTAATTCAGATCAATCAGTTCTAAGTTTAATCACAATACTTAATCTTAAAATAAACATAAACAGAATCACCATTCATGCATTCAAGATCAAGAAAACAGAAGAAGAAGAAGAAGAGAAGAAGAATCCAAATATAAACCAAATACATTACATAAACCAAGGTCTCAAGAATCCAAACCACAATCTCTTCAAGAGTCCCAAATTGACTAGAAGTGACTTAGCTCTCCATTACAATGAAGGAAAAATATGCAAGAACTATGAAAAGCTATCTCTAACACCAAGTGTGTGTTGTTCCTAGAGCTCTTCACATGCTTCCTTTTATAGAGGATTCAGAGTAGTAGTAGATGGGTAGATGGGATGAGTAGGTGGATGAGTAGGTGGGTGGGTAGGTGAGCTACCTTGTCTCCGAAATTCTTTATTGCTGAACTCATTGATTTCGTCATTTCTGAGCCAAGTGGTCTTCATAAAAGTTCTAGGAAATTGTCTAAGCTTTCCAATGGCTCTGGAAACACCCAAAAATTCGTCCTACAGCCCAAGATATGACTCAATTACTACAGACTGTTCAGGACCAGTTTCAGCACCTCTGTTTTGACTTTCAGACCCAATATCTCCATCAAGGAGCCCGAATCAAGTTTTGTGCTTGACATGAAAGTTGTACATATGGGTCTTAACTTTCAGATTACAAATTTTCAGCCCATTTTATATGCCCAAACTCGAATTATGTTCTGGTTACTACACACTGTTCGGGTTCCAGTCACAAATCCCGTATTCTTATTTCCATGCCCAATTAGCTCCACTAGATGTCTGAAATTGACTTTGAGCTCTTCATCAAAGTTGTAGAGCTCTCTCTTATCTTTCCTACAAGGTAAAATTCATAATTATCAGACATTTAGAACTCAAGATATGGCTAAAATACAGAAACAGTGTAAGACCCGCATAATGCTGAAAAAATCAATTAAGTCCGATTCAAGTTCAAACTTACAAAACATAATCAAATTCAGTCAATTAAGTACATGAAGAGTGTAAATAACTAAACATAAGGGTTTCTTAATGAATAAAATATGTGATTATCAAATTCCCCCACACTTAACTTTTGCACTCCTGGGCAAAACATATAAAACTAAAGTTAGAAGACAAAGACAAACGACACAAACTTAAAAGCTAAAAACTCTAAAGGACTCAATGAAGCAAGAAGAGCAACAAGAAATTCAAGGGATCAAAGCATAAATGAGGTAACATTTCTTCACATCTCAAACCAACAAGCAAGGAAACTTCCGTTGAAAAGAATGAATTAAGAATGATGGATCTTCACAAGATTCCCTCTCAATCTCTCAAGTGTTTAAAAGGTAAGTATTTCACTCAATTCAACCCATGAAAATTGCACTACCATAAGCTTGCTTATCTTCTACTTCTCCACTACTCAAAACACATGCACACACAAATCATGAGGACTTTATTCAAGGTTGTAATGAGGTCAAGGTAATGAGAAGAGGATAAAATGGATATGAGAAGATAAATACCAAAGAGAATAAAAGCAAATGAGAAAGTGAGTTCAAATAACAAGCATAAAAATTCATCTCAACTCTAATGTATATCCCTTTACATATTCATTTCCCAATCCTTTTCTCTTTTTTTTTTTATATATATATAAACATAACTATATACATACATTTTTCCTTTTTTTTTTAGGCACTCTTTCCTTTTTCAACAACCATTTTGTACACACACCCCCACACTTGTTCAAAAACTCATCCATTAACCAAGCTAATGTTCTTTTATTCCCTAAGGTAAAGTAAGAACACGATTTGTCATTTAAGGCACATAATGAGCTAGAAACAAGGAATGGTCAAATAAGCTCAAAGGGGTTAAGCAAAGGAAAATATACAAGGTTGGCAGGAATCAGAGAATTTTCAAGAAGTCAAAAGAGTGCTTGATATCATATTGAAAGGAAGGTTGGCTATTTGGTTAAAGTAGCTAATTAAGAAAGAAGGCCTCAATCATGTTTATGCATGCAAGTGAAATGTAGCTTCAAAAAGAATCAAAGTAAGTTCTAGAGTGGTTATTAACATGAGTGAAAATCACACAAGAAAGAAGAGAATGACATAAATGTTGAATCCATCCATTAGGCTCAAAATCTCACAAGGTATGCATCCATCAAACTCAATTCATCAGTTCAATCATCCATCACCAAGCATATCAGATCAAGAAGGGAGAAAAGTTATTCAATCATGCAATGAACCTCTTTTTTTTTGAAATTTTTTTTTAACAAACGAAAAGAAACAGAAACATGCTAAAATCTCTCCCCCACACTTAATATAACATTGTCCTCAATGTGAAAGAAAGAGATAGAAAAGAGCAACACAACCCGATAAGAAGTGAATCAACGCTAAGCGAGTAAAAGAAACACTTTGTCGGTGCCGATCGACCTCGAAAAGAAAGCAAACAAGAAAACGTTAGTACTTCCACAATTCAATACTAATTAATTACTACCTAAAAAACTCCTTACTCTGCCACCAATTAAGATGCGTCTCAAGAGTAAAATTACTCCTTACTCTGCCATCACTAATTAGTTTAATAAGTCCATGACAATCATATCATACTTTCCAAACAAAACAACAACAATTTTTTTTTTAAATCAAACCCATTAAAGAGAAAGTTTCAGATCGGGCTCTTTTTTCTTGTTACTTCCTTCGCTGCTTCCTGTTGACCAATCTATCTGAGCTAATACCTTATCAGGTACATACTCAAAAGCTTCTAATTTATCAATGAGCTCATCAATAGTAGAGGCAGAGATAAGAAGTTGTCTTGCCTAGAAGGAGTGATAAATTTACGTTCCACGGCTTTGTCAAGAAAAAATAACAAAAGATCAAAGAAATTATTAACATTTAACAAACCAATGGGTTTATGGTGGATGTTCAATTCGGCCCAAGAGACAATTTGAAAAATTTCTTCCAAAGTACCAAAACCACCTGGTAAGGTAATGAATGCATCTGAGTTTTCAAGCATTATCTTCATGCGTTCATGCATTGATGATACTTTAAGTTCCTCCCCAATTGTCTTTCCATTGATGTTCTGTTGAGCTAAAGTTTCAGGAATGACACCTAAAACTTGACTGTCTCTTATAAAAGCAGAAAGTGATACAGCCCCTATTAACCCACGACAACCTCCCCCATATACAAGATGAATATTCCTCGCAGCAAGTGATCGACCAAGAGTGCTAGCTGCGTTTACAAACTCCAATCCCTTTGATGCGTGCGGATGTAGTGATTAAAATTAAGATAAAAATCAGTTGTCAGGCCCACCAGAAAATAAAAACCTTACAACTAGTTGTAGTTAGTAAGGGTCGATCCACAGAGAACCAATTCAATTAACACTATTAAACAATTCCCAATTTAGACTCGATTAACAATAAACAAGTAAAAGGGGGTTTTGGAGTTTTGATGAACAATGAACGACTTCAAAGATAACAATAAACAAACTGAAATCAACAATATAAGAAAATTGGTTAAGAGATTGAATCCACCGCTAGATTTATATGATAATGTAAATCCACATATCCTTTTATTCCAACATGCTCAATTATGTTTTTATGCAATTGTGAGAGTAAATCTCTGTTTTCCTTACGTGTTGGCCAATTTAGCAACCGCTCAAATCAACTCCTAATCACGATTAGTCATAAAGCAACCGCTCTTACAACTATCCAACAATTGCATTAAGATTTAGAAAACCAATTACACTAAGGTCTAATCACACACCAGGATTAAATTACTTAGAACATATATTTCTCTAGATCTAATACCGCAATGCGCGCATAATAAACCCAGATCTACCACTTTTATAAGCGGCAAATAGCACAAAGATAATTATACCCACATGAACATCATACATCCCACTAGATCTACTACCGCAACCGCGCATAATAAACCTAGATCTACTACTTTGAAAGTAGGAACAAGTACAAAAACCTTCATACCAACAACAGATTCGAGAAATATATGAATAAAAACATAAGCGTGTTGAAATAATCAAATATGCAAAGTTTACAACATTAATACTAGCGGTTTCATCACCCCCTTAACCAAGGGAGGTTTAGTTACACATAGCTAGAAAGAAATCACAAGAAAAACTATGAAGAAACAAGAAGAAACTATGAAGAAACAAGAAACTAAGAGAGAAAATGAAGGAGAGTTACATCTTGTTCATGATAAATGGTGCCTTTTATAGAAGTCTAAGGTAACAAAATGACAAAGGGAAGTGGGTGGATGAGTGGGTGAGTGAGTGGAGTGTTTGAGTGGATGGATTAGTGGGTTGGTTTAGTGGATTGGTTTAGTGGATGAGTGAGTGGAATGGTTGAGTGGTTGAATTAGTGAAAAATGCCAAAGGACTTTTGGTGAGTGGGAAATTATGGACATGAATGGGTGAGTGGATGGATGAGTGGATGGATTAGTGGATGAGTGGGTGGAGTGGTTAAGTGGTTGGATTAGTGTATGAGTGGATGAATGGGTGAGTTAGTGGATGAGTGGATTAGTGGATGAGTGGATTAGTGGATGGATGAGTGGATTAGTGGATGGATGAGTGGGTGGTTGAGGACGAAAATTTCGTGTCTGACTTGGAAGCCAAAAACGACCCACTATACTTCAGAACCACGAAAAGTGTTCTTCATAAAAGTTGTAGATCCTTGTCTTGGCTATAAAATGGATAGCTGGTTCGTCCAATTTGGCTTCCTTAAGCCCAAGATATGTCCCAAATACCGTAGGTTGCTCAAACCCAACTTCAGCACCTCTGTTCCGACTTGCAAGCCCAAAATGACCTACTAGACTTCTTTTTCTGAAAATGTGTTCTTCATGAAAGTTGTTTATTTGGATCTTGACTATCCACTGTCCAAATTTCAGCTCATCTCCATTATTACATCTTGAGATATGATTTTATGAGTGCACACTATTCGGATTCTACTGACAGAACCCGTATTCTAACTTCCATGTAAACTTAGGTCCCTTAGACATCTGAATCGGACTTCGAGCTCTTCATCAAAGTTGTAGAGCTTCCTCTTAGCTTTCCTGCAAGATAAAATTCATGATTTTCAGATATCAGGAACTCAAGTTATGACTAAAATACAGAAACAATGTAAAATCTCAATAATGCTAAAAATATTCAATTAGGACCAATTTGAGCTCAAACTCACAAAATCATGTCAAACTCAATCAATTAAGAATATGGAGAGTGTAAATGACTAAATATAAGAGTTTCTTAATGAATAAAATATGTGTTTATCAAATTCCCCCACACTTAGCTTTTTGCACTCTGGGCAAAACTCAAGACCAAAATTTTACAATCAAGAAGAACAACCAAAGGTTCAAGAGGATCAAAACATTCATGAGTTAACAATTCTCCACATCTCAAACCATCAAGCAAGGTATCTTCAACATGAATCGAGAATGATAGATCTTCACAAGATTCCCTCTCAATCTCTCAAGTGTTTAAAGGGTAGGTATTTCACTCAATTCAACCCATGAAAATTGCACTACCATAAGCTTGCTTATCTTCTACTTCTCCATTACTCAAAACACATGCACACACAAATCATGAGGACTTTATTCAAGGTTGTAGTGAGGTCAAGGTAACAGGAGAGGATAAAATGGATATGAGAAGATAAATACCAAAGAGAATAAAAGCAAATGAGAGCTGAGTTCAAATAACAAGCATAAAAGTTCATCCCAACTCTAGTGTATATCCCTTTACATATTCATTTCCCAATCCTTTTCTTTTTTTAAACACTTTTTTTTTTTTTTTTTTTTAGGCACTCTTTCCTTTTTCAACAACCATTTTGTATACACACCCCCACACTTGTTCAAAAACTCATCCATTAACAAAGCTAATGTTCTTTTATTCCCTAAGGTAAAATAAGAACACGATTTTTCATTTAAGGTACATAATGAGCTAGAAACAAGGAATGGTCAAATAAGCTCAAAGGGGTTAGGCAAAGGAAAATATATAAGGTTGGCAGGAATCAGAGAATTTCCAAGAAGTCAAAAGAGCGCTTGATATCAAATTGAAAACAAGGTTGGCTATTTGGTTAAACTAGCTAATTAAGAAAGAGGGCCTCAATCATGTTCATGCATGCAAGTGAAATGTAGCCTTAAAAAGAATCAAAGCAAGTTCTAGAGTGGTCATTAACATGAGTGAAAATCACACAAGAAAGAAGAGAATGGCATAAATGTTGAATCCATCCATTAGGCTCAAAATCTCACAAGGTATGCATCCATCAAACTCAATTCATCAATTTAATCATCCATCTCCAAGCATATCAGTTCAAGAAGGAGAAAAGTTATTCAATCATGCAATGAACCCTTTTTTGTGTTTTTTTTTTTTAACAACCAAAAGAAACATGCTAAAATCTCTCCCCCACACTTAATATAAACATTGTCCTCAATGTGAAAGAGAGATATAGAAAAGAGCAACACAACCTGATAAGAAGCGAATCAACGCAAAGCAGAAAAGAAGCACACTGTCAGTTACGCATCACACCCTGTATGTACAGTTTCCATGGCGTATTTTTATATTAAGATTGGGATGGAGGTAGTCTGCTCTTTCGGCTTTGTGCCAAAGCATTGTTGACCAGTATTCAACCCATTCAAGACCAGCGCAACATAGGGCTCCCAAAAGGGACAAGTGGCCATAATACGACTGGCTGCCTCACATGTGGGATACAATCTACCTTCTTTGTTTTTCAATTAAGAAGGCTGGATCAGGATGCATGCATTTCCCCATTCACGGTGTGTGTTACCAAAGCCAATCCTAAGATGTATACATAATTTTTTTTTTTGTTTTTTTTTTTTTTTTTTTTTTTTTTTTTTTTTTGTTTTTTTGTTTTTTTTAGGGATGACATGAAGAAGAAGAAGAAGATGATATGTACAGATTGTTTGTGGATGTGGCTCACATCCGCCTCTGGTTTAACGTCCAGTAACGGCTTAAACGTCTTCTATGAGTCGAGGATAAACTTCCCATCCAATTTTTCTTAAAAATTGGCAAACAGGGTCTTTTAGAGTCAGATTCCCAAGACTGTAGCGTTTTTCTTCATCCTTGAAGAGTTTCCACAAATTAAGAATTTCACCCCGCATGAATCCATAAGAACGCGTCTCAAGAGTCAATAAGATATCATCTAATGACTCCTTACTCAGTCCATTCTTAATGAAGGATTTATTTGCGGAAATCATCCCCAAAGAACGACATTGTCTGTTACAATTCCATCATCCACATTTGTAACAGACTTGTAACCTTTTTGCTCTTCTCCTTTTAGAATATGAACTTCTTCCAAGAATAGGGCATATATGAGTCAAATGAAATTGAGGACTCACCGCTAATCAAACCTTTGCTTCAATTATCCGGCGTACATCTTCTCGGCATACCTTTGTGCATTAACGGTCTCAATCTTTCACATCGAACTTTGTAGATTTTTCTCGAGCATTTTGAGGAAAAGAAGGAAAATGTTTTCTCGGGTTTGAAAGAATGACATCCATTTTGAAGGAGAAGAAGGATTCAGTTATTTTGGGAAAGCGAAAAATAAACCGACTTGAGAGTCACGGAGTACCGTATCCGCCACTTAACCAAGCAACACAAAGAACTCAAGAACTTGATTTTCCGGGAATGGTTGAGTCTTTGTCCATTAACTTTACGCGCATTACCATTCCTAGGATCCTCAATATTTACGGCCCCGGAGGATACACGTGTTTTTGACAAAAAAAGAACCGCGCCACCTAGATCTCAATTTTTCAAGGAGTAGGTGCAGATGATAATCTCAAAGCAGAACCTTTTTGACCAATTTCGCAACTTTTGCAAAAGGTGTAACAGACCTTGAATAAAGTAGGCCAATAAAATCCATCTTGCAAGATTTTCGCAGATTGTTGTCGCCGAAGAAAAGTGACCTTCACATGCTTCCGAGTGACAAAATTTAATGGCACTACCTACCTTATTGTCGGGCACACAACTTTTTTTTTTTTTTTTTTTAGAGATTCAAATGCTTACAACCAACAAACGAGATAAAAACATAATCTAAGGAACTAATGAAAACACAAAATAAAAAGGGATAAAGAGAGCAAATCGGTTGGTTGGGTTGCCTCCCAATGAGCGCTTAGTTTATTGTCCTCGGCCGACATGATGATACTTTCAATGCTCCTCATATTGTGGAAGGATGAGGGTCATCACTTCCATCTCTGCCTTGTCGGGAAGTTCATGATATGGTTTGAGACGATGACCATTGACCTTAAATGCTTTGCCGAAATTTTCACTCCCGATCTCAAGCGCACCAAAAGGAAAAACATTAGTTACCACAAACGGCCCAATCCACTTAGAACGCAGTTTACACGGAAATAATTTGAGTCTTGATTGGAATAGCAGGACTTTTTGTCCTCTGTGAAATTTCTTTCGGAAATCAATTGGTCGTGGAATGCCTTAGCTTTAGTCTTATAAATCGGGGCATTCTCAAAGGCCTCATTTCTTAGTTCTTCCAATTCATGTAATGGAACTTCCTTTGCTTTCCAAAGCACCTTCCAATTCCATATTAACTTGTTTAATGGCCCAAGTAAGATCGATGTTGCAACTCAACGGGCAAATGATGGGGCTTTCCATACACCAACCGAAATGGTGACATGCCGATGGGAGTCTTATAGGCAGTCCTATAAGCCCATAAAGCATCTTCAAGTCGAGTGCTCCAATCCTTTCTTGAGGGATTCACTTTGTCTTTTCAAGGATTGACTTAATCTCCCGGTTGGACACTTCGGTTTGCCCATTTGTCTGTGGATGGTAAGGAGTGGAAATTTTGTGCATTACTCCATATCTCTTCAATAGAGCATCAAAGGTTTTGTTGAGAAATGGGTCCCTTGGTCACCGATGATAGCCCTTGGGGTCCCGAACCTGGAGAAAATATGTGACTTAACAAAATGCACATGTTTTAGAATCATCGGATCGAGTGGCTTTTGCTTCCACCCATTTAGACACATAATCAACGGATAAAAGAATGTATGTGAAACCAAATGAAGGAGGGAATGGTCCCATGAAATCAATACCCCACACATCAAAGAGTTCCACAAAAATGATCGGAGTCCGAGGCATTTGATTACGAGGACCAATATTACTGTTTCTCGACAACGGTCACAAGACTTACGAAGTTGTAAGCGTCTTTGAAAATTGAAGGCCAATAGAAACCAGCTTTGTCAAGCACTTTATTGGCTGTCCTTTTTTGCCAAAGTGTCCTCCACATGCATAGGTGTGGCAAAAGGAGAGGATGGAGTGTGTCTCGAGAATCGGGAATGCACCTCCTAATGACTTGATCTGCACAATGCTTCCATAAGTACGGGTCATCCCGGATATAGTATTCTGATCACTCCTTA
The DNA here is from genome assembly GCA_029884605.1 of Ormosia emarginata. Taxonomy (NCBI): domain Eukaryota; kingdom Viridiplantae; phylum Streptophyta; class Magnoliopsida; order Fabales; family Fabaceae; genus Ormosia; species Ormosia emarginata. The sequence goes on from JAQQTP010000072.1 coordinate 12,829,229, forward strand.
ATTTATCTCTTTGGGCCTTGTTCAAATCCTCAGGAAAGTCCTTAGTAACCAGGTAGTTAACAATGTCAAGCATACCAAGGGATTATGGTGTTGACAACCATCAAATATTCATCCGGAAAAGTCTCCATGATAGGCATTTCTTCCTCTTGATTACCAATCTACTCAAGTGATCGGCCACCAAGTTTTCGCTCCCTTTCTTGTCTTTAATCTCCAAGTCAAATTCCTGGAGCAATAAAATCCATCGAGCAATCTAGGCTTTGTTTCTTTCTTTGTTAGAAGATACTTCAAGGCTGCGTGATCTGAAAACACAATCACTTTAGAACCAATTAGATATGATCTAAATTTTTCTAAAGCAAATACAATGACTAGAAGTTCCTTTTCGTGGTTGAGTAATTAAGTTGAGCATCATTTAGAGTCCTTGATGCATAGTAAATGGCATAAGGAACTCTATCAACTCGTTGTCCCAAGACGACTCCTACTTGCAAAGTCACCGGCATCACACATTAGTTCAAAAGGTAACTCCCGGTTGGGTGGCACGATGATAGCGCATGAGTTAACAACTTCTTGAGTTTATTGAAAGCTTCCATACATTTCTCATCAAAGTTAAAATTAACATCTTTTTGAAGAAGTACGCAAAGGGCAATGAGACTTTAGAAAAGTCTTTAATGAATCTCGGTAGAAGAAACCCGCATGACCAATAAAAGAACGAATCTCCCGCACACTAGTGGGTGGTGGCAAAGAATGCATGAGTTCTACCTTAGCTTTATCTACTTCAATTCCCCTAGCGAAATTACATGACCTAACACAATACCTTCATTCACCATGAAATGACATTTTTCCCAATTCAAGTACCAGGTTAGTGTCAATGCATCTTTTAAGTACCAAAGTTAAATGTTCCAAACAATTTTTAAAATCATTTCCAAAGACACTAAAGTCATCCATAAAAACCTCAATGATGTTTTCAATGTAATCGAGAAAATATACTCATCATGCATCTTTGGAAAGTTCTGGTGCATTGCGAGTCCAAAAGGCATTCGCCTATATGCAAAGGTACCAAATGGACAAGTGAATGTAGTCTTGTCTTGGTCTTCTGGAGCTATGGCAATCTGATTGTAACCTGAAAAACCATCCCAGAAAACAATAATAAGAATGACCACTAATCTTTCTAACATTTGATCAATGAAAGGTAAAGGAAAGTGGTCTTTTCTCGTGGCGGCATTCAACTTCCTGTAATCAATACAAACACGCCACCCTGTCTGTAACCTAGTGGGAATAAGCTCATTTTCAGCATTTCTTACCACAGTAATTCCAGATTTCTTTGGTACTACCTGGACTGGGCTTACCCACTTGCTGTCAGAAATGGGGTAGATCACCCCCACACTTAGGAGCTTCAGTATCTCCTTTTTCACAACCTCCATCATGGGAGGATTCAATCTCCGTTGAGGGTCTCTCACAGGTTTAGTATCCTCCTCCATTAATATCCTGTGCATACAAACGGAGGGACTAATACCCTTGATATCAGCTATTGACCAACCAATGGCTGTCTTATGTTCCTGCAAAACGGCTACCAGTTTCTCTTCTTGCTCTTGGGTGAGTGACTTTGCAATTATTACTGGAAGGGTGTCCTTCTCCCCCAAGAAGATGTATTTAAGATGATCAGGTAGTGCTTTCGGTTCCAATTCAGTGCTGCACAATGAGAAGGTTGAGGTATATCAGTAGTAACGGGTAAATCAACAAAAGTTACCTCATGCTCTTACGGAGGTGGAAGAGAGCTCTTGTAAGGCGACAACAATTTCATCAATGTCTTCACTCCATGGCTCTTCTTCACTCTTCTTCTTTTCCTCCCTGTACATCTAAGCTATGAGTTAGAATTGTATCAAGAGCATCAAAATGGTCGGTATCAAAAGCTGCGAGAAATTAAAGAATCAAAAGGATCAAAAGAATCAATTAAACAAGCGAGTGCACATCACTTGGGTATCTCATAGCTTCAAAAATATTGAATCTAATTAATTCCCCATCAAATTCCATTGTTAGAATTCCGAGTGCACATCAATTTTTGTCGTGCAGTCTTCAAAAATGGTCTTCCTAGCAAGATAGGAGCAGATTTGGGAGACTCATCCTCTTCCATGTCCAAAACATAGAAGTCTGTAGGAAACACTAATTCATTCACTGTACCACTAAAACATCTTCAACCACACCCTTAGGGTATGCATTAGATCTATCACCAATTGAATAACAACACCAGTAGGTTCCAAAGGACCCAAGTATAAAGATGCATAAATCGAATATGGCATGACATTTATAGATGCACCTAAATCAAGTATTGCCCTTTCAAACCTTGTGTTACCTATAGTGCATGGAATGGTGAATGTGTCAGGGTCCTTACATTTGGTTGGGAGTTTCTTTTTAATTACAATTTGAAACATTTTCTCCCACTTGGACCTTTTCATTTCCTTTTAACTTCCTCTTGTTAGTGCATAATTCTTTCAGAAATTTTGCATATCTAGGTACACCGCTTAATGGCATCTAACAAAGGGATATTAACCTCTACCTTCCTAAAAGTCTCAAGTATTTCTTTTTCTCGCTTCTTCTTTCTTGGTTTTAACCAACCTACTAGGAAAAGGAGCTTTAGTGACATATTTAGGAAGGGGTTCGAAATACTTACCTTAGGGGTTTTGGAAGTTTGCCCCTTATCATTTGCTTCTTTGGGTGGTTCATCCTTCTCTTGAATGATTGGTGGAAGAGAGGTAGGCTCATCCATCGTCTTTCCGCTTCTCAATGTGACAAACACTAGCATTTTCCCTCGGATTCACTTCATTTGTGAGGGTAGTTTCCTTGAAGCTTGGCTTTGAAACTTGTTGAATCTCGTGGACAAGCTGTCCTATCGATTCTGCAAGTTATTGATTGCTGATCCTTGTTTCTTGTTTGAAACTTTGTATAGTTGCATTTGTTTCTTGTTGGAACCGTAAATTATTAGTGGCCATTTGTTTTACTAGCTCCTCTAATGAAGGCTCGGATTGCTTAGGAGCTTGAACTTGCTGCTTGTCTCTCGAGGGAAAGGTACTTGCCTTTGTTGGAATCTGGAGGTCCATAAATTTGGAGGTTGATTTTGAGGTTGCTTTGCATAGCTGAAATTTGGATGATCCCTCCAACCCGGATTATATGTGTTTGAGTAGGGGTTGTAATTTTTTGAAAGTCCAAAGATATCCCCCTCTTGCTCTTACCTCCTTGTGTCTTCTTGGAGAGTGGGACACATATCGGTGGGATGTCCGGATGAACAACAGATCCCACAAGCATGAAGCGGTGCTTTACCCGAATCCATTAACATTTGAACCATAGCAAGATCAATTGAGTCATTTTTGTTGTATCCTGGTTGTCTCTACTTCTTTCACTGCTCTTACTCCAGTGTCATTTTTAGAGTAGAATTGTTGAGTATTGGCAGCCATTCTTGAGATCAAGTTTCTAGCTTCTTGAGGAGTTTTATCAATCAATGCTCCTCCGCTAGCAGCATCAATCATGTTGCGATCCATCACTTGTAAGCCTTCATAGAAATACTGAATTAAAAGCTGCTCACTTATTTGATGATGAGGGCAGCTGAAACATAGCTTCTTAAATCTCTCCCAATAGTCATGGAGTGATTCCCCATGCCTTTGTTGAATACCACAGATTTCTTTTCTGATTGTTGCAGCTTTTGAGGCAGGGAAGTATCTGTCTAGGAAAGTGGTTTCAAATCCAATCCTAATTTTATTGAAAGGAGAAAGCAGACCCATATGACAATTAACACGCTTCGGGCCATGTCCTGCCATGATTGGATGGATCCGGGTGGCAAGTAGTAAAGCCACTCCTTAGCTGAGTCTTTCAATGAGAATGGAAAAGTGATAATCACATATTTTATTCATTAAGAAACCCTCATTATTAGTCATTTACACTCTTCATGTACTTAATTGACTGAATTTGATTATGTTTTGTAAGTTTGAACTCGAATCGGACTTAATTGATTTTTCAGCATTATTCGAGTCTTACACTGTTTCTGTATTTTGGCCATATCTTGAGTTCTAAATGTCTGATAATTATGAATTTTACCTTGTAGGAAAGATAAAAGAGAGCTCTACAACTTTGATGAAGAGCTCGAAGTCAAATTCAGACATCTAGTGGAGCTAATTGGGCATGGAAATCAGAATACGGGATTTGTGAACTGGAACCCGAACAGTGTGTAGTAACCAGAACATAATTCGAGTTTGGGTTTATAGAATGGGCTGAAAATTGGTGATCTGAAAGTTAAGACCCATATGTACAACTTTCATGACAAACACAAAACTTGATTCGGGCTCCTTGATGGAGATATTGGGTCTGAAAGTCAAAACAGAGGTGCTGAAACTGGTCCTGAGCAGTCTGTAGTAATTGGGTCATATCTTGGGCTGTAGGACGAATTTTTGGGTGCTTCCAGAGCCATTGGAAAGCTTAGACAATTTCCTAGAACTTTCATGAAGACCATTTGGCTCAAAAATGATGAAATCAATGAGTTCAGCAATGAATACTTTCGGAGACAAGGAAGCTCACCTACCAAGTTCACCTACCAAGCTCACCTACCAAGTTCACCTACCAAGCTCACCTACTAATTCCACCTACTAATCTCATCTACCCATCTACTACTACTCTGAATCCTCTATAAAAGGAAGCATGAGGAGAGCTCTAAACACAACATACACTTGGTGTTAGAAATAGCTTTTCATAGTTCTTGTATATTTTTCCTTCATTGTAATGGAGAGCTAAGTCACTTCTAGTCAATTCGGGACTCTTGAAGAGATTGTGGCTTGGATTCTTGAGACCTTGGTTATGTAATGTATTTGATTTATATTTGAATTCCTTTTCTTCTTCTTTTGTTCTCTTAATCTTGAATGCATGAATGGTGATCTGTTTATGTTTGATCGATTTGATCTTGGTTTAAGATTAAGTATTGTGATGAAATTTAGAACCTGATTGATCTAAACTAATCACGTAATTGAAGAGGTTAGGTTACTGATTTTGTGCCTAGGTTAATTGAATTTGGTGCTTAAATTGACATATATTTACATGAATGGTGCGATTGCAGATTTGTGTTTATCACTTGTCAATTGAATTCTGGACGATTGTCTAGTATGAATTTTGGATCGATGATGAGAGATCTCGGTTAGATCCAAGTTAACCATTCAAATGTATTTCAGGTGTTTGTTGAAAGGTCTATGATTGAATCCACCCAATCTCGGATAGATTTCGAATCGAATTTGTTCTTTTAATTGTTATTTCTCTTTAAATCCTGTCATTGCGATCCTTGAACCATCAAAACCCCCTTTTTCTAACTTTCACTTGATTTGATAAAATTGCATCTACGATCCTTGAGGAGACGATCCGGTGTTGTTCACTATACTACAAGTTTAGGTAATAACTTCGGTTATAATTTTGATTGAGTTCGGCAATTCGTCAAAATTTTGGCGCCGATTCTTGGGGAACTCGTAGGTGTAATCTTTTCATTTTGAGTAACCTTACTAATTTTTGTTCTTTCTTACCTATTCTAACAGTTATTTTTCATTTACTAACATTGTTCATACCATACTAATATTTTTATCCTAGCTTTTGAATTTTTCGATTTAGGAAAGACGGAAAACAGTGATTACGGGTAACTATTGCAATTTTCGAACTGCAACATGCCCAGAATGAGCTGAAACTTGGTCGGTTGAAGGAAAACAGCCTGATAAACAAGACTCACAGTAAACTGTGAGGTCACCCCTGGTTTTTCGAAATTCTATCATTTAGACCACTTTTTTAATTTTTTAATATTTTTTATTGCATTTTCTAGTTTCATTTTTATGTAGATTTTGTTCGTGTTGATTCCATAATTTTTTAAAAATGTTTAGACATATTAACTAGATTTATTTTTGCATATTTTGAGTGTTATTTAGTGTATTTTGCTTAGTTGCGTTTTGTGTTTTTGCGCTTTAGTTGATGCATGACTAGGTCCAATCCTCGATATCTTGCTTGATCTTGATCCTGAGATTGATAGGACCTTGCATAGATTAATTAGAGCTCGTGTGATAAATTCCAGAGTTAATTCTAAACCTAATTTTGGGAGTGAACATGATAACTTAAGTAATCCTGAAATCATGGCTGATAACATGCATAATAGAACCCTTAAGGAACTTGCTGCTCCTGATGTATCTTACCAATCTTTGTGCATTCAATATCCTGATCTTGATGCAGATTTTGAGTTGAAATCTGGTTTGATACACTTGTTACCAAAGTTTCATGGTCTTGCGGGTGAAGATCCTCATAAGCACTGAAAGAGTTCCATGTTGTGTGTTCAACCATGAAGCCACAAGGCATCTCGAGGAACACATCAAGTTAAGGGCATTTCCCTTCTCACTTGTCGATGCAGACCAAAGATTGGTTGTTTTATCTTTCACCAGGTTCACGGTCGGAAGTTGGAATGACATGAAGAGGTTGTTCCTGGAGAGATTCTTCCCTGCCTCGAGAGCTGCGCAATTAGGAAGGATATATGTGGCATCGACGGATGTCTCGGTGAGACTTTGCATGAATCTTGGGAGAGATTCAAGAAGTTGTGTTCAATTTGCCCTCATCACCAAATTAGTGACCAGCTCTTGATTCAATACTTTTATGAGGGTTTCTTTGCCAAATGATAGAAGCATGATCGATGCTCCTCCGGAGGAGCCTTAGTAGACAAAACTCCTACCGCCATTGCAAGAGATCGATAGCAAACATGGCGCCAATACCCAACAACTGTTTGGCTCGCGGATCATCACCGCAACCAGAGGAGTTAATGAAATTCAAGCATCTCATATGGACCAACAAAGAATGGAACACAGACTAGATGAATTGACTTCTTTGGTAAGACAGGATAGCGGTGGGTCAACAACCACCCATGCAGATGCTTGCATCGGTGTGTGGAATTTGCTCTAATTCATCTCATCCTACCGATTCATGCCCTACACTTCGGGAAGATGGTCCCGCCTTTCCGGATCAATGTCTTCTTTGCGGTGGTGTTTTTCTGGTAGACCCCAATATCGGCAACAACAACAAAGAACAATCTAGATATGATCCATTTTCTAGTACTTATAATCCTGGTTGGCGAGACCATCCCAATTTGAGATATGGGAATCCTAGCCAAGCAACAACAAATTGCCCCCAGCGGCAACAATGCCCCTTGAAGAAGAACAACAATTTAGATACCAAGCTGCCGCAGGTCCAAGCAACAAATACCAACAAATACCCCGCATTCGGACAACAACACATTCGGTTGAAGCGATCTGTCCAATCCACTCCGGTGAGCCATCATTGGAAGACGATGAAACAAATGGCCACAAATAACATTCGGTTCCGGCAAGAACGTCGGTGCCAACATTCGAGAATTTACAAACTCAAATTGGGCGGTGGCAACCACCGTGAGCGAGCTAAAGAGTCAAGGTTCTAGCCAATTGCCTTCACAAACAGTCAAAAATTCCAGAAGGAACCGTAGGTCCAATACCCTGAAAAGTTGGCAAAGAAGTTGATGTTCCAACCTTACAGCAATCAGAAATTGACCAAAAACGGCAGGAAATGGATAATTCAGTCCAGAAATCTGTGCCACTGAAGAAAATTGCAGAGAATTCAGATGTTGCCATTCCATTACCTTTTCCAAATAGGATCACACAATCCAAGAGAACAATGCAAGCGAGAAATGGAAAAAGAAGTCATGGAGACATTCGGGAAAGTGGAAATCAATATTCCCCTCCTAGATGCAATCAAGCAAATTCCAAAATATGCTAAATTTCTCAAGGAGTTGTGCACTCATAAGAGAAGGTTGAAAGGGGATGAGAAGATCGGCATGGGAAGAAATGTTTCGCAATGATTCGCCAAGCATGCCACAGAAATGCAAAGATCCTGGAACTTTCACAATTTCTTGCACAATTGGCAACTCTAGATTTGAGCATGCAATGCTAGATTTGGGTGCTTCGATCAATGTCATGCCCGTGTCAGTGTATAAGTGTTTAAACATTGGTACTTTGCAACCCACCGGTATCGTGATTCGGTTGGCAAATAGAGCCACTTTGCTCATCCTGCAGGTGTCTTTGGAAGATGTGTTAGTCGGGTGAATGAGTTGATTTTTCCAGTGATTTCTACATTACGGACATGGAAGATGAGTCTCCAACAAACCATGCTCCATTGATTCTAGGCGGAGACCATTCCTCAAGACCGCCAAGACCAAGATAGACGTGCATCTTGGCACCCTTTCTATGGAGTTTGGCGACGATTTGGTACAATTTAACATTTTTGATGCTATGAGACACCCCAGAGGAGCATTACTGTTTTCCATGTTGATATGATTGAGATCTTTGGTTGATGATGTCTATCTTGATTTATATCTTTGAATTCCACGATATTGTTGACTATCTTGGTTCTGTTTCTTGTGATACATGTGCCACTTGTGATGTTGAACCATGTCTTTGCATGTGCTTGAGATTTATTACATTATGAGTAATGATACAAATTGCGATGATGCAACAATTGAGAATGAGAGTCAGTACCATGCTTTGAAATTAATGTTCTTTGAGATAGTTGTTTCAGATCACTTGTTACCTTCCATTGTGCAACCTCCATCTTTGGAGTTGAAGACTTTACGAGACCATCTTAAATATGCATATTTGGGAGATGGTGAGACACTTAGGTGATCATTGCTAGAAACCTACAACCCGATCAAGAAGAAAAATTATCGCAGATTTTGAGGCGAGAATAGGCAAGCCATCGGATGGACTCTTGCGGATATTCTGGTATTAGTCCCTCCACATGCATGCATAAGATTTTATTGGAAGAAGGGATCAAACCAGTTAGATTGACCCCAAAGGAGACTAAATCCCCGATTCTAGATGTGGTGAAGAAGGAAGTTACAAAGCTACTTCAAGTGGCATTATTTATCCCATATCCGACGGTCAATGGGTGAGCCCGTGCAAGTGGTTCCCAAGAAATGCGGGGTCACGGTGGTTGCGAATCGAACAATGAGCTTGTGCCCACACGAGTTCAAAACGGTTGGCGAGTTTGCATTGATTATAGGCGGCTCAACCAGGCTACGAGAAAGGATCATTTCCATTTGCCCTTCATTGATCGGATGTTGGAGCGGTTAGGCGGCAAGTCACATTATTGTTTCTGGATGGATATTCGGGCTATTTTCAGATTCATATAGCCCCGAAGACCAAGAGAAGACTACTTTCACTTGTCCATTTGGCACATTTGCATACGAGGAGGATGCCCTTTGGTCTATGCAATGCTCCAGGCACCTTTCAGAGGTGTATGGTAAGTATTTTTCTGATTTTTTAGAAAATTGCATGGACGTATTCATGGATGATTTTCTTGTCTATGGATCTTCCTTTGATGCATGTTTAGATAGTCGGCTCGGGTCTTGCATAGATGCATTAAGACTAACCTCGTTCTAAATTTTGAGAAATGTCATTTCATGGTAGAACAAGGTATAGTCTTAGGGCATGTGATATCTCGTGAGGGTATTGAGGTAGATCCTGCAAAAATAGATGTTATTTCATGCCTATCTTACCCCACGTGCGTGCGGGAGATTCGTTCTTTCCTTGGTCATGCGAGGTTTCTATCGGCGGTTCATAAAGGATTTCAGCAAAATTGCACTTCCGCTATCCAACTTCTTTGCAAAAAGATGTGGAGTTTCACTTTGACAAGAAGTGCCAGGATGCCTTCAATCAATTGAAGCGAGGCATTGACCAAGTACACCTATCATCCAACCGCCGGATTGGACACTTCCATTGAGTGATGTGTGATGCCTCTAATTATGCATTGGGAGGCTGTTCTTGCACAAAGGGTCGGTAAAGTATCTCATGTCATTTCCTATGCTTCGAGAACTTTAGATCCTGCACAAATCAACTACACCACAACCGAAAAGGAACTTTTAGCAATTGTTTTTGCTTTAGATAAATTTCGATCATATTTGCTTGGTTCCGAGTGGTTGTGTTTTCGGATCATGCAAAGCATTGAAGTTTCTCCCGAAAAAGCCCAATGCCAAGCCCCGGTTGATTAGGTGGATGTTGCTCCTCCGGGAGTTTGATATTGAGATCCGTGACAAGAGTGGAGCGGAGAATTTGGTGGTGATCACTTGAGTCGAATTGAAAGGGAGGCAGATGTTTTTCCCATCCATGATGTTTTCCACGATGAGCAAGACTTTTCAAGCGCAAGGCAACATCCCTTGGTTTCTTTGATTTGATTAATTTCTTGGTTGCTAAAGCAATACACCTGCACATTTCACTAAGGCTAAGATTGATAAATTGAAAAGTGAGTCAAAGTATTATGTGTGGGATGATCCTTACTTATGGAGATTTTGCGGTGACCAAGTAATTAGGAGGTGTGTGCTCGATGATGAATTCCATTCCATACTTAGCTTTTGTCATAAACTTGCATGTGGCGGCCACTTCGGTCCTCAACGGAATTTGCTAGAAAAGTTTTAGACTCTGGATTATATTGGCCCACTCTATTTCATGATGCATATATGTTTTGCAAATCTTGTGATCAATGCCGAGAACAGGAATACTTCTCGTAGGAATGAAATGCCCCGAAACCCTTATTATTCTGTGAGATTTTTGATGTTTGGGGTATTGACTTTATGGGTCCTTTTCTGTATCATTTGGTTTTGTTTACATTACGCTCTTTGTGGATTATGTATCTAAATGGGTGGAGGCTAAGGCCACTCGGATGATGATTCTAAAGTTGTTGTGGATTTTATTAGATCACGATTTTATGTAGGTTTGGAGTCCGAGATCCATCATTAGTGATCAAGGTTCACATTTTTGCAATCGAAGCATGGAGGCTTTGATGAAGAAGTATGGAGTCCAACACAAGGTTTCTACACCTTACCACCCCCAAACCAATGGGCAAGCCGAGGTCTCCAACAGAGAAATTAAGCAGATACTCCGGAAGACAGTTCAACCTAACGAAAGAAAGGACTGGAGCAAGAGGCTTGAGGATGCTTTATGGGCTTACCGGACTGCTTATAAGACACCAATCGGGATGTCTCCGTATCGGATTATTTTTGGAAAAAGCCTGCCACCTACCGGTGGAAATCGAGCATCGAGCATTCGGGCGGTGAAAAGGTGCAACTTGGACCTAGATCAAGCGAGGTTTGGAGAGGAAGGCTGCGGTGCTGGCAATTGGAGGAGATCCGCTTGGAGGCATATGAAAATTCCAAACTTTATAAGGAGAAGACCAAAGCCTTCCATGATAAGTTGATTCGAGGAAAACATTTGAGATTGGTCAAAAAGTTCTCCTCTATAACTCCCGCCTCCGACTCATGCCTGGTAAATTAAGGTCTAGATGGGATGGACCATTTATTGTTACTAATGTTTTTCCTTCCAGTGTTGTTCAGATTAAAAGTGAGGTCACCGCCAAAGCTTTCATCGTAAATGGACACCGCCTCAAACAAGATATCATGAACTTCCAGAGAATGCGAAGTGGAGGTGATGAACCTTCTCCATCCGCATTATGAATAAAAAAAAAAAAAAAAAAAAAAAAAAAAAAAAAAAAAAAAAAAAAAAAAAAAAAAAAAAAAAAAAAAAAAAAAAACACGGTGTGTGCCCGACAATGAGGTAGGTAGAGTCGCTCGAAGCATGTGGAGGTCATTTTTCTTCGGCGACAACAACTGCGAAAATCTTGCGGTATGGATTTTATTGGCCTACTTTATTAAAGGTACGTTACACCTTTTGCAAAAGCTGCGGAAATTGGTCAAAAAGTTATGCTTTGAGATTATCATCGCACCTACTCCTTGGAAAATTGAGATCTAGGTGGCGCGGTTCTTTTGTTGTCAGACACGCGTATTCTCTCAGCATCAGATACTGAGGATCCTAGGAATGGTAATGCGCTTAAGGTTAATGGACAAAGACTCAATCATTCCTGGAAAACCAAGTTCTTGAGTTCTTTGCGTTCTTAGGTTAAGTGGCGGATACGGTACTCGTGACTCTTGAGTCGGTTTATTCTTCGATTTCCCAAAATAACCGAACCCTTCTTCTCCTTCAAAATGGATGTCATTCTTTCAAACACTGAGAAAACATTTTCCTTCTCTTCCTCAAAATGCTCGAGAAAAATCTACAAAGTTCGATGTGAGAGATTGAGAATGTTAATGCACAAGGGTATGCCGAGAAGATGTAAATTACTGTTTGGATAATTGAAGCAAAGGTCCGATTAGCGGTGAGTCCTCAATTTCATTTGAATCATATATGCCCGGTCTTGGAAGAAGTTCATATTCTAAAAGGAGAAGAGCAAAAAGGTTACAAGTCTGTCACAAATGTGGACGATGGGCTGTAACAAGCGATGTCGTACTAAGGGGATGGTTTCCGCAAATAGAGAAGATAAAATTTTCTTCATTAAGAATGGATGAGTAAGGAGTCATTAGATGATATCTTATTGACTCTTGAGACGCATTCTTGTGGATTGGTGCATCGAGAAATTCTTAAATTGTGGAATCTCTTCAAGGATGAACAACAACGCTACAATCTTGGGAATCGACTCTAAAAGACCACTGTTTGCCAATTTATAAGAAAATTGGATGGGAAGCTTATCCTCGACTCATAGAAGACGTTTAAGCCGTTACTGGACGTTAAACCAAAGGCAGATGTGAGCCATATCCACAAACAATCTGTACATATCTTCTTCTTCTTCTTCTTCTTCTTCTTCTTCTTCTTCTTCTTCTTCTTCATGGCATTTTACAAAAAAAAAAAAAATTGAAAAAAAAATGAGAAAAAAAAATTCAAAAAAAAAAAAAAATGTATACTTCTTAGGGTTGGCTTTGGTAACACAAACCGTGAATGGGAAAAATGCATGCATCCGATCCAGCCTTCTTAATTGAAAAACAAAGAAGGTAGATTGTATCCCACATGTGAGGCGGCCTTTTGTATTATGGCCACTTGTCCCTTTTGGGAGCCCTATGTTGCTTGGTCTTGAATGGGTCGAATCTTGGTCAACAATGCTTTGGCACAAAGCCGAAAAAGCAGACTACCTCCATCCCAATCTTACGTAAGTATACACTTATCTTTCATCTTTCATTTTTTTTTTAACAATTTCAAAAAAAAAAAAAAAAAAAAAAAAAAGGGACGTGATGTCTACCGCACTCATCACGCCTGTAGATATAAAGATACGCCATGGAGACTGTATACATACATCTGAGTATGTCATCATTTTCTATTTCTTTTATCTTTGTATCATTTTGTTGTATTTTGATTTTTGTACAGACGATCCTTTGAGCGGGGTCCTTCGGGGTTTTAGAGACTTCTTTACCTTGATGGTTTTCTTGAAGTCAAAAAAAAAAAAAAAAAAAAAAAAAAGATTCTCGTGTCTCTTAATTTCAACCTTTTTTCGACAACCGCCAACCTACCCTCATAGGTGCAATTATTCCCCTTTCCATTCTTTTTCCTATTTAAACACTCCATTTTCTCCATTTTCCTTCAAACTCGAAACACTCAAAGGGAGGAAGAGTATAGAATGGGGCCTTCTATTCGTAACCTCAAAAATGTCCGTGTTTTTTGTGGGTCGAGTTATGGGAAGGGATTAGAGTTTGTAAACGCAGCTAGCACTCTTGGTCGATCACTTGCTGCGAGGAATATTCATCTTGTATATGGGGGAGGTTGTCGTGGGTTAATGGGGAATGTATCACTTTGCCTTTGTAAGAGACAGTCAGGTTCTAGGTATCATTCCTGAAACTTTAGCTCAACAGAACATCACTGGAAAGACAATTGGGGAGGAACTTAAGGTATCATCAATGGATGAGCATGAAGATAATGCTTGAACACTCTGATGCATTCATTGCCTTACCAGGTGGTTTTGGTACTTTGGAAGAAATTTTTCAAATTGTCTCTTGGGCCGAACTGAACATCCACCATAAACCCATTGGTTTGTTGAATGTTAATAATTTCTTTGATCTTCTGTTATTTTTTCTTGACAAAGCTGTGGAACAGAAATTTATCACTCCTTCGGCAAGACAACTTCTTATCTCTGCCTCCACTTTTGATGAGCTCATTGATAAATTAGAAGCTTTTGAGTATGTACGATCGGTATTAGCTCAGATAGATTGGTCAACAGGAAGCGCGAAGGAAGTAACAAGAAACAAGAGCCCGATCTGAAACTTTCTCTTTAATGGGTTTGATTTAAAAAAAAAAAAAAAAATTTTGTTGTTGTTTTGTTTAGTATGATATGATTGTCATGGACTTATTAAACCAATTAGTGATGGCAGAGTAAGGAGTAATTTTACTCTTGAGACGCATCTTAATCGGTGGCGAGTAAGGAGTTTTTAGGTAGTAATTAATTAGTATTGACTTGTGGAAGTACTAACGTTTTCTTGTTTGATTTCTTTTCGAGTCGATGCAAGACCGACGGTGTGTTTTTTTTACGCTTAGCGTTGATTCACTTCTTATCGTCAGGTTGTGTTGCTCTTTTCTATCTCTTTCTTTCACATTGAGGACAATGTTACATTAAGTGTGGGGGAGAGATTTTAGCATGTTTCTGTTTCTTTTCGTTTGTTAAAAAAAAAAAAATTCAAAAAAAAAAAAAATTCAAAAAAAAAAAAAAAAATTTAAAAAAAAAAAATTAAAAAAAAAAAAAAGGTTCATTGCATGATTGAATAATTTTTCTCCCTTCTTGAACTGATATGCTTGGTGATGGATGATTGAATTGATGAATTGGGTTTGATGGATGCATACCTTGTGAGATTTTGAGCCTAATGGATGGATTCAACATTTATGCCATTCTCTTCTTTCTTGTGTGATTTTCACTCATGTTAATGACCACTCTAGAACTTGCTTTGATTCTTTTTGAGGCTACATTTCACTTGCATGCATGAACATGATTGAGGCCCTCTTTCTTAGCTAGTTTAACCAAATAGCCAACCTTGTTTTCAATATGATATCAAGCACTCTTTTGACCTATCGAAAATTCTCTAATTCCTGCCAACCTTGTATATTTTCCTTTGCTTAACCCCTTTAAGCTTATTTGACCATTCCTTGTTTCTAGCTCATTATGTGCCTTAAATGAAAAATCGTGTTCTTACTGTACCTTAGGAAATAAAAGAACATTAGCCTGGTTAATGGATGAGTTTTTGAACAAGTGTGTGGGTGTGTGTACAAAATGGTTGTTGAAAAAAAAAAAAAAAAAAAAAAAGAAAAGAAAGAGTGCCTAAAAAAAAAAAAAAAAAAAAAAAAAAGAGAAATGTATGTATATAGTTATGTTCATATATATATAAAAAAAAAAAAAAAGAGAGAAAAGGATTGGAATGAATATGTAAAGGGATATACATTAGAGTTGAGATGAACTTTTATGCTTTCGTTATTTGAACTCATTTCTCATTTGCTTTTATTCTCTTTGGTATTTATCTTCTTATATCCATTTTATCCTCTTGTTACCTTGACCTCACTACAACCTTGAATAAAGTCCTCATGATTTGTGTGTGCATGTGTTTTGAGTAGTGGAGAAGTAGAAGATAAGCAAGCTTATGGTAGTGCAATTTTCATGGGTTGAATTGAGTGAAATACCTACCTTTTAAACACTTGAGAGATTGAGAGAGGAATCTTGTGAAGATCCATCATTCTTAATTCATTCTTTTCAACGGAAGTTTCCTTGCTTGTTGGTTTGAGATGTGAAGAAATGTTACCTCATTTATGCTTTGATCCCTTGAATTTCTTGTTGCTTCTTCTTGCTTCATTGAGTCCTTTAGAGTTTTTAATTTTTAAGTTTGTGTCGTTTTTGTCTTTGTCTTCTAACTTTAGTTTTATATGTTTTGCCCAGGAGTGCAAAAAAGCTAAGTGTGGGGGAATTTGATAATCACATATTTTATTCATTAAGAAACCCTCATTATTAGTCATTTACACTCTTCATGTACTTAATTGATCTGAATTTGATTATGTTTTGTAAGTTTGAACTCGAATCGGACTTAATTGATTTTTCAAAGCATTATTCGAGTCTTACACTGTTTCTGTATTTTGGCCATATCTTGAGTTCTAAATGTCTGATAATTATGAATTTTACCTTGTAGGAAAGATAAAAGAGAGCTCTACAACTTTGATGAAGAGCTCGAAGTCAAATTCAGACATCTAGTGGAGCTAATTGGGCATGGAAATCAGAATACGGGATTTGTGAGAACTGGAACCCGAACAGTGTGTAGTAACCAGAACATAATTCGAGTTTGGGTTTATAGAATGGGCTGAAAATTGGTGATCTGAAAGTTAAGACCCATATGTACAACTTTCATGACAAACACAAAACTTGATTCGGGCTCCTTGATGGAGATATTGGGTCTGAAAGTCAAAACAGAGGTGCTGAAACTGATCCTGAGCAGTCTGTAGTAATTGGGTCATATCTTGGGCTGTAGGACGAATTTTTGGGTGCTTCCAGAGCCATTGGAAAGCTTAGACAATTTCCTAGAACTTTCATGAAGACCATTTGGCTCAAAAATGACGAAATCAATGAGTTCAGCAATGAATACTTTCGGAGACAAGGAAGCTCACCTACCAAGTTCACCTACCAAGCTCACCTACCAAGTTCACCTACCAAGCTCACCTACTAATTCCACCTACTAATCTCATCTACCCATCTACTACTACTCTGAATCCTCTATAAAAGGAAGCATGAGGAGAGCTCTAAACACAACATACACTTGGTGTTAGAAATAGCTTTTCATAGTTCTTGTATATTTTTCCTTCATTGTAATGGAGAGCTAAGTCACTTCTAGTCAATTCGGGACTCTTGAAGAGATTGTGGCTTGGATTCTTGAGACCTTGGTTATGTAATGTATTTGATTTATATTTGAATTCCTCTTCTCTTCTTCTTCTCGTTCTCTTAATCTTGAATGCATGAATGGTGATTCTGTTTATGTTTGATCTGATTTGATCTTGGTTTAAGATTAAGTATTGTGATGAAATTTAGAACTGATTGATCTAAACTAATCACGTAATTGAAGAGGTTAGGTTACTGATTTTGTGCCTAGGTTAATTGAATTTGGTGCTTAAATTGACATATATTTACATGAATGGTGCGATTGCAGATTTGTGTTTATCACTTGTCAATTGAATTACGGACGATTGTCTAGTATGAATTACGGATCTCGATGCGAGAGATCTCGGTTAGATCCAAGTTAACCATTCAAATGTATTTCAGGTGTTTGTTGAAAGGTCTATGATTGAATCCACCCAATCTCGGATAGATTTGAATTGATTGTTCTTTTAATTGTTATTTCTCTTTAAATCCATTGTCATTGCGATCCTTGAACCATCAAAACCCCCTTTTTCTAACTTTCACTTGATTTGATAAAATTGCATCTACGATCCTTGAGAGAGACGATCCGGTGTTGTTCACTATACTACAAGTTTAGGTAATAACTTCGGTTATAATTTTGATTGAGTTCGGGGCGCTCGTCAAAAGCTCTCAACTTGACTTGCTCTACTGAATTCCTGCAGGTTTCATGCTAGAACATACCACATGGATTTCCTTCAAGTGCTTGTTGGGGTCCTCTCCAGGTAATCCATTGAAAGATGGCAAGAGATGGATTAAACCAGATTTCAATTCAAATGCCTCTTCATTTTCAAGAATGTCTATGCAAAGAGGTAGTTGATCTAGATGTGGAGCACCCAATGCCCTTAAAGTGTTTTCTACCATTGTCACTTTTAGATATTTCAGATGGCTCAAATGTCTCTCGAACTTGATAGATCAATGTAACAGTTCGATTAAAGCTTCAATGTTAGCAGGTGAGAGTTGGAAGTTAGCCGGATGGAAGGAAAATTGAGGATGTGAAGTGAGTTGATCAATATAGTTCCTCAAATTTAGCAATCCTTCGTCTACTCCTTCAAAGGACATCAACACCTACAAAACACTCAGAAAGAAAGATTAAAAATAAAATAAAATAAAATAAAATAAAAACAGAATAAAAATAGGAAATAAATTAATAGTGTAATTGAAAAAATTGCATCAAAAACTTAAAGCCAAAAATCAATGCGTAAGGATGTAGTGATTAAAATTAAGATAAAAATCAGGTTGTCAGGAATTCACATATAAACGAGAAAATAAAAACCTTACAACTAGTTGTAGTTAGTAAGATGGAATTGACTAGAATAGCTCTCCATTACTCATGAAGAACCAATTCAATTAACACTATTAAACAATTCCCAATTTAGACTCCACGATTTTATACAATAAATTAGTAGGTGGAATTAGTACATGCAAAAGAAAAGGGGTTTTGGAGTTTTGATGAACAATGAAAGTGGTCTTCATGAAACTTCAAAGATAACAATAAACAAACCTGAAATCAACAATATAACCTCTGTTTTGATGATGACCCAACTTACGAATAGTCATGAAAGTTTACATATGGAGTCTTAATCAAAAAAATTGGTTAAGAGATTGAATCCACCGCTAGATTTATATGATAATGTAAATCCACATATCCTTTTTTATTCCAACATGCTCAATTATGTTTTTATGCAATTGTGAGAGTAAATCTCTATTTTCCTTACGTGTTGGCCAATTTAGCAACTGTTCAAATCAACTCCTAATCACCGATTAGTCATAAAGTATTCGCTCTTACAACTATCCAACAATTGCATTAAGATTTAGAAAACCAATTACACTAAGGTCTAATTATCACACGGGATTAAATTACTTAGAACATATATTTCTCTAGATCTAATAGGGGTTAAGCAAACTTACAAGCATAATAAACCCAGATCTACCACTTTTATAAGCGGCAAATAGCACAAAGATAATTATACCCACATGAACATCATACATCCCACTAGATCTACTACCGCAACCGCGCATAATAAACCTAGATCTACTACTTTGAAAGTAGGAACAAGTACAAAAAAATTCATACCACAATAGATTCTAAATATATGAATAAAAACATAACTTTCGTGTTGAAATAATCAAATATGCAAAGTTTACAACATTAATACTAGCGGTTTCATCACCCCCTTAACCAAGGGAGGTTTAGTTACACATAGCTAGAAAGAAATCACAAGAAAAACTATGAAGAAACAAGAAGAAACTATGAAGAAACAAGAAACTCAAAGAGAATAAAGAAAATGAAGGAGAGTTACATCTTGTTCATGATAAATGGTGCATCTTTTATAGAAGTCTAAGGTAACAAAATGACAAAGGGAAGTGGGTGGATGAGTGGGTGAGTGAGTGGAGTGTTTGAGTGGATGGATTAGTGGGTTGGTTTAGTGGATTGGTTTAGTGGATGAGTGAGTGGAATGGTTGAGTGGTTGAATTAGTGAAAAATGCCAAAGGACTTTTGGTGAGTGGGAAATTATGGACATGAATGGGTGATGGATGGATGAGTGGATGGATTAGTGGATGAGTGGGTGGAGTGGTTAAGTGGTTGGATTAGTGTATGAGTGGATGAATGGGTGAGTTAGTGGATGAGTGGATGAGTGGATGAGTGGATTAGTGGATGGATGAGTGGATTAGTGGATGGATGAGTGGGTGGTTGAGGACGAAAATTTCGTGTCTGACTTGGAAGCCAAAAACGACCCACTATACTTCAGAACCACAAAAAGTGTTCTTCATAAAAGTTGTAGATCCTTGTCTTGGCTATAAAATGGATAGCTGGTTCGTCCAATTTGGCTTCCTTAAGCCCAAGATATGTCCCAAATACCGTAGGTTACTCAAACCCAACTTCAGCACCTCTATTCCGACTTGCAAGCCCAAAATGACCTACTAGACTTCTTTTTCTGAAAATGTGTTCTTCATGAAAGTTGTTTATTTGGATCTTGACTATCCACTGTCCAAATTTCAGCTCATCTCCATTATTACATCTTGAGATATGATTTTATGAGTGCATGTTATTCGGATTCTAGTTTGACAGAACCCGTATTCTGACGATGATCATGAAGTGGAGGAGGAAGTTGTCTTCTTCCATGTAAACTTAGGTCCCTTAGACATCTGAATCGGACTTCGAGCTCTTCATCAAAGTTGTAGAGCTTCCTCTTAGCTTTCCTACAAGATAAAATGCATGATTTTCAGATATCAGGAACTCAAGTTATGACTAAAATACAGAAACAGTATAAAATCTCAATAATGCTAAAAATATTCAATTAGGACCAATTTGAGCTCAAACTCACAAAATCATGTCAAACTCAATCAATTAAGAATATGGAAAGTGTCGGGAATGACTAAATATAAAAAGAGTTTCTTAATGAATAAAATATGATGAATTTATCACAAGTGATCGACCCTAGGCCCATAACTTCCCGACCCACAAAAAACACGGATATTTTTGAGGTTACGAATAGAAGCCCCCATTCTATACTCTTCCTCCCTTTGAGTGTTTCGAGTTGAAGGAAAATGGAGAAAATGGAGTGTTTAAATAAGAAAAAGAATGGAAAGGGAAATAATTGCACCTATAAGGGTAGGTTGTTTGTTGTCGAGAAAAGGTTGAAATTAAGAAACACGAGAATCTTTTTTTTTTTTTTTTTTTGACTTCAAGAAAACCATCAAGGTAAAGAAGTCTAGAAACCCCTGAAGGACCCTGCTCAAAGGATCGTCTGTACAAAAATCAAAATACAACAAAATGATACAAAGATAAAAGAAATAGAAAATGATGACATACCTGTATGTACAGTCTCCATGGCGTATCTTTATACTGCGCGTCATGAGTGCAGTAGACATCATGTCCATTTTTTTTTTGGTGAAATTATTAGAAAAACTTGATGAAAGATGAGTGTATACTTACTTAAGATTAGGATGGAGGTAGTCTGCTCTTTCGGCTTTGTGCCAAAGCATTGTTGACCAGTATTCGACCCATTCAAGACTAGCGCAACATAGGGCTCCCAAAAGGGACAAGTGGCCATAATACTGTTGTACATTTGCCTCACATGTGGGATACAATCTACCTTCTTTGTTTTTCAATTAAAAAGGCTGGATCGGGATGCATGCATTTTCCTCATTCACGGTTTATGTTACCAAAGCCAACCCTAAGACGTATACATAAATTTTTTTGTTTTGTTGTTTTTTTTTTTGTTTTTTTGTTTTTTTTTGTTTTTTTTTTTTTGAAAGATGACATGAAGAAGAAGAAGAAGAAGAGGATGATATGTACAGATTGTTTGTGGATATGGCTCACATACGCCTCTGGTTTAACGTCCAAAGAACGACTTAAACGTCTTCTATGAGTCAAGGATAAGCTTCACATCCAATTTTCTTATAAATTGGCAAACAGGGTCTTTTAGAGTCGATTCCCAATTTGTAGCATTTTTCTTCATCCTTGAAGAGATTCCACAATTTAAGAATTTCACGATGCACCAATCCACAAGAATGCGTCTCAAGAGTCAATAAGATATTATCTAATGACTCCTTACTCAGTCCATTCTTAATGAAGAAAATTTTATCTTCTCTATTTGCGGAAACCATCCCCAAAGTACGACATCGCTTGTTACAGTTCCATCGTCCACATTTGTGACAGACTTGTAACCTTTTTGCTCTTCTCCTTTTAGAATATGAACTTCTTCCAAGACCGGGCATATATGAGTCAAATGAAATTGAGGACTCACCTGCTAATCGGACCTTTGCTTCAATTATCCAGCGTACATCTTCTGGCATACCTTTGTGCATTAACAGTCTCAATCTTTCACATCGAACTTTGTAGATTTTTCTCAGAGCATTTTGAGGAAGAGAAGGAAAATGTTTTCTCAGGTTTGAAAGAATGACATCCATTTTGAAGGAGAAGAAGGGTTCGGTTATTTTGGGAAAGCGAAAAATAAACCGACTCGAGAGTCACGAGTCACCGTATCCGCCACTTAACCAAGCAACACAAAGAACTCAAGAACTTGGTTTTCCAGGAATGGTTGAGTCTTTGTCCATTAACTTAAGCGCAGTACCATTCCTAGGATCCTCAATATCTACGTCCCCGGAGGATACACGTGTCGACAACAAAAGAACCGCGCCACCTAGATCTCAATTTTCCAAGGAGTAGGTGCGGATGATAATCTCAAAGCGAACTTTTTTGACCAATTTCCGCACTTTTGCAAAAGGTGTAACAGACCTTTAATAAAGTAGGCCAATAAAATCCATCTTGCAAGATTTTCGCAGTTGTTGTCATTGAAGAAAAAAATGACCTCCACATGCTTACGAGTGACACTACCTACCTCATTGTCGGGCACACATTTTTTTTTTTTTTTTTTTTTTTTTTTTTTTTTTTTTTTTTTTTTTTTTTTTTTTTTTTTTTTTTTTTTATTCATAATGCGGATGGAGAAGGTTCATCACCTCCACTTCTGCATTCTCTAGAAGTTCATGATACTGTTTGAGGCGGTGTCCATTTACGATGAAAGCTTTGGCAGTGACCTCACTTTTAATTTGAACAGCACCAGAAGGAAAAACATTAGTAACAATAAATGGTCCATCCTATCTAGACCTTAATTTGCCAGGCATGAGTCGGAGGCGGGAGTTATAGAGGAGAACTTTTTAACCAATCTCAAATGTTTTCCTCAGAATCAACTTATCATGGAAGGCTTTGGTCTTCTCCTTATAAAGTTTGGAACTTTCATAAGCCTCAGCGGATCTCCTCCAATTCTGCATTGCATGACTTCCTCTCTATACCTGCTTGATCTAGGTCCAAGTTGCACCTTTTCACCGAGAATGCTCGATGCTCAATTTCCACCGGCGGGTGGCATGCTTTTCAAAAACAATCCGATATGGAGACATCTCGATTGGTGTCTTATAAGCGTCGGTAAGCCCATAAAGCATCCTCAAGCCTCTTGCTCCAGTCCTTTCTGTTAGGTTGAGCTGTCTTTTGGAGTATCGCTTAATTTCTCTGTTGGAGACCTCGGCTTGCCCATTGGTTTGGGGGTGGTAGGGTGTAGAAACCTTGTGTTGGACTCCATACTTCTTCATCAAAGCCTCCATGCTTCGATTGCAAAAATGTGAACCTTGATCACTATGATGGCTCTCGGGACTCCAAACCTACGAGAAAATCGTGATCTAATAAAATCCACAACAACTTTAGAATCATCGGTCAGAGTGGCCTTAGCCTCCACCCATTTAGATACATAATCCACAGCAAGCGAGAATGTAAACAAAACCAAATGATACAGGGGAAAGGACCCATAAAGTCAATACCCCAAACATCAAAAATCTCACGAGAATAATAAGGGTTTCGGGGCATTTCATTCCTACGAGAAGTATTCCTGTTTCTCGGCATTGATCACAAGATTTGCAAAACATATATGCATCATGAAATAGAGTGGGCCAATATAATCCAGAGTCTAAAACTTCCTAGGAGTCCGTTTAGGACCGAAATGGCCGCCACATGGAAGTTTATGACAAAAGCTAAGAATGGAATGGAATTCATCATCGAGGCACACATCTCCTAATTACTTGGTCACTGCAAAATCTCCATAAGTAAGGATCATCCCACACATAATACTTTGACTCACTTTTCAATTTATCAATCTTAGCCTTCGTGAAATGTGCAGGTATTGCTTTAGCAACCAAGAAATTAATCAAATCAGAAAACCAAGGGATGTTGCCTTGCAGCTTGAAAAGCTGCTCATCAGGGAAAACATCATGGATGGGAAAGACATCTGCCTCCCTTTCAATTCGACTCAAGTGATCAGCCACCAAATTCTTCGCTCCACTCTTGTCACGGATCTCAATATCAAACTCCTAGAGGAGCAACATCCACCTAATCAACCGGGGCTTGGCATTGGGCTTCTTCAGGAGAAACTTCAATGCTGCATGATCTGAAAATACAACCACTCTAGAACCAAGCAAATATGATCGAAATTTATCTAAAGCAAAAACAATTGCTAAAAGTTCCTTTTCAGTTGTGGTGTAGTTGATTTGTGCAGGATCTAAAGTTCTCGAAGCATAGGAAATGTCATGAGATACTTTATCGACCCTTTGTGCAAGAACAGCTCCCAATGCATAATTAGAGGCATCACACATCAGCTCAAATGGAAGTGTCCAATCCGGCGGTTGGATGATAGGTGTACTGGTCAATGCCTGCTTCAATTGATTGAAGGCATCCTGGCACTTCTTGTGAAAGTGAAACTCCACATCTTTTTGCAGTAAGTTGGATAGCGGAAGTGCAATTTTCTTTGAAATCCTTTATGAACCGCCGATAGAAACCTGCATGACCAAGGAAAGAACGAATCTCCCGCACGCATGTGGGGAAAGATAGGCATGACATAACATCTATTTTTGCAGGATCTACCTCAATACCCTCACGAGATATCACATGCCCTAAGACTATACCTTGTTCTACCATAAAATGACATTTCTCAAAATTTAGAACGAGGTTAGTCTCAATGCATCTATGCAAGACCTGAGCCAGACTATCTAAACATGCATCAAAGGAAGATCCATAGACAGTAAAATCATCCATAAATACATCCATGCAATTTTCTAAAAAATCAGAAAAGATACTTACCATACACCTCTGAAAGGTGCCTGGAGCATTGCACAGACCAAAGGGCATCCTCCGTATGCAAATGTGCCAAATGGACAAGTGAAAGTAGTCTTCTCTTGGTCTTACGGGGCTATATGAATCTGAAAATAGCCCGAATATCCATCCAGGAAACAATAATGTGACTTGCCAGCTAACCGCTCCAACATCTGATCAATGAAGGGCAGCGGAAAATGATCCTTTCTGGTAACCTGGTTGAGCCGCCTATAATCAATGCAAACTCGCCAACTGTTTTGAACTCGTGTGGGCACAAGCTCATTGTTCTGATTCGCAACCACTGTGACCCCAGATTTCTTGGGAACCACTTGCACGGGGTTCACCCATTGACTGTCAGATATGGGATAAAT
This sequence comes from Ormosia emarginata, assembly GCA_029884605.1. Classification (NCBI taxonomy): domain Eukaryota; kingdom Viridiplantae; phylum Streptophyta; class Magnoliopsida; order Fabales; family Fabaceae; genus Ormosia; species Ormosia emarginata. The sequence continues at coordinate 12,854,054 of JAQQTP010000072.1, forward strand.
AATGCCAGCTTGAAGCAGCTTTGTAACTTCCTTCTTTACCACATCTAGAATCAAGGGATTTAGTCTCCTTTGGGGCTGTCTAACTGGTTTAATCCCTTCTTCCAATAAAATCTTATGCATGCATGTGGAGGGGCTAATACCAGGAATACTACAAGAGTCCATCCGATGGCTTGCCTATTCTGCCTCAAAATCTGCAGTAATTTTTCTTCTTGATCAGGTTGTAAGTTTTTAGCAATGATCACCGGAAGTGTCTCACCATCTCCCAAATATGCATATTTAAGATGGTCTGGTAAAGTCTTCAACTCCAAGGATGGAGGTTGCACAATGGAAGGTAACAAGTGATCTGAAACAGCTAACTCAGCAACATTAATTTCAGCATGGTACTGACTCTCATTCTCAATTGTTGCATCATCAGCAGCTGTATCATTACTCATAACAGAATAAATCTCAGCACATGCAGCACATGGTTCAACATCACAAGTGGCACATGTATCACAAGAAACAGAACCAAGATAGTCAACAATATCAGGGAATTCAGCATATAAATCAGTATAGACATCATCAACCAGCATCTCAATCATATCAACATGGAAAACAGAATGCTCCTCTAGGGGGTGTCTCATGGCATCAAAAATGTTAAATTGTACCAAATCGTCGCCAAACTCCATAGAAAGGGTGCCAGCATGCACGTCTATCTTGGTCTTGGTGGTCTTGAGGAATGGTCTGCCTAGAATCAATGGAGCATGGTTTGTTGGAGGCTCATCTTCCATGTCCATAATGTAGAAATCTGCTGGAAAAATCAACTCATTCACCCGAACTAACACATCTTCCAGCACACCTGCAGGATGAGCAGTGGCTCTATTTGCCAATTGAATCACGATACCAGTGGGTTGCAAAGTACCAATGTTTAAACACTTATACACTGACATGGGCATGACATTGATCGAAGCACCCAAATCTAGCATTGCATGCTCAAATCTAGAGTTGCCAATTGTGCAAGAAATTGTGAAAGTTCCAGGATCTTTGCATTTCTGTGGCATGCTTGGCAGAATAATTGCAGAAACATTTCTACCCATGCTGATCTTCTCATTCCCTTTCAACTTTCTCTTATGAGTGCACAACTCCTTGAGAAATTTAGCATATTTTGGAATTTGCTTGATTGCATCTAGGAGGGGAATATTGATTTCCACTTTCCTGAATGTCTCCATGACTTCTTTTTCCATTTCTGCTTGCATTGTTCTCTTGGATTGTGTGATCCTATTTGGAAAAGGTAATGGAATGGTAACATCTGAATTCTCTGCAATTTTCTTCAGTGGCACAGATTTCTGGACTGAATTATCCATTTCCTGCCGTTTTTGGTCAATTTCTGATTACTGTAAGGTTGGAACATCAACTTCTTTGCCACTTCTCAAGGTAATTGCACTTACGTTGCCTCTTGGATTGTTGACTGTTTATGAAGGCAATGTTGGCACACAGTGGTTGTCAGCTGCCCAACTTGAGTTTGTAAATTCTGAATGTTGGCACTGACGTTCTGCTGGAACTGAATGTTATTTGTGGCCATTTGTTTCATCAGGTCTTCCAATGACTCGGCTCGGAGTGGATTAGAATGATCGCTGAGCAGGTTCTTTGTTGTACGAATGCAGGGGTATTTGTTGGTATTTGTTGCTTGGACTTGCTGACTTGGTATCTAAATTGTTGTTCTTCTTGGTGGGGAAATTTGTTGTTCTTTGGCTAGAATTCCCATATCTCAAATTGGGATGGTCTCGCCAACAGGGTTATAAGTACTAGAAAATGGATCATATCTAGATTGTTCTTTGTTGTTGCGATATTGGGGTCTACCGGGAAAAACACCACCGGTGAGCAACACATTGATCCGGAAAAGCGGAACCATCTTCTGAAGTGTAGGGCATGAATCGGTAGGATGAGATGAATTAGAGCAAATTCCACACACCGATGCGGTCATCGCATGGGTGGTTGTTGACCCACTGCTATCTATCTTACCAAAGAAGTCAATTCATCTAGTACGTGTTCCATTCTTTGTTGGTCCATATGAGATGCTTGAATTTCATTAACTCCTCTGGTTGCGGTGATGATCCGCGAGCCAAGCATTGGGTATTGGCTACCATGTTTGCTATCAGATCTCTTGCGGCGGTAGGAGTTTTGTCTACTAAGGCTCCTCCAGAGGCAGCATCGATCATGCTTCTATCATTTGGCAGCAAGCCCTCATAAAAGTATTGAATCAAGAGCTGATCACTAATTTGGTGATGAGGGCAGCTCGAACACAACTTCTTGAATCTCTCCCAGTATTCATGCAAAGTTTCATCAGACATCTGTCTGATGCCACATATATCCTTCCTAATTGCAGCAGCTCTCAGAGCGGGGAAGAATCTCTCCAGGAACAACCTCTTCATGTCATTCCAACTTCTGACTGAACCTGGTGAAAGATAAAACAACCAATCTTTGGCTGCATCGACAAGTGAGAAGGGAAATGCCCTTAACTTGATGTGTTCCTCAGAGATGCCTTGTGGCTTCATGGTTGAACACACAACATGGAACTCTTTCAGGTGCTTATGAGGATCTTCACCCACAAGACCATGAAATTTTGGTAACAAGTGTATCAAACCAGATTTTAACTCAAAATCTGCATCAAGATCAGGATATTGAATGCACAAAGATTGGTAAGATACATCAGGAGCAGCAAGTTCCTTAAGGGTTCTATTATGCATGTTATCAGCCATGATTTCAGGATTACTTAAGTTATCAGGTTCACTCCCAAAATTAGGTTCAGAATTAACTCTGGAATTTATCACACGAGCTCTAATTAATCTATGCAAGGTCCTATCAATCTCAGGATCAAGATCAAGCAAGATATCAGGATTGGACCTAGTCATGCATCAACTAAAGCACAAAAACACAAAAACTGCAACTAAGCAAAATACACTAAACAACACTCAAAATATGCAAAAATAAATCTAGTTAATATGTCTAAACATTTTTAAAAATTATGGAATCAACATAGAACAAAATCTACATAAAAATGAAACTAGAAAATACAATAAAAAATAATAAAAAATTGAAAAAGTGGTCTAAATGATAGAATTTCGAAAAACCAGGGGTGACCTCACAGTTCTTGTGAGTCTTGTTTATCAGGCTGTTTTCCTTCAACCGACCATGTTTTAGCTCATTCTGGGCATGTTTCGGTTCGAGAATTGCAATAGTTACCGCAATCTTTGTTTTCCGTCTTTCCTAAATCGAGAAAAATTCAAAAGCTAAGATAAAAACGTTAGTATGGTATGAACAATGTTAGTAAATGAAAAATAACTGTTAGAATAGGTAAGAAAGAACAAAAATTAGTAAGGTTACTCAAAATGAAAAGATTACACCTACGAGATCCCGACATGGCGCCAAAATTTTGACGAGCGCCGAACTCAGTTAAAATTATAACCGAAGTTATTAACTAAGTTTGTAGTATAGTGAACAACACCGGATCGTCTCCTCAAGGATCGTAAATGCAATTTTATCAAATTAAGTTAAGTTAGAAAGGGGGGGTTTTGATTGTTCAAGGATTACAATGACAAGATCTGAAGAAAAATAACAATTAAAAGAACAGTCAATTCAGAAATCTATCCGAGATTGGGTGGATTCAATCATAGACATTTCAACAAACATTTGAAGCACATTTGAATGGTTAACTTGGATCTAACCGAGATCTCAGCATCAGATCCAAAATTCATACTAGACAATCGTCCAGAATTCAATTGACAAGTAATAAACATAAATTTGCAATCGCACCATTCATGTAGATATATGTCAATTTAAGCACCGAATTCAATTAACCTAGGCACCAATCAGTAACCTAACCTCTTCAATTATGTGATTAATTTAGATCAATCAGTTCTAAGTTTCATCACAAATCTTCAATCTTCATTTACGTGATTAATTCAGATCAATCAGTTCTAAGTTTAATCACAATACTTAATCTTAAAATAAACATAAACAGAATCACCATTCATGCATTCAAGATCAAGAAAACAGAAGAAGAAGAAGAAGAGAAGAAGAATCCAAATATAAACCAAATACATTACATAAACCAAGGTCTCAAGAATCCAAACCACAATCTCTTCAAGAGTCCCAAATTGACTAGAAGTGACTTAGCTCTCCATTACAATGAAGGAAAAATATGCAAGAACTATGAAAAGCTATCTCTAACACCAAGTGTGTGTTGTTCCTAGAGCTCTCTACATGCTTCCTTTTATAGAGGATTCGGAGTAGTAGTAGATGGGTAGATGGGATGAGTAGTTGGATGAGTAGGTGGATGAGTAGGTGGGTGAGTAGGTGAGCTACCTTGTCTCCGAAATTCTTTATTGCTGAACTCATTGATTTCGTCATTTCTGAGCCAAGTGGTCTTCATGAAAGTTCTAGGAAATTGTCTAAGCTTTCCAATGGCTCTGGAAACACCTAAAAATTCATCCTACAGCCCAAGATATGACTCAATTACTACAGACTGTTCAAGACCAGTTTCAGCACCTCTGTTTTGACTTTCAGACCCAATATCTCCATTAAGGAGCCCGAATCAAGTTTTGTGCTTGGCATGAAAGTTGTACATATGGGTCTTAACTTTCAGATTACAAATTTTCAGCCCATTTTATATGCCCAAACTCGAATTATGTTCTGGTTACTACACACTGTTCGAGTTCCAGTCACAAATCCCGTATTCTGATTTCCATGCCCAATTAGCTCCACTAGATGTCTGAAATTGACTTTGAGCTCTTCATCAAAGTTGTAGAGCTCTCTTTTATCTTTCCTACAAGGTAAAATTCATAATTATCAGACATTTAGAACTCAAGATATGGCTAAAATACAGAAACAGTGTAAGACCCGGATAATGATAAAAAAATCAATTAAGTCCGATTCGAGTTCAAACTTACAAAACATAATCAAATTCAGTCAATTAAGTACATGAAGAGTGTAAATAACTAAACATAAGGGTTTCTTAATGAATAAAATGTGTGATTATCACCTACCTATGCTAAATTTCTTAAGGACATTTTGTCTAATAAGAGAAAACTTGAGGAATATGATATCGTAGCACTAACTGAGGAGTGTAGTGCTTTAATTCAAAATAAATCCCTCCTAAGCTAAAAGATCCAGGTAGCTTCTCTATTCCTTGCTTGATTGGTAACACAAATTTTGATAAAGCTCTGTGTGACTTGGGGGCTAGTGTCAGTCTTCTGCCCCTTTCTGTGTGTAAGAAGTTAGAGGTGGGTGAGCTGAAACCCATAACTATTTTACTTCAGTTGGCGGATCGGTCCGTCAAGTACCCCGTAGGCATCTTGGAGGATGTTCCTATTAGAGTGAGTAAGTTTTTTATACCCGTTGATTTTGTTATGCTTGACATGGAAGCAGATGCTAAAATGCTGCTCATACTTGGATGACCATTCCTCGCCACTGGAAGGGCAATTATTGATGTCCACGAAGGGAAATTGACTTTGCGATTGAACGATGAAGAAGTAGTTTTAATGTATTCAATTCTGAAAAAAATCCTAATTCATGTAATCGCATAGATGCTACTAATGTTGTGGACAGAGTTGTACTTTCAGATATGCAAGAATCTGTGACTCATGCTATGTTAGAGGAGACCTTGCCCAAGGTTGCTTCCAAGTTCGAGAAAGTCAAGCCCTGCAAGAAAAGACCAAAGAAGCGGGATGACAAATGTGTCAAGAAGCGTGAATTTAAACCAGGGGATAAAGTTCTTGTTGATAACTCGCTTCTACGTTTATGTCCAAGTAAGTTGTGGTCGAAATGGTCTGGACCATATGAGATTATTCGAGTCTTATCCTTTGGTGCGCTTGAGGTGAAGATAGAAGGCCAGAAGACATTTATGATAAACGGCCAGAGAGTGCAACACTATGAAGATGGAGTGGGGACTGAGTACCACTCTATTGACATCACCTGAGCATAGAACAAACTCACAGTCAAGCTAATGACTATAACTTAGCGCTTCTTGGGAGGCAACCCAAAATTTTCTCTCTTTTCTTTATTTTCTTATTTTTATTGACTAACACTTTTCTATTTTTTTTTTGTTTCATAGTTAGCTAATGTTGAGTCGGCTTTGGTGCCTCCCTGAGTTCGGAGCCTTTGTAGAGGGATGTATATAGCTGTCGGCTGCAAAAAAAAAAGGGTTTTAGACCGGATGTTCGAGTTCATGGTTACACGCTTTCCTTTTCCACCACCGTAGTGAGTTCTTTTCTTTTATCCCTTCTCTAGTTATAGATTTTTACATTGGCGGACAAGGTAAGGTCTAAGCTTGGGGGGTATTTTTCCATATTTTTTTTATTATCATGCATTCTCATATTGCATTGTCTCATTGCATTTTCACACCATCATTTCTCTCAGCTTTTTGGTTAAACTTTGTGCCCTTCTCTTTTGAGGATTTTGAGATGATATTGATTTGGAACCCAATTTGTTGATTCTTGTGGTAGGCAACAGGCATTGTCTTTAATTGATAGTGGAGGTGATTTCTTGATAGTTGATAATTAGCATATGTTCTCTGAATTTGTGCTTCTCATTGATTTTTGAACCTCTAAAGTAAGTTTTGAGCCTGTATGGGATTTATGCACTATATGATTTTTCATCCCATTCTTTGTGTTGAGTGGTCATTCCTCATTGATTTTGTGCTTTAGAACTTGATTTGAAACCATTTTGAGGCGAAATCTTAGTTTGCATGCTTGAATGTGATTAAGGCATCTTAGGTATTTTTCTAGCCATCTGAATTTGTTACACTTTCATCCACTAGTTGCCCATTTTGAGCTTATTGTATAATTGTTTTCTTGATGCCTATGATGATACATTATCGGTGATCATTTAGAATATTGAATGGAGCAAATTGAGTTTGAATGTTGTATTAGTAATCATGTGTTTTGAAAATGAAGTCTCTCCCTTTAAAAAAAAAAAGGAAAGAAAATGAAACAAAAGCATGAGATGAAAGCTTGAAAAGAAAGGAAAAAATTGTGGAATTATACCTTGATTGAAAAATGTCTTTGCTCCATGTTTGTTCTATTGGGTTCTTGTGCTTGTTGAAAACATTGTTAGCCCTTTGTGCATCCTTCCTTTCTTTATCCTTCCTGACATCATTCCCTTGGCCCTATTATATCCCTTGAAAGACCTTTTGATTCTTGCATGCATGCTGATTATTAGTGAAAATTTGGTTTCTTATCAAGCTTATGGAAGTGCTTTTTCTAAGAGGAATTTTAAGCGAATTGTCTTCACCCTTAAACACTTTGAGTGTGGTTAGCAGTGTGAACTTAATTCTGTGAGGATGCATGGTTTCTGAGAACTTAGCCTCTAATTGGACTTGATTTTGATTACCTCTCTGCGTCTTGGTTTGCCTTTGCCTATTGCTTGGTCGGATGTTTTCTCGGGTTCCTCATTCATTATTGTCTTTTGATCCCACTCCTTGGTTTGGTCTTAGTTATTGCTTGGGGGTATTTGATGTGTGTGAAACAACATCATATTTTGTTCTTGTTTTGCATGCATTTTTATGCATTTTAGTTTCCTTTTTTATTTGTTTTTCCCTTTAGTTAGGATAACTGCAGTGTTTTTGGTGTTGTTGTGCAGGATTGGTGCTTAATTAGCCTTGAAATGGATGGAAAGCTTGCACAATTGAAGTTAGAGCTTAAAGGGTAGCAATTTGGGACAAAAAGCTCACTCCAGAGGATACCACGGCCATAGATCGAGCAACTGCGTAAAAAAAGCAAAGGGGAAGTCCAGAGAAGACCACGGCCTGGCCGTGGAATGAACCATGGCCGTGGTTCGGGGTGTGTGTCAGTTGTTTAAGTCCGTTTTTCTCTTTCCTGATGGGCTTGGACCAGTTTTAACCCATGGGGTATATATAGATGTTCTGAAGACAACATTAGTGTTCGAAATTTGGTTTTGGAGAAGGCACATAGAAGGCTCTTGATCTTCATCTTCCTCTCTTCTCTCTTGGATTACGGGTTTGGATGTTCTTGAAGTTGAATTTCTAGTTTCTTCTTCTCCATGTCTGAGTAGTTCCTTTTGTTTCTAGGATTGGGCAATGCCCTTTGATACATTGATGATGATTAATTGATATTGTTTACCCCTTTTATTAATCTTGAATGTTGTTGATTCGATCCTTATTGCGATTATTCATGTGAATTTGCTGGCCACTTATTTGCATCTCATAGATATCTAAGGACGTACTGAAAGGTGAACCTAGGTATTGGAACCATAAGAATTGAACTTAAGGTCTAAATCACAAGAGTAGGTTTAGCCTTTCGAGGATTAATGAATTACCAAAAAGCATAATGGGTTCAATTTAGATTCAATTACCACGAGAGTAGGAATTGGTTTAATTGGGCACGGTTCTTGTATCTTGAGAGGGAACATTAAGTAATTTAGGGTAATTCACCTTTAATTGAATTTCAAGTGTTAATAAGAGGATTGTCAATTAGGAGTCTTGTATCATTGTAGTTAACCCTAGTCCTGGAAGCTTTCTTGAATATGAAAACCTTTCCTTAACAATTGCTATTTTTGTTCTCAATTTGCATTTTGATATTCATTTATTTAATTGTTTGGTTACTACGTTCTTGTTAATCAACAATTATATTCCCTTTTGTTTAATTTAATTGAATTAATTAAATAATTGGTATTCATAGACATAGTCCCTGTGGATTCGATCTTTTTATTACTTGACGACGAAACCGTACACTTGAGGATTTCATGCACCAGTGGACAAAGGGATCCAAGTCAGAATTAACATAGGATCTCACGATGTTTTCCAAAAGGCCGAGTTCTGTGATACATTGTAATATACCCCTGAGTTAATGAGTAAGGTTGGGATCCGTATGGGTTCGCTCTGCTCCTCATTGTCTCCTTTATCTAGGGTATGTCATAGGTTGCTCCCATGTGTAGTTCACAAGATTTGTCTTGTTTTTTCTTATATCTTTTACTCTACAATTTGTGGCAGTCTGAGTATGAGCTTACTTAGAAACCGTCGCTTTGACTATTAGGAATTAAAAACTCCTTTTTAAAAAAAGGTAGCAAATTCAAGTTGTTTCCCAATTGTACGCCACACTTGTGGCCAATCACAAAGATGTAATTGGCTATTGGCCATTGAAGATTTGTTTTGATGATAATAAAGATGAAGATGATGGCAAGATCAAGTCCAAAACTTTTAAGAATTGCTTTAAGGCTTAGAGTCTTTATGTGAGAAGCTCTCTAGATATCTGAAAATATTTTTATAATATTTTTGAAAGAGCTCAAATGTTTTCAAGGCCTTAAAATATTTTTTGGTATCTTAAGAAATAGCCTTTAAAAGCTGTTTAAAATGTTTTTCAAATAGATTTATTCGAATAAAGGGTTCCTTATTCGAATATCATAAGTATTATTCGAATAAACACGAGCCAGAAACACGCAACGACTATTTTTAGAGCATTTAATACATGAAATTAATACCCCCAATGACTCTTTTTCTTAGAGCTCTATAAATACAAGGTTTGTCATGACTTTTACATAGAACTAACAACTTGAAACAAATCTCTTATGCTTTGATTCGTGATTCATTCTTTTCAATCTTTTGTGCTCTCTTTTCGCTAAAATTTGAGATATTCTTAAAGAGCTTTATAGGACTTCAATTTGTATTATCTACTCTTGTGAGAGTTTCTTCTTCATTTATACTTTGATTCTCTATAAAGATGGTGAGACATTCCTAAAAGAATTGTAAGGGTGAGGTATCTCTAGTTGTTGGGACTCAAGCACAAAGGGTGAGACATCCCAAGGTGTGTTGAGTGTTCTCAATTGTAACGGTTTTCAAGCACCTGTTCAAGGTTTAAGGTTTAGTGGAAAATCTCGGGTGGTTTGCTTGAAAACTAGATGTAGGTCACAAGTGGTTAGTGGATGAATCAAGATAAATCATTGTGTTTTCTATTCTCAACTCTATCCTTTTTATATTTATACTTTAATTATATATGCTTGAGTTGAACTTGATATCTAGCTTATTTATTTAATTTATCCTATAACCCATGGTGTATTTGAGTAATCTCTAATAGTTATATCTTTATTAGACTTATTCCATTGTTTGTGTTGATTGAATATATCAAAATGTTTAATTTCTTAATATTGTTTTAAAAAATTTGTAATCACCCAATTCACCTCCCTCTGGAGTGATGGTTGCTATGGCTAACAAGAGAGGGAGCATTAGAACATGGTTTCAAATGTGCAGTAAGTTTGTCATCTCAGGGGCCAATAAGAACACTTCATTCCACTTATAAATGGGGAATATTCGCATTGAGATTGACATTCCTTTTGTTATGTGGTTTTGTGTAAGAGTGATCTCTTTTTGTTCTTCGATTTTGTTTGAGAGTGATATTTTTCCAGAGGATAACCTCTCATTTCTCATGAACATGTGGAGGGTCTTACCCCATTTAGAAACCATTTCCCTGTTCTTCCCAAAATTCTCAAAGGTGTTCCCTTTATTGCTACTAGTTTTTCTGGTGGAAGCCTTTCTTTCTTGGCGTAACAGCTTAGTGAGGACCAAGTAACTATCCTACACAATTGGGTTAACATGTATCTGGACATACGCAGGAGCGTGCATCCTTCCTTCTTTTGTCGAGTGGATCCATGGTTTCGACTTTAGTTCCTGTGAGATATGGAGATACTCTGCACTCTGTCCTCCTACTTTCCTGACTGTTCTAGAGGCGCTTGGTTACTCTAAAGTGTAGTTAGATTTGCAGGAGGGTGAAATAATCTCTTCGAGTAACTTGGGGTGAAACATTCTCAAGTTGGCAAACTAAAGGAAAGATGGGTGCTGATGTCTGGAAGAATCGTAGAGGAGGCCAAGGTCGTTGGCATTATCACCACCACACCTTCATCCAGCCTCCTTCCTAGCTTTTTCCAGTGGGTATTCTTGACTTAATAGTTAATGTAATCTTTTTGTTAGGGTTGAAGATGTATGGAATGAATCAATAAAGTCCTTTTTTGAATCTTATGACTTGTATCTTCTATTTTCCATTTCTATTTTTTGCTCTCTTTTCCTTTTCTCTGGGATGAACGCTCATTGAATATGAATATAGTTAGCTTGTCGTGTTGCCCCCAACTTGGTGTTTTGGCTACTATGGCAAAGTTGCAAGATAAGTCTTAATACCCCGAGTGATGGGATTTGTGCTTCACTGGAAGTCGTGGCCCTAACTACCTATAGGGTTAGAACTTTAATCTAGAGGTGTTCATAACCAAGTCATTTGACATTTGTGGACGCGTCGTAGTTCGGACAAGGTCCATGCGTCAATTGACTATAAGTGGACATTCTGGGGTGTAGCTGTGGTCTGTAGAAAAAATTTGGACTCAACTGCAGAGCTTGCATGACGTTTTGTTTTCTAGGCAACCGTCCTTTCAACTATTGTGACAGCTGTGAAATCCACCTGGCACATTCTAACTGGGTAGACGTGGTTAGGGTTCTGCGTGTCATGATGAGTGACTTTTGAAATCTGAAGTGCTGAGACGGAATTGCACCCCTTAACCGTCTTGCCTCTATAAATAGAGATCAAATCGTTTCTTCCATATTTTTACTATTTTTGACTACTTTCCGGCAATCTAAGGCGATTTTCGGAGATTGTGAACAACAAAAAAGTGCAGTTTGTAGTGGTTTTTCTTCAGTTTCACTTCCTATCGTCACCCAATTTTTTCACTTTTTCAAGGTATGAAATAATTCTCCTAATGACATATAACATACCATAATTCTTCATTACTCATAGAATAACTTTCATAACTCACAATAGCTACCACATCAAAGGTCTCATAACCACCAAAATTCTATTAACTTCAAATTATTATTATTTTTAATCAAAACGAAGTACACTAGCCATGGCACTTGGGACTGTGGCATTTGGAGCAAGGGTTACACTGGCCATGACACTTGGGGCTGCAACACTTAAAGCATATGATACATAGGACATCACACTTTGGACTTTGGCATTTGGAGCAAAGAGGGTCACACTTACCCTAACACTTAGGGTTATGGCACTTGGAGCAAGGGTCACACTTGCCATGGCAACTGTGGCTATGGCGCTTGGGACAAGGGTCACAGGGTGGTGGAAGACACAGAACAACACAACACTTTTCTTCTTTTTTTCTTTTCATCAGGTTTAGGTTTTTTCACCTCTTCAACACTTAGAATGATGACACAGCAGAACTTCCTCTTCAGTTGGTTACCCAAGCAAACCGCATCCACTTTGTCACTAGTCACCCCCACTCAATCTTTTTCATATCTTTCTATTGACACCGCAGTCACACGTGTGTTTACTCATGACAAATTGAGAATTTACTCATGACAAATTAAGAATCACTACAGTAGAGAAATTCTTAGATGCAAAAAAAATTCTTTTGTATCTTTCAATGCTCATCACTTCAACTATGTCATTAAACATATAATTAAAGTTAAAAATAATAATTACTTATATAATTAAGGTAGTGAACATTAAATAGTACACAACAATAACTTTTTATTGCTCTTGGAATGCGTAAGAATTTCTCACAATAGCATGTATCACTTAAAACATTTAGGAAAATTGGTACTTAAAACATCAATTATAATTACATATACCAAATTTATGTGTGTAATATATATATATATATATATATATATATATATATATATATATATATATATATATATATATATATATATATATATATATGCCATTTACCTTTTACCTCAGCAGCAATTTTCAGGGCCTTGTTTCTGCATTTTTCACAGTCCATTTGCAACTTTATAACTATTTTTTGCTGCATCATTTGGCATTTTTAGTATAGCTTCTTCATAAATTTCCCAAAAAAAAAAAAGGACAATACAAAACAAAACTCAAAACATTGATCAGCTTATTTCAGTGATCAGATATATCACCTTCATGTTTGCTTAATTGACACAAACAGCTACTTTAAGCTCTTGCGATCGGTAACAAAGCCAAAGCGGTTCTTCGTGTTTGTCCTATGCTTTGGAGTTGAGTGAGTACTTAATATGTTCATATATATAGTGGAGTCTATGCCTTGTTGGTTGACTATATTGACTGTATGCTGGCCAATACAAACACACACTAGAGAACTGATTTGCATGCATCTAGAAGAGTTGTAAGCTAGCTAGCTATGACAGAGATTAGCTACTTACTAACTGTTGATTCGAAAGTTTAATGATTGGTATAGGGAAAGAAAATGGTAAACAAAAGATTGAACAAATGAAAAACGGATAAGATAATGATATTGGTTGAAGTCACTTGCGTGTGGCAACTAAAGAATATCCAGTGGTTAGAACTTAGATAGGTATTTGACTAAAAGTTACATTAATCACACGTTAATGTTGAAAAGTGAAAGGTCACATGCATCTATAGTTGGGTATAACTATAGCTATAAATGTTGTATAAAAAGCATTATTTTTAAATTAAATGCAATATTCAATAGAAAGAGGATAAATTTCAGCAAGGAGATTCCTCATTAATGCGGACAAATTTCTTTGAAAACAATCGTATAAGGATTAAGAAACAATAAGGTTATAATAAAAGAAGAAGAAGAAACATGAAGTTCGAATTTGTTTATATGATTGAGATTGTTCCATTCAAGTCAATAAATATATCATTGTTTAACATTAAAAATATATATACATGCATATTATTAATGAGGCGATACCAAATCCATCTTGTCTTTCAAGACAAAGGAATCCACCTCTTATCAGCGTATGTATTGTACATTATATATATACAAGGGGGATCAACTTACACTTAAAGGTCATATGATCACTTAAAAAAGTCACATGTATTTATGTTCTAATCTTGACTATTCATGTAAGATTCAATGGTCAAGATGCACTCCTCTCACCTCTTACAATAAACATTTATCTCATCAGATACGTTATATATATATATATATATGAAAGAGGATCTTACTTACTAGATAAACATTTATCAATCGTTAGATCTACTTTATAATATATATATATATATATATATATATGATTAAAAATGAAAGTCAAAAAAGACTACATTGGTGAATTTGATCAACTTATATATAGTGAGATGAGTTTTTATTATGAGATGGTGAGAAGAGTAAATATTGACCATACAATCATACATAAATGATCAAAATTAAAAGTTACTTAAATATCATGTGACTACTTTAAAAAGTCACATGTATTTATGTTATAATCTTGACCATTCATGTAAGATCCAATGATCAACATTTACTCCTCTCACCTCTTACAATAAACACTCTTTTCATCGGAGTAAGATTATATATATATTAAAAGTTACTTAAAGGTCATGTGACCACTTAAAAAAGTTACATGCATTTATGTTTTAATTTTGATCATTCATTAAGATCCAATGGTTAACATTTACTCCTCTCACCTCTTACAATAAACACTCATCTCATCGGAGTAAGATCCTTTATATATATATATATGAAGTTGTGTATATATGAAGTCACTTGCATGTGGCAACTTAAGCATATCAAGTGGTTAGAACTTGGATAGGTATGCGTGTATGGTTGTGTATAACGATTGCTATAAATGTTGTATAAAAATACGATCACGTTATTCGTCTAACTTTTATATTCTATTTTTTTTAATTCACTCAAACTCATTATGTATCCCACAAGAAAGTTACAGTTACATACAGTTTGATTTGACATCTCTCTTATATAAATATACAGTAAAAATATAGTGTGCGTATTTTTGGCGTACGAAAAATGTTTTCCATAAAATTACAGTTAAAGAGAACAGGATTAGGTGAGTCCCTAATGGGAGAGGGCAGAAAAAATGAGAAGCCTGCCATCAACGGGGGAAACTTAAACATGAAAGGAACAGCACCAAAGAGATTTGACATATGAAATTTGAAGAGGAGGAAGATTAATTATCGACAAAACATGCAAAAGAAAAACGACGGTGAGTGTTTGTGTGTTTTCAAACTTTGAGTCCTGCAGTTATGACCTGGAGAATGGCTTCAAATTTGAAATAATAGGCTTCTCTGGGCGGCAATTCCTTCTGAAATAATAGTATTAAAAAATAATTAAAAATGAATTAAATAATAATTGATTAATCAATTGATCAGTAGTCATCTTGACGAAGTAAAGAATGTATTAATTGATAATCAACGGTGTTTGATTAAGGGCCAAGAAAAAATCTATCCTGTTTGAATCTGAGTACAATTTAGATTTCATGCCAAATGGATGGATTAGATAAATATTATTAAAATTATCTAAATCATCCATAATAAAATTTAATGGATGGATATAAATTCATCATTTAATTCATTTTAATTCATGGGATGGAAGAATATCCAAAACACACTCTTTCTCCACCAATTCTTCTCTCTCTACTCGTTCATGTTTCTCAGTATTTTTCGTGGAGAATATCAGCTGCTGTACTCAATTCCAAGTAAATAATTCTAGGCAAATCTGACAGTGACTGCTTTGTTGGCAAATTCTGAGTATTACGAAATGCAAGTTTCTTTTTGAATGAAAAAAAAAAAGGTCTTGTTTTTGGATTAAAAAAATTCTGAGCAACATACCGAAAGTGACATGAATTGAAGCCACCCACAGCCACATGCAACGTCTTCCTTCAACTCATTCGGCGATAGGGAAACAACCACTTTTGCATCTCCAACTAATACCCCCACCTTAGCCCATGAAGATGACGTATGCAAATGAGAGATAGCAAACTTGATCCTTGGAAGGGAATAGACGAATGAGGAGTGAAAATTGAGTACGCAGAGTTGTCGGTGAATATCCAATAAATTCAATGGACACCCATTACAATTCATAACCATCCAAAAAGTAATTTGGTTCCAATTAATCCAGTCCATTAAATCCATTGTAATAAATGGATGAACTGGATTAGATTTATTATTAGGCATCATAGTTATAGAAAATAGTATCGTACAATTAAAATAGAATTAAAAAAAGAAAAACTGACGCACAATATTTAATGTGAAAAATTCTCTAATTGTGATGAGGAAAAAAATTACAGACAAGAATATAAAAATTTTTACTATGAGAAAGAAATTACAAGACCTCTCTCTAAATACAAGAAGAGAACTATACAAGAGAATAAAAAAAAAAATTTTGAGATAAAAAAAACTAATAGAAGAAGTCCCTATTTATAGAAGAACTTCCACCACAAATACCAACTTCCACTAGATGTGACTTCTAGTTCAACATTTATTACATGTCTCCCAACCTTACTATCAATCTTTTTCAGTTCTCACAAATGAAAGAGAACACCTAACGTTAAAATTGAAGAGGGAAAAATATATTGCTATTTTTTTTTAATTGCTAATGTTTTGCATAAGTTATTTAAATTGCATTTAATTTAAGTATTTTAAAATATTTTGAAGTCAATATGGGAAACTAACACTATAGATATACCGTAATTATAAAGCTGAACAAAGTTAAGTTATGTATTACTATATAAGTTCCAAGCCTAAGTCTTTGAATACTTTGCGACTTTATGCTTTTATATTCATTAGTTAAAGCCCCTTTTTGCATATTTATAACTTAAGATATATAATTTAATTAATTTGTTTTGGTTTCTCTTCTGAACTATATGTTTGTTGTTTTTTCAACTTGAAGTAAGGATATGATGCATATCAAAGGTTTAAATTTATCTCAATTAATAAAGTTGTAGTGTAGTAAATACAAGGGATAAAGGTTAACTTCTAGATACAAAATCATTTCTAGCATAATTATAAAGAGAGTAATCCAACATATGTTATATATTGTTAGTCCACATTTCCGATGTACAGCAATCTTTTTTGTTTTTCTGAAAATGACACAACATTTAATATGATACATGAATTTTAATTGGTTGAAACGATTTCAAGAAGTTTGCTAAGATGATTGCAACATTTTGTTAGATTTTTTTTTCTGTATTAAAATTTATGATACATATATCTGCGGTACCCACATTCCCTTACTAGATCTCATCTCTTTCGTTCTTATAGCCCCCACCCTAATATTTTTTTAATATCCGCCGACAGCTGAGTGGAATAATTCACATATATATAAATGGTAAAGAACTGACATTGTCCAAGTCTATGTGAATATAAATACAGAATATATATATATATATATATATATATATATATATATATATATATATTGTTCTGGACCGTGATCCAGGATTCCATTCTGGAAGATTGACCCAACACACAAACTACTAAACTCCTCTGTAGACACCTCGGCTAAAGCCTCATGACCTCGGTCCAAGGCATCGGACACTTACGATAGCCAGACCTATGCAAATTCTCCTCAAACATGGATTGACCATCAAGTAATGGTCTAACAAAGTCGAGAGACAGACTCAATGATCGTAGGACCCCGACAAGCGTCGAGACGGACCAACAATCGTGGTGAAACCTCTCGCAACGCACGATCCCGATGTACCTTCATCCTACGTGGATTGCATGAGGATTCCACCACGCATGCTCTATATATATATCAGGCTAAGTAAACCTAAAGGGGGGATCTCTGACTATCTGATATATTCTCCTTTACTTAACATCTACTGGGGCATTGCCTGACTTGAGCGTTGGAGTCGCATTGCAGGTACCCACCCCCTGAGCTTCATTCACTTGGTTGCAGCTGCATAAGGAGGAAACCACCATATACGTGTCTATTTTAGGTACCCTCTGAACCCATTTCAAAACATTGGCGCCGTCTGTGGGAATTTTTTCGATAAACTTCCATTCCTACGTTAACTATGGTGAGCACAAGACACAACCAGAGGAAGGGAAGCACTGTGCATGCTGCCCCTGGCCAAACACAGGGCCCAGCTACCTAGCGTGACCCTCCTTCCATTACACCACTAGAAACCTCCACTGCCAGAAATGGGCCCGTTATAGTGGAAACTCTCAACGATGGACACGAAACTTCAGCCTCTGAAAGCCCTGCCCCGTCTCAAAGGGTTTCCATTCGTAACAGGCTCATCTTCCCTCACGGTGGAGCAAACAATACGAACCGCGAAGCCAAGATCCCTGTGCACGCTCGCTTAGGGATCTCCCATGATAACGCGGACCATGCGTCTCACTACGAAGATAATGTCGAACCTGAGGCAACAAAGAATGACCTTCGAGAGTTGTTGCGTCAACAGACAGCACTCATCGAAGGCCAACGACGTCAGCTGGAAGAACAGCACTGTCGGTTAGACAACCTTGAAAGATCGATGAGGACAGACAGCGATAATGGAGAACGAGATGCGGCTCGTAATAAGCACACCATTCAGCATGCCGGCGCCGGGACTTATGGAAATCATAACCCGGCCCCCGGCCGACAACAACAATTCTCGGATGCTCTAATGGCATACAGGGTCTCGAGGAACTTCAAGCCTCCAAGCAACTTAGAAGCCTATGACGGAACCACGGACCCCCAGGAGCACCTGGATGCTTACACCCAGTCCATGCAACTCTACGGGTACACCCCAGAACTGTTATGCCGGGCCTTCCCCCTATTCCTAAAGAAGGATGCCCTCCGTTGGTTCGTCACCTTACGCACAAAGATCACCGAATGGGAAGACTTAACGCAACGTTTCCTGCAGCACTACACCACCGCAAGGGAACGACCGAAGTCGATCGACTCACTTTCCGGGATCCACCAGGGAAGTTTCGAATCCCTGCGCGAGTACGTTAAAAGGTTTAATCAAGCCTGCGTAGGCATCGAGAACCTGGACGACAGGATAGCCCTGCACTACGCCAGAAACGGACTCCGAATTGACTCGGGCTTTTTCATGTCCCTAGCAAAAAAGAAGCCGGCAAGCTTGGATGAGTTTCACTCACGGGCGGACAAGTGCATCGAACTAGAAGAAGTCACCAGGGCAAAAGAGAATCTGGAGAAAGGCGAGCCGGTCCACCAGAAAAAGAACCACAACAACAACCAACCCCGGGAATCCTCCAAGAACGAACGGTATCGGCCTAAGTATTCCGAATACACTCCTTTGAACACCCCTCAAGAGACAATCTTGAAGGAGGTCCTTCAAACCGAGTTCCAGGATATCAAGAGGCCACCACCCATAAAGAAGCAATTCCAGAGGGACCTTTTGAAACATTGCAGGTGGCACAAGAGCTATGGTCACGAGACGGAGGATTGCTACCAGCTCTGGGATGTAATTGAGTCCCTGATCAAAGAGGGACGACTATAGAAGTATATCAGCGATCTCCGAGGAGGGGAAGATCGCGGAAGGCATCGGGACCGGAGACGAAGCCGCAGCCCCAGGCGGAGCCCAAACCAGGGCACAAGGAAAAGTCGGAGTCCTACCCGTAGATCCCGAACACCTCCACGCCGCAATGTTGAGAACAGGCAGGACCAAGAACGTCATACTCTAGG
This sequence comes from Ormosia emarginata, assembly GCA_029884605.1. Lineage (NCBI taxonomy): Eukaryota > Viridiplantae > Streptophyta > Magnoliopsida > Fabales > Fabaceae > Ormosia > Ormosia emarginata. Next base: position 12,873,431 of record JAQQTP010000072.1, read on the forward strand.
TGGGGGTAACAGGAAGGACAGACTCGTAAGCACTATCTCAAGGGGATTTGCAGGGGGCGGCCTGTCAAATAACTCGAGGAAAAAGGCACTCCGGACTGCGGTCCTGAGCGTGTCTAGCTCCTCTTCCAGAAAGCCCCACGTGGAATACAAGGACGCACCGCCCGTCTCCTTCTCCGATAAGGACTACGGTGACATTATCTGAGATCACGACAACCCCCTGGTAATATCCGGAATAATCTCCAACGCCGAAGTCCGTCGTATCTTTGTAGATCAGGGGAGCTCAGCGGACATCATGTTCATAGATGCCTTCGAAAGATTGGAATTTCCTCTGTCTGCGCTTGCACTATATGAAGGCGAGCTAACCGGATTCTCCGGAGAAAAGGTAACCCCGGTGGATTACTTTGAAACTTTCCTTACCTTGGGAAACGACGACACCTATAAAATGGTGAAGGTGAGGTTTCTAGTCGTGGATTGTCCCTCGGCCTACAACATCATCCTGGGCCGCCTTACGCTAAACGGCATTACTGCTGTGGTCTCTACCGCCCACCAGGCCATGAAGTTCCTCAACAGGAACAATGAAGTGGTCACGGTCAAAGGCGACCAGATTGCAGCCCGCAAATGCTACAATGAGAGCTTGAAGATCGGCAGGACCTCCAGGAAAACAAAGACACGGACATCCAGCACCACCTACGATCAAGTCAACATCCTGATGACAGAGTTGGATGTCCGTGAAGAGATCCGGGGTACAAGACCCTAGCCTGAAGGAGAACTGATCCCACTCCAGCTGGGCGACAAGCCCGACCAAGTCACCATGATAGGAGCAAACGTCGAAGAACAGGAAAAGATCCAGTTAATACAGCTCCTACAGAAAAACAAGGATCTGTTCGCCTGGACTTCCGCTGATATGCCTGGAATTGACCCCGCTTTCATCTACTATCGTTTATCTATCAAACGGGATGCAAAGCCGGTCGCCCAGAAGAAAAGAAAAGTTAGCTCCGAGAGACAACAAGCCATCGACGAGTAAGTCAAGGAGCTACTGAATGCCGGCTTCATAAGAGAAATCTCGTACATCACTTGACTCTCGAACGTCGTCCTGGTTAAAAAGGTAAACGGGAAATGAAGGATGTGCGTGGACTACACCGACCTGAACAAGGCGTGCCCCAAAGATCCATACCCCCTCCCAAACGTTGATAAGTTAGTCGATAGCTCCTCTGGTTTCCAAACACTGTCCTTCATGGATGCTTACTCGGGGTACAATCAAATTCCAATGTACCCCGGAGATCAGGACAAAACTACCTTCATCACCGAAAGGGCGAGCTACTGCTACAAGGTAATGCCGTTCGGGCTAAAGAATGCCGGGGCCACATACCAGAGGATGATGAATAGAGTCTTCGAAGAACAGATGGGGAGAATGCTAGAGGTCTATATCGATGATATGATAGTTAAGACCCTGTCGTCCGGATCACACACCTCGGACCTAGAAAAAGTGTTCGCACAGCTGAGAAAGCATGACATGAGGCTCAATCCAGGGAAGTGCGCATTCGGGGTCCAAGCAGAGAAATTCCTAGGGTTCATGCTAACCCACCGCGGCATAAAGGCAAACCCCGACAAATGTAAGGCGGTGCTCGATATGCATAGCCCCGGAAACATGAAAGAGGTACAACAGTTAAAAGGATGAATCGCGGCTCTCGCCAGGTTCTTGGCCAAAACCGCTTACAAATCCCTCCCTCTTTTCAAATTATTGAAAAAGGGGACCGGATTTGAATGGACTGAAGACTGTGAAGACGCTTTCACATCTCTGAAAAACATTCTGGCATCCCCTCCCATCCTTACAAGGCCAGAGGCAGGAGAAACACTCTACATGTATCTCTCTGTTCACGAGGAAGCCATGAGTTCGGTACTCATTAGAGAAACGCCAGAGGGACAACAGCCAGTTTATTTCGTAAGCAAGGTACTGCAAGGCCCCGAACTCAAATACCAAAAGATAGAGAAGGTCGCCTTCGCACTCATCATCACGACCAGGAGACTGAGGCAATACTTCCAGTGCCATCCCGTGATAGTGAGGACCGATTAGCCCATCCGGCAAATACTGCATAAACCATACTTAGCGGGAAGGATGATTGCCTAGTCCATTGAGCTTTTTGAGTTCGGGATTACCTACGAGCCTAGATTGGCAATCAAGGCACAAGCGCTGTCTGATTTCCTGGTCGAACTCACTTCAGACCCTGGATGCACTGAAGAATTGTCCTGGACAGTGTTCGTGGATGGGTCTTCAAACCCAAAAGGATGTGGCGTCGGGGTAATCTTGGAGAACTCATGAGGGGTGACTATTGAGAATTCACTAAGGTTCGAATTCCCCACCTCCAACAACCAGGCAGAATATGAGACATGCATCACGGGACTGGCAATGGCCAGAGACCTGGGGGCCACAAAGATCAAACTTTGCAGTGACTCCCAACTCGTAACCTCCCAGATCCGAGGCGAGTATCAGGCCAAAGAACCCCTCCTGCAGAAATACCTCGCGAAGGTGTAAGAACTCTTCCCAAACTTCCAGCTGGTTAAAGTGGAGCACATAACCCGGGAACAAAACTCCAGGGCCGATCTCTTATCCAAGTTAGCAAGCACCAAGAGTCCAGGTAACAACCGGTCGGTGATCCAGGCAACCCTCTCACACCCCGCAGTTTCCAACGTAGCTGTCTTCCAGGTTGATGAGCAAGAACGTACCTGGATCACTCCACTAATGGAATACTTGCAGATCGGTAGCCTCCCTGAGGATTCTAAGGATGCAGCCAAATTGAAGAAAGCCGCAGTCAGATATACCATCTTCGATAGGCAGTTATACCGGCGCGGATTTTCTTCACCCCTCCTCAAATGCCTCACGCCGAAAGAGGCTCAGTACGTCCTGGCCGAAGTTCCCGAAGGAAGCTGTGGACACCACCTCAGAGGCAAGGCTCTAGCATTAAAGGCACTCAGGGCAGGTTACTACTGGCCCACGATGGAGGCAGACTCCCTTGCGCACGTCCAAGTATGTGAAAAATGCCAACGGCACTCCAACCACTATCACGCCTTGCTAGAGGAATTGTCCACGACATCCATACCCTGGTCTTTCTACCAATGGGGCATGGATATCTTGGGCCCCTTTCCTCAAGTGCCCGGACAATTGAAGTTTTTAGTTGTAGCCGTAGACTATTTTACCAAGTGGATAGAAGCAGAGCCCTTGGTCACCATAACCTCGGCCCGGATTCAAAGGTTCACCTGACGCCACATTATTACTAGATTCGGGGTGCCAGAGTCTATCGTAACAGACAAAAGAACGCAGTTCAAGGACAAAGGGTTCGAAGAACTGCTTGACGGACTAAAAATAAAACACCACTGCAGTGCCGTGGAAAACCCCCGAACAAATGGGCAAGCCGAAGCGGCCAACCGAGTTATCGTCAGGGGGTTAAAGAAAAGATTGGACGAGGCCAAAGGAAACTGGGCCAAGCAGTTGGACCACGTCCTTTGGGCCTACCGAACCACTCCTCATTCCACAATAGGTGAGACCCCGTTCAAATTAACCTATGGGTGCGAAGCGATGATCCCGGTGGAGATAGGGGAACCGAGCTGGCGTCTCCAAAACTTTTCACCAGACACCAATCCCGGGTTAATAAGAGAAGACTTGGACCTGTTAGAAGAAAGAAGGTGCATCGCACACATACGCGATGCCGCAACCAAGCAAAGAACGGCAGCCCGGTACAACCTGAAGGTCGTCCCCAGAAGATTCCAGCCAGGCGACCTCGTACTCCGGAGAGCTGACATCGGCGGAAGGAATGCCTCCCAAGGGAAGTTAGCCCCTAATTGGGAAGGCCCCTACCGTATCGTAATAAGTACCGAAAAAGGAGCTTACACCCTAGAAACATTGATGGGCAAGCCAGTGAAGAATTTTTGAAACGCAGATAAACTCAGAAAGTACTACAGCTAAGTGTCTTTTAAGGCCTAGACTCCTAGTCTTCTTTCTGTTTTAGCTCCAATTATTATACAAACACTATCCTTCCGAATATATTTAATGAAACATCCATCACAAAGTTATCTTGCGAGAGTTTTCAACCGCTTCGTACCAACCAAGGAGTTGTCTTGTGCTAGATAGGTCGTGCAACCAAAAAATCCCAACTTGGGAAAATTCCGGCACCGAACCATGAGCACGAAAGACCCATGGTACCTCCCGAAAAGTTGTCTTGTGCTAGGTAGGTTGTACAACAGAAAAATCCCGACTTGGGAAAATTATGGCACCAAACCACGAGCACTAAAGACCCCGGCATGGACCAGTCCCCAAACCAAAGTCCCGAGGCATCCAAAATACTTGAACAAAAGGCAATGAACTCCGGACAAGGTTTTTCACCTATAACAACAAACTGTTTGAGACATTGGATCCCAAACCAAGGTTTATAAAATATTTCATAACACAAAATCCTAAAAGGGGCCACAAGCCACTCATCCGAAGTGGGCATTGAACCCAGATCGCAGTCTCGTCAAAATTCCCAAAGGACGTTGGACCCCGAAAATGAGCAAAGAAGCACAACGAAAAGACAATTCAATTGCAAAACACTTGTCCATACAAAAAATAAAACCCCACGTAGGGGGCAAAAATAAAAACATATGAATCACTCTATAGGAGGCCTAGGACTGCAAACCCCGGCAAAAGAATCCCCCGTGCTTGGGGGATTGGTGGCAAGGCGAATAACGATAAGTTGACCATTCTGGACTACCTTCCCAGAGTCCAGAGAATCGAGAACCAAGTTAACCTCGAGATTGAAGAGCTGAACTTGCTTGATGGCATTCTGGAATTGCTGTTCTTTGATGTCAATACAAACAGTAAGGAGAGTCCCGACATCACCCTTCAAGGAGGTAACATAGCCCCCAAGACGCTCGTTCTCAACACAAAGGCCCTCATTCTTAGCTCTCAACTCGGCCATACCCCTTCTGACGTCCACCAAGCTGGCCTCCTTCTCTTTCACTGCATCTCTCAGGGTGACCACTTCATTCCCCAGCTCTCGGTTCAAAGCCTCAACATCATTCTTGGACTTCATGGCCTCCTCTTTGGCCTATACAGCCTCCTCCTTCTCTGTAAGAGCCTGGTTTTCACCCCGCTCCGCAACAGCAACCCTCCGCTCGTAGTCCTCAATCACATGCTCCAAGTGCCGAGCCTCCACGGCAAGACAAAGCCCAAGAACCTGGAAGCCACAGAGAGCGTCCGTACCACTACGTGGGGTCAGCTTCACCTCTACTTCCTCATCCAGGAGAAAGTTATCAACGAACTCACGGGGATTCGGATTCTCGAGGTACAGGTTGATAGGCCCCCCACCACTTGGGTCAGCGCCTTCTTCGACTAAGGTCCTCTTACTCCGGCCACTCGACGGCCCCTCGCCACCTGCCTTCCTTTTTCGCCCCACGGGTGGGGGGGAATCCTCCACTTGGATTGGCTCCTCCTCCGTGGTAGGCACCTCGGTTCGACGAGGCAATGGGACTGAAACCGCCTCCGCGGCAGGATCTGAAGGCCCCGATTCACTCCTGGCCCTCAGAGCTTCAAGAATAGCCAGAGCGTTCCCTTCCTCAGACATCTCGGCCAAGCTCTCTGAAAAGCAAACACAAACACAAACAATCAGGTCCATATAAGCGGAAAAAGGAAAGGAAATAAAACACGAATAAAGGCCTATGCTACCTAGCACAGCCCAAAGTTCCACATCATCCACGACATCTAGTATATCCTTGGGTCGGATTTTATCGACCTCGTCGACCCACATCTCGAAGAAATTGACACATTCAAGCTCCTCATCGTCCAATTGACAAATTTCCCTCTCAAACGACTGAGTGAGGATGCTCCATGCTGCCGGATTCCAGTACAGGCTGAATGTTGGCTCCCCGCCACTCCCCAACCAGAAGGGTTAAGTGTCGCCGGCCGCTATTAGCTTGAAGAACTTTTCCTTGAAGTCCTTATAACTCTCCAAGTAGGGGAGAAACACCGTCCTTCCTTGCCGAGAACGCACTGACAACCAAGACTATTAACAAGCACGAGCACCGTGAACGGAGTACCTGGTGTGGAAATAAAAAAATGCCCTACCGGAACATCGCAACCCCAACAGTCGGCATATTCTTTCAAAGGTCATGATGTTTGCCCAACCATTGGGGTGAATCTGACTAGGTGCGGCATGAAGAGTCCCGAGCACGACAATATGGAAATCATTGAAAGGGAGCCGAAGCCCGAACCGCGTGAAGAAGTCCTCGTAAAGGAACATGAAGTGTTCCCCCGCTTCACGGGTAGAACACACGCATTCTCTTCCCGGGGATAGGATCAGGAACTCACCATCCCGGAGCCCTCCCGCGGTAAAATCCAAGTAATCCTTCAATTTGTCCAGCTCGGACCCGGACTCATAGCGGGAAATCCTGTCAAAAGCATCGTCCGCAACCCAGGGGTAAGACAATCCCGGCCCCCGGCGAACACGAATTAACTCCTCCTCGGCTTCTTGACCCCCCGGCTCGCGAGCCTCAGGATCTGGGGCAGGCTCTGCAATTCTTAGCACTCTTCTCCTAGCCATTCGAATTCCTGGAAGACACACAGAGGCTCAAGGTCAGAACCAGTCCAAGTTCGGAGATCCAAACGTTCTGGCCTCCTCACCCGCCAAGGCAAAAAGCCTCAGAGGGACACCTCCGCCGCACATAGTGCGATGGAGGAGGTGCTCCAAGAAGGACAAACGCCATTAACGGAAGGGGAGAAAAACACTTCCCCTTCCCTTTTTCGAAACAGTAAGAACCAAATGAACAAGGGGCAGAAGCAAGAAAAAAGATCAGTTCTGTGAGTACCTTGAAGAAAGGAAGAGGTCAGTTTTGTGAAGTCCAGCAAAACCGCTTCGCACCGTCACAATGCCCGTCGAAAATCGCCTCAAGCCACAAAGTTTCTGATAAAAATCAAACGAAACAAAGCCAAAAAGTTGACACCCTATTTAAAGGGGTTGCGGTTAGAGGGCAATTCCGTCCAAACATCTCAGATTTGAAAAGGCACCCATTATAGCGCGCGGAGCACGACGCACGTCCTCTCAACCCGAGCGCGCCATGTGGCCCACATTGCTGTAATGGCAGTTCACATTGCGGTCATCCAGCAGGTTAAAGAACACATAACCGCAGGGTCAAAGAGCTCGGGAAACCTGCTCGGACCCCAGAACTATATTACCCCGGTAATAGTTCCCCCTAAGGGACAGAGACCCCGGAATCAAGTATCTAAACTTGACACTTCGCCGGCCTTAACCAAGTACCAAGCTGAGGGCAACTTAACATATTGCGTGGTCAGGATGAACGTTGGACTCACCCCGGTATAATATAAATACCACAGCTTAAAGAAAGGAAAGCAGAAGGCACAGAATTCAAAGGAAAATGAGTAATTTTATTAAGTTTCTCATTCCATATATCATCTTACAACAAAAAGAGGGAAAAGAAAGTATAGAAACATGGAACATATAAGGAAAAAACCCTGGAGGTGCGAACCGCCATTAACATCATTGGCATCCCGGGCCATGTCGCATCCACATTTCCTCCAAGAACTAGCACCGGTCTCCCCCCTCCCCCCGAAGCAATATCTTGAAAAAGTGGATTGGTTTCGAAGTCCGGAGTGGAACACTACTTCCGAACCTCGGTATCCGCCGCTTTTCTTCACTTCCTTCTTCGCCAGGTAGGAAGAGATCGGTGCGCACTTTCATTTGGTAGACAGGGCACAATTTTTCATGGGAAGATCGTTCCACCGAAAACCTTAATCACCCCAAGCAGCCTCAAAGCCGAGGAGTAGCCCCAATAGTCCCTCCAGCATATCTGACTGCTCTTAGGCTCTACTGAGAAGGAAAGCAAATTTGGACTCGCCTTCTGCAACTACCTCCGCCCAACACGACGAATATCTCAAACCTCCCCAACGACTGTAAGTATCAAACAAGCAACCACAGTACGCTGGGAAAGTGAGACATCTGCCACTAATACGCTGAGAAAGTGAGATATCTATTCAAGAGATCACTCACATGGAAATGACCAAGTTTCAGAGATTTGGGAAAGAACAAGAAGAAAACTCTCGAAAGAGGTAAAATTCTCCAGAAACGCGTAAGAAAGGAAAGAACCATTTCTTTGAGATAAGTCACTTCCAGAATGAAGATGCAAAGAGGAATGTCATGATCGAACACAAAACCCTCTATTTATAGAGAGAACGGAATGCTTCGATTAGTTCCTTGCGCTGAAGAACTTGTCAAACCATAAATCCGCATTCAATGCCCCTCATTTCCTATTGGTCGCAAGAGCAGCGGGCGGTTGTAAACTGCACAAAGCTGACGCTCCCCATTAAAGACTTATTCATTCTCGACGAGGTCAAAGCGACGGTTCCAAAGAATCCAGGGAATCCAAGACCAACCAAAGGACGATGCCGCAAGTTGAAAGACCCCAAGAACTATATTCGGGGGCAACCGAAGGAAAGCCACGATACCAAGGAATGGCGATGTAGGTAAGGACCCACCTCGGCCTCCAAACCACATCCCAACCGCCGAGTTGTCTTATACTCGATCACGGACCTCGGCCAATGTGAGACATCGCGAAGCTCGGCCTCAAAGCTAGGATATCGCCTACTTCGAGGACAACAATACCTTGACGCTTGGGTCTTACCCAAGCGCCAAGCTGGGGGTAACTGTTTTGGACCGTGGTCCGGGATCCCATCCTGAAGGATCGACCCGACACATGAACCACCGGACTCCCCTGTAAACACCCGGCTAAAGCCTCATGACCTCGGTCCAAGGCATCGGACACTTACGATAGCCAGACTTATGCAAATTCCCCCCAAACAAGGATTGGCCATCAAGGTAACAGTCCTGACAAATCAAAGACGGACCTCCACGATCGTAGGACAGTCCCGACAAAGTCAGAGACTGACCTCAACGATCGTAGCACAGTCCCGACAAGGTCAAAGACGGACCTCAACGATCGTGGGCTGAAACCTCTGCCAAGGCACAATCCTGATGTACCTTCGTCTTACGTTGATTGCATGAGGATTCCAGTCACGCTCTCTATATATATATCAGGCTAAGTAAACCTAAAGGGGGGATCTCTGACTATCTGATATATTCTCCTTTACTTAACATCTACCTGAAAGATTTGTCGACTTCAGCGTTGAGCCCCATCGGTGCAGTACTCCACCTCCCAAGCTTCATTCGCATGGCTGCAGCTGCATAAGGAGGAAACTACCATATACGTGCCTATTTCAGATACCCTCTGAACTCATTTCAGAACACACACACACACACACACACACATATATATATATATATATATATATATATATATATATATATATATATATATATATTACTTTTTCTATGGAAGGGCAAAGGAGATGAATGTATTTAAGGTAAGAGCCATTGGAAACACATGAAGTGTATATAACCGGTTTTGACCATCATCATATTCAAAAGAAATCAACTCTGCCCTGTGTTAAGCTGTGGCAAGTTTCAACTACGATATGTGGAAATTAAATTAGTCATAAATGGACACTGAAAATAGCGTTTTGATGATGGTGACCCTGGTCTGAAAATTTCCACCCAGTGTCAAGGTTTAAGCCTCAAACAATAACAACCACCAATTTGCATTGTCCACAATATCCACAAGTTGGAGGAAACCATAATTTAATAGTCAAGTTCAACCCTCGCTCTTGTTATAATTTAATAGTCAAGTTGAAGTATATATGAGTAACGAGTAGCTTGGTGTGGTTCGCATAAAGTTATGTAATATTGCAATTGCAAGGTGATTTATTTCAATATTATATTTTTTAAAACAAATGACAAAATATCATTTACCATTTTATGGATTTATTAAGAATTTTTGCCACAAAACAGATAGATCATGCTTCTTTTCACAAATCCCATTTGACGACAGAGTAGATGTTGATCTTTTTCTCATAAACCCACTTTTATAAATAATTAAGTAATATCTACGCCTAAAATTAAACGTTTCATTGCAATTGAATTTATTGGACGCATACCATATACTCTTTCAAGTCCATTTTAAGTATCATTTTGATATAAAACACAAGAATTTAAAAAAAACCTTATTCAATTTTTTGCAATTAATTATTCTACTTTATTTTGTCCATGCAATTTCTATGAGTAGATAAAGCTTGGGTGTTAAGTACCAAAAAAAAAACTTGAGAGTTTTAAGATTTTAAAGTATATGAGTACCGGTTGAAAAACAATAATTAATACTATCACAAAGGGTGCCGGTAAAATTAAGAAAGTGTTAGGAGTAACCACCAATCACTTTTTTCTTTAAAGATGGAAGGGTACAATTGAATATCTTAAAAGTGGCTTATGTTTCAAAGTTTGAGTTTGAGGATTAATTAGAGTAAGAAATATCTTAACACTTTACATTGTCTGTTCTAAGAAAGATTATCTATTTAATTTATATTATATGTTAAATTAATTGAATTGGTCCTATATTATTTATTTAAAAAAATAAATTATTATTTTATTTTTACATGTCCCATTTTATCATCATATTATCAAAATTGATAAATGATTAAGACATGAAATGAGTAGCTAAATAGTCATTTTTATATAGAACAAACTTTAATCCTACAACATATGGTATAAAAGTAGTAAATCAATTTTTTTTTTTTGAAGAAAAATATTTTGTAAAATAAATGGCCAAATAAAATATTATTTTAAGAGAATAAGATTTGAGCTCAAGAAAATATTTTTTCTAAAATAAATAGCTAAATAAAATCTCATTCAAAATCAATAAAATATTTTTAGGTAATAATGAGAATTTTGTAGTAATTTTCAAAAAGATTTTCATAAAAATAAAACTTTAACTCATCACAATAAAAAAGTTAGAGATGCATAAATTTACTCAAATTTATTTTAAGAAAAATGATTTATTTATTTTAATTATGAAAATCAAACTCTACCAACACACTTGACATGATTCAATAAAATAGCTTCAAGACTATTAATTAGAGTTTAGTTGATCGACATCTTGATTCCCTTCCAATTTTTTTTTCATCGGTCAAAATTTCAATGTTAATTTTTGAATGCGTAGAAAGAAAATAATGAGAACAAATAAGCAAGCAAAAGAAACAAGCACATGAACAAACCAGTAGGTAATATAAAACTTTTATTAGAGATTTTCTAAAACCCAGCCCGCACATTTGACAAAACTAAAAAGAGTACTCTTTCACCTTCGAAAAGTCAAAACCCAATATCGCTACATTGATATCTTAATTATTTAATTGTTGAGATCTTATACCACCTACCAATAAAAATTAACAGCACACCATATAATCAAGCAATGAAAGAAACAAAAAGAAGTAGAAATAATAGAAGAAAGAAAAACTGGATAACCTGATATATAACAATTGAATTTCTATTGCCCTTCAGTGACGTAGAAGTCAACAACTCCAATTCAAATTAATTAATATAATTATAATTAATATAATAATAGAACAAGAAACAACATTATAGCAAACAGGAATGTTCAAGAGAGGAAAGAAAACAACAGGGGTTGAGCCATGTGTGATGCAAGTGCGTCATCCTACCAACGTGCATTGATGCAGCAAATGCAATTTACATTTGAAGGAGAGAGTGAATAGAGCACCACGTGATGCTCTTATTGTAGGAAGCCTTGTGATTACCTTTATTAACCAAGAGTCAAATGACATATATCATCACAATATGGTGAAGAAAGAAAACTAACAAGGAGGATGTGGGATTTAAAAGATGTAAATTCAAATACAAGTTGTCTCAAGTAATAAATTTTTTGAGAGTCCGGGTTTGATTCACAGAGAATTGATGAAGAAAAATTAATTAAGGTAAGAAAAGAATTTGTCATAACACCAAAAGTAATAAAAGATATTCACATATGAATTTAAGAACTTGTTTGGGTTAGGAGATACACTCTTGGTAATAAATTAAAGATAAGATTATTTTTCTTTATAACTCAATTGAAATCCACACACAACGGATGTTCCAATCAAAAAATATAACATTCAAAGTTTAATTATATATGTAATCATATTATGATTCCTTTAATTATTTACTAACATTTGTAAATGAATTCAAGCATTCACTGTGTCAATCCTATTATCTACAATAAATCAAGTTCTCCATTATACAAAGAAGGTTTCTAAATTGATTGAAAATAAAATACAACACATATAATGTCCATTTGATAATATATCATTTAAGCACAAGAAATAGAATAATCTAACCTTATTTCATTACCAAGAGCTTCACTCTTTCACCCAAGCAAGATGAAGATTTAGTTACTCATAGATAAGAAGAAAGAAAGAGAGAAGAAAAGAAAGATGAACATAGCTTTAATTTAGAGCAAGAGAAAATTACAACAAAGGAAAACAATAAACAAACATAACTATAACTTCTAAAAACTAAGCCTAACACCAAGAACACCAAATTATCAGCCAATGGTACCTTTTATAGAGGATTAAGGATACAAAATGACAAAGGGGCTGATTAAGAGTAGGTGGATGATTGGGTGAATGAGTGGAAAATGCCAAATGGTGAGTTAGTGAGTGGAAAATTATTGAGATTTTTTGTCTCCGAAATCATTCATTGCTTAACTCATGAATTTCGTCATCAAATGGAAAAGTTATCTTCATGAAAGTTGTAGATCTAGGTCTTAACTTTTAGATGTCCAAATTTCAGCTCATTTCATCACCTACAGCCCGAGATATGGCCCAATTACTGCAGACTATTTAGGCCCAGTTTTAACACCTCTGTTTTGACTTGTAGACCCAATATCACCTTCAAGCTGTCCAATCTAAGTTTTGTGTTCTTCATGAAAGTTGTAGATATGGGTCTTAACTTTTAAGTGTCTCTAAATTTCATCCCAAGAAAGTTCCTACAACTCAAGTTATGCTCTGATTACTGTACATTATTCAGGTTCCAGTCACAAAACTCGTGTTTTAACTTTTAAGCTCAATTAGCTCCACTAGATGTCTGAATGAGACTTTGAACTCTTCATCAAAGTTGTAGAGCTCTCTCTTATCTTTCCTACAAGGTAAGATACATAATTTTTACAATCTAAAACTCAAGATATAGCGGAAATATAGAAACAGTGTAAGACTCAAATAATGTTGGAAAAATCAATTAAGTCCAATTTGAGTTCAAACTTACAAAATATAACCAGGCTTAATCAATTAAGTACATGGAGAGTGTAAATGACTAAAAATGAGGGTTTATTAATGTAAAAAATATGTTATTATCAAATTCTCTCATACTTAGCTTTTTGTACTCCTGGGCAAAACACATAAGACCAAAGTTAGGAAACAAAGAAAAACGACATAGACTCAAAAGTTAAAAACTCTAAAAGACTCGATGAAACAAGAAGAACAACAAGAAATTCAAGGGATCAAAGCATTAATGAGGTAACATTTCTTCACGTCTCAAACCAACAAGCAAAGAAACTTCAGTTGAAAAGAATGAATCAAGAATGATAGATCCTCACAGAATTCACTCTCAATCTCTCAAGTGTTTAAAAGGTAAGTATTTCACTCTATTCAACCCATGAACAATTGCACTATCATAAGCTTGCTTATCTTCTACTTCTCTGCTACTCAAACCACATGCGTACAAAAATCAAGAAGACTTTATTCAAGGTTGTAATGGGGTCATGGTACATGAGAGAGAATAATGTAGATATGAGAAGATAAATACTAAAAATAATAAAAGAGCATTATGATACAGTTAGAGTGAAGAAAATGTTTGAGAACATTCATCATAAAGGACAAACACCAAATTTGAATAATGTTTTGTTGAAGATCAATCCCAAATTGGTGAATTGAATTCATTGTTAGACCTGAACCTTCTCTTTTTCTTCCTGTTATTTCCAAGCATCCACCTTTATTCTAAACTCTGATAATCCTTTGATTGCAATGGTGGTCAGTTTTTTTTTAATCATTTTGCACACACACCCCCACACTTATTCAAGAACAAGGTCAATGCTCTCTTTTTCCTTAAGGTTGGGTAAAATATGCTTTTTTTTTCTTTTTTTTTAAGGCACATAATGAGCTAAAAACAAGGAATGGTCAAATAAGTTCAAAGGGGTTACATAAGGAAAAATATACAAGGATGGCTATTTGGTCAAAGCAGCTATTTTAAAATACCCCAATTATATTTATGTATGCATATGAAAATGTAGCCTAAAAAAGAATCAAAACAAGTTCTAGAATAACAATTCCATGAGTAAAAATCACACAAGAAAGAAAAGAATGATACAGATATTCAATCCATTCATCAATATGCTTAAAATCTCACAAAACATATTTCTATCATTCTCAATCCACCATATCAACATTCATATCCAAGCTTGTGATTTTTAAGAAAGAAGATAATTTATTCAATCATGCTATGATCCCTGAATTTCAATTGCTTCAAAGGATGTGAGAGTGCATTCGTTTGAATCTTTCAAAGGAAATCAAACAGCAAAACTTTGTTACTTCCACAAATAAATACTAAATAGTTACTACCCCAACTAAGATGCATCTTAAGAGTAATAAATTGTTTCCAAAATTTATTCCTTATTCTGCCATCCTTAATTAGTTTTACTAAAATAGGTTTCTGACAGTCATATCACTAAATATACTTCTCAATTTAAATGCGTCTCAAGAGTGAAATTACTCCTTACTCTGTCATCATTCATTAGTTTAGTAAGTCCATGACAATCATATCATATTTTCCAAAAAAAAAATTTTTTTGTCAACTATCCTTCCTCCCCAACCAGATCACAACATTGCCCTCAATGTTAAAATATAGATGAGTAAAGGATAGAAGATATTACCTGTTAGAGAAATCTGACACAAATTTAAACAAAGTACGACAAATAAAATCAAATTTGGCTATAAACGAAGTGTCAAATCTGGCTTTCTTATCATCCTGCTTCCCTCACTACTTCTTGCTGACCAATCTATCTGAGCTATTGTTGGGTCAGGTTTATGAACAAAAGCTTCTAATTTATTAATCAATTCATCAATAGTAGAAGCAGAGATAAGAAATTGTCTTGCCGAAGGTGTGATAAATTTTTGTTCCACAACATGGTCAAGAAAGAGTAATAAAATATCAAAGAAATTATTTACATTCAACAAACCTATGGGTTTATGGTGGATGTTCAGTTGGACCCAAGAGACAATTTGAAAAACTTCTTCTAAGGTACCAAAATCACCTGGTAAGGCAATGAATGCATCAGAGTTTTCAAGCATTATTTTCATTTGTTCATGCATTGATGATACCTTAAGTTCCTTCCCAATTATCTTTTCAGTGATGTTCTGTTGAGCTAAAGGTTCAGGAATGACACATAAAACCTGACTGCCTCCTATATATACAGTAAGTGATACAGCCCCCATTAACCTACGACAACCTCCCCCATATACAAGATGAATTTTTCTCACAGCAAGTGATCGACCAAGAGTGGTAGCTGCGTTTACAAACTCTAAACCCTTCCCATACTTAGACCTACAAAATACACAAATATTTTTAAGTTGACGAACAAAAACACCTTCCATCTCTATACTCACATTTCTCTCTGAATGATTCCGAGTTGGAGCAAAATGGAGAAAATAGAGTGTTTAAATAGAAAAAAGAATGGAAAGGGTAATAATAGCACCTATAAGGGTAGGTTGGTTGTTGTAAAAAAAGTTTAAAAATAAGAATATATATATATGTTTGATTTCAAGAAAACCATCAGGGTAAAGAAGTCTAGAAACCCCTGAAGGACTTTACTCAAAGGATTGTCTGTCCAAAACTAGAATACAGCAAAATGATACAAAGATAAAAGAAATATAATAGCAAATGATGACATAGCTTTATGTACAGTTTTCATGGTGTATCGTTATACTGTACGTCATGAGTGCAGTAGTGGCATATCTTTATACTGCATGTCACCAGTGCAGTAGATACTTACGTCTATTTATTCAAAGAAAAGAGAAAGAAGAAACCATCATGGGTTTCCATCCTGAGTCTGGAACTTGGAGAGCTCACACTTGGGCTCGTAACATCAACAAAGATGCTAAAATCTGAAACTCGTAATGTCCAAGATCCAGAACGTCCCATCCCAGAGCGCTAAGAGCCCCTTCTAATAAAATAGAGGATCAAGCTCAAATACCTCATATGCTTTGGCAGTCGCGGGTTACTTCTCACTAATAATCAGAGTTGGACACTTCTGCTTGTCCATCAACTCCATAATGCCTAGATGGTAAACATTGGGTTATGGAGTGCGACTCTCTACAGAGCATGGTACATGAACTTTTTTAAGGACCAACATGCAAAGGTCCACCCGAGTCAATAACGGGTCAGCCAAAGGCTGGGGCTCCACAACTAATTAAAGTCATGGTACTCCTTCCAGATCGTCCTTGTTCAAACATTTTTTTTTAGAAAACATGAAGAAGAAGAAGAAGAAGATAGTATATACATATTGTTGTGGATATGGCTCATATCTGCCTCTGGTTTCATATCCAGTAACGACTTAAATGCCTTCTATAAGTCGAGGATGAGCTTTCTATCCAATTTTCTTATAAATTAGCAAACATGGTCTTTTAGAGTAAGATTCCCAAGATTGTAGCATTTTTCTTCATCCTTGAAGAGATTCCACAAATTAAGAAGTTCACGATGCACAAATCCACAAGAATGCGTCTCAAGAGTCAATAAGATATCATCCAATGACTCCTTACTCAGTCCATTTTTAATGAAGAAAATTTTATCTTCTCTATTTGTGGAAACCATCGCCAAAGAACGATATCACTTGTTACAATTCCATCGTGCACATTTGTGACAGACTGTAACCTTTTTGCTATTCTCCTTTTAGATTATGAACTTCTTCCAAGACTTGGCATGTATAAGTCAAATGAAATTGAAGACTCACCTGCTAGTCAGACCTTTGCTTCAATTATCCGCCGTACATCTTCTGACATACCCTTGTGCATTAACAGTCTCAATCTTTCACATCTAACTTTGTAGATTTTTGTCAGAGCATTTTGAGGGAGAGAAGGAAAATGTTTTCTCAGGTTTGAAAGAATAACATCTATTTTAAAGGAGAAGAAGAATTCAGTTATTTTGAAAAACTGAAAACAAACCGACTTGAGAGTCACGGAGTACCGTTATCCACCACTTAACCAGCAACACAAAGAACTGCAAAAACAAGGCAACAAAATTAGAATAAAGTTTATTCATAACAAGGATCAGAAAGAGAGAAGAATTCTACCTCATCAACTTGGTTTTCCAAAAATGGTTTGAGCCTTTATCCATTGACTTTAAACACATTATCATTCCTCGGATTCTTAATATCTATAGCCCCATGAGGATACATATGTTTGACAATAAAAAGGATCACTCCACCTAGATCTCAATTTTTTAGAGAATAGGTGCAGGCTAGAATTATAAAGCAGAACTTTTTTACCAATTTCAAAAGATTTTCTCAAAATTGTCTTGTCATGAAAAGCTTTTGTTCTACCTTTATAAATCTTTGAATTTTCATATGCATAATTTCTCAATTCCTCCAATTCATTTAATTGCAATTTGCGTATCTTGCAAGCATCATCAAGATTTAGATTGAAAACTTTAATGACCCAAAATGCTTTATGTTCCAATTCTACAGGCAAGTGACAAGGTTTTTCATAGACTAACCGATAGGGTGACATGCCCAAAGATGTTTTGAAAGCAGTACGGTAAGCCCAAAGTGCATCGTTTAGTCTTAAAGACCAATCTTTATGATTTGGGTTAACTGTTTTTTCTAAAATTTGTTTAATCTCCCTATTTGCTAATTCAACTTGTCCACTTGTCTAAGGGTGATAAGGGGTGACAATTTTGTGTGTAATATCATATTTCTTCATTAAAGATTCAAATGGTTTATAGCAAAAATGTGTTCCCCCATCACTATTGATAGCCGGAGGGATTCCAAATCGACACAAGATATTTTCTTTTAAAAATTTGAGAACAGTTTTATGATCATTGTGTTGGCATGGAATCGCCTCAATCTATTTTGAGACATAATCAACTGCAACTAATATATACACAAATCCAAATAAGGATGGAAATGGGCCTATGATATCAATTCCCCAACAATCAAAAATTTCAATGACAAGGATGGAGTTTAGAGGCATCATGTTTCTTTTTTAAATTGAGCCTAATTTTTGACAATTTTCACAGCTTTTGCAAAAAGTATAGCAGTCCTTAAATAAAGTGGGCTAATAAAATCCACACTGCAAGATTTTTGCAGCTGTTTTCTTTGAAGAAAAGTGACCTACACATGCTTCTGAGTGACAAAATTTAATGACACTACCTACCTCACTGTCAGGCACACATCTCCAAAAGATTTGGTCAGGACAATATTTGAACAAGTATGGGTCATTCTAATAAAAGTTTTTCACCTCTATAAAAAATTTCTTCCTATCTTAGTGCGTCTATTGAGGCGACATCTTTCCTGTTACAAGAAAGTTGACTATGTTAGCAAACCAAGGCATGAAATTGACAGAAAATAAAAATTCATCAGGAAAAGAATCATTGATGAGTGTGCTATCAAAAGGTGAGCCTATTGTAAGTCTGGACAAATGATCTGCGACAATATTTTCAGCTCCTTTCTTATCTTTTATTGTGATGTTGAATTCTTGAAGCAACAAAATCTATCGTATCAATCTTGGTTTGGTATCCTGCTTAGATATCAATATCTAACAGTAGCATGATCGGTGAAAATCATAATAGAAGAACCAATTAAGTAAGATCAAAATTTGTCCAGTGCAAAAATTACAGCAAGTAGTTCTTTTTCAGTAGTGGTGTAATTCATTTGTGCACTATTTAAAGTTCTACTTGCGTAACAAATCACATGTGTAATTGGCTAGCTGCCATTGATAATTGTTTTGATGATAACAAACATGATGAAGATGATGATGGTAAGACCAAGTCCAAGATATTCAAGATTAGCTTTAGGACTTAGAATCTTTTGTAAGGAGCTTTCCTAGATATCTCATTGTTTTTGCATGAAAAGATGAAAATGGTTTTAAATTAAATATTCCAAATTCAAATCATGGTTTTGAAAGCATTTAAAAGTGTTAAAAGCTATTTTTCAATAGAGGTATTCGAATACCATTTAGAGGTATTCGAATAACATCCTTCTAAACCGTTTTTACAAAGCTTTTTAAATCAGAGGTATTAGAATACCTCTGATGGTATTCGAATAGGTATTCGAATACTCCTGATGGTATTCGAATACCACAAGAATCCTGTCTTAGAAACTGACAGACATATTTCAAATTTAATATGTATTTAATGATCTCAAACGGTTCTTTTCTTGAAATGCTCTATAAATAGAGACCTTGGGTCTCTTCTGAAGGTTGCCCAACCATTTGAATTATTTTTGCTTGTGCCAAAAACGTGATTCTCTATTTTCTCATATTTTTTGTGCTCTTTTTGTCAAAACCTTGAGATATCCTTAAAGAACTCCATAGTGCTTCAAGTTGTATTATTTACTCTTTGTGAGAGTTTTCTATTTTATCTATTTTCTGCTTCTGTAAGGGTAATGTATCCCTTGTTGTAAAGAAGGTGAGGTATCCTTCAAAGGGGGTGAGGTATCCCTTGTTGTAAAGAAGGTGATGCATCCTTCAAAGGGGGTGAGGTATCCCTCTAGTAAATAGGGTGAGGTATCCCTATTGTGTAAAGGTTACAAGCACCGATTTTAAGCTTGTATTGAATAGTGAAAAATCTCGAACTGTAATTTGGGGACTGGACATAGGCCACAAGTGGTTGGTAGTCGAACCAAGATAAATATCGTGCCTGCTTTTCCTTCCTTTATCTCTTTATTTTCAGCAATTTATTTATTATTGCTTAATTGTTTATTTATTGTTCTTAAGACATTTTATCATCTTTATATATATTCATTATATTGCTTCAAGAAATTTGTATTGAAAAGGGTTTGCGAAAAAGTTTTTAATTACTCAATTCACCCCCCCTCTTGAGTACTAAAACCACTTGGGTAACAAGTGGTATCAGAGTTAGACTCTTGTATAAAGAGCTTAGCCACTTCAAGAGTACATGGCTTCATCAAATGGTTTTTCAGAAGCAACTTTCATAAATCGACCACCCTTTTTCAATGGGGATGGTTATGCGTATTAGAAGGAAAGAATGAAAATCTTTATCGAGGCTATTGATCTAGATGTATGAGATGCTGTCGAAAATGACACATTTATACCTACACGAGTTGTTGATGGTGTAAAAACCGAGACACCTAGAAATGATTGGTCTAAAGATGATAAAAGAAAAGTTCAATATGACTTGATAGCCAAAAACATCATTACCACTGCTTTGGGGTATGATGAATTTTTTAGAATTTCAAATTGCAAAACTGCTAAAGAAATGTGGGACACTTTACAAGTTACCCATGAGGGTACTAGTGAAGTTAAGAGGTCGAGAATCAATTCTCTAACTCGAGAATATGAATTATTTAGAATGAACCATGCTGAAAGCATTCAGAAAATGCAAAAGAGGTTCACCCACATAGTAAATCATCTTGCATCATTAGGAAAGAATTTTTCTAACGAAGATTTAATTAACAAAGTATTGAGATGTTTGAGCAGGATTTGGCAGCCTAAGGTAACAGCTATATCAGAATCAAGAGATTTATCAACAATGACGTTAGCTACCTTATTTGGCAAACTTCAAGAGCACAAATTAGAACTCAACAGACTTAACCAAAGTGAGAAACATGATAAGAAGAAGAAAGGGATCGCACTTAAAGCCACCACCTCCACTATCAATAATGAAGATGAAGATGAAGGAGATGACGTGGACAATGTTGAGCTAAATGAACAAAATCTCAATCTTCTGGTAAGAAAATTTGGTAAATTTCTCAAGAAAAAGGGAACTCAAAGAAGATCGCCTTTTCCCCTAAAGAAATTTGAAAATAAACCCTCCAAAGAAAGAAGAGTCTACATAGCATGTGATGACAATGATATGGACTCCACTGATAGCTCAGATAGTGAGGAAGCCCATCTATGTTTTATGGTCAAAGGAGAAGAAGAAGAAGAAGAAAGTGACAATGAGGTAATTTCTAACTTTGACTTATCTCCTTCTTATGATGAATTACAAGATGCCTTCGAAAAATTACACAACGAATCAATAAGGCTCACAAAAATAATTTCTTCATATTTCTTCTTTAGAAAATCAAATTCTTATTTTAAATGAAGAAATTGAAGAATTAAAAATTGAAAATGAGACATTAGGATTAATTGATGCATGCACATCTCATTCTTCACATGCTTCTACTTCTTCATCTTATTCTTCATGTCATATGCTTGAAAAAGAAATTGAAGATTTAAAGAACATTCTTTCTAAATTTACTCTCGGAAGAGACAACTTAAATATTTTGTTAGGAAAACAAAGAGTTATTTTTCAAAAGGCTGGAATAGGATATAACCCGAATAATTAGCACAAATCCTATAAAAATTTCTTTGTTAATTCTAGCATTTCATGTAGTCCTTTTATTAAATGTTTCTATTGTGGAAAAAAAGGACATAGTGCATCAACATGTAATGCAAGGAAAAATATTAATACAAAAATTGGAACTAAAATGGTATAGGTTCCCAAGGGTACTATACCCAAAACTGACATTCAAGGACCCAAGAAAATTTGGGTACCAAAAGCCACAAATTGAAATGTGTTGTAGGTGTGCTTGAAGGCCAAAAGCTGACTTTGGCATTTTGAAAGTGGTTGCTGTAAGCACAAGGCTAGAAATAATTCCAATCTCTCCTTCTTGTCTCTATGAGGCTTGGACTTGCATTTTTTTTATATATATAAGTGTTTCCATCAAAAGGTAAGTTTTCATATCTCAAATATACCTTTTTGGACATAAAATATGTGTTTTTATGTTTAAGTTATTTGAATACCTCCCTATGATATTCGAATACCAGTGCTTTGTACATATAAAATGTGTTCTTTTTTTATAGGTCTATTCGAATACCTTCCTATGGTATTCGAATACCATATAGATGTACAGCAATATTATGTCTCTATAAAGCTAGAGTATTCGAATAACTAATATAGCTATTCGAATAACCAGAGACTTATCATATCAGTGTTTCTCTTTTACCTCTGGAGTATTCGAATACTCTACAAGGCATTCGAATACTTGCACCTGCCTTTATTCTCTTATCTGTTCTGGGCATTCGAATATAGGAAGAGGTATTCGAATAACCCATGGCTGAAAGTCAAATTTGTGACCTGATCTCTATTCTATTTCTTTTTTTTTTATGCAAATACAAATATACTTCGCCAAATTTTTTATTCTATGAATAACATGCTTTTGATGAAATATATCTTAGTTTTTGAGCCTGAATTTATGTGACTTCTTTTATGCCTTAAATAAAAATGACATGATGGCCTTAAATGCATTTTTCTTAGCTTGTTCTTGCCCCTTCATTTTCTCAAGAACATGTTGCATATGTTAAATTCCTTGTAATGCAAATGCTTAATATAATTGGCTACTGTTTTGATAAATATATGAACATGGTAACAAGTGCAACAAGTGGTATCAAATAAGTGGTTACTTGGCCAAATTAATCAACAAAATATCTTTTGCTCTTATGAACTTATTTGCTGTTTTTGACTTATTATTTTGAATGCTTACTTGCTTATGAGTTTGGCTAACCTTTATGGATCCAAAATTAATGGATACCAAAGAAAGTACTTTGAATTGTTTTGTAGGGTTATAACTACCTTAAGCAAACTCTTAAATGAAAAAGATTATTCAACTTAAGGTAAATGAATGAAGAGGACATGAGAAGATTTTCTTCAAGTACATTGAAATGGAATACTTAAATGGAAGAAAGCTCAAGACTATCTTAAATGACTAAATATTTTTTCTTACATAAGTAGTATGCTTAGCATTGACAAAATGCCAAATTGGAATTTTTTTTGTCATTGCATATAGGGTAAATAATGTTAGTTCTATACAATGCTCTGATCCCTATAACATATTTCATCAATATAAAATGTTTAATATCTATGATTCTCTTGATATATGACAGATTTATAAGAAATTGATAACAAGTGGTAAATGTTTTACATTTTGATAACAAGTGGTATCAAATATAAATGAATCTCTTGGTAAATGTACATGACTGTTGTGATGACTATACAATGCGATTGGTCGATCTATAAATGAATATATCTTTGCTCATGTGCTGAATATTGTGCTTATCTTGCTAAATTTATAAAATTATACTCCGTTGCTATTCTTGTATGCTATGAATGAATATATCTTGCTGGACTGGAATATACTCTATTTAGCTTTATGCTTTATCTTGCACCATATTTTTTATCATGACAAAAGGAGGAGAAAAAGCTTAAATTCTTTGTTTGAGAAAAGTCAGGAGGAGAAAAAGTAAAAGTTCGGTAAGAAAAAAATAGAAATTAGATTCCAAAAGTAAGGGGGAGCTGCTGTGCATATCTCTGATATAAATCACCTCTTATGAAAAAGAGGGAGAGTAAGTATCTCTAAACAACTTTATGAATTCTAATTTATATGAACTAATGCTTTTCTCAAATGTTAGTTTGTCATCATCAAAAATGGAGAGAATGTAATTGGCTAGCTGTCATTGATAGTTGTTTTGATGATAACAAACATAATGAAGATGATGATTGTAAGACTAAGTCCAAGATGTTCAAGATTAGCTTTAGGGGATATCTCATTGTTTTTGCATGAAAAGATGAAAATGGTTTTAAATTAAATATTCCAAATTCAAATCATGGTTTTGAAAGCATTTAAAAGTGTTAAAAGCTGATTTTCAACAGAGGTATTCGAATACCATTTAGAGGTATTCAAATAACATCCTTCTAAACCGTTTTTACAAACCTTTTTAAATCAGAGGTATTAGAATACCTCTGATGGTATTCGAATAGGTATTCGAATACTCCTGATGGTATTCGAATACCACAGGAATCCTGTCTTAGAAACTGACTGACATATTTCAAATTTAATATGTATTTAATGATCTCAAATGGCTCTTTTCTTGAAATGCTCTATAAATAGAGATCTTAGGTCTCTTCTGATGGTTGCCCAACCATTTGAATTATTTTTTCTTGTGCCAAAACGTGATTCTCTATTTTCTCATATTTTCTGTGTTCTTTTTGTCAAAACCTTGATATATCCTTAAAGAACTCTATAGTGTTTCAAGTTGTATTATTTACTCTTTGTGAGAGTTTTCTAATTCATCTATTTTCTGCTTCTGTAATGGTGAGGTATCCCTTGTTGTAAAAAAGGTGAGGTATCCTTCAAATGGGGTGAGGTATCCCTCTAGTAAAAGGGTGAGGTATCTCTTATTGTAAAGAAGGTGAGGCATCCTTCAAAGGGGGTGAGGTATCCCTCTAGTAAATAGGGTGAGGTGTCCCTGTTGTGTAAAGGTTGCAAGCACCTGTTTTAAGCTTGTATTAAATAGTAAAAAATCTCAAACTGTGTTTTAGGGACTGGACGTAGGCCACAAGTGGTTGGTGGTCGAACCAGGATAAATATCGTGTCTGCTCTTCTCTCCTTTTTCTCTTTATTTTCAGCAATTTATTTATTATTGCTTAATTGTTTATTTACTGTTCTTAAGACATTTTATCATCTTTATATATATTCATTATATTGCTTCAAGAAATTTGTATTAAAAAGGGTTTGCGAAAAAGTTTTTAATTACTCAATTCACCCCCTCTTGAGTACTGAAGCCACTTGGGTAACAACATGAGGCTTACCTTTCTTTCTTTGGCCTAAAACAGCGTCCACAGCAAAATCACTAGCATCACACATCAACTCAAAAGGCAAAGACCAGTCAGGAGATTGGATGATAGGAGCATATGTCAGAAGATCAATTAATTTTTCAAAAAAAAATTTACATTCTTAAGTCCAATCAAATGATGCATCTTTCAACAGAAGATTACATAATGGTCTAGATATGACACTAAAGTCCTTAATGAATCTTCTTTAAAATCTTGCATGTCCTAAAAAAGAACGAACTTCTCTGACTGTTTTTGGGGAAGGCAAATGGGCAATTAATTCAACTTTGGCCTTATCAAGTTCAATTCCTTTAGAAGATATCACATGACCTAACACTATTCCTGAGGTAACCATGTAATGACATTTTTCCCAATTTAACACAAATCCTTTTTCTTTGCATCTTTTAAGAACTTTTTCCAAATTATCAAGACAATTTTCAAAAGAATTTTCAAAAACTGTTAGGTCATCCATGAAAACCTCTAAATAATGTTTAATCATGTCACTGAAAATACTTAACATGCATCTTTGGAATGTTACCGGAGCATAACAAAGGCCAAAAGGCATTCTTCTATATGCAAAAGTACCAAATGGACATGTAAAAGTGGTCTTTTCTTGATCTTCTAATGCAATTGGTATTTGATTATAACCCGAATAACCATTAAGAAATTAGTAGTATGGATGTCCTGCTACCCTTTCCAGAATTTGATCAAGAAATGGCAAAGGAGAATGATCTTTCCTAGTAGCAGCATTCAATTTTCTAAAATCAATACACATACGCCAACTAAATGAGACTCGCGTAGGTATTAATTCACCCTTATTATTTTCAACCATTGTTATTCCAAATTTCTTAGGCACAACTTGTGTAGGGCTTACCCATTGGCTATCAGAGATAGGATAGATAATTCTAACATCAAGCAATTTAAGGACTTCAGCTCTAACTACCTCTTTCATGTGTGGATTTAATCTTCTTTGAGGTTGTTGAGAAGTTTTAGCATTATCCTCTAAATGTTTTCTATGTGTACAAATTAATGGATTAATATCTTTTATGTCCTTTAATGTCCATCTAATTGCACTTTTATGCCTTTTCAGTACTTCTGTTAACATACCTTCTTGTTTTTTAGTAAGAGACGAGGAGATTACCACTGGAAAGCTTTGCTCTTCTCCAAAAAATGTGTACTTCAACCCAGCAGGTAATGGCTTTAGTTCCGGTGTGGGTACTTCTTCATGGGCATTATCATTCATGGGTTTTAGCTTTCAAATCTTGGCTTACATCCCTTGTACTCTATTACCTGTGTACAATCAAGTAAAGAGTATATTTCAGAGATATCTTCTTCTAATTGCATGCCTGAATCAAATGAATTGACTAAACAAATTTCTAATGGGTTAGAAGAACTCTTTATTTGAAGATGATCATCTATAATGGCTTCAATTCCTTCAACTTCCTCATTTTCATCAAAGACTTCCTGTGGTCGCTTGCACATGTTAAAAACATTGAGCTCCAATGTCATGTTTCCAAATGTTAGTTTCACCACTTCATTTCTACAATTTATCAAAGCATTAGATGTTACTAAAAATGGACAGCCTAAAATAACGGGAATTGACTTGCAACTATCAACCATAGGTTTTGTATCCAAGACAATAAAATCCACATGATATATGAATTTATCAACTTGAACTAACACATCTTTCACTATTCCTTTTGGAATTTTAGTTGATCTATCAGCAAGTAGAAGAGTTATAGAAGTTGGTTTTAACTCACCCAAGTTGAGTTGCTGATAAACTGAATATGAAAGCAAATTGACACTAGCACCAATATCAAGTAAAGCTTTTTCAATTTTATGTTCTCCAATAATGCATGAAACTGTAGGACAACCAGAGTCTTTATATTTCAACGCATTATTATTCTGAAGAATAGAGCTTACCTGTTCAGCCAAAAATGCTTTCTTTTTCACATTTAGTTTCCTTTTAACAGTGCACAAGTCCTTCAAATATTTGGCATAACAAGGAATCTGTTTAATAGCATCTAACAGAGGAATATTGATCTTCACTTGTTTCAAAATTTCAAAAATTTCAGTGTGGTGGTCCAATTTCTTTGGATTATTCAATGCTTGAGGAAATGGGGGTGAAGGCGAGAGTTTGGTCTTCTTTTGGTCAACTTCTTCATTTTCTTAGGGAATTGGTTCATCTTCTTTCTCACAAGGTTTGAGAATTTGTTTTTCAACAACCTTTCTACTCCTAAGAGTTATCACTGACTTGACTTGATCTATTTGTTGGTTTTCTGAACTCCCCTCATTTAGACTGTACTGACCCTTAGGATTTGGTTGAAGTTGAGAAGGAACTTTTTCTTTCTTGTGAATGGTGAATGCAGAAGAAAGTTTAGTAAGAGTGTCTTTTATGTCATTCATGGTTTGATTGTTTTGTTTATTAATGGCCTCTTACTTTTCTATGAATGCATGTAGTGTTTCTTCAAGGTTTTTCCTATATGGTGGAACATAAGGTGCATATCCTTGAGAATTTTGAGAGTCCTGTTGTGCTTGAGGAGGTGGTGGTTGCACGAATCGTGACTGATTATTATTCCTCCAGCTGAAATTCGGGTGATTTCTCCATCTCGGATTATATGTATCTGAAAAAGAAGAAGTAAATGACTTTTTAAAATTATTCATTGCATTTACTTGCTCATGTACAACTTCTTTAAAAATAGGAATATTAGGATATTCATGTGTTGAGTGTCCTAAGTCATCACAAATGCCACAAATTTCTTCATTTTGCACAGATTTGATTTTTTTACTTTTCTTAATTCTATGGCTTCAACCTTTCTAGTCAAACTGGCAAACCTAGCATTTAGATCTTCCTATTGACTAAGGTGATATTTTCCTCTATTAGTACTTGCAAGGTTAAATCTAATTGAATTTTCAGAAGAGTTAGTACTATGCCAAGATTGAGGATTTTTAGCCAACTGGTTTAAATAGTCTAAAGCTTCATCAAGTTCTTTATCAAGAAACTCACCATTGCATGTTGTTTTCACAAATTGTTTAGTTTCAGGTGTTAAACATTCATAAAGGAAGCTTATAGTGCACCATTTTTCAAAACCATGATGTGAGCAAGAATTTAACAAATTTTTAAACTGTTCCCAACATTGAAAATATGCTTCATTTGAATTTTGGGAAAAATTTTGGATTTGTATTTTCATAGCATTGGTTTTATGTGTTGGAAAAAATTTCTTTAAGAACTCACCTTGCATTTCTTGTCATGTGCCAATTGATCTTGGTTTCAAAGTGTTAAGCTAAGATTTTGCTTTATCTTTTAAAGAAAAAGGAAACAATTTAACCTTAACAATCTCTTCAATGCAATTTTGGTCATTGAAAGCAATACATACTTCCTCAAATTCTTTCAGATGTAAATATGAGCTTTCAGATTCTAAACCATAAAAATTAAGAAGTAAAGAAATCATACCTGGTTTAAATCTAAAATTATTGGCATTGAGTGGAAAGATAAAGCATGATGGACTAGAATTTCGAGGTGGTTGCAAATATTCACGCATAGTTCGCAACGGTTGATTTTCATGTTCATCATGTACACTTTCATTTTTAGCCATTGTATCAATTGTGTGTGATTGTGATTCAAACAAATTAATATATAAAGTACCAAGATTAATTTTAACTAAACGACCAGAATTTAAATCACGATACCAATTAAGCATAAATAAATGACTTAAAATAGAAAAACTAATGTACAAGTTGGCAGTTTACACTAGCCATTAAATATTAACAAGGATGTGGTATAAACCAACCACCCAATAAATATTAACAAGTAAAAAGTTAGATAACTGATAAAGTAAAAAATTAGATAATTAGAGAGTTAATAATTAGTAAGTTAGAAAGTGCAGAAAGTAAAATGTAGAAAATAAAGTGCAGAAAGTAAAGTGCAGAAAATAAAGTGCATAAAGTAAATTTAAAATATGAAAATCGGAGAGAGGCAGAGCCCCACCAGAGCCGGCGAAAGAGAAGAGAAGAAGAAAGATTATTTCATTAAGTTAGAAAGCAATAATAAATAATAGAAAATAAAAAGTTAGAGAGCAGAAAATAAATGACATAAATTAAAAGTTAGAGTGCAAAAAATAAAAGTTAGTAAGCTGAAAATAAATGACATAAATTAAAAGTTAGTAAACATAAATAAATGACATAAATATAAAAGTTAGAAAGTTAGTATGTTAGCAAGTTAGTAAGTTAGATAGTTAAAGAGTTAGTAAAGAAACCGAAGGATTGGCAAGCCGATCTTTTGCTCCGGTGAGGGAGAAGAGAGAATAGATTTTATTAAAGAAAAAGAATCTCAATAAATTAAAACTTCAAACCAAGTACCCAGTAACAGCACCAAAAACTTGATTGTGGGATTTAAAGAATGCAAATCCAAGTGCAGGTTGTCTCAAGTAATAAATTTCTCGGGAGTCTGAGGTCGATCCACAGGGAATTGATGAAGAAAAATTAATTGAGGTAAGAAAAGAATTTGTCATAATACCAAAAGTAATAAAAGATGTTCATAAATGAATTTAAAAACTTGTTTGGGTTAGGAGATCCACTCTTGGTAATAAATTAAAGGCAAGATTATTTCTCTTTATAACTCAATTGAAATCCACACACAATGGAGGTTCTAATGGAAAAATATAACATTCAAAGTTTAATTATATATGTAATCATATTATGATTCCTTTAATTATCTATCAACATTTATAAATGAGTTCAAGCATTCACTGTGTCAATCCTATTGTCTACAATAAATCAAGATCTCCATTATACAAATAAGGTTTCTAAATTGATTGGAAACAAAATACAACACATATAATGTTCATTTGATAATATATCATTTAAGCACAAGAAATAGAATAATCTAACCTTATTTCATTACCAAGAACTTCACTCTTTTACCCAAGCAAGATGAAGATTTAGTTACTCATAGATAAGAAGAAAGAAAGAGAGAAGAAAAGAAAGATGAACATAGCTTCAATTTAGAGCAAGAGAAAATTACAATAAAGGAAAACAATAAACAAACATAACTATAACTTCTAAAAACTAAGCCTAACACCAAATTATCAGCTAATGGTGCCTTTTATAGAGGATTAAGAATACAAAATGACAAAGGGGCTGATTAAGAGTAGGTGGATGAGTGGGTGAATGAGTGGAAAATGCCAAATGGTGAGTTGGTGAGTGAAAAATTATTAAGATTTTTTGTCTCCAAAATCATTCATTGCTTAATTCATGGATTCTGTCATCAAATAGAAAAGTCATCTTCATGAAAGTTGTAGATCTGGGTCTTAGCTTTCAGATGTCCAAATTTCAGCTCATTTCACCACCTACAGCCCGAGATATGGCCCAATTACTGCAGACTATTCAGGCCCAATTTTAGCACATCTGTTTTGACTTCCAGACCCAATATTACCTCCAAGCTGTCCGATCTGAGTTTTGTATTCTCATTAAAGTTGTAGATATGGGTCTTAACTTTCAAGTATCCAAATTTCAGTCCAATGAAGTTCCTACAGCTCGAGTTATGCTATAATTACTATACATTGTTCAGGTTCCAGTCACAAAACTCGTGTTCTGACTTCCAAGCTCAATTAGCTCTACTAGATGTCTGAATGAGACTTTGAGCTCTCATCAAAGTTGTAGAGCTCTCTCTTATCTTTCCTACAAGGTAAGATACATAATTTTTACACATCTAGAACTCAAGATATGATAGAAATACAGAAATAGTGTAAGATCCAAATAATATTAAAAAAATCAATTAAGTTCAATTTAAGTCCAAACTTACAAAACATAACCAGACTTAATCAATTAAGTATATGGAGAGTGTAAATGACTAAAAATGAGAGTTTATTAATATATAAAATATATAATTATCAGGCCACATACCTAAAGAAAATATGAGAAATTCGAAAGTTAAAAAGATGAAGCCTAGAGCCTTTATTTGCCTCTTCCTCTCACAGTTGACAACATTCTTAACTTTTCACTATGCATTTTTGGTTCAAAAAGCAGTGTTGTGTTTGAAAAGATTGGTGTGTGCTTGAAAAGAATTGTTTGAACGGTGCTTTCTTATTTATAGGTCAATTGATACCTTAATTATTTGGTAAAAAAGAATTAATTTAGTCATCAAATCTTTTTTTATTCTCTTTCATTTATTACTTATAAATCAAAGAACAATCTCAGATAATTTGGAATTTAATTTAATGATGCTAAAAATTTTAACATATATCTCCTTATTTCTTATTTGGATTTAAAATTAAAACTCTTTTCTTATTCAATGATTGGAGACTTTATCATAAT
Organism: Ormosia emarginata; assembly: GCA_029884605.1. NCBI lineage: Eukaryota > Viridiplantae > Streptophyta > Magnoliopsida > Fabales > Fabaceae > Ormosia > Ormosia emarginata. The sequence goes on from JAQQTP010000072.1 coordinate 12,904,546, forward strand.
TAAATCAAGAATAAATAAATAATTTAAAGACACGATATTGCTAAAAATTTAGCATGTATCTGGTTTAAAAATTGCTAATCATTCTTATTAACATTTTCAATTGTTAAAATCTCAAATCAAATATTTTTAATTAAAATTGAAATTTTTCTCTTCAAATTTCTTTCAATATTTCATCAAAAATCACATCTAAATATTTAATTTATTATCTTATTTTTTACGCAAATTAATTTATTATCAGCATTAGTCTTAAACTTCTCTCTCTCTCTCTCTCTCTCTCTCTCTCTCTCTCTCTCTCTCTCTCTCTAACCCATTGAGCTTAAACTTGACTTACCCAAAAATAATAGTATAAGATTTAAAAATTATTTGAGCAAATTTAGATATCAACAAATACTTTATTGGTATACAAAAATATCATTTAAGATAATGCTTATGCACATTACCTCATATCAAAGTGTAAGTGTGCACAAAATAAGTATGATTATATAACTCCAGCACTAGTGAAATACACGAAGCAACTAGAGACGAAGAAGAAGAAGCAACTGACAAATTATATATTAGATGACTTTATGCAAATTTATTAATTAATCTAACAAATTATATATTAGATGACTTTATGCAAATTTATTAATTTGGCAAGTTATATATTAAATGACTAATCTGACAAATTATATATTAGATGACTTTATGCAAGTTTATTAATTTTTGCAAGTTATATATTAAATGACTTATGCAAATGACTTTATGCAAATTTATTAATTTGGCAAGTTATAGATTAAATGACTTATGCAAATTTATTAATTTGGCAAGCACAGTTTAATTGGTTGGAATAGAATGAAAGTTTAAGTACAGATTAAAGGTGATAGAATGAAAGTGCAAGAAACTATATATAATGACTCATGCTTTTTCCTTAATTGATTTATCCGTTTGCACTATTATATGATTTCAGAATCAATATAATCAATGTAATACAAAAGAGGAAAAAATATGCTTTAAAAACCTGTTATGTATATTTCTTGTCAATAACAAAATATTTTACCTGTTTAACATGTGACATCTAAAATATCTAATACTCTGTCACATGTCATCTGATATGATAATTTAAGACATGTGACAAAACAATATCACATATACAAAAATTATTTAATAAATAAATAAAACAAATACAATAAAACAAAAAAAAACAAGTGAAAAAAATAACATTTCTACTACCCTAATTACAAGAAGAAAATGCAACAAAATTCTTTCACCTCTAGGACTTCTGACTCTTGGGAAGGCGAGCTCCGCCTCTGGGACCTTGTCGTTGTCACCTTTGGCCACCGCTTTGTTGGCCACACAAAGCAATTACAAGTTGGGAAGTGTTGTTTATTCTCACAGGTATAAGTAGGGGTGGAAATAGACCACTGCCGCCGTCAGAGGCCTATACTACTGTCTAAAGCCTGCTACTTACTGGACTGTGTCTATTAAATAAGTCAGTCAAGGCGCTTTAAAAGCCTGTTTAGTTAAATAGGTCGCTGTGCCATCTAACTAAAGCTGTTAGGCAGAAATCGAGTGCCAAATTGTTTAATTATATATTATTATAATAATTATAATTATTAATTTATTATAATATATAAATATTTTTTTAATTAAATTTTAATAAAAATAAAGGTCTAGGCCTGTTGGCCTATTTCAATGCTTAAGCCAGTTAATTATATAAAAGCCTGTTAGTCTATTTAAAGGTAGGTCTGTTAGCCTATTTAAAGGCCTTTTTACAAAATAGGCCTTTAAATAGGCTTACAGGCCAGGCTAGGCTTTTAAAAAAGCCAGGTCTAAACCTTGAAAATCGGCCTATTACAGGTAGCAATGAAAGCTCGCTCAGCCTTATCTTTGTGATCTGAGTCAACTGTTTAAGGCAAAGCCTACCGACTGTTCCCACCCCTAGGTATAAGTATGATTTTAAATTGCAGTTGCAGTTATATTACGTTTACTGTAATTGCAAAAAAAAATGTGACTGATGCGGTCACAATTGAAGTTGCGATGCAATTGCAGAGATCACAAAAATTATAATATTACAGCTATAATTGAGATTACGAACCATAATTTAAAACCTTAGACACAAGCAATGGCTATATGAGGGTGAGCCTCTCAGCTAATCCTGACGCCCCGCTCGCCATTCCCCATGATTTCCAAGTACCTCTCATCTATCCTCTCTCTCTCTAGGTTTGATTCAAAACGAACATATTTTTAACTCCAAAAGCTTCCAAAACAATCCTCAATCTCCCCCTTCTCCCTATCTTTTGGGTCCTTTTTGTAATCTATGCTATGTTATGCCCCTATAACTGAATATCAATTTTGTCTCATAAGACTCTCCTATCTCGTGAAATATTGGTTTGGTTGTGTTGTGTTACCCTTTTAAGGCCAGATCGAGACAAGACCAGAGTGCCCTTTTAAAGTATCATGAGTTCTCACTTTAAGAAGTACTTTATCTAACCACCAAACTCATTCGAAATTGTATGAAAAATTACTTATACAACAAAATAGTATTACAAATTAAATAAGGTGTTTTTTTGGAAATTAAGTAACATGTTTATTCTCAGATAAAACATTGTAAATTACTACAAATTAAATAAAATGTTTATCTATTCAGCATTCAGTCATTCAAACAGATGCACACAGAAATCATTAAAATAAATGTATTATTAGCATTATATGTAACAATTTAGAATCAGATATTTGTTTGCACCAAGAAAAGAATGAAATATTTGTTATGTGAAGGTTCAAATCATTTAATTAATATACTTGAAGATTTTGGAAACAAATAAGACAAAAACGGAGATTTAAATTTGAAGAGAGGTAGAATATGTAATTCACCCAGCTAAAAACTTTAACTTGGAAAATTATAGAAACTAGAATAGCACTCGTGGAATGCATTTTATTATAAAACAAATATTTAAAAATAATATATAATAATTTAGATAAAAAATAATATATGATAAATATGTTATTATTATAAAAATATATATTTATAATTTTTATAAGTGATCATGAGTATATTTATTGTAATTTTTTAGAGTGTCAAATATCAAGTTTATATGTAGATTTTTTATAATATTTTAAATTTTCAAAAATTATTGAAAAAGAGTTCAAAAATATTTTTATTCTATAAAAAATCTCAAAAAGGTTTTCATATATATATATATATATATATATATATATATATATATATATAAACATTATTATTACATTAATAAGATAATAAAATTCAAATTCAAATTTAAATTTGTAATGCATTATTGATGACATAACTTAGAAATGACAGTTGTAAGAAAGAATCACTTAAATTTGTAAAAAAAATAATTTACATTTCCTTTTTTTAAAAGAATAATATTAAAATTCAAATTCAAATTATATTAGTAGCACAACTTAGAGCTGTTACTTGGCATAATTTTACAAAGTAAGACTCGTTTTTCTTTATATATTATTATATTATATTGATGTTGGCATCAAATTTTAATTGTTTTGTGCTATACTTTCAATGTTTGAAAAGCAATATTTTTGGTAAGCAATATTTTTATATGAAAAAGGACTTTCGATTTAAGTGTAAAATTTCTATTAAAAGAAACTATTAATATATAATGAAATAATAATAAATTTATTATCATCAATAAATTATTTGAATAAAAATTAATATAATTAAAATGCATTCATTGATTATTTATATATAATAATTTTTATTTAAATTAATCCCAATAGCTTTAACAAACAATTATAATAAAAATATATATATATATATATATATATATATATATCGTGGATGATTTTACCATAAATAATAATAATAATAATAATAATATATTTTAAGTGGACAGCATAGGTAGTAGAAACTTGAGAAATGGACGAGCATAAAGCTACAGTTCCATTGAAAATACTGGTATAGTTGTGTTTGTACATGTCGCCCCTTCACAAAAAGTAGTTAAAAAAGGCCAGGCCACCACCCAACATCACGCGGTTCTTGCTTCAGTGCTGCTTAAACTTAAAGCATGCCAAGTGTTTGTATTAGTTAGAAAAAAATATATTATATTCAAAATTGATTATACACATAGTCGGTTTTTAAAAAAATTAATTATGAGAGAACTTATTTATGTTTAAATATGTTAATTAATAAGTAATCAATATATTAATATAATATAGAGAAAAATATGACTTAAAAAATTGTTATGTGTCTTTCTTGTCAGCAACTAAGTATTTTATCTGCTTAACATGCAACATCTAGAGTACTTAATAATTTGTTACATGACAATTTTTTACCACATATGATTTAATGTAACAATATGAGATATGTGATAAAAAAATGTCACTCATACAAAAATTATTTAATTAATAAATAAAATAAATATAATACAAAAGAAAAAAACAAACGAGAAAAGCAAAAACATTTCTCATGCCCTATTTACAAGAAGAAAATGCTGCAAAATTCTATCACCCTCTAGGACCTCCGGCTCCTAGGACAGCGAGCTCCGCCTTTGGGAACTTGATGTTGGCACCTTTGGCTGCCGCTTCATTGTCATTGTCCAATGCAGTGGATTTGGATCATAATTATTAAAAACATTTTAATGAAATTAAGTTTTATTTTATTATATTTGTATTATTTCATAACTTTTTACCTTTTATATTATCACGTGCATAGTACAAGTGGAAAGTCTAGTTAGAGTTAAAAGGAGATGAAGATTATAAATTCTATGGTACTTGTTATGTACCTTTTAATTGACGTGTGTCATATCAACTTTAAATACATTATTATCTTCTATTTTAACTACTTTTTTATTATCTTCTATTTTAACTACTTTTTTAATGCTATAACTGATGTGAAATATATTAAACGGTATAGAGTAAAAAAAAATCTCTTTTAGTGCATCTAAGAATTTCTCAATGAAGATATATAGACTCATGTATAAATTAAGTAGGAAATAACAAGAAGAAACTCTGAAAATTTGTAATAAAAGTAAAAGGTAGAGCCAAACTGAAAAATGAGTTTGCGTGTGAGAAGAGAGATAACAAAAGATTGGATAATAGAATTACATAACCATGTATGGTTGCAAATTTGCCATAGTTCACTCTTTGATTTCATGGTGTGTCACACTTCACTCACATGATAGAGTAATTACTGGCATATGGATCATAAATTGTGTAGTAAGAGGAAGCATAGGGTGGAGGAGGACAATACGAGGTATAATAACACACTGCTTTGTTTTTAGTTTTGCTTTTATTAGCTTACTTTTTCTTCACTTCTTCCACACTCACAAGGTTGACAATTCGAAGCTTCTTCCTTAGCACACAAGCCAAGCACACTGCATCCACTTCTCCAATCACCTCCATTCAGTTTCTTTCTTCCCCTTCTGATCCATCCTAGAGTTTTGGGCCTCTAAAGGCCAAGCCTATTAACAGCAAAGGACAACCCATAGCCTTTGGTAGGAAGGTCATCCCAGGTGGACCAATGGGATACCAATATGAATGCTAAATTAAGAAGGTCCACAATTTAGAGTCTCTTTAGGGGACAAATTAACTTCGCTGCACACTACCAACTGCTAAGGAGATTCCCACTATAAATAGTATCATTAAGGATGATGGTAAGCATCTTTTCTTGCTCCTAGAAAAACCTAGCACACTATATTGACTTGAGCATTAGAGTGTCTTTATAAGTACCAAACTCCCCATTTCTAATAAGGGTGTAACTGGTCAGTTTAGTGCGGGTTTAGATAAAAAAAATCCAAACTGATTAAAATCAATTGATTCAGTTTGGTTTGATTTTTGCATTTTTTTCATGGCTAAACCCGATCCAAACTAAACTGAACACTAACAGGTTGTATTTTTTTTTGTTTTTTAAAATGCCCTGCTAATACACATATCAAAGTGAATAGTAGAGAAATCACAGATCTAACAAATTTGTATAATAGAGAGATCATGTACTGTACTCACCTTTATAGTCATTGAAGAAAGCCTCCATCGTCAGTCACATCGCCATCGTCGATGGACTCACATCGTCAGTTTTGGGATACGCCTTAAGCTCGAGCTGTTGGAAAGTTGTCGATGAGGAAGAAGAACGACTATTGTAGTGGCTCATTGGTAGAGTCACAACATTGGACATTAGTGGAGAATGACTGTGAAGGCATGCACAAAGAAAGGGTAAGAGTGAGAGTGAGGTGCGTGAGGGTGAGGCTAGAGTAGTGTCACCGAAGTGAGGGCGAGTGGTGGCTAGGGTATTGGGGACGGCAGCAGTAGCGGCACTAGGGTTTAGAGAGTGGGATCGAAAATAGAAAATTGATAAGAGAAATGAATTATGAAAATATGTTTTCTGTTGTGTATTAGGGGCAAACAACAACACAATGCTCGATGGCAACCTTTTTTTTTTAAATAGTTTGAATCGGTTTGGTTTGGTTTGGTTTCCAAATCATGGAAATCGAAAACCAAACTAATCTTGATTGGTTCTAATCGAGTTTTACCCGATCAGACCCAAATACTCGAACCGAATTGAGATTCGATTTTTTTGGGTTCGTCAGGTCATCTAAACCAATTTACACCCCTAATTTCCAAGACCTTTAAGCTTAAAGGCTACTCAGGAAGAATTTGGTTCTGACCTAAGCAGCTTAAGAGCACCAGGATAGAACACCTTCCAATGCCACTGAGCTCACACCTGCATGCATGTTTTGGTGGTTATCACAAACTCAAAACCAGTTAGCACCAAAATCATTACTTGATATATCATTGCATGCATATGTAATGTGTAAGTGTGTGTCTCTATGGTGCACTTTTTTCTTGAGCAACAATATTTAACGGCTTTGCTTTTGCATTTGTCACAGTCCAGTTGCATCTTTATGACTATTTTTTGCTACAAAAGTAGATAGTTTGATATATATAACTCAGATCGAAGGTTGACCTCGTCAGAAGGTCAGGTCACAAAGTTAACGGTTCAACTGTAAGTCAAACGAACTGGAAAACCTAGACAAAGAAAAAAATATTTCTTAAAAAATTTTATATAAAAATTTACTTGATATAAAATATATTATATTAAAAATATTAAACAAAAAATACTATATGAAAAAAATACTTCCAAACAAACAATGATAATAACATATTGGTTGCATAATAAATTAAGAAATTAATAATAATATTTAACAAAAACATATATGGTCTAGTGGATGAATACACTTTACGACAAAGACCTTCAAGTATAGTGTTCAAATCCTAAAAATTAAATTTTTGTTACGTTTAAGAGGGAAAAAAAAAACCCAACTTGGCTCAACTTAGCCGGCTGGGTCACTGAGTCAATTTGGTTTTCACCGGATCGATTAGAAAATTGGTCTAATAGATTGACTAGACCAGACTGGAGCCTCGATTTTGGGTTTTCCAAGTTGACTGGCTGGGCTGGTCTAGTCCATACAGCTGTGTACAAAATCCAAACAAAAAGTGAATGAATCTTCATGAGAAATTCTCAAGTATTCTTGGAGAAAAACAAGTTCTTACTCACTATTATTTAATGTATGTTACTTCATTTAATGTGTAACATCTTAGCTTTATTTAGATTATTGTTATCTCTTATTTTAATATTATTTTTTATTCATCATGTACATGCAATGCAATCAATAATTTGTATGTGTGATATGAGATATCATCTTCATGTTTTGATTACTTGAAACAAATGGCTCTACTTTATCTGTTGTGACTTAATCCGTGATATCAAGCCGTGTTCTTCGTGATTTTTTTATGAGAACGTGAGATCGAGTGCCTAATTTTTTTGCCTCTCTATATACAGGGAAGTCCACTGTAATTCTTCTTTTCTTTTTTCCTCCGTTGCTGATGGAGCATTGCTAGTTGACTCTAAGCCCAATGCACACCAAGTGAAGTACTGTACAAATAATGACCTACTAATGTGTCATCTTTGGGTTTAAATAATAGAAATGCATGACTCAACTGGTAAACTCTTGTAATGGATCCTAGGACTGAGACAGTATAATGAAATCTCGTATTCACAATATAAAGAAATAATTTAGGGAAATTAAGTCTAGGGCATGTCCCTTCTAGAGTAACTTGTATCGGTGGGCTGTTGATTAATAAATGTATTAAAAGTTTCCAATGGTTGAGAGTGGAACTAAAAATATTCAATAATTATGGAGAGATTTTTAGGTGTTTTATGAAAATTCTCTTGCTCTACATTTTTAAATGTGTTACATTAGTTGTAACATTAAAAATGTAGCTAAAGTATGAGACAATAATAACTCACAAAGTTAATGTGACACACATTCAATAATCCAAAATAAAAGACATATCTTACTCTGAAAACAACTAGAATTTCTCTTCGACTTTGTTATTTGCATACAAAAGTTTCTACACCATTCTTATACTTTTCAATAAACCAATATTCAAACATGGTTCATCAAGAATTTATTCATACTTAATCACTTAGAGTTGGCAAAACGGGTTCAATCCGTTGGGTTAACCCGTTAACTCATTATTTTTAAACGGGTTGAGTTCAATGTTTAAACTCGTTTTCATTTTCTAACCCGCACAACCCGTCCTGCTTAATCCGCGGATTAAGCAGGTAGGGGAACGAGTCAACCCGTTGGGTTGCTAGTTTTTTTTTTAAATATTTTCATTTTGTTTTTTGTAACTTTTTTCTCTTTACTCTTTTTAGTCTTTTCTTTCCATTCTAGATTTGTATCTACTCTTTCCATGAGTGAGGACTATGACTCACTATTTTTGTGTCTCATTTTATAATATTTTTTATTTTTTTATACATTTTTTTTATTTTTTAGGCGGGTTAAGCGTGTTGATCCGTCAATCCGCCCAAATTTTTCATTTTATCCTTTATGCTGATCAATCCATCAACCTGCCAACCCGCCCTAAAACAGTGTGGGTTGACTTTTCTAACTCATTTATCAAAACGAATCAACCCAACCCGCCCCCGTATTTTGACGGGTTAAGACAGGTCAGGACGGGTTGATCCGTTTTGCCAACTCTCTGAACCAACAGTTATGGTTCAAGTGGTAAACAAGTTTGAATTAAGCGATTGAAGGATCTCTGCAATGTACACATTGGGTAGGGCAACCTCAGTGTTCCAAATAGAATTAATCTCACACCTAAAAGGTGTAGAGATACCCAAGCAAAAAGAAAAGAATACACAATTCTTACATTTTTTCAATTAATCAATATTCATAGAATGAGCTGAAAAGATGTTATTAGTCCATTTTCTAATCTATATATCTTGTTAATTAATAATTGAGTTATTTTTAACCAAATTTGCTGATATAAAAATGATATAAAAATGGTGTACATAAAACACTGTGTACCAATTTTGAAAAAAGTTCGTGTTTTGATGGGAGGGCTCCCGACCCAACACATATATATATATAGCATATTCAAAGCATAAATGAAGACTTTTGCGCAAAAAAAGAAGAAGAAGACAAATCTTAATAGTTCTGAAGTCAAAATATAACCCATTATTTCTGTGAAAATATAACATAATTTAATTTTAAATACTATCAACAAAGGGTTTTGGATGTAGTGGTTAGCGAGCCATACTCTTAAGGGGGGGTTGGTTTTACAGTAATTCTTGTGAGAATAATTTAGTCAATTAAATAAAAAAAAATATTTCATACTTTTCGGACTAGCTAGTTGTTTCTCTAATAATCTCTCCTATCTATCGTTGTTTATTAAAACTACTGTTGATGAAAATATGTTTTTAGGGGGAGCCAATCTATAACTCTTATGGGGAACATGCACAATTAAACACAATTAAGTGCATGCATGCACCTATTGAGATAGTATCTTTATTGACTAGTGCTATTGCGTTTTATACTTTGTTATGGTAATATGATCTTCAATATTACTCTTTAGAGGAGCATGATCTCAAGTTTTAACTGCTAAAAGATATAAACTTGAAACATTTGGGGTCTGAGACCCTACTTCAGGTGATGTTAGCTAGATAACAGAATGATTTGGAACAGGAGAAAGGGGTGGACTGGGAAAGTGGCCCACTTTTCTCATCTTCATGTTGGGCTCTTGGGCTTGAACTGGGGAAAGATCCTGGCCAGTGGATGCTTGGAGAAAGACAAAAAATGTCGGAAAACTAAAAAGTTTTGGTTTAAATAAAGAAAAAGAGAGAGAGAGAGAGAGAGAGAGAGAACGTGGAGAGGATGGGAAAAAAAATTACAGAGCAAATTGAGGGCACGTGCCCTAAGTGGGTCGTCATAAGACTCAACGGTGAGAGATGCAAAGTGCAAACAGAAAACTAGTGGGTAGTTAATAGTAACGTCACATATATGATAAAGAGTTTGTAAATATATTATTATGGTATGAATATTTTTATGAAATTTTTGTTAGATCTTACACAGTTTTATATCTACATGACCGTTGATCAAGTTGAATTTCTTGGCATTTTCCAAGCGACGAAGGTCAGTCAAAAGGCGCAGCTTGAAGCATTTATTTTTTGAGAAATTCTTACATGTTCTAGCAACAATAAGAATTTCTTACTTTGTATCATTAATTATATATCATCTTATTTATATGAGTCATTATTGTCCTATATTGTAACAAGAGAGGGATCAACTTACACCAGTATAAATTTTTTTTGACTTACACTCATTTTTAACTGTTAGATCCACTTTCATCTAATGGTTACTTTTAATGAAATCATCTTAACTATTAGATAAAAGTGAATCTAACGGTTAAAAATGAGTGTAAGTCAAAAAAGACTTATACTGATGTAAACCGATCCTCCCTCTTGTAACAATATTTTTAAATGTTATATTATACAGTAAATAGTATAGAAGAACTTTTTTCTTATTCTAAAAATATTTAAGAATTTCTCTTGTATGAGTTTATTTGATCCAACCGACGGCATCTTGGTTATACAAGCATAATAAAAATAAAGGAAAAGAGATAAATAAAGTTTGTTTGGAAGACAAAATTAGAATTACATTTCAAAATTTTAATTTTAATTTTAATTATGTTAAAATTGGAATTGATTAAGAATCTTAATATTTATATTTAGAGTAAATAAATAATTGAGGTATAACATTGCAATTTTGAATTGAATTGGAGAGTATTGCCGGTGACATTGGTCAGTGGACGTTGCCAATGACTATAGTTAGAGGATGCTGCCGGTGATAGTAATCAGAGTATGCAATGGATGTCATAGGTTATGGTGGTTGATGGATGTTGTCAATGATGATGGTCGGAGTGCACCACCGACAGTTGAAGGATGTTAGCAATGACTTGGCCGGCATAGGCAACAATGATTGCTAGTGTATGTGACAATGATAATGAATAATAATTATAATATATTATTTTTAATTTTTTGTTTGGAATTATAATTCTTATAGTCTAAGTTAATAATTAAAAATAATATAAAATACTTATTTTTTAATTTCATGAAATTAAATTCAAAATCGGAATTATAATTTCAATTTACACACCAAATAAGATAATTGAAATTGGACCTAATTAGGAGGTCCAATTCTAATTCTAAAGTTCAATTTCAAACCTAATTCTATAAGCTAAACGGCACCTAAATGAATAATACATATAAATTCACCATAGTTTTTTTTGACATACATATGAAATTGACCATATTTTTTTGTGGTATTTTATGTTATGGGTATGATTATAAATGTGTTCCTTTTTCCCAATTTTACAAGAACTCCCTCATAATAAATAAACAAAAATATGTTGAGTTTGACCTTGAAAGTTAAAATTGAATTTTGATTATAACATATTATATATGTGTAAGATTATTATATGACTTGTGTTTGTCAACGTGCTTACAATGTTTTAGATCTTCTCATCCTTCATTTTTATTTTGTTGAAAGATAGAAATTCATTATTTAAAATGAAAAGAATATATAATTCCCAAATAGAGATAGAACCAGATACTATCCAATATCACTTAAAGAATTACAGGAAGATGCAACTACATAATATGATGTTTAAAGAAAACAAACTCAATTTATTGCTAAAGAGACCACAAGAGGAAGACATATTCAAACTGGGCCTGGAGGTATCTCACTCTCTCTGGCCATGTCAGCAGGGTGATGCAAGTTATCCAAGCAAACTCACTTACGTACCCTCTCCTTGATTAACAGCACCATGGCCTCTCTTCTTCTAACTAAGTTCTCCTTTACTGATCACTGCGATGCTTGCTTCTATTATGGTGATTGAGTTTTTCCTATTTGGCTTACGGTTGCTAGAAGATGCGGAGCTTTTATTAAGCCTCATAGTCGTAGTTATTTGGGTTCTTCGGCTTTTGAGATAGAAATTGCATTATGAAAGGAGGGGCCGGGGATTGCCTGGCTCCTATCAGCTTGTAAAGCATGGCTCTCAAGAGTTGGTTCTTGGCATTCAGCCTTTGACATACCTGGCATTCAGCTTCTCAAGTTGCATCACTCTCCTCAAGGAGAAATATTCTCCTTCTTGTTAGATGAATTATGTGCTTTATATTATTATTATTATTATTATTATTATTATTATTATTATTATTATTATTATTATTATTATTATTATTATTATTATTATTATTGTGTGTTGGGAAATTGCAAGTGTGAGTTGTGAGTGGAAGAAGTCTCACATTGGATAGAAATGAATTAAGAGAGGAGTTTATAAGTGGAAAGAACTCATACACCTAATGTCTTAAGGTTTTGGGTTGATATGTGATATCTAAACTCACTTGTGGTTCCTCACTTGGATAGAAATGAACTAAGAGAGAAGTTTATAAGTGAAAATGACCCATACACCTAATGCCTTAAGGTTTAGGATTGATATGTAGTGTTCAAATCCACTTGTGATTTCTCACTTAGTTCATTGTTGAAGATCTTCCCGCTATTTATGGCTCCCCCAATATTAACATTATGTAATAAAATTTTGAAATTGTCATGTATAAACTAGGTCAACACGTTATATTTTTTTAACGTACTGAATTTCTTTCTTATTTGTATGAAAAGAATATTGTTAAATTAACTTTCACGCTAAGTGAAATTAAGTTTTTCATCGGATGATTTTAATAGTCTCCCCATCAACCTGAAATAGTTAGAACAATTAATTTTCCTATATGCTAACTCAAAGTCTAATATCGGATAGACCAAATAAAAAGCACTTCTTTTTAACCGATAAAATAATCCTGTTGAATTAGCACGTAATCCTGTTGAATTAGCACGTAACCAGCATGCTTAGACATTAATTGGCATCTACTTCAATATTTAAGACTAAGGTACGATGTCATCTGACAGATTCAATTATTTTATTAAGATAATCATCTCCTCCCCTAACTAATCGTATATCGATAAACCATATAAAATATATATCATTTGTGGTTGATCTTATTTGATTAGTTATGTCTATTAACTCTCTTCTTTTTCGAAGGTTTTTATGATACTTTTTATTTGTAGTGAAGATGATTTCTTTAAAAATTAAGGGACATAAATCAGTCAATGCAATTGACTTGTATAAACTAAATCAATTAAAGACCATGGTGAAGCAAATTAAAGTTGACAAGAAAAAGTTTATGTGGAGTTAGTTATCTCAACATATATCTTCTATATGGATCTGAAGTCTTCGTTTATTTTATATCAATACAATATTTAGTCTTAAGCTATTAAGAGTAACCAATAGCTAGTAAAGAAACTAAATAATTTGTAAGAGGTTGTAATTCCGTGTCTTCTTTAAGATTCAATAGGTTTGATATTATAACTTAGAGGAGTGTAGAAATATACTCTTTGTCAAATTCTTTTTTAACATATTTTCTTTTATTGAGTCATTATACACTAAAATATACTCAAATTTAATTACATATTAATTAAATTAATTATCTATTATCAAAATTAAGTGTGTATTTTAGTGTGTGACACAACTTAATAAAAAAGAATACATTAAGAGTGTGATAAAAAATGTATACCTAACATTCTCCAATAACTTATCACACTTTTAATAGGTTTAATATCTTAAGTTCCATGTAGTTCTAAGAAATTTTAAAAATATAAAATTATATGCTTATTATCAATTTGACCTTTTTACTTTATGATAAGTGCTTAACCACACCCTCCCCCTAAAAGAAAAAGAGCATACGAAACATATGTATCTTTTTCTATCAAGCTCAACTTCAATTCTTTTTGTTTAATAAAACTTTTTTTTTTAATGTATAGCTGTATATGACTCTATCTAGATTAGGTAGGTTGGGTGAGAGAGGTTATGCTTTGTAACAAACAATTAATTATATGGAAAAAATACATCGAATAAGTTCAAATTAAAGATAGTTTGAAACTGTGAAATGGCTTCAAAATTCAAGCCACAGCAACTTGTTGCTTCTTGTCTTTTAGTTGTGGACTCCGATTCCTCTATGTTCCTGGCGAAGACTTCCTAATTTTAATCCTGGAGGACAGGTGATAAAATTAAGCAATGACCCACTTTTGAACAATTAATAATTGATAGTGTTAATATTATTATTCAATAATATGTGTTCCGAAGTAAATTCAGAAGGTACTTGAGATAGACACGTATATGGTGGTTTCTTCCTTAGGTAGCTGCAGCCAAGCGTATGGAATCAGGGGGGTGGATACCTGCAATGGAACTTCAACGCTCAAGTCAGGTAATGCACAAGTAGGTGTTATGTAATGGAATATATTAGATCCTTCCTTAGGTTAACTTAGTCTGGTATATATAGAGAGCGTGACTGGAATCTTCATGTAATTCGTATAGGACAAAGGTACATTAAGATCGTGCCTTGACAGAGGTTTCAGTCTATGATCGTTGCGATCCGTCTCTAATTTGTCGGGACTGTCTCACAATTGTTGAAGTCCGTCTTTGACCTGTCGGGACTATCCTACGATCGTGGAGGTCCGTCTCTGATTTGTCAAGGCTGTCTCCTTAGTAGCCAATCATTTTGGTGGCAGTTATGAGAATCTATATAGGTCTGGCTATCATTGGTGTCCGATGCTATAAACCGAGATCATAAGGCCTTGGCCGGGGTGCTTATGGAGGAGTTCGGTGGTTCACGTGTCGGTCGATCCTTTCAGATGGGACCCTGGACCACGGTCCAGAACAGTTGCCCCCAGCTTGGGGCTTGGATAAGATTCAAGTATCAAGGTATAGGATCATCAGGCTCGCCACGGACTTCGCCCCAGCTTTGAAGCCAGGTTTCGCGGTGTTTCGTGTTGAGGCTGAGGTCCATCATTGAGTACGAGGTACCCCCGAGGTTGGGATGTGGTTGGAGACCGCAGTGGGCCCTTGCCTACATTGTCATTTCTTGTTCCGAGGTTTTCCTCCTCTTGCCCCCGAGTATGGTTCACGGGGTCTTTTGACTTGCAACAGCGTCCTTCATTGGTTTTGGATCCTTTGAAAACCGTTGCTCTTGATTTCCTCGAGAGTTGAGGAGCTTTTAATGGGGAGCGTCAGCTTCGCGCAGTTCCCAACCGTTCGCTGCTCTTGTAGCCAATGGCAATGGGAGAGCATTAGACGAAGTTTTTATGGCTTGACTGGATCTTCCTTTCTTAGGAACCAATCAGAGCGTTCCATCTTTTCTATAAATAAGGGATGTTTGCGTTCGATTTTGGCATTCCCTTCTTCCTCTCTGCGTCTTTATTTGGAAGTGACTTCTCTCAGAGAAATAGTTCCTTCTTTTCTTGTGCGTTTCGGGATAGTTTTGCCTCTTGCGAGGGTTTTCTTCCTGTTCTTCCTCAAATCTCTGAAACTTTATCATGTCTTTGTGACGGTTCCTTGAGTAGATATCTCACTTTCTCAGCGTATTAAAGGTAGATGTCTCACTTTCCCAGCGTACCCTGATTGCTTGTTTGATATTCATCGTTGCTGGGGAGGCTTGAGATATCTGTTGTGTTAGACGGGGGCAACTGGAGGGGTAGGGCCCAAAGTCATTCTCCTTGCCAACAGATCCTAAGAGCAGTCAGATATGTAAGAGGGACTATTGGGACTGCTCCATGGTTTGAAGTTGCTTGGGGTGATCAAGGTTCCGGTGGAACGATCTTCGCACGAAGAAAGTTGTGCCCCGTCCAACAAAGGGGAGTGCTCCCCGGTCTCTACTATCTTGGTGAAGGAGGCCGTGAAGAATGTGGTGGGGCCCCGGGGTTCGGCAACAATGTTTTGTTCTGGGTTGCGAAGCCTATCCACTTTTTCAAGAGGTCGTTTTGCGGGGAGGAGACCGGTGCTGGTTCTAGAGGAAATGTGGATACGACATGACCCGGGATACCGATGATGTTCGTTCCCAGCTCCGGGGTCTTTCATGCCTCTATACTTTTTTTTCCCTCTTCTTGATGTAAGATGACGTATAGAATGAGAGATTAATAAAATTTTTCTTTTGCTTTGAATCTCATGTCCTCTATTTTTCTCTCTTCTGTAAATTGTGGTATTTATATTATACCGGGGTGAGTCCAACGTTCACCTTGACGACGCGATATGTTAAGTTGCCCCCAACTTGGTATTTAGTCGAGACCGGCAAAGTGCCAAGTTTAATAACCTGGATCTAGGGTCTCTGTACCTTAGGGGAACTTTAACCGGGGTAGGTAGGCTTCTGAGGTCTGAACGAGTTTTCCGAGCTCTTGGACCCTATGGTTGTGGGTCTCTTAGTCTACTGGATAACTGTCCTTTGGACTGCCATGATGGCTACGTGGGCTACGTGGTATGCTCGGGTTGAAAGGACGTGCATAGTGCTTCGCGCGCCATGATGAATATCTTTTCAAATCTAAAGTACTCGGACGGAATTGTCCCCTAACCGTAACCCCTATAAGTAGGGTGCTAGCCTTTTTGTTTTATTTCGTTGATTTTCATCAAAACTGGTGGTGATTTCCGACGAGCGTTGTGATGGTGCGAAGCGTTCTAGAGTTTTTGGACTTCCCAGAGCTTGATTTCTACCTTCTATTTCCACCTTTTTCAAGGTATTTCCATTTTCTTGTCTCTGATTCTGTTTATTTTCATTTTGTGAACGGTTATGCACCCTTCCTCTTCTATGAACGAGAGTGGGGAAAACCGTTTTAGCCCCCTATCTTCTGATGGCGTTACCCTACGGAGCACCTCCTCCGTCGTACTGCGTGTGACAGAGGTGTCCTTCCGAGGTTTTAACCTTAGTGGGTGCAGAGGCCAGTGCATGGGTGCATTCAGTCTTCTTCTGTTCGCCCATTGCCATGTTTGGATCTTTGAACTTGACTGGTTCTGACCTTGCGTCTCTTTGTGTCTTCCAGGGATTCAAATGGCCAGAAGGAGAGCGCTCGTTCTTGAGGTGCCTGTCTCGGTTCCAGAAGTTCGTGAACCGGAGAATCAAGAGGACGAGGAGGAGGCGATTCGTATTCACCGAGGTCTGGGGTTTCCTTATACCTGGGTCGCGGACGATGCCTTCGATAGGATCTCCCGCTACAAGTCTGAGGCCGAGTTGGACAAATTAATAGAATACTTGGAACTTACTGAGGGAAGATCTCGGGATGATGAGTTCCTAATCTTGTCCCCGGGGAGAGAACGGGTGTGTTCGACCAGTCAAGCAGGGGAACACTTCATGTTTCTCTACGAGGACTTCTTCACGAGGTTTGGGCTTCGCCTCCCCTTTAACAATTTTCACATTACCGTCCTTTGGACTCTTCATGCTGCCTCTAGTCAAATCCACCCCAATGGTTGGGCAAATATCTTGGCTTTCGAGAGAATATGCCGGTTGTTGGGGTTGCGATGCTCTGATGGGGCGTTCTTCTATTTCCATACGAGGTATTCTGTTCATGGTGCCCGCACTCGTCAACAATCTTGGCTGTCGGTGCGATCTCGGCAAGGAAGAATGGTTTTCTTTCCATACTTGGAAAGTTATAAGGACTTCAAGGAAAAGTTCTTTAAGTTAATGGCGGCCGGCAACACTCGTCCTTTCTGGTTGGGGAGTGGCGGGGAGCCAACATTCAGCCTATACTGAAATCCGGCGGCATGGAGCATTCCCCCCAGTCATTCAAGAGGGAGATCAGCCATCTAAATGACGAAGAGATTGAGTGCATCAATTTCTTCAAAATGTAGGTTGGCGAGGTCGATAAAATCCAACCTAAAGATATATTGGATGCCGTGGATGATATGGAGCTTTGGGCTGTGCTCGGTAGTATAGGCCGTTATTCGTGTTTATTTTCTTTTCCTTTGCTATTTATATGGATCTAATTGCCTGTGTTTGCTTCTTCAGAGAGCTTGGCTGAGATGTCTCAGGAAGAGAACGCGCTGACGAGCGCCGAACTCAATCAAAATTATAACCGAAGTTATTACCTAAACTTGTAGTATAGTGAACAACACCGGATCGTCTCCTCAAGGATCGTAGATGCAATTTGATCAAATCAAGTGAAAGTTAGAAAAAGGGGGTTTTGATGGTTCAAGGATCGCAGATGTGATGAGGATTTAAAGAGAAATAACAATTAAAAGAATAGTCAATTCAGAAATCTATCCGAGATTGGGTGGATTCAATCATAGACCTTTAACAAACACCGAAATACATTTGAATGGTTAACTTGGATCTAACCGAGATCTCTGCATCGATCCGTAATTCATACTAGACAATCGTCCGTAATTCAATTGACAAGTGATAAACACAAATCTGCAATCGCACCATTCATGTAAATATATGTCAATTTAAGCACCGAATTCAATTAACCTAGGCACAAATCAAGTAACCTAACCTCTTCAATTACGTGATTAGTTTAGATCAATCAGTTCTAAATTTCATCACAATACTTAATCTTAAACCAAGATCAAATCAGATCAAACATAAACAGAATCACCATTCATGCATTCAAGATCAAGAGAACAGAAGAAGAAGAGAAAAGGAATTCAAATATAAATCAAATACATTACATAACCAAGGTCTCAAGAATCCAAGCCACAATCTCTTCAAGAGTCCCGAATTGACTAGAAGTGACTTAGCTCTCCATTACAATGAAGGAAAAATATACAAGAACTATAAAAAACTATCTTTAACTCTAAGTGTATGTTGTGGTTAGAGCTCTCCTCATGCTTCCTTTTATAGAGGATTCAGAGTAGTAGTAGATGGGTAGATGAGATTAGTAGGTGGAATTAGTAGGTGAGCTTGGTAGGTGAGCTTGGTAGGTGAGCTTGGTAGGTGAACTTGGTAGGTGAGCTTCCTTGTCTCCGAAAGTATTCATTGCTGAACTCATTGATTTCGTCATTTTTGAGCCAAGTGGTCTTCATGAAAGTTCTAGGAAATTGTCTAAGCTTTCCAATGGCTCTAGAAGCACCCAAAAATTCGTCCTACAGCCCAAGATATGACCCAATTACTACAGACTGCTCAGGACCAGTTTCAGCACCTCTGTTTTGACTTTCAGACCCAATATCTCCATCAAGGAGCCCGAATCAAGTTTTGTGTTTGTCATGAAAGTTGTACATATGGGTCTTAACTTTCAGATCACCAATTTTCAGCCCATTCTATAAACCCAAACTCGAATTATGTTCTGGTTACTACACACTGTTCGGGTTCCAGTCACAAATCCCGTATTCTGATTTCCATGCTCAATTAGCTCCACTAGATGTCTGAATTTGACTTCGAGCTCTTCATCAAAGTTGTAGAGCTCTCTTTTATCTTTCCTACAAGGTAAAATTCATAATTATCAGACATTTAGAACTCAAGATATGGCCAAAATACAGAAACAATGTAAGACTCGAATAATGCTGAAAAATCAATTAAGTCCGATTCGAGTTCAAACTTACAAAACATAATCAAATTCAGTCAATTAAGTACATGAAGAGTGTAAATGACTAATAATGAGGGTTTCTTAATGAATAAAATATGTGATTATCAAATTCTCCCACACTTAGCTTTTTGCACTCCTGGGCAAAACATATAAAACTAAAGTTAGAAGACAAAGACAAACGACACAAACTTAAAAATTAAAAACTCTAAAGGACTCAATGAAGCAAGAAGAGCAACAAGAAATTCAAGGGATCAAAGCATAAATGAGGTAACATTTCTTCACATCTCAAACCAACAAGCAAGGAAACTTCCGTTGAAAAGAATGAATTAAGAATGATGGATCTTCACAAGATTCCCTCTCAATCTCTCAAGTGTTTAAAAGGTAGGTATTTCACTCAATTCAACCCATGAAAATTGCACTACCATAAGCTTGCTTATCTTCTACTTCTCCACTACTCAAAACACATGCACACACAAATCATGAGGACTTTATTCAAGGTTGTAGTGAGGTCAAGGTAATGAGAAGAGGATAAAATGGATATGAGAAGATAAATACCAAAGAGAATAAAAGCAAATGAAAGTGAGTTCAAATAACGAGCATAAAAGTTCATCTCAACTCTAATGTATATCCCTTTACATATTCATTTCCCAATCCTTTTTTCTCTCTCTTTTTTTTTATATATATGAACATAACTATATACATACATTTCTCTTTTTTTTTTTTTTTTTTTAGGCACTCTTTCTTTTCTTTTTTTTTTTTTTCAACAACCATTTTGTACACACACCCCACACTTGTTCAAAAACTCATCCATTAACCAGGCTAATGTTCTTTTATTTCCTAAGGTACAGTAAGAACACGATTTTTCATTTAAGGCACATAATGAGCTAGAAACAAGGAATGGTCAAATAAGCTCAAAGGGGTTAAGCAAAGGAAAATATACAAGGTTGGCAGGAATTAGAGAATTTTCGAGAGGTCAAAAGAGTGCTTGATATCATATTGAAAACAAGGTTGGCTATTTGGTTAAACTAGCTAAGAAAGAGGGCCTCAATCATGTTCATGCATGCAAGTGAAATGTAGCCTCAAAAAGAATCAAAGCAAGTTTTAGAGTGGTCATTAACATGAGTGAAAATCACACAAGAAAGAAGAGAATGGCATAAATGTTGAATCCATCCATTAGGCTCAAAATCTCACAAGGTATGCATTCATCAAACTCAATTCATCAATTCAATCATCCATCACCAAGCATATCAGTTCAAGAAGGGAGAAAAATTATTCAATCATGCAATGAACCCCTTTTTTATTATTTTTTTTTTTTTTTTTTTGAATTTTTTTTTTGAATTTTTTTTTTAACAAACGAAAAGAAACAGAAACATGCTAAAATCTCTCCCCCACACTTAATGTAA
Organism: Ormosia emarginata; assembly: GCA_029884605.1. Taxonomy (NCBI): domain Eukaryota; kingdom Viridiplantae; phylum Streptophyta; class Magnoliopsida; order Fabales; family Fabaceae; genus Ormosia; species Ormosia emarginata. The sequence goes on from JAQQTP010000072.1 coordinate 12,925,640, forward strand.
CATTGTCCTCAATGTGAAAGAAAGAGATAGAAAAGAGCAACACAACCTGATAAGAAGTGAATCAACGCCTAGAGAGAGAAAAGAAACACTTTGTCGGTCTGCCGCAGATCGACCGAAAAGAAATCAAATAAGAAAACGTTAGTACTTCCACAAGTCAATACTAATTAATTACTACCTAAAAAACTCCTTACTCGCCACCAATTAAGATGCGTCTCAAGAGTAAAATGACTCCTCTACTCTGCCATCACTAATTGGTTTAATAAGTCCATGACAATCATATCATACTAAACAAAACAACAACAATTTTTTTTTTTAAATCAAACCCTTTAAAGAGAAAGTTTCAGATCGGGCTCTTGTTTCTTGTTACTTCCTTATTTGCTTCTGTTGACCAATCTATCTGAGCTAATACCGATCGGTACATACTCAAAAGCTTCTAATTTATCAATGAGCTCATCAATAGTGGAGGTAGAGATAAGAAGTTGTCTTCTTAGAAGGAGTGATAAATTTACGTTCCATGACTTTGTCAAGAAAAAATAATGAAGATCAAAGAAATTATTAACATTCAACAAACCAATGGGTTTATGGTGGATGTTCGGTTCGCCCAAGAGACAATTTGAAAAATTTCTTCCAAAGTACCAAAACCACCTGGTAAGGCAATGAATGCATCAGAGTTTTCAAGCATTATCTTCATGCGTTCATGCATTGATGATACCTTAAGTTCCTCCCCAATTGTCTTTCCAGTGATGTTCTGTTGAGCTAAAGTTTCAGGAATGATACCTAGAACCTGACTGTCTCTTACAAAGGCAAAGCAAGTGATACAGCCTCCATTAACCCACGACAACCTCCCCATATACAAGATGAATATTTCTCGCAGCAAGTGATCGACCAAGAGTGCTAGCTGCGTTTACAAACTCTAATCCCTTCCCATAACTCGACCCACAAAAAACACAGACATTTTTGAGGTTACGAATAGAAGGCCCCATTCTATACTCTTCCTCCCTTTGAGTGTTTTCGAGTTTGAAGGAAAATGGAGAAAATGGAGTGTTTAAATAGGAAAAAGAATGGAAAGGGAATAATTGCACCTATGAGGGTAGGTTGGCGGTTGTCGAAAAGGTTGAAATTAAGAGACACGAGAATTTTTTTTTTTTTTTTGACTTCAAGAAACCATCAAGGTAAAGAAGTCTAGAAACCCCCGAAGGACCCCGCTCAAAGGATCGTCTCGTACAAAAATCAAAATACAACAAAATGATACAAAGATAATAGAAAATGATGACATACTGTATGCAGTTTCCATGGCGTATCTTTATCTTTACCGCGTCATGAGTGCAAGTAGACATCACGTTTTTTTTTTTTTTTTTTTGAAATTGTTAGAAAAACTTGATGAAAGATAAGTGTATACTTACTTAAGATTGGGATGGAGGTAGTCGCTCTTTCGGCTTTGTGCCAAAGCATTGTTGACCAAGATTCGACCCATTCAAGACCAAATAAGCAACATAGGGCTCCCAGAAGGGACAAGTGACCATAATACGACCGGTTTGCCTCACATGTGGGATACAATCTACCTTCTTTGTTTTTCAATTAAGAATTTGGATCGAGGATGCATGCATTTCCCCATTCACGGTTTGTGTTACCAAAGCCAACCCTAAGAAGTATACATTTTTTTTTTTATTTTTTTTTGAATTTTTTTTTTGAATTTTTTTTTTTTTTTTTTGTAAAATGCCATGAAGAAGAAGAAGAAGAAGAAGATGATATGTACAGATTGTTTGTGGATATGGCTCACATCTCGCCTCTGGTTTAACGTCCGAATGGCTTAAACGTCTTCTATGAGTCGAGGATAAGCTTCCCATCCAATTTTCTTATAAATTGGCAAACAGGTCTTTTAGAGTCGATTCCCAAGATCGTAGCGTTGTTCTTCATCCTTGAAGAGATTCCACAATTTAAGAATTTCACGATGCACCAATCCACAAGAATGCGTCTCAAGAGTCAATAAGATATCATCTAATGACTCCTTACTCGATCCATTCTTAATGAAGAAAATTTTATCTTCTCTATTTGCGGAAACCATTCCCTTAGTACGACATCGCTTGTTACGGTTCCATCGTCCACATTTGTGACAGACTTGTAACCTTTTTGCTCTTCTCCTTTTAGAATATGAACTTTTCCAAGCCAGGGCATATATGAGTCAAATGAAATTGAGGACTCACCGCTAATCGGACCTTTGCTTCAATTATCCAACAGACATCTTTCGGCATACCCTTGTGCATTAACATTCTCAATCTCTCACATCGAACTTTGTAGATTTTTCTCGAGCATTTTGAGGAAGAGAAGGAAAATGTTTTCTCGGTTTGAAAGAATGACATCCATTTTGAAGGAGAAGAAGGGTTCGATTATTTTGGGAAAGCGAAGAATAAACCGACTCAAGAGTCACGGAGTACCGTATCCGCCACTTAACCTAAGCAACACAAAGAACTCAAGAACTTGGTTTTCCGGGAATGATTGAGTCTTTGTCCATTAACCTTAAGCGCATTACCATTCCTAGGATCCTCGGTATCCGATCTTTGAGAGGATACGCGTGTCGACAACAAAAGAACCACGCCACCTAGATCTCAATTTTCCAAGGAGTAGGTGCAGATGATAATCTCAAAGCGAACTTTTGACTAATTTCGCAGACTTTTGCAAAAGGTGTAACGGACCTTTAATAAAGTAGGCCAATAAAATCTATCTTGCAAGATTTTCGCAGATTGTTGTCATTGAAGAAAAAATGACCTCCACATGCTTCGAGCGACTCTACCTACCTCATTGTCGGGCACACAAATTGCTTTTTTTTTTTTTTTTTTTTTTTTTTTTTTTTTTTTTTTTTTTTTTTTTTTTTTTTTTTTTATTCATAATGCGGATGGAGAAGGTTCATCACCTCCACTTCGCATTCTCTCGGAAGTTCATGATCTTGTTTGAGGCGGTGTCCATTTACGATGAAAGCTTTGGCGGTGACCTCACTTTTAATCCGAATGACACCGGAAGGAAAAACATTAGTAACAATAAATGGTCCATCCCATCTAGACCTTAATTTGCCGGGCATGAGTCGGAGGCGGGAGTTATAGAGGAGAACTTTTTGACCAATCTCAAATGTTTTCCTCGGAATTAACTTATCATGGAAGGCTTTGGTCTTCTCCTTATAAAGTTTGGAACTTTCATAAGCCTCCAAGCGGATCTCCTCCAATTCTTTGCAGTACCGGTATGACTTCTTCTCCAAACACGCTTGATCTAGGTCCAAGTTGCACCTTTTCACCGAGAATGCTCGATGCTCAATTTCCACCGGTAGGTGGAGGCTTTTCCAAAAATAATCCGATACGGAGACATCCCGATTGGTGTCTTATAAGCAGTCCGGTAAGCCCATAAAGCATCCTCAAGCCTCTTGCTCCAGTCCTTTCGTTAGGTTGAGCTGTCTTACGGAGTATCCGCTTAATTTCTCTGTTGGAGACCTCGGCTTGCCCATTGGTTTGGGGGTGGTAAGGTGTAGAAACCTTGTGTTGGACTCCATACTTCTTCATCAAAGCCTCCATGCTTCGATTGCAAAAATGTGAACCTTGATCACTAATGATGGATCTCGGGACTCCAAACCTACGAGAAAATCGTGATCTAATAAAATCCACAACAACTTTAGAATCATCGGTCCGAGTGGCCTTAGCCTCCACCCATTTAGATACATAATCCACTGAAAGCGAGAATGTAAACAAAACCAAATGATACAGAAAAGGACCCATAAAGTCAATACCCCAAACATCAAAAATCTCACGAGAATAATAAGGGTTTCGGGGCATTTCATTCCTACGAGAAGTATTCCCTGTTCTCGGCATTGATCACAAGATTTGCAAAACATATATGCATCATGAAATAGAGTGGGCCAATATAATCCGAGTCTAAAACTTTCCTAGCAGTCCGTTGAGGACCGAAGTGGCCGCCACATGCAAGTTTATGACAAAAGCTAAGAATGGAATGGAATTCATCATCAGGCACACACCTCCTAATTACTTGGTCACTGCAAAATCTCCATAAGTAAGGATCATCCCACACATAATACTTTGACTCACTTTTCAATTTATCAATCTTAGCCTTAGTGAAATGTGCAGGTATTGCGTTAGCAACCAAGAAATTAATCAAATCAGCAAACCAAGGGATGTTGCCTTGCAGCTTGAAAAGCTGCTCATCAGGGAAAACATCATGGATGGGAAAAACATCTGCCTCCCTTTCAATTCGACTCAAGTGATCAGCCACCAAATTCTCCGCTCCACTCTTGTCACGGATCTCAATATCAAACTCCTGGAGGAGCAACATCCACCTAATCAACCGGGGCTTGGCATTGGGCTTCTTCAGGAGAAACTTCAATCTTTGCGCATGATCCGAAAACACAACCACTACGGAACCAAGCAAATATGATCGAAATTTATCTAAAGCAAAAACAATTGCTAAAAGTTCCTTTTCGGTTGTGGTGTAGTTGATTTGTGCAGGATCTAAAGTTCTCGAAGCATAGGAAATGACATGAGATACTTTACCGACCCTTTGTGCAAGAACGCTCCCAATGCATAATTAGAGGCATCACACATCAGTTCAAATGGAAGTGTCCAATCCGGCGGTTGGATGATAGGTGTCTTGGTCAATGCACGCTTCAATTGATTGAAGGCATCCCGGCACTTCTTGTCAAAGTGAAACTCCACATCTTTTTGCGTAAGTTGGATAGCGGAAGTGCAATTTTCTTTGAAATCCTTTATGAACCGCCGATAGAAACCTCGCATGACCAAGGAAAGAACGAATCTCCCGCACGCATGTGGGGTAAGATAGGCATGAAATAACATCTATTTTTGCGGGATCTACCTCAATACCCTCACGAGATATCACATGCCCTAAGACTATACCTTGTTCTACCATGAAATGACATTTCTCAAAATTTAGAACGAGGTTAGTCTTAATGCATCTATGCAAGACACGAGCAGGACTATCTAAACATGCATCAAAGGAAGATCCATAGACAGTAAAATCATCCATGAATACGTCCATGCAATTTTCTAAAAAATCGAAAAGATACTTACCATACACCTCTCGAAGGTGCACGGAGCATTGCATAGACCAAAGGGCATCCTCCGTATGCAAATGTGCCAAATGGACAAGTGAAAGTAGTCTTCTCTTGGTCTTACGGGGCTATATGAATCGAAAATAGCCCGAATATCCATCCAGGAAACAATAATGTGACTTGCCACTAACCGCTCCAACATCCGATCAATGAAGGCGGCGGGAAATGATCCTTTCTCGGTAGCCTGGTTGAGCCGCCTATAATCAATGCAAACTCGCCAACCTGTTTTGAACTCGTGTGGGCACAAGCTCATTGTTCTGATTCGCAACCACTGTGACCCCAGATTTCTTGGGAACCACTTGCACGGGGCTCACCCATTGACTGTCAGATATGGGATAAATAATGCCAGCTTGAAGTAGCTTTGTAACTTCCTTCTTCACCACATCTAGAATCGGGGATTTAGTCTCCTTTGGGTTTGTCTAACTGGTTTGATCCCTTCTTCCAATAAAATCTTATGCATGCATGTGGAGGGACTAATACCAAGAATATCTGCAAGAGTCCATCCGATGGCTTGCCTATTCTAGCCTCAAAATCTGCAGTAATTTTTCTTCTTGATCAGGTTGTAAGTTTTTAGCAATGATCACTTAGGAAGTGTCTCACCATCTCCCAAATATGCATATTTAAGATGGTCAGTAAAGTCTTCAACTCCAAGGATGGAGGTTGTACAATGGAAGGTAACAAGTGATCTGAAACAGCTAACTCAGCAACATTAATTTCAAGCATGGTACTGACTCTCATTCTCAATTGTTGCATCATCAAGAATTTGTATCATTACTCATAATGAGAATAAATCTCGGCACATACGCAAAGCACATGGTTCAACATCACAAGTGGCACATGTATCACAAGAAAGCAGAACCAAGATAGTCAACAATATCGGGGAATTCAAAGCATATAAATCAAGTATAGACATCATCAACCAGCATCTCAATCATATCAACATGGAAAACAGAATGCTCCTCTAGGGGGTGTCTCATGGCATCAAAAATGTTAAATTGTACCAAATCGTCGCCAAACTCCATAGAAAGGGTGCCAGCATGCACGTCTATCTTGGTCTTGGCGGTCTTGAGAATGGTCTGCCTAGAATCAATGGAGCATGGTTTGTTGGAGACTCATCTTCCATGTCCGAGAATGTAGAAATCTCTTTGGAAAAATCAACTCATTCACCCGAACTAACACATCTTCCAGCACACCTGCAGGATGAGCAGTGGCTCTATTTGCCAACTGAATCACGATACCAGTGGGTTGCAAAGTACCAATGTTTAAACACTTATACACTGACATGGGCATGACATTGATCGAAGCACCCAAATCTAGCATTGCATGCTCAAATCTAGAGTTGCCAATTGTGCAAGAAATTGTGAAAGTTCCAGGATCTTTGCATTTCTGTGGCATGCTTGGCAGAATCATTGCAGAAACATTTCTACCCATGTTGATCTTCTCATCCCCTTTCAACCTTCTCTTATGAGTGCACAACTCCTTGAGAAATTTAGCATATTTTGGAATTTGCTTGATTGCATCTAGGAGGGGAATATTGATTTCCACTTTCCTGAATGTCTCCATGACTTCTTTTTCCATTTCTGCTTGCATTGTTCTCTTGGATTGTGTGATCCTATTTGGAAAAGGTAATGGAATGGTAACATCTGAATTCTCTGCAATTTTCTTCAGTGGTATAGATTTCTGGACTGAATTATCCATTTCTCTGCCGTTTTTGGTCAATTTCTGATTCTTTGTAAGGTTGGAACATCAACTTCTTTGCCACTTCTCAAGGTAATTGCACTTACGTTGCCTCTTGGATTGTTGATTTGTTTGTGAAGGCAATTGGCTAGAACCTTGACTCTTTAGCTCGCTCACGGTGGTTGCCACCGCCCGATTTGAGTTTGTAAATTGAATGTTGGCACCGACGTTCTGCTGCTGGGCCGAATGTTATTTATGGCCATTTGTTTCATCAGGTCTTCCAATGATGGCTCACCGATTTGGAGTGGATTGAATGAGGATTTGAACGACGAAGTTCTTTGTTAATCGAATGCGGGGGTATTTGTTGGTATTTGTTGCTTGGACTGCTGACTTGGTATCTAAATTGTTGTTCTTCTTTGGTGGGTTTGTTTGTTCTTCTTGGTGAAATTCATTGTTCTTTGGCTAGGATTCCCATATCTCAAATTGGGATGGTCTCGCCAACCAGGATTATAAGTACTAGAAAATGGATCATATCTAGATTATTGCTGTTGTTGCTGATATTGGGGTCTACCAGGAAAAACACCAGCTGCAGCAACACATTGATCTGGAAAGGCGGGACCATCTTCCTGAAGTGTAGGGCATGAATCAGTAGGATGAGATGAATTAGAGCAAATTCCACACACTGATGCAGTCATCTGCATGGGTGGTTGTTGACCCACTGCTATCTGTCTTACCAAAGAAGTCAATTCATCTAGTCTGTGTTCCATTCTTTGTTGGTCCATATGAGATGCTTGAATTTCATTAACTCCTCTGGTTGCGGTGATGATCCGCGAGCCAAACTGTTGGGTATTGGCTGCTATGTTTGCTATCAGATCTCTTGCGGCGGTAGGAGTTTTGTCTACTAAGGCTCCTCCAGAGGCAGCATCGATCATGCTTCTATCATTTGGCAACAAGCCCTCATAAAAGTATTGAATCAAGAGTTGGTCACTAATTTGGTGATGAGGCAGCTCGAACACAACTTCTTGAATCTCTCCCGGTATTCATGCAAAGTCTCACCGGACATACGTCGATGCCACATATATCCTTCCTAATTGCGGCGGCTCTCGGGCAGGGAAGAATCTCTCCAGGAACAACCTCTTCATGTCATTCCAACTTCGGTGAACCTGGTGAAAGATAAAACAACCAATCTTTGGTGCATCGACAAGTGAGAAGGGAAATGCCCTTAACTTGATGTGTTCCTCGGAGATGCCTTGTGGCTTCATGGTTGAACACACAACATGGAACTCTTTCAGGTGCTTATGAGGATCTTCACCCGCAAGACCATGAAACTTTGGTAACAAGTGTATCAAACCAGATTTTAACTTTCAAAATCTGCATCAAGATCGAGGATATTGAATGCACAAAGATTGGTACGATACATCAGGAGCAAGAAGTTCCTTAAGGGTTCTATTATGCATGTTATCACCATGATTTCAGGATTACTTAAGTTATCAGGTTCACTCCCAAAATTAGGTTCAGAATTAACTCTGGAATTTATCACACGAGCTCTAATTAATCTATGCAAGGTCCTATCAATCTCAGGATCAAGATCAAGCAAGATATCAGGATTGGACCTAGTCATGCATCAACTAAAGCACAAAAACACAAAAATCGCAACTAAGCAAAATACACTAAACAACACTCAAAATATGCAAAAATAAATCTAGTTAATATGTCTAAACATTTTTAAAAATTATGGAATCAACACAGAACAAAATCTACATAAAAATGAAACTAGAAAATGCAATAAAAAATATTAAAAAAATTGAAAAAGTGGTCTAAATGATAGAATTTCGAAAAACCAGGGGTGACCTCACAGTTTCTGTGAGTCTTGTTTATCAGGCTGTTTTCCTTCAACCGACCAAGTTTCAGCTCATTCTGGGCATGTTGCAGTTCGAAAATTGCAATAGTTACCCGTAATCACCTGTTTTTCCGTCTTTCCTAAATCAGAAAAATTCAAAAGCTAGGATAAAAATGTTAGTATGGTATGAACACTGTTAGTAAATGAAAAATAACTGTTAGAATAGGTAAGAAAGAACAAAAATTAGTAAGGTTACTCAAAATGAAAAGATTACACCTACGAGATCCCCGGCAACGGCGCCAAAATTTTGACGTAGCCGAACTCAATCAAAATTATAACCGAAGTTATTACCTAAACTTGTAGTATAGTGAACAACACCGGATCGTCTCCTCAAGGATCGTAGATGCAATTTGATCAAATCAAGTGAAAGTTAGAAAAAGGGGTTTTGATGGTTCAAGGATCGAGTGACAAGATTTAAAGAGAAATAACAATTAAAAGAATAGTCAATTCAGAAATCTATGAGATTGGGTGGATTCAATCATAGACCTTTCAACAAACACCTGAAATACATTTGAATGGTTAACTTGGATCTAACCGAGATCTCGCATCGATCCATAATTCATACTAGACAATCGTCGTAATTCAATTGACAAGTGATAAACACAAATCTGCAATCGCACCATTCATGTAAATATATGTCAATTTAAGCACCGAATTCAATTAACCTAGGCACAAATCAATAACCTAACCTCTTCAATTACGTGATTAGTTTAGATCAATCAGTTCTAAATTTCATCACAATACTTAATCTTAAACCAAGATCAAATCAGATCAAACATAAACAGAATCACCATTCATGCATTCAAGATCAAGAGAACGAAGAAGAAGAAGAGAAAAGGAATTCAAATATAAATCAAATACATTACATAACCAAGGTCTCAAGAATCCAAGCCACAATCTCTTCAAGAGTCCCGAATTGACTAGAAGTGACTTAGCTCTCCATTACAATGAAGGAAAAATATACAAGAACTATGAAAAACTATCTTTAACTCTAAGTGTATGTTGTGGTTAGAGCTCTCCTCATGCTTCCTTTTATAGAGGATTCAGAGTAGTAGTAGATGGGTAGATGAGATTAGTAGGTGGAATTAGTAGGTGAGCTTGGTAGGTGAGCTTGGTAGGTGAACTTGGTAGGTGAGCTTCCTTGTCTCCGAAAGTATTCATTGCTGAACTCATTGATTTCGTCATTTTTGAGCCAAGTGGTCTTCATGAAAGTTCTAGGAAATTGTCTAAGCTTTCCAATGGCTCTGGAAGCACCCAAAAATTCGTCCTACAGCCCAAGATATGACCTAATTACTACAGACTGCTCAGGACCAGTTTCAGCACCTCTGTTTTGACTTTCAGACCCAATATCTCCATCAAGGAGCCCGAATCAAGTTTTGTGTTTGTCATGAAAGTTGTACATATGGGTCTTAACTTTCAGATCACCAATTTTCAGCCCATTCTATAAACCCAAACTCGAATTATGTTCTGGTTACTACACACTGTTCGGGTTCCAGTCACAAATCCCGTATTCTGATTTCCATGCTCAATTAGCTCCACTAGATGTCTGAATTTGACTTCGAGCTCTTCATCAAAGTTGTATAGCTCTCTTTTATCTTTCCTACAAGGTAAAATTCATAATTATCAGACATTTAGAACTCAAGATATGACCAAAATACAGAAACAGTGTAAGACTCGAATAATGCTGAAAAATCAATTAAGTCCGATTCGAGTTCAAACTTACAAAACATAATCAAATTCAGTCAATTAAGTACATGAAGAGTGTAAATGACTAATAATGAGGGTTTCTTAATGAATAAAATATGTGATTATCACGCGCTAGCCATTCTTGAAGCTCTGAGGACCAGAAGTGAACCGGGGCCGTCGGATCTCACCGCCGACGTTGTGCCAGTCTTATCACCCTGTTAGACCGAGGTACCGATTGCGGAGTGGGAACCGATCCAAGTGGAGGATTCCCCTCCGCCTACGAGGCGTAAGAGAAAAGCGGCAAGCGAGGGACAATCAGACAACCGGGGTAAGAGGATCGCGGTTGAGGAAGACATCGGTCCAAACAGCAAAGGACCAATCAATTTGTACTGCGAGAATTCGGACCCCTGCGAGTTCATCGACTTCCAACTCTTAGATGAAAAGGTCAAGGCTAAACTAGCCCCACATAGCATGAAGGATACCTTCCCTTGTTTTGAGACTCTAGGTCTCCATCTTGCCTTGGAGGCTCGGTACTTGGAGCATATGGTTGAGGACCATAAGTAGAAGTTGGCGGAGAAGGTTGCTGCTGCGGAGCGAGACGAGAATCAGGCTCTTGGAGCAAAGGAAGAGGCTGTAAAGGCCAAAAACGATGTTGAAGCCCATGCCCTGGAGTCTGAGGGTGAAGTGGTCGCCCTGAAAGAGGTGGTGAAAGATAAGGAGGCCAACCTGACAGAGGTTAGGAGATGTATGGCCGAACTAAAAGCTGAGGTTGAAGGTCTTCGCACCGGGAACAAACGTCTTGATGGCCAAGTTACTTCCTTGCGGGGCAATGTTGGGAAACTGATTACTACCTGCACCAATATCAAGGAGGAGCAGTTTCAGAATGCCATTAACCAAGTTCAGCTCTTTAATCCCGGGATTGATCTAGTTCTGGATTCCCTGGACTCCGGGAAGATAGTCTGAGATGGCCAACTCGCCCTTCCTCGTCTTGCTGCTGAGGGTCCTAGTGTTGAAGGTTCTTCCGCCGAGGCCCACGGTTCAGATCCCCCTGCGGAGTAATTTTGGTGTTTTTTCTTGCCCCCTGCGTGAGGTTTTATTTTTGTATGGACAAAAATGTTGCTTTGTATTTCGGGATTTTTTAGTCAAGTTGATTTCTGTTGTATTCTTTTTGTCTATTCTAGGTCCAACGCCCTTTTTGACTTTGCGAATTTGAGGAGGAACCACGGTCTGGGTCCAACGCCCATTATCGATGAGCGCTTTAGGGTTCCCTTTTAGGACTTTGCGTGATAAAAAATTTAGAAACCTTGGCTTGGGATCTGATGTCCAAAGTGGATTGGCATTTGGGGTCTGTGCCTAAGGTAAGAAACCTTGTCCGGGGTCCATTATCAATTGCTTTAGTATTTAGGATGCCGCGTGACTTTGGTCTGAGAGACTGGTCCTTACCGGGGTCTTTCGTGCTTATGGTTTGGTGCGAGAATTTTTCTGAGTCAGGATTTTTCTACTACACGACCTATCTAGCACAATACAATTTCCCGGGTGGTACCATGGGTCCTTCGTGCTTATGGTTTGGTGCTAGAATTTTCCCGAGTTGGAATTTTTCTACTGTACGACCTATTTAGCACAAGACAACTTCACGGTTGGTATCATTGCTTCTTGGGACGTCGTGGTGGGTCTATGAAAATTTCGTTCAATCAGAATGCATTAACTCTGTGGTGCTTGTTTCATTAAATATCTTGAAGGACTAAGGTCCATGTGACAATTGGGGCAGATAAAACATAAGGTAGACTAGGAGACTAGGCCTTAAAAGGCACTTAGCTGTAATACTTTCTAAGTTTATCTGCGTTCCAAAAATTCTTCATTGGTTTGCCCGTCAACGTCTCTAGAGTGTAAGCTCCTTTGCTAGTAGTGATTACGATACGATAGGGGCCTTCCTAGTTAGGGGCTAATTTCCCTTGGGAGGCATTCTTTCCGCCGATGTCAGCTCTGCGGAGTACTAGATCTCCTGGCTGGAACCTTCTAGGAACCACCTTCAAGTTATATCAGGCTGCCATTCTTTGCTTGGTTACGACATCGCGTATGTGCGCTATGCACCTTCTTTCCTCCAACAGTCCAAGTCTTTCCTGATTAAGCCAGGGTTATTATCTGGTGAAAAGTTCTGGAGACGTCAACTCAGTTCCCCTATCTTCACCGAGATCATTGCTTCACATCCATAGGTTAGCTTGAATGGGGTTTCACCTGTTATGGAATGAGGAGTGGTTTGGTAGGCCCAAAGGATGTGGTCTAATTGCTCGACCCAGTTTCCTTTGGCGTCGTTCAGTCTTTTCTTTAACCCCTTGACAATAACACGGTTGGCCGCCTCAGCTTGCCCGTTTGTACGGGGGTATTCTACGGCGCTGTAGTGATACTTTATCTTCAGTCCATTGAGTAGTTCTTCAAACCCCTTGTCTTTGAACTATATTCCGTTATCTATCACGATGGATTCTGGTTCCCCGAATCTGGTAATTATGTGGCGCCAGGTGAACCTTTGAATCTGGGCCGAGGTGATGGTGACCAAGGGCTCTGCTTCTATCCGCTTGGTAAAGTAGTCCATGGCTACGACCAAAAACTTCAATTGTCTGGGCACTTGAGAGAAATGACCCAAGATATCCATGCCCCATTGATAGAAAGGCCAGGGTATAGATGTCGTGGACAGTTCCTCTGGCGGGGTGTGGTAGTGGGTGGAATGCCGTTGGTATTTATCGCACACTTGGACGTGCGCAACGGAGTCTGCGTCCATCGTGGGCCAGTAGTAGCCTGCCCTGAGTGCCTTTAATGCTAGAGCATTTCCTCCTAAGTGGTGCCCACAACTTCCTTCGTGGACTTCAGCCAGGACGTATTCGACTTCTTTTGGCGTGAGGCATTTGAGGAGGGGTAAAGAAAATCTACGTCGGTATAACTGCTCATCAAAGATGGTGTATATGACCGCGGCTTTCTTTAACTTAGCAGCTTCTTTTGAATCATTGAGGAGGCTACCGAACTGTAGGTACTCCATTAGTGGCGTGATCCAGGTACGCTCTTTCCCGTTGACTTGGAAGACAGCTACGTCAGAGACTGCGGGGTGTGATAATCACATATTTTATTCATTAAGAAACCCTCATTATTAGTCATTTACACTCTTCATGTACTTAATTGACTGAATTTGATTATGTTTTGTAAGTTTGAACTCGAATCGGACTTAATTGATTTTTCAGCATTATTCGAGTCTTACACTGTTTCTGTATTTTGGCCATATCTTGAGTTCTAAATGTCTGATAATTATGAATTTTACCTTGTAGGAAAGATAAAAGAGAGCTCTACAACTTTGATGAGAGCTCGAAGTCAAATTCAGACATCTAGTGGAGCTAATTGGGCATGGAAATCAGAATACGGGATTTGTGACTGGAACCCGAACAGTGTGTAGTAACCAGAACATAATTCGAGTTTGAGTTTATAGAATGGGCTGAAAATTGGTGATCTGAAAGTTAAGACCCATATGTACAACTTTCATGACAAACACAAAACTTGATTCGGGCTCCTTGATGGAGATATTGGGTCTGAAAGTCAAAACAGAGGTGCTGAAACTGGTCCTGAGCAGTCTGTAGTAATTGGGTCATATCTTGGGCTGTAGGATGAATTTTTGGGTGCTTCTAGAGCCATTGGAAAGCTTATACAATTTCCTAGAACTTTCATGAATACCACTTGGCTCAAAAATAACGAAATCAATGAGTTCAGCAATGAATACTTTCGGAGACAAGGAAGCTCACCTACCAAGTTCACCTACCAAGCTCGCCTACCAAGCTCACCTACCAAGCTCACCTACTAATTCCACCTACTAATCTCATCTACCCATCTACTACTACTCTGAATCCTCTATAAAAGGAAGCATGAGGAGAGCTCTAAACACAACATACACTTGGTGTTAGAAATAGCTTTTCATAGTTCTTGTATATTTTTCCTTCATTGTAATGGAGAGCTAAGTCACTTCTAGTCAATTCGGGACTCTTGAAGAGATTGTGGCTTGGATTCTTGAGACCTTGGTTATGTAATGTATTTGATTTATATTTGAATTCCTCTTCTCTTCTTCTTCTGTTCTCTTGATCTTGAATGCATGAATGGTGATTCTGTTTATGTTTGATCTGATTTGATCTTGGTTTAAGATTAAGTATTGTGATGAACTGAAGATTGAGATTTGTGATGAAACTTAGAACTGATTGATCTAAACTAATCACGTAATTGAAGAGGTTAGGTTACTGATTTGTGCCTAGGTTAATTGAATTCGGTGCTTAAATTGACATATATTTACATGAATGGTGCGATTGCAGATTTGTGTTTATCACTTGTCAATTGAATTACGGACGATTGTCTAGTATGAATTCGGATCGATGCGAGAGATCTCGGTTAGATCCAAGTTAACCATTCAAATGTATTTCAGGTGTTTGTTGAAAGGTCTATGATTGAATCCACCCAATCTCGGATAGATTTGAATTATTTGTTCTTTTAATTGTTATTTCTCTTTAAATCATCTGTCATGCGATCCTTGAACCATCAAAACCCCCTTTTTCTAACTTTCACTTGATTTGATCAAATTGCATCTACGATCCTTGAGGAGACGATCGGTGTTGTTCACTATACTACAAGTTTAGGTAATAACTTCGGTTATAATTTTGATTGAGTTCTACGCTCCTCAAAATTTTAGCCTTGGGTCACGGGGATCTCGTAGGTGTAATCTTTTCATTTTGAGTAACCTTACTAATTTTTGTTCTTTCTACCTATTCTAACAGTTATTTTTCATTTACTAACAGTGTTCATACCATACTAACATTTTTATCTAGCTTTTGAATTTTTTCGATTTAGGAAAGACGGAAAAACGGTGATTACGGGTAACTATTGCAATTTTCGAACGCAACATGCCCAGAATGAGCTGAAACTTGGTCGGTTGAAGGAAAACTTGACTGATAAACAAGACTCACAAGTAAACTGTGAGGTCACCCCTGGTTTTTCGAAATTCTATCATTTAGACCACTTTTTCAATTTTTTAATATTTTTTATTGCATTTTCTAGTTTCATTTTTATGTAGATTTTGTTCTGTGTTGATTCCATAATTTTTAAAAATGTTTAGACATATTAACTAGATTTATTTTTGCATATTTTGAGTGTTGTTTAGTGTATTTTGCTTAGTTGCGAGTTTTTGTATTTTTGTGCTTTAGTTGATGCATGACTAGGTCCAATCTCGATATCTTGCTTGATCTTGATCCCGAGATTGATAGGACCTTGCATAGATTAATTAGAGCTCGTGTGATAAATTCGAGTTAATTCTGAACCTAATTTTGGGAGTGAACGATAACTTAAGTAATCCCGAAATCATGGCCGATAACATGCATAATAGAACCCTTAAGGAACTTCTTTGCTCCCGATGTATCGTACCAATCTTTGTGCATTCAATATCTCGATCTTGATGCAGATTTTGAGTTAAAATCTGGTTTGATACACTTGTTACCAAAGTTTCATGGTCTTGCGGGTGAAGATCCTCATAAGCACCTGAAAGAGTTCCATGTTGTGTGTTCAACCATGAAGCCACAAGGCATCTCGAGGAACACATCAAGTTAAGGGCATTTCCCTTCTCACTTGTCGATGCGACCAAAGATTGGTTGTTTTATCTTTCACCAGGTTCGGTCGAAGTTGGAATGACATGAAGAGGTTGTTCCTGGAGAGATTCTTCCCCGCCTCGAGAGCCGCTGCAATTAGGAAGGATATATGTGGCATCGAGCGGATGTACGGTGAGACTTTGCATGAATCTTGGGAGAGATTCAAGAAGTTGTGTTCGAGCTGCCCTCATCACCAAATTAGTGACCAACTCTTGATTCAATACTTTTATGAGGGCTTCTTTGCCAAATGATAGAAGCATGATCGATCTTTGCCTCTGGAGGAGCCTTAGTAGACAAAACTTCTACCCCTGCAAGAGATCGATAGCAAACATGGCAGCCAATACCCAACGGTTTGGCTCGCGGATCATCACCGCAACCGGAGGAGTTAATGAAATTCAAGCATCTCATATGGACCAACAAAGAATGGAACACGAGACTAGATGAATTGACTTCTTTGGTAAGACAGATAGCGGTGGGTCAACAACCACCCATGCGAGATGCTTGCATCGGTGTGTGGAATTTGCTCTAATTCATCTCATCCCTCTTGATTCATGCCCTACACTTCAGGAAGATGGTCCCGCCTTTCCAGATCAATGTGTTGCTGCAGGTGGTGTTTTCCTGGTAGACCCCAATATCAGCAACAACAGCAATAATCTAGATATGATCCATTTTCTAGTACTTATAATCCTGGTTGGCGAGACCATCCCAATTTGAGATATGGGAATCCTAGCCAGCAACAACAGCCCCACGGCCAAGAACAACAGCGGCCCCACCGGCAACAACAATTTAGATACCAAGCTGCAGGTCCAAGCAACAAATACCAACAAATACCCCCTGCATTCGACAACAAAGACAACTGTTCGGCGGATCTGTCAATCCACTCCGGTGAGCCATCATTGGAAGACGATGAAACAAATGGCCACAAATAACATTCGGTTCAATGAACGTCGGTGCCAACATTCGGAATTTACAAACTCAAATCGGGCGGTGGCAACCACGTGAGCGAGCTAAAGAGTCAAGGTTCTAGCCAATTGCCTTCACAAGCGGTCAACAATCCAAGAGGCAACGTAAGTGCAATTACCTTGAGAAGTGGCAAAGAAGTTGATGTTCCAACCTTACAAAGAATCGAAATTGACCAAAAACGGCGGGAAATGGATAATTTAGTCCGAGAAATGTGCCCTTGAAGAAAATTGCAGAGAATTCAGATGTTACCATTCCATTACCTTTTCCAAATAGGATCACACAATCCAAGAGAACAATGCAAGCAGAAATGGAAAAAGAAGTCATGGAAACATTCAAGAAAGTGGAAATCAATATTCTCCTCCTAGATGCAATCAAGCAAATTCCAAAATATGCTAAATTTCTCAAGGAGTTGTGCACTCATAAGAGAAGGTTGAAAGGGGATGAGAAGATCGGCATGGGTAGAAATGTTTTACGCAATGATTACGCAAGCATGCCACAGAAATGCAAAGATCCTGGAACTTTCACAATTTCTTGCACAATTGGCAACTCTAGATTTGAGCATGCAATGCTAGATTTGGGTGCTTCGATCAATGTCATGCCCATGTCAGTGTATAAGTGTTTAAACATTGGTACTTTGCAACCCACTGGTATCGTGATTCAGTTGGCAAATAAAGCCATTGCTCATCCTGCAGTGTGTTGGAAGATGTGTTAGTTCGGGTGAATGAGTTGATTTTTCCAGTGATTTCTACATTCGGACATGGAAGATGAGTCTCCAACAAACCATGCTCCATTGATTCTAGGCGGAGACCATTCCTCAAGACCGCCAAGACCAAGATAGACGTGCATGCCGGCACCCTTTCTATGGAGTTTGGCGACGATTTGGTACAATTTAACATTTTTGATGCCATGAGACACCCCAGAGGAGCATTACTGTTTTCCATGTTGATATGATTGAGATCTTTGGTTGATGATGTCTATCTTGATTTATATCTTGAATTCCACGATATTGTTGACTATCTTGGTTCTATTTCTTGTGATACATGTGCCACTTATGATGTTGAACCATGTCTTTGCATGTCTTTGAGATTTATTCTGTTATGAGTAATGATACAAATTGCTTGATGATGCAACAATTGAGAATGAGAGTCAATACCATCTTTGAAATTAATGTTCTTTGAGTTATTTTTCGAGATCACTTGTTACCTTCCATTGTACAACCTCCATCCTTGGAGTTGAAGACTTTACCGAGACCATCTTAAATATGCATATTTGGGAGATGGTGAGACACTTCCTAGGTGATCATTGCTAAAAACTTACAACCCGATCAAGAAGAAAAATTACTGCAGATTTTGAGGCGAATAGGCAAGCCATCGGATGGACTCTTGCGGATATTCCTGGTATTAGTCCCTCCACATGCATGCATAAGATTTTATTGGAAGAAGGGATCAAACCGGTTAGACATGCCCCAAAGGAGACTAAATCCCCGATTCTAGATGTGGTGAAGAAGGAAGTTACAAAGCTACTTCAAGTGGCATTATTTATCCCATATCGACGGTCAATGGGTGAGCCCCGTGCAAGTGGTTCCCAAGAAATGCGGGGTCACGGTGGTTGCGAATCGAACAATGAGCTTGTGCCCACACGAGTTCAAAACAGTTGGCGAGTTTGCATTGATTATAGGCGGCTCAACCAGGCTACCGAGAAAGGATCATTTCCATTTGCCCTTCATTGATCGGATGTTGGAGCGGTTAGGCGGCAAGTCACATTATTGTTTCTGGATGGATATTCGGGCTATTTTCAGATTCATATAGCCCCTAGAAGACCAAGAGAAGACTACTTTCACTTGTCCATTTGGCACATTTGCATACGGGAGGATGCCCTTTGGTCTATGCAATGCTCCAGGCACCTTTCGAGGTGTATGGTAAGTATCTTTTCGATTTTTAGAAAATTGCATGGACGTATTCATGGATGATTTTCTTGTCTATGGATCTTCCTTTGATGCATGTTTAGATAGTCCGGCTCGGGTCTTGCATAGATGCATTAAGACTAACCTCGTTCTAAATTTTGAGAAATGTCATTTCATGGTAGAACAAGGTATAGTCTTAGGGCATGTGATATCTCGTGAGGGTATTGAGGTAGATCCTGCAAAAATAGATGTTATTTTATGCTATCTTACCCACATGCGTGCGGGAGATTCGTTCTTTCCTTGGTCATGCGAGGTTTCTATCGGCGGTTCATAAAGGATTTCAGCAAAATTGCACTTCCGCTATCCAACTTACTTGCAAAAAGATGTGGAGTTTCACTTTGACAAGAAGTGCCAGGATGCCTTCAATCAATTGAAGCAGGCATTGACTAGTACACCTATCATCCAACCGCCGGATTGGACACTTCCATTTGAACTGATGTGTGATGCCTCTAATTATGCATTGGGAGTTGTTCTTGCACAAAGGGTCGGTAAAGTATCTCATGTCATTTCCTATGCTTCGAGAACTTTAGATCCTGCACAAATCAACTACACCACAACTGAAAAGGAACTTTTAGCAATTGTTTTTGCTTTAGATAAATTTCGATCATATTTGCTTGGTTCCAGAGTGGTTGTGTTTTCAGATCATGCAGCATTGAAGTTTCTCCTAAAGAAGCCCAATGCTAAGCCCCAGTTGATTAGGTGGATGTTGCTCCTCCAGGAGTTTGATATTGAGATCCGTGACAAGAGTGGAGCAGAGAATTTGGTGGCTGATCACTTGAGTCGAATTGAAAGGGAGGCAGATGTTTTTCCCATCCATGATGTTTTCCATGATGAGCTGCTTTTCAAGCTGCAAGGCAACATCCCTTGGTTTCTTTGATTTGATTAATTTCTTGGTTGCTAACGCAATACTGCACATTTCACTAAGGCTAAGATTGATAAATTGAAAAGTGAGTCAAAGTATTATGTGTAGGATGATCCTTACTTATGGAGATTTTGCGGTGACCAAGTAATTAGGAGGTGTGTGCTCGATGATGAATTCCATTCCATTCTTAGCTTTTGTCATAAACTTGCATGTGGCGGCCACTTCGGTCCTCAACGGATTCTGCTAGGAAAGTTTTAGACTCGGATTATATTGGCCCACTCTATTTCATGATGCATATATGTTTTGCAAATCTTGTGATCAATGCCGAGAGAACGAGGGAATACTTCTCGTAGGAATGAAATGCCCCGAAACCCTTATTATTCTGTGAGATTTTTGATGTTTGGGGTATTGACTTTATGGGTCCTTTTCTGTATCATTTGGTTTTGTTTACATTACGCTTGTTGTGGATTATGTATCTAAATGGGTGGAGGCTAAGGCCACTCGGACCGATGATTCTAAAGTTGTTGTGGATTTTATTAGATCACGATTTTACGTAGGTTTGGAGTCCCGAGATCCATCATTAGTGATCAAGGTTCACATTTTTGCAATCGAAGCATGGAGGCTTTGATGAAGAAGTATGGAGTCCAACACAAGGTTTCTACACCTTACCACCCCCAAACCAATGGGCAAGCCGAGGTCTCCAACGGAGAAATTAAGCGGATACTCCGGAAGACAGTTCAACCTAATGAAAATTTGGAGCAAGAGGCTTGAGGATGCTTTATGGGCTTACCGGACTGCTTATAAGACACCAATCGGGATGTCTCCGTATCGGATTATTTTTGGAAAAGCCTGCACACCTACCTGGGTGGAAATTGAGCATCGAGCATTCGGGCGGTGAAAAGGTGCAACTTGGACCTAGATCAAGCAAGTTTGAGAGAGGAACTGCAAGTGCGACAATTGGAGGAGATCCGCTTGGAGGCTTATGAAAGTTCCAAACTTTATAAGGAGAAGACCAAAGCCTTCCATGATAAGTTAATTCGAGGAAAACATTTGAGATTGGTCAAAAAGTTCTCCTCTATAACTCCCGCCTCCGACTCATGCACGGCAAATTAAGGTCTAGATGGGATGGACCATTTATTGTTACTAATGTTTTTCCTTCTCAGTCTTTGTTCGGATTAAAAGTGAGGTCACCGCCAAAGCTTTCATCGTAAATGGACACCGCCTCAAACAAGTATCATGAACTTCCAGAGAATGCGAAGTGGAGGTGATGAACCTTCTCCATCCGCATTATGAATAAAAAAAAAAAAAAAAAAAAAAAAAAAAAAAAAAAAAAAAAAAGGAAAAAAAGGAAAAAAAAAAAAAAAAAAAAAAAAAAAAAAAACGGTTTGTGTGCCGACAATGAGGTAGGTAGAGTCGCTCGAAGCATGTGGAGGTCATTTTTTTCTTCGGCGATAACAAGCTGCGAAAATCTTGCGGTATGGATTTTATTGGCCTACTTTATTAAAGGTCTGTTACACCTTTTGCAAAAGCTGCGGAAATTGGTCAAAAGTTACGCTTTGAGATTATCATCTGCACCTACTCCTTGGAAAATTGAGATCTAGGTGGCGTGGTTCTTTTGTTGTCGGACACGCGTATCCTCTCAAAGCATCGGATCGAGGATCCTAGGAATGGTAATGCGCTTAAGGTTAATGGACAAAGACTCAATCATTCCTGGAAAACCAAGTTCTTGAGTTCTTTGTGTTGCTTAGGTTAAGTGGCGGATACGGTACTCCGTGACTCTTGAGTCGGTTTATTCTTCGATTTCCCAAAATAAGCCGAACCCTTCTTCTCCTTCAAATGGATGTCATTCTTTCAAACCCGAGAAAACATTTTCCTTCTCTTTCTCAAAATGCTACGAGAAAAATCTACAAAGTTCGATGTGAGAGATTGAGAATGTTAATGCACAAGGGTATGCCGAAGATGTACTGTTGGATAATTGAAGCAAAGGTCCGATTAGCGGTGAGTCCTCAATTTCATTTGACTCATATATGCCCGGTCTTGGAAGAAGTTCATATTCTAAAAGGAGAAGAGCAAAAAGGTTACAAGTCTGTCACAAATGTGGACGATGGAAGCTGTAACAAGCGATGTCGTACTAAGGGGATGGTTCCGCAAATAGAGAAGATAAAATTTTCTTCATTAAGAATGGGTGAGTAAGGAGTCATTAGATGATATCTTATTGACTCTTGAGACGCATTCTTGTGGATTGGTGCATCGTGAAATTCTTAAATTGTGGAATCTCTTCAAGGATGAAGAACAACGCTACGATCTTGGGAATCGACTCTAAAAGACCATGTTTTGCCAATTTATAAGAAAATTGGATGGGAAGTTTATCCTCGACTCATAGAAGACGTTTAAGCGATTCTTGGACGTTAAACGAGAGGCGAGATGTGAGCCATATCCACAAACAATCTGTACATATCATCCTCTTCTTCTTCTTCTTCATGGCATTTTACAAAAAAAAAAAAAAAAAAAAAAAAAAAAAAAAAAAAAAAAAAAAAAAAATGTATACTTCTTAGGGTTGGCTTTGGTAACACAAACCGTGAATGGGGAAATGCATGCATCCTGATCCAGCCTTCTTAATTGAAAAACAAAGAAGGTAGATTGTATCCCACATGTGAGGCAGCCAGTCGTATTATGGTCACTTGTCCCTTCTGGGAGCCCTATGTTGCGCTGGTCTTGAATGGGTCGAATACTGGTCAACAATGCTTTGGTACAAAGCCGAAAGAGCAGACTACCTCCATCCCAATCTTAAGTAAGTATACACTTATCTTTCATCAAGTTTTTCTAACAATTTCGAAAAAAAAAATGTATACTTCTTAGGGTTGGCTTTGGTAACACAAATCGTGAATGGGGAAATGCATGCATCCTGATCCAGCCTTCTTAATTGAAAAACAAAGAAGGTAGATTGTATCCCACATGTGAGGCAACGGTCGTATTATGGTCACTTGTCCCTTACGGGAGCCCTATGTTCTTATTTGGTCTTGAATGGGTCGAATCTTGGTCAACAATGCTTTGGCACAAATCCGAAAAAGCGAGACTACCTCCATCCCAATCTTAAGTAAGTATACACTTATCTTTCATCAAGTTTTTCTAACAATTTCGAAAAAAAAAAAAAAAGAACGTGATGTCTACTGCACTCATGACGCGTAGTATAAAGATACGCCATGGAAACTGTACATACAGGTATGTCATCATTTTCTATTATCTTTGTATCATTTTGTTGTATTTTGATTTTTGTACAGACGATCCTTTGAGCAGGGTCCTTCAGGGCTTTCTAGACTTCTTTACCTTGATGGTTTTCTTGAAGTCAAAAAAAAAAAAAAAGATTCTGTGTCTCTTAATTTCAACCTTTTCTGACAACCATCAACCTACCCTCATAGGTGCAATTATTCCCCTTTCCATTCTTTTTCCTATTTAAACACTCCATTTTCTCCATTTTCCTTCAAACTCGAAACACTCAAAGGGAGGAAGAGTATAGAATGGGGCCTTCTATTCGTAACCTCAAAAATGTCTGTGTTTTTGTGGGTCGAGTTATGGGAAGGGATTAGAGTTTGTAAATGCAGCTAGCACTCTTGGTCGATCACTTGCTGCGAGAAATATTCATCTTGTATATGGGGAGGTTGTCGTGGGTTAATGGGGGCTGTATCACTTTGCTTTGCCTTTGTAAGAACAGTCGAGGTTCTAGGTATCATTCCGAAACTTTAGCTCAACGAACATCATTGGAAAGACAATTGGGGAGGAACTTAAGGTATCATCAATGCATGAACGCATGAAGATAATGCTTGAAAACTCTGATGCATTCATTGCCTTACCAGGTGGTTTTGGTACTTTGGAAGAAATTTTTCAAATTGTCTCTTGGGCCGAACTGAACATCCACCATAAACCCATTGGTTTGTTGAATGTTAATAATTTCTTTGATCTTTTGTTATTTTTTCTTGACAAAGCTGTGGAACAAAAATTTATCACTCCTTCGACAAGACAACTTCTTATCTCTGCCTCCACTATTGATGAGCTCATTGATAAATTAGAAGCTTTTGAGTATGTACCTGATCAGGTATTAGCTCAGATAGATTGGTCAACAGGAAGCAGCGAAGGAAGTAACAAGAAATAAGAGCCCGATCTGAAACTTTCTCTTTAAAGGGTTTGATTTAAAAAAAAAAAAATTGTTGTTGTTTTGTTTAGTATGATATGATTGTCATGGACTTATTAAACCAATTAGTGATGGCAGAGTAAGGAGTCATTTTACTCTTGAGATGCATCTTAATTAGTGGCAGAGTAAGGAGTTTTTTAGGTAGTAATTAATTAGTATTGACTTGTGGAAGTACTAACGTTTTCTTGTTTGATTTCTTTTCGAGTGCGATGCGGCAGACCGACGGTGTGTTTCTTTTACGCTGGCGTTGATTCACTTCTTATCGGGTTGTGTTGCTCTTTTCTATCTCTTTCTTTCACATTGAGGACAATGTTACATTAAGTGTGGGGAGAGATTTTAGCATGTTTGTTTCTTTTCGTTTGTTAAAAAAAAAATTTAAAAAAAAAAAAATTCAAAAAAAAATTCAAAAAAAAAAATAATAAAAAAGGGGTTCATTGCATGATTGAATAATTTTTCTCCCTTCTTGAACTGATATGCTTGGTGATGGATGATTGAATTGATGAATTGAGTTTGATGAATGCATACCTTGTGAGATTTTGAGCCTAATGGATGGATTCAACATTTATGCCATTCTCTTCTTTCTTGTGTGATTTTTACTCATGTTAATGACCACTCTAGAACTTGCTTTGATTCTTTTTGAGGCTACATTTCACTTGCATGCATGAACATGATTGAGGCCCTCTTTCTTAGCTAGTTTAACCAAATAGCCAACCTTGTTTTCAATATGATATCAAGCACTCTTTTGACCTCTCGAAAATTCTCTAATTCCTGCCAACCTTGTATATTTTCCTTTGCTTAACCCCTTTGAGCTTATTTGACCATTCCTTGTTTCTAGCTCATTATGTACCTTAAATGAAAAATCGTGTTCTTACTGTACCTTAGGAAATAAAAGAACATTAGCCTGGTTAATGGATGAGTTTTTGAACAAGTGTGGGGGTGTGTGTACAAAATGGTTGTTGAAAAAAAAAAAAAAAAAAGAAAAGAAAGAGTGCCTAAAAAAAAAAAAAAAAAAAGAGAAATGTATGTATATAGTTATGTTCATATATATAAAAAAAAAAAAAGAGAGAAAAGGATTGGGAAATGAATATGTAAAGGGATATACATTAGAGTTGAGATGAACTTTTATGCTCGTTATTTGAACTCATTTCTCTTTGCTTTTATTCTCTTTGGTATTTATCTTCTCATATCCATTTTATCCTCTTCTTGTTACCTTGACCTCACTACAACCTTGAATAAAGTCCTCATGATTTGTGTGTGCATGTGTTTTGAGTAGTGGAGAAGTAGAAGATAAGCAAGCTTATGGTAGTGCAATTTTCATGGGTTGAATTGAGTGAAATACCTACCTTTTAAACACTTGAGAGATTGAGAGGGAATCTTGTGAAGATCCATCATTCTTAATTTATTCTTTTCAACGGAAGTTTCCTTGCTTGTTGGTTTGAGATGTGAAGAAATGTTACCTCATTTATGCTTTGATCCCTTGAATTTCTTGTTGCTCTTCTTGCTTCATTGAGTCCTTTAGAGTTTTTAATTTTTAAGTTTGTGTCGTTTGTCTTTGTCTTCTAACTTTAGTTTTATATGTTTTGCCCAGGAGTGCAAAAAGCTAAGTGTGGGGAATTTGATAATCACATATTTTATTCATTAAGAAACCCTCATTATTAGTCATTTACACTCTTCATGTACTTAATTGGTGAATTTGATTATGTTTTGTAAGTTTGAACTCGAATCGGACTTAATTGATTTTTCAGCATTATTCGAGTCTTACACTGTTTCTGTATTTTGGCCATATCTTGAGTTCTAAATGTCTGATAATTATGAATTTTACCTTGTAGGAAAGATAAAAGAGAGCTCTACAACTTTGATGAAGAGCTCGAAGTCAAATTCAGACATCTAGTGGAGCTAATTGGGCATGGAAATCAGAATACGGGATTTGTGACTGGAACCCGAACAGTGTGTAGTAACCAGAACATAATTCGAGTTTGGGTTTATAGAATGGGCTGAAAATTGGTGATCTGAAAGTTAAGACCCATATGTACAACTTTCATGACAAACACAAAACTTGATTCGGGCTCCTTGATGGAGATATTGGGTCTGAAAGTCAAAACAGAGGTGCTGAAACTGGTCCTGAGCAGTCTGTAGTAATTGGGTCATATCTTGGGCTGTAGGATGAATTTTTGGGTGCTTCCAGAGCCATTGGAAAGCTTAGACAATTTCCTAGAACTTTCATGAAGACCACTTGGCTCAAAAATGACGAAATCAATGAGTTCAGCAATGAATACTTTCGGAGACAAGGAAGCTCACCTACCAAGTTCACCTACCAAGCTCACCTACCAAGCTCACCTACCAAGCTCACCTACTAATTCCACCTACTAATCTCATCTACCCATCTACTACTACTCTGAATCCTCTATAAAAGGAAGCATGAGGAGAGCTCTAAACACAACATACACTTGGTGTTAGAAATAGCTTTTCATAGTTCTTGTATATTTTTCCTTCATTGTAATGGAGAGCTAAGTCACTTCTAGTCAATTCGGGACTCTTGAAGAGATTGTGGCTTGGATTCTTGAGACCTTGGTTATGTAATGTATTTGATTTATATTTGAATTCCTCTTCTCTTCTTCTTCGTTCTCTTGATCTTGAATGCATGAATGGTGATTTGTTTATGTTTGATCGATTTGATCTTGGTTTAAGATTAAGTATTGTGATGAAGCGAAGATTGAGATTTGTGATGAAACTTAGAACTGATTGATCTAAACTAATCACGTAATTGAAGAGGTTAGGTTACTGATTTGTGCCTAGGTTAATTGAATTCGGTGCTTAAATTGACATATATTTACATGAATGGTGCGATTGATTTGTGTTTATCACTTGTCAATTGAATTACGGACGATTGTCTAGTATGAATTCTCGGATCGATGCGAGAGATCTCGGTTAGATCCAAGTTAACCATTCAAATGTATTTCAGGTGTTTGTTGAAAGGTCTATGATTGAATCCACCCAATCTCGGATAGATTTCTGAATTGACTGTTCTTTTAATTGTTATTTCTCTTTAAATCCTGTCACTACGATCCTTGAACCATCAAAACCCCCCTTTTTCTAACTTTCACTTGATTTGATCAAATTGCATCTACGATCCTTGAGGAGACGATCCGGTGTTGTTCACTATACTACAAGTTTAGGTAATAACTTCGGTTATAATTTTGACTGAGTTCGGCGCTCGTCAAGGTGCGAGAGGATTTCCTAAATCACCGAACGGTTGTTACCCGGACTTTTGGTGCTCGCTAGTTTGGACAAGAGATCGGCCTTAGAGTTTTGTTCCTGGGATATGTGCTCCACTTTAACTAGCTAGAAGCTTGGGAGGAGTTCTTACACTCTTGCCAGGTATTTCTGTAAGAGGGGCTCCTTGACCTGATATTCACCTCGGATTTAGGAGGTCACGAGCTGGGAGTCACTACAAAGTCAAATTTTTGCGGCCCCCAAGTCTCTAGCCATTGCCAGTCCGATGATGCATGCTTCATATTCTGCCTGGTTGTTCGAGGTGGGAAATTCAAACCTTAATGAATTCTCGACATTCAAACCTTAATGAATTCTCGACAGTCACCCCTTCGGAGTTTTCCAAGATTACCCCGGCACCGCTTCCTTTTGGGTTTAAGGATCCATCCACAAATACGGTCCAGGATATCTCCTCGGCATTACCGGGGTCTGAGGTGAGTTCGACTAGGAAATCCGAGAGTGTCTGTGCCTTGATTGCCACTCTGGGTTCGTAGGTTATCCCGAACTAGGAAAGCTCAATGGACCAGACAATCATCCTTCCTGCTAAGTTCGATTTATGCAGTATCTGCTAGATGGGTTGATCCTTACTACCACGGGATGATATTAGAAGTATTGCCTTAGTCTCTTGACAGTGACAATGAGTGCAAATGTGACCTTCTCTATCTTTTGGTATCTGAGTTCGGGGCCTTACATTACTTTACTCACGAAATAAGTCAATTTCTGGCCTTCTGGTGTTTCTCTGATAAGTACCGAATTTACAGTCTCCTCATGGACGGAGAGGTATATGTAAAGTGCTTCACCTGATTCTGGCCTTGTGAGAATGGGAGGGGACGCCAGAATGTTCTTTAGAGATGCGAAAATGTCTTCATATTCCTAGGTCCACTCGAATCCGATCCCCTTTTTCAATAGCTTGAAGAGAGGGAGGGATTTGTGAGCAGCTTTCGCCAAGAATTTGGTGAGAGCTGCGATCCGTCCGTTTAACTGTTGTACCTCTTTTACGCTCTGAGGACTATGCATATCGAGCACCGCCTTGCATTTGTCGGGGTTTGCCTCAATACCGTGGTGAGTTAGCATGAACCCCAAGAATTTTCCAGCTTGGACTCCGAATGCGCATTTTCCTGGGTTGAGTCTCATGTCGTGCTTTCTTAACTGTGCAAACACTTCTTCAAGGTCTGAGGTGTATGATCCAGACGATAAGGTCTTGACTATCATATCGTCGATGTAGACCTCTAGCATTCTCCCCATCTGTTCTTCGAAGACCCTGTTCATCATCCTCTGGTAGGTGGCCTCGACATTTTTCAACCCGAACGACATTACCTTGTAGCAGTAACTTGCCCTTTCGATGATGAATGCCATTTTATCTTAGTCTCTGGGGTACATCAGAATCTGATTATACCCGGAGTAAGCGTCTATGAAGGACAGTAGCCGGAAGCCGGATGAGCTATCAACTAGCTTGTCAACGTTTGAGAGGGGGTATGGATCTTTAGGGCACGCCTTATTCAGGTCGGTGTAGTCCATACACATCCTCTATTTTTCGTTTGACTTTTTTACTAGGATAACATTTGAGAGCCAAGTGGCGTATGAGATCTCTCTGACGAAGCCGGCGTTTAGTAATTCCTTGACTTACTCCTTGATGGCTTGTTACCTCTCGGGACCAATTTTTCTCTTCTTCTTGGAGACCGGCTTTGCATCCCGTTTAATAGATAAACGATAGCAGATGAAAGCGGGGTCGATCCCAGGCATGTCAGCGGATGTCCAAGCAAAAAGATCCTTGTTTTTTTGTAAGAGCTTTATCAACTGGGTCTTCTCTTGCTCTTCAAGGTTTGTTCCTATCTTAGTAACTTGGTCGGGGTTGTCACCCAGTTAGAGTGGGATCAATTCTCCTTCAGGTTAGGGTCTTGTGCCTCAGATTTCTTCATGGACATCCAACTCGGTCATCAGGATGTTGACTTGATCGCGGGCGGGGCTGGATGTTCATGCCTTTGTTTTCCTGGAAGCCCTACTTATCTTCAAGCTCTCATTATAGCATTTGCGGGCTGCAATCTGGTCGCCCTTAACCGTGACCACTTCATTGTTCCTGTTGAGGAACTTCATGGCCTGGTGGGCGGTAGAGACTGCAACGATAATGCTATTTAGTGTAGGACGACCCAAGATAATGTTGTAAGCTGAGGGACAGTCCACGACCAAAAATCTCACCTTTATCGTTTTGTAGGTGTCGTCGTTACCTAGGGTCAAGAAAGTTTCAAAGTAACCAACCGGGGTAACTTTTTCTCCAGAGAAACTGGTCAGTTCACCTTCATACGGTGTGAGTGTAGAAAGAGGAAACTCTAGTCTTTCAAAGGCATCCATGAACATGATGTCTGCTAAACTCCCCTGATCTACAAAGATGCGACGGACTTCGGTGTTAGAGATTATTCCGGATATGACCAGAGGGTCATCATGATCTCGGATAATGTCGTCGTAGTCCTTATCGGAGAAGGAGATGGATGGCGCGTCCTTGTTCTCAACGTGTGGTCCTCGCGAAGAAGAACCAGATACGCTTAAGACCGCTATCCGAAATGCCTTTTTCTGGGAGTTGTTAGACGGACCGCCCCCTGCAAATCCCCCTGAGATGGTATTGATGAGTCTGTCTTTTCTGTTACCCCCACTTTGAGTATCCAGTCCCTCGTCCTGCCTACTTTCAACATTGCGGCGCGGCGGGGTTCGGGATCTTCTGGCAGGACTCCGGCTTCATTTTGGGCACTGGTTTGGACTTCACCGGGGCTGCGGCTTCGTCTCCGATCCCTGCGCCTACCGCGGTCTTCTCCTTCTCGGAGACCGCTGATGTGCTTTTGCAATCGTCCCTCCTTGATCAGGGACTCGATAACATCCCAAAGTTGGTAACAATCTTCCGTTTCGTGGCTAGCTCTTGTGCCATCTGCAATGTTTCGAATGGTCCCTCTGGAGTTGCTTCTTTATGGGTGGTGGCCTCTTGATATCCTGAAACTCAGTTTGAAGGACTTCCTTCAAGATTGTCTCTCGAGGGGTGTTCAAAGGAATATATTCAGAATACTTGGTCCGATACTGTTCGCTTTTGGAGGAGTCACAGGGTTGGTTGGAGTTGTGATTTTTTTTTTGGTGGGCCGGTTCACCTTTCTCTGGATTCTCTTTGGCCCTGGTGACTTCCTCCAGCTCAACGTACTTGTCCGCCCGTAAGTGAAACTCATCTAAGCTCGCCAGCTTCTTTTTTGCCAAAGACATGAAGAAGCCCAAGTCAGTTCGGAGTCTGTTTCTGGCGTAATGGAGGGCTATCATGTCGTCTAGGTTTTCAATGCCCATATTGGCCTGATTGAACCTTTTGACATACTCGCGCAAGGATTCAGAAGTTCCCTAGTGGATCCAGGAAAGGGAGTCGATCAACTTCAGTCATTCCTTTACTGTGGTGTAGTGTTGTAAGAAACGTTGCATCAGATCTTCCCATTCGGTGATTTTTGTTCGTAAGGTGACAAACCAATGAAAGGCGTCCTTTTTTAGAAAGAGGGGAAAAGCTCGGCATAGTAGCTCCGGGGTGTATCCGTAGAGCTGCATTGATTGAATGTAAGTGTCCAGGTGCTCTTGGAAATCTGTAGTTCCATCATAGGCCTCCAAGTTGCTCGGAGGCTTGAAGTTTCTCAGAATCCTATACGCCATTAGAGCATCCGAGAATTGTTGTTGACAGCCAGGGACCGAGTTATGGTTTCCATAAACCCCGACACCAGCATCCTAGATGGTGCGCTCGTTATGAGCTACCTCCCGCTCTCTGTTGTCTTTGTCCGTCCTCACCGATCTTTTAAGGTTCTCTAACCGACAACGTTGTTCTTCCAGCTGACCCCGCTGACCTTCGATGAGCGCTGTTTATTGACGCAGCAACTCTCGAAGGCATTTCTTCATTGTTTCAGATTCGACATTGTCTTCTTAGTGAGACACATGGTCCACGTTGTTGTGGGAGGTTCCCAAGTGAGCATGCAAAGGGATCTTAGCTCCATGGTTTACTCCATGGTTTGTATTGTTAGCTCCATCGTGAGGAAAGACAAGCCTGTTACGGATTGAAACCCTTCGAGATGGAACAAGACTTTCAACGGAGGCTGAAGTCTTGTGTCCATTGTTGAGAGTTTCCACCATAGCGGCCCTACTTCTAGCAGCTGAGGTTTCTGGTGGTGTGACGGAAGGAGGGTTGCACTATGTTGCTGGGCCCTGAATCTGGCCAGGGGCAGCATGCGCAGTGCTTCCCTTCCTCTAGTTGTGTCTTGTGCTCACCATAGTTAATGTGAGAATGGAAGTTTATCAGATTCCCACAGATGGCGCCAATGTTCTGAAGTGGATTCAGAAGGTATCTAAGATAGGCACGTATATATGGTTTTCTCCTTCAGCAGCTGCAGCCAAGCGCATGGAATCAGGGGAATGGGTACCTGCAATGGGACTCTAACACTCAAGTCAGGCAATGCACAAGTAGGTGTTATGTAATGGAATATATCAAATCCTTCCTTAAGTTAACTTAGCCTGGTATATATAGAGAGCGTGACTGGAATCCTTTTGCAATTCGTATAGGACAACAGTACATTAAGATCGTGTCTTGACAGAGGTTTCAGCCCATGATCATTGCGGTCCGTCTCTGACTTGTCGGGACTGTCCCACGATCGTTGAAGTCCGTCTCTGACCTGTCGAGACTGTCCCACGATCGTTGAGGTCTGTCTCTGACTTGTCGGGACTGTCCCACGATCATGGAGGTCCATCTCTGGTTTGTCAGGGCTATCTCCTTAGTGGCTAATCCTTATGGTGGCAGTTATGGGAATCTACATAGGTCTGACTATCGTTGATGTCCGATGCCGTGAACCAAGATCATAAGGCCTTGGCCCGTGGTGCTTATGGAGAAATCTGGTAGTTCACGTGTCAGGTCAATTCTTTTTTATAGGACCTTGGACCATGGTCCAGAACAATATGTTTCAAATAACAATACTCGACATGGTTATATTTAATTGGAAATAATATGTTACATGTCCTGAGGTTAACTAGCTCCTCT
Organism: Ormosia emarginata; assembly: GCA_029884605.1. Classification (NCBI taxonomy): domain Eukaryota; kingdom Viridiplantae; phylum Streptophyta; class Magnoliopsida; order Fabales; family Fabaceae; genus Ormosia; species Ormosia emarginata. The sequence continues at coordinate 12,957,976 of JAQQTP010000072.1, forward strand.
GTCCCTAATGGGAAGGTATACTTACCAACCGCTAAAACCAAAAAAACATAAAATACAAATCACTTGAGCTTAAAATAGGTCGATTATGTAAATTCATTTCTTTAAATTATTATTATTATTATTTACTTGAGGGTCGAGGGACTTGATAATGCATGAATAAACTCACATGATTTGATACAAGAAATTGGGCAAAAATTTAGAGAGCTTCAGTTTTAGACCTAGTAATCCATTTTATCTGTTAAATCAGAGTATTTTGTATTTTGATGGTGGCTTAATTACTTATCCACGTTATATTTTTTGTGTTTTTTTCCCTTCTTTTTTACAGTACTGTTTTTAAGAGGTTTTAGGAGATTATTCAAAACTATTAGTATAGTTTGTGAAAACTTTTGATACATGCGTTAATAGATATATAACAGATACATAATGTTATTTAAAAAAAAAAGATATTCATAAAATATTTTTATTTTAATAAAATAATGTTGTAATGCTTTTTTTTAACAGAAGTTGAGGAGTGTAAAAACTTAGTAATCTGCGCTATATATGCCACAACTCTCTGTGTGTGAATTTGTGAAATAAACTAAATGTAGGTTTCATTCTTTTTTGGAGAAAATAGCCACTTTTTTTTTTTGGTTTACAAATAGCAACTTTAATAATTATTTGATGGAATAGGCATTCTCAAAGAATAAATAGTCTTTTTTTTTCCTCTAAAGTTGTCATTTGCTCCCATGTTCTTTTTTACCATCCTTATTCCTGCAAATCTAATGTCAATGGACTCAGGAGCATAAGCTCGCACTTTTAGACAGTCAAATTAATGATAGTTAATTGGAAGATAGTTGAAAAATATCAATTTCTTAGGATAATGAGACTCGTGTTCATCACCTAACTTGACCATTTTTAAGTTATCTTCTGATGTTAAATAGTTTTAAGCTCAACCTCTAATCACCTAACCACTTAGGAGTAAAGTCGTTATCATTATGACAAACCTTGAACGATTATATTCTTTGGTGTAGAATTGACATGAAGTTCTTGAGCACATGCTCAGTTAGAAAATTATAATTTTATATGAATTACTTATGATATTAGGTAGTTTTTCTTTTTTATTTCTCTGGTGGATACAATTATGGGAAGGTATTTCAGTATTTCACTCACATGTTGACAGATTAATTTATATGAAAGAAACACTATCAAATTAATTAGATTAATGCCATGGAACAGCCGCCGAAAGCGATATCATGGCACCTAGAAAAACAAGAATAAGAAATTAATAAGTAAAGAACATACTGTTCCCTAGATAAGATTTTTCTTTTGCTAATCATTTATTTTGTTTTTCTCTGCACGTCGAGATCATCCGTACATGAATATATATCTTTTCCTGCCATTTAAACTAAGACACAGTTGACATCTTAATTGATTATTATAAAGAAAAGTTTCGTTACAATGGCGTCACGTAAAGGACGAAAACCGACTTGATGAAAACAGATGTAGACACTGACACTTTCTTTTTCTTGTTTCTCTTAAGTGATTCGTGAGTCTTGCTATTTCAGCTTCAGGTTCACATTTAGTTACTGGGTGCTAGTTTTCACCCAATTGAGGGTTTGTTGTTTGAATACTTATATAGAATAGCATAAATTATATGAGCTCGATCTCTTAAGAATGAGAATGATAGTTTAAATTTTAATAATTTTTATAAAAAGATCGCATAGTTTTAATGTTTTTGTAGTTGAACATATATTAATTTCAAGTGCAATTCAAATGAGTTAATCATGTAAGAATACTTCATGACCTTACAAAAAAATTTGTGTATTTCTTAGTTTTTATTTAAAAATGAAGTAATATAATAATAATATAATGAAAATGATGTATAAATAATATTGTTAAATGTGAATACACAAAAAGAAATGACAGCAGCCTCGCCCTCTCAAACGACGTGAATATTTCTGGTATAATTTAGATTATACATTTCCACGTACCGACATATACCATAATTAACCAATATTGAAAACAAATTAATTCCTGCCTGGTTGAACTGGTAAGTACTCACAAGGCCGAAAGGTGGAAATTACGTTGGGGCTTACTGAAAACAGTGCTCTTCAATGAAGCTTATTTGCAAGCTAATTTACTTTATTGATATACAAACTGATCTCGCTCAACGAGAAGGGAAACATACGGAAGGAACTCTGAAAATTTACATGAAATCAAAGCCAGCATGAACTAATTAACCAAATACATGTTTGTGCGTGTGTGTGCTTGGTGGAAAAGATTGGATATTACAAATATCTCTTATTAAACCATGGTAGCAAATTGTAATAGGCATAACATAATCCTTTCTCGTGGATCACATGATGGAGCAAGTTGAATCAGGGCATGAATGGGGACTGTGGAGGCTTACATAGCACTTGGAACAGGAGCACCATGGTGGACACGGACCAACGCATGGTGGTGGAGGAGGCTTACAGAACGAAGTACACTGGCCATGGCACTTGGGGCTGCGGCACTTAAAGCATATGATACACAGGCCATCACACTTTGGACTTTGGCATTTGGAGCAACTAAAGACACACTGACCGTCACACTTGGAACTGTGGCACTTGGAGCAAGGGTCACATGGTGGTGGAAGACACAGAACAGCACAACTCTTTTCTTCTTTTTTCTTTTCATCAGGTTTAGGTTTTTTCACCTCTTCTACAGTTAGAATGATGACACAACGAAACTTCTTCTTTAGCTGGTTACCCAAACAAATCGTGTCCACATTGTCACCCGTCACCACCACACGATCTTTTTCATCTCCTGTTATTGACACCGCAGTTACACCTGTGTGTTTACCCATAACAAATTGAGAATCACTACAGCAGAGAAATTCTTATATGCAACAAAATTTTTATTTTATATCATTGAATACTCATCACTTCAACTATGTCATTAAAAATATAGTTAAAGATAATAATTACTTATATAACTAAGATAGTAAACATTAAATGGTACACAACAATAACTTTTTTTTGCTCTTGGAATGCATAAGAATTTCTCAAAATAGCATGTATCACCTAAACTTTTAGGAGAATTAGTACTTAAAACATCAATTATAATTACATATACCAAATTTATGTGGTGTATAATATATATATTTGGCATTTACCTTCTACCTCAGCAGCAATTTTCAGGGCCTTGTTTCTGCATTTTTCACAGTCCATTTGCAACTTCATAACTATTTTTTGCTGCATCATTTGGCATTTTAAGTATAGCTTCTTCAGAAATTTCCCAAAAAAAAGAAGAAGGACAAAACAAAACAAAACTCAAAACATTGATCTGCTTATTTCAGTGATCAGATCTCACCTTCATGTTTGCTTAATTGAAACAAACAGCTACTTTATGCTCTTGCGATCGGAAACAAAGCCAAAGCGGTTTTTCGTTTTTGTCCTATGCTTTGGAGTTGAGTGAGTACTTAATATGTTCATATATATAGTCGTGTCTATGTCCAGTTGGTTGACTATAATGGCTGTATGCTGGCCAATACAAACACACACTAGAGAACTGATTTGCATGCATCTAGAAGAGTTGTAAGCTGGCTAGCTATGACAGAGATTAACTACTTAGGGGGTGTTTGAGAATAGTTGTGAAAATTTGATTATTTGAATAAGCGATTATTATATAATAGATTATTGTTATAATCGATTATAATAGAATCAATTTTATATTTGGATATGTTAAATTTGAAAAACTATTTTAAGTTTTAATATGTTTTGTTTTGATAATATAAAAAAATCGTTTTTATGTATTAAATTATTAAAATAAATATAGAATGATTAAAAAATTATTTGATTGAAGACAAAATATTATTTACATCTCAAAGTGTAAGGAATAATTTAAAATCTAGAATTATAATCTTCAATCTTTAGCATTATAAAAATAAATTTTATAATATATTAAATTTCGTACAAAAAATAAATTAATTTTGACAAACATAATTATACAATAAAAAAAAGACTTTTTTTGAAAAAAAAATTGTTGACAACATATTTAATCTGTTGCCAAACATGCACTTAGTAACTATTGATTTGAAAGTTTAATGTTGGTATAGGGAAAGAAAATGGTAAACAAAAGATTGAACAAATGAAAAACGGATATGATAATGATATTGGTTAAAGTCACTTGCGTGTGGCAACTTAAGAATATCAAGTGGTTAGAACTTAGATATGTAATTGAGTAAAAGTTACATTAATCACACGTTAATGTTTAAAAATAAAAGGTCACATGCATGTATAGTTGTGTATAAATATAGCTATAAATGTTACAAAAAAAGCATTAATTTTAAATTAAATGCAATATTCAATAGAAAGAGGATAAATTTCAGAAAGGAGATTCCTCGTTAATGCGGACAAATTTCTTTGAAAACAAGCGTATATGGATTAAGAAACAATAAGGTTATAATAAAAGAGGAAGAAGAAACATGAAGTTCGAATTTGTTTATATGATTGAGATTGTTCCAGTCAACTCAATAAATATATCATTGTTTAACATTAAAAATATATATACATGCATATAATCAATGAGGCGATAGCAAATGCATCTTGTCTTTTAAGACAAAGGAATCCAACTCTTATCAGTATATATATATCTTGTCAGTATATTTTATCTCACTATTTATATATATATATAGTGAGATAAAATTTTGAAAGAGTGAGAGAAATAAATTTAATCGTATAATTATATATGAATTATCAAAATTAAAAGTTATTTAAAAATCATATAATCACTTAAAAATGTCATATGTATTTATATTCTAATCACTTAACCGTTAGATCCACTTTCATCTAATGATTATTTTTAATGAAATTATTTCAACTATTAGATGAAAGTGGATCTAACAGTTGAAAATGAGTGTAAGTCAAAAAAGACTTACACTGGTGTAAACCGATCCCCTCTTTATGATAAATACTTTTTTCACCATATATATATATATATATGATGATAAATTTTTTAACTATATTGCGATATCATGGCACCTAGAAAAACAAGAAAAAGAAATTAATAAGATAAGATTTTTCTTTTGCTAATCATTTGTTTTGTTTTTCTCATTACGTCGAGATCATCCGTACATGAATATATATCTTAATCTTATGCTGCCATTTTAACTAAGATACAATTGACATCTTAATTGATGATTATAAAGAAAAGTTTCGTTACAATGGCGTCACGTAAAGGACGAAAACCGACATGATGAAAACAGCTGTAGACACAACACTTTCTTTTTCTTGTTTCTTTTAAGTGATTCGTGATGTAAGGAACTAGAATTAAGAATCAAATGAAAATGAGCTAGTTTCCTGAATAGTACTTCTCTGTAGCTATTATTGTTTAAGTTTTGGTACAAGGGGGATAAACTTTTGTGAATAGTAACTAATTACAGAGAATTAAGAAGCAGGAAATTGTAAAGAAAGATGAAGAAGGGAGACATGATGGCAGAAGAAGCAATAGAACTGACATACAATCTGATATCACATTCTATTCTCACCCTCCCCTTATATTCCTCTTCATCAAATCACATAATCCCTCAGCTTAGAGCTAACTGTCCGCAGCCTTGCTCCTTTGCCAAATTCCCGAATATGCAGATCTTTTCCCACCTATCCCTTTCCACTAACCGTTTCTCTGCCACCCTATTTGCCGAGCTAGCTTTCCTGATCATTCTCCTTAACCTTGTTGGCCTCCACATCAACTACTCCTCTAACACGTGAGTCTTGCCATCTCAACTTTAGGTTCACATTTAGTTGTTAGGTGCTAGTTTTCACCCCTTTGAGGGTTCGCTTATTTCAATAATTTATATGGATTAATATAAATTATATTATAATTTTATAAAATTCAAATTAATTTGATATAAAAAATTATTAAAATTTGTTATTTAGCCCAAATTGTAATTAATTATTATTATTGGATTTATTGTTAAGTATTGATATACCATAACTAACCAATATTGAAAACAAATCAATTCCTGCCTAGTTGAACTGGTAAGTACTCACAAGGCCGAAAGGTGGAAATTACGTTGGGGGTTACTGAAATCAGTGCTCTTCGATGAAGCTTATTTACAAGCTAATTTACTTTATTGATATACAAACTGTTCTCGATCAACGAGAAGGGAAACGTACGGAAGGAACTTTGAAAATTTACATGAAATAAGAGTCAACATGAACTAATTTGTAGAAATATAGGAAAATGAGAAAATATTTGTATATTTTTTTAATGTCAATATATAATGAAGTGCTCTTATTTATAGGGTAAGAGAAAATAAAACAAAAATTAAAATCAATCCTATACATAAAGTCTAATTAATCTTAATCTGATTACAAAATAATAACAAATAAGCATCAAATCATTTACAATCATAATAAATCAATAACAAATCAATCACTATAATAACAAATCAATCACTATCGTAACATCCTCCTTCAAACTCAAGTAGGTGCAACGGTAACTAACTCGAGTTTGGACAGTAAAGTGCGGAAGCGACTAAGAGAATGAAGTTTGGTGAACAAATCAGTTAACTAATCAAGAGTGCCAATCGAGACAAGATGATGAGCACCACGTAGAAGATGTTGACGAATTAAATGACAATCAATCTTAATATGTTTGGTACGCTCGTGGAAAACATCGTTGTGTGGAATTTGGATGGCACTACGGTTGTCACAATGAAAATCAGTAGAGGAAGACTGAGGTATCTCTAAATCAGCAAGAAGCCAAAGGAGCCACAATATTTCAGAAGTAGTATCAGCAAAAGCACGATATTCTGTTTTAGTGCTGGAGCGAGCTGTCAGAGTTTGTTTCTTACTTTGCCAAAAAATAAGAGAATCTCCAAGAAAAATGAAAAAGCTAGTGGTGTAGGCAACGGTCACTAGGATCACCGGGCCAATCAACATCAGAGTAGGCTCAAAGAGTCAAAGGAGATGCAATGAAATAATGAAGACCATATAATAAGGTACCCTTGATATACCGAATAATGCAGAGGATAGCAGCATAATGGGTGGTACGAGGGGCAGCCATGAACTGACTAACTAGATGAACAACATAGGAGATATTCAGTCAAGTAACTGTAAGATAGATCAGGCTACCTACTAGCTGATGATAAAGAGTGGCAACATCCAACAAGGTACCATCCTGAGGAGTAAACCGAACGTTGGGTTCAAGAGGAGTGTGTTCGATTTTGCAATCAGTGAGGTATGCTCGAGAGACAAGATCAGAAGCATACTTAACTTGTGAGAGAAATAAACCATCGGTAGAAGATAGAACTTCAAGCCCCAGAAAGTAACTTAAAGGTCCAAGATCTTTCATCTCAAAATGTTGACATAAAAATTGTTTGAGCTCAGTAATGCCAATAGAATCATTGCCAGTAATGATCATATCATCGACATAAAGAAGCAAGACAACAATACCATTTTTTATTTTTCGAGTAAAAAGAGCAGAATCATAAGCATTGGAAGAGAACCCCAACTGACTGATAGTGCTGTGAAATTTAGCAAACTAGGTCTGAGGTGCTTGTTTGAACCATAAAGAGCCTTACGAAGAAGACAAACCTTGTTGGCCGGACAAGTGTATCCCGGAGGAGGGCGCATATAAACCTCTTCTTCTAAGTCACTATTAAGGAAGACATCCATTTGTGTAAGTGGCCATTGTCGAGTGGCTGCAATGGCAAGAAGAGTTCGAATAAAAGTGATGCGTGCAACAGGGGCAAAAGTTTCTTCATAATCAATATCATACTCCTAGTGAACCCTTTTGCCACTAGACGAGCTTTGTACCGCTCAATAGGACCATTAGAAAGAGTCTTGATTTTATAAATCCACTTGCATCCTACAAGAGGCTTACCAGAAGAAGGATCAACAAGGTTCTAAGTGTGAGTATTCTCCAATACCTATAATTCCTCCTGCATAGCTTGCTGGCAATGAGGGTCGGTAGAGGCTTCCTTATAGGACTGTGGTTCATGAAGGTGAAGCATAGTAGAAAACAATGGTAATCACGAAGATAGGTAGGTAGAGTTCTTACCTTATGAGGACGCTCAATGGTAGGAGGTGCAGGATCAATGGTCAGAACAACATCATCGAAAGTAGAGGGAACATTAGAAGAGGCTAGGAGCTCACTAGAGGTACCTGCATCTGTGTCATTAGGGAAGTAACCAACATCGGGGTTAGTAAAAAGAGGAGTAGAAGTGGACGGAATTGAAGTAAACTTGGATAATGAAGAGAACATAATATGTTCTGAGAAGACAACATGACAGGAGATACAAATACGCTAAGATATCAGATCCCAACAACGGTAACCTTTGTGCTTTGTGCCATACCCAAGAAAACAACAAAGACGGGCGCGAGACTCAAGTTTAATATGTTCATGAGGTTGGAGTAGGACAAAACAAGCACAACCAAACACCTTAAGTGAGTTATAATATGGTGTAGTGTGATAAAGACGCTCAAAATGAGAGACATTACCAAAGACGGAGGAAGGGAGACAATTAATAACATAGACAACAGTAAGGGCAGCTTCACCCTAGGCACGTTCGAGACAAGAGGCTGAGATAAGCATGGCACGGATTGAGTCAAGAATGTGATGGTACTTTCTCTCAGCGCGACCATTCTGTTGAGAGGTATATGGACATGAGAACTCAGACAAGGTACCTTGTGCACCAAGAAAAGATAAGAGTTTAGAATCACGGTATTCTATGGCATTATCTCGGCAAAAAACTTTAATGACTTTAGAGAATTGTGTTTGAATCATATTGGCAAAGTTAATGTAAATTTGAGGAATTCATGACAATTTTTCATCATATATATCCAAGTAAGTGAGAATAATCATCAATAAATAACACAAAATACCAAGAACCTCCCATAATAGGTGTGGGAGCCGGGCCCCAAATATCAGAATGCACAAGATCAAATGATGAAGTAGAAATAAAAGTATTTTTATGAAATGATAAAACTAGTTGTTTTGTAGTTTGACAAGCAGTACAATCAAGAGACTCATTAGTAATAGATCCTAAAAAACCCTGAGACACAAGAGGACGCAGTTTGCCAAGAGAATTATGAGCAAGACGTTGATGTCAAATCTGAATGGAAGAGGTGGTGGAAGCAGCACAAATGTTGGACACTTGGGGAACATACAGTTGAGTGAGCTCAAATAGCCTTCCAATCTTACATCCAGTCATTATGAGTTGTCCCGTCCGTGGGTCCTGCACATAACAACCAGAGGAAGAACAAGTAAGTTCATAACCAAGATCACATAATTGACCAACAAAGATAAGGTTAAAATTTAGTTTAGGAATGAGATAGGTGTCAAGTAAACTTAGATTGGATAGAGAGATAGAACCTTTTATGACTTACATACATAAGAGATCCATCAGTAGTGTGGATAGAACGAACAGTGTCATTTTTAGATAAGGATGAAAAAAAATGAGATGCAGAGGTCATATGGTTACAACAGGCAAAAAATACCATTTAGGATTACCTGATGTGGTGGAAAGGGCTGCAGGAGCATTACCATTCTCAAGAGTATTACCACTACCTAAAGAAAAAAGAAGTTGTTTAAGGAGAGACTCAAGATCACCAGCGGAGAAGGCAAATTAAGAAGATTCATTGGCAGCAATAGTGGTGGCAAATACATGCCTAGAAGAACTGGGAAGAGGTTGATTCCTGTTCTGATCTCGTGGAGGAGGACGAGTGGGATAATTCTGAATTAAATGTCCTAGTTTCTTGCAATATCGGCAATAATTTGAAGCAATATGACCCCTTTGCTTGCAATTATGACATTCAATAGTGGGGTAGTCAGAGTACGAATGCCCTGACTTTCGACAGTGATGGCAAAATTTGGTTACTTTATCTGGAACGAAAAAGGCAAGATCAGCTTTAGGACGAACAAGACTCAATCTAGTTTCTTCAGACTTGAGAAGTGGAAGGGCATCCTCAAGTGTGGGTAAAGGATTCTGATGTAGTAAGGACGCATGAATAGGTTCATAATCATCAGTAAGAGCCATCAAAAACTGGATAAGACGAGTATGATTCTGATGAGTCTCATACGTTTTTAAATTAGTTGCATCTTTCAGAGAAGGCTCACATGAGGTCAGTTAATCCCAAATAACTTTCATTTGTGCTAAAAACTCATAGATAGGTTAACCAAGTTGTTGTTTCAAAGTATTAAGTTCCTTTAGCAGTTGATACTGATGTGATAAATCAGAGATAGTGTAACGTTGCTTTAAATGATCCCATATCTCTTTAGCGTTCTCATAATGCCAAAACTGTAGATGAATATCAGGAGTAGATGTATTGTGAAACCAGGTAATGATCTGATGGTTCTTGCTATCCCATTCCTCTAATTTATTAGCATAGGCTTCAACAATATTAGTAGTTCTTTTAGTGGGGCTCTTTATATCACCTGTCACATATTGTTAGAGTCTGCGGCCTTTCAAAAAATTGCACATTGCTTCGACCCAATAGGAATAAGTTGAGCCATTAAGAACAATTAGAATAGGAAGCGAGACATCAGATTTTTCCATTATAGCACAATAAATTCAAAAACGGTACTATCAAAGCAGAATTGACAAACATACAGTCAACACTTTGGTCAACAGTCAACATGTGGCAGCACAGGCGCACACATCTGGACCAGGGGCACGTGGATCACACGTGCAAACGAGAGAGGTGGCACATGGGAGTGCGTCCGGCGGCGATTAGGGCGAAATTTCATCGGTGATTAGATCGGCGGATGGAGGTTGCAGCGATCAGGGAAGTGAGACTTGGAGGCGTCGACGATGGACCTTGGGTACCAACAAAAAAAAACACTAAAAAAATTCACCAGAAGAGAGACAGAGACCTAAGCTTTTGATACCATGTAGAAACACAAGAAGATGAGAAAATGTTTATATATTTTATGAGTGTCAATGTACAGTGAGGTGTTCTTATTTATAAGGTAGGAAAGAATAAAACAAAAATCGGAACCAATCCTATACATAAAGTCTAATTAATCCTAATCTGATTACAAGATAATAACAAATAAGTAACAAATCATTTACAATCGTAACAAATCAATAACAAATCAATCACTATAATAAAAAATCAATCATTATCGTAACATAATTAATGTTTTTGTGTGTGTGTGTTTGGGGGAAAAGATTGGATATTACAAATCTCTCTTATTAAACCATGGTTGCAAATTATAATAGGCATAACATAACCTTTTCTCGTGGATCACATGATAGAGCAAGTTGAATCAGGGTATAGATCATAAATAATCTGATAAGAGGGACAAGGTGGATAGGGTACATAGCACTTGGAACAGGAGCACCATGGAGGACACGGACCAATGCATGGTGGTGGAGGAGGCTTATAGAACGAAGTACACTAGCCATGGCACTTGAGACTGTGGCACTTGGAGTAAGGGTTACACTGGCCATGACACTTGGGGTTGCGACACTTAAATCATATGATACACATGCCATCGCACTTTGGACTTTGGCATTTGGAGCAAGGACAAGGAGGGTCACACTTACCCAAGCACTTAGCACTTGAAGCAAATGAAGACACACTAACCATCACACTTAGAATTGTGGCACTTGGAGCAAGGGTCACATTTGTCATGGCAATTGTGGCTATGGTACTTGGGACAAAGGTCACGGGGTGGTGGAAGACACAGAATAGTACAACATTTTTTTTCATTTTTATTTTCATCAGGTTTAGGTTTTTTTCACCTCTTCCACAATTAGCATGATGATACAGCAAAATTTCCTCTTCAGTTGGTTACCCAAGTAAACTGCGTCCACATTGTCACATGTCCACCACCACACAAATCTTTTTCATCTTCTTCTATGGACACCTCAGTCGCACTTGTGTGTTTACTCATAACAATTCGGTCAAAATTCTTGAACTTCATAAGTGGGCATTGGGTTACGGTATGGACATCCACTCCGTGGTGCAACAAGACTCTCAAGTTCAGTCAAGTTCCTTAATGCACTCTCGTACTTCAACCTTAGAGGCACTTCAATTTGTCATATTCAATTAAAAAAATTATAATTAAGCTAGTAGAATCATTAACAGTTTAGCAATATAACGCAAGTGATCTAAATTGTACTATTATACCGAACTATTAATGATTGTAAGTTGCAACCATCAAATAATGTGACCAATTTAGAAGTTCAAAATATACTTCTTGTTCTGATGTAGAACCAAAGGTTGCCTGATAAGACCCGTATACGGTGGTTTCCTCCTGCTTCTTTGATTACTGCCTCCGAGAGTCTTTGACCAGGGCGGTTGGGTACCTGAAAAAGGACTCTAACGCTCAAGTTAGACTAAGCCCCAAGAGGATATACACCATGTGAATTATAGTTACCTTGTTAGAGTGGTGTTTCCTGATACTTATAGTGCATGCGCAGAGTCTTTGAGCATTCGTCGCAGAGTATAGGCATGTAGAGTTCGTAGCCTGACGAGGGAGGGTGTGCCTCTTCTCCACGATTGTTCGGGCAGAGCCTTGACGGAGGGTGTCTCCTTCCCACGATCGTCCAGGAAGATTCCTGGAATCTCTGACCTGTCGCATTAGTGGCCAACCACTATAGCAGGTAGTCATGGTCCCCACACTATAAAGGTCACTATAGGTAGTGATCAAGCTATGCGTAGACCTATGGAGTGTTAGTTGGGGAGTACGACTAGTACCCAATGTCTCAGTATATATACGCAATCTTTTATAATTGTAGGGATCTAATTAAGAACTTATTTAAAATTTAAAGATCTATTTAAAAATTTTTAAAAGTATAAAATTTTATTTAAAATCTTTTAAGTTGTAGCTAAAGTTTCCATGCTTGACACACTAAACAACCTGGAGGGTGAATGGATCTTAGACCCAGCTTGGACACTAGAGAGTAGAGACTCGGAAGAAGACGGATCTAGGGGCTTCGTAAGAACGTCAACCACCTGAGCATCAGAACAAACAGGCATGAGGTGTAGTAGGCCAATGAGCAAAGAAGAAGAGACCTAAGCCACGAGAAGCCTTCACATAGTGAAGAATGCGATAAGCAGCCACTATATGAGCTTCGATGGGGGCGGTTGTTTCAGTGGCTGGAGACTTTGTGCCATGCAGCTTTTGGTGAGGACTCGGAGGCATGGGAGTGGAAATGGGCTTGCATCCGAGAAGACCTTTTTTAGCCAATAATTCCAAAGCAAATTTCCTCTGACATAAGTGGATGCCATTGTGGGACCTAGCTACTTCCAAACCAAAAGAAAAAAAAAAGTAAAAAAATAAAATTGCCTATATCTCTAAATTTGAACGCATCATCTAGTCGTTGCCTCAGAAGTTAGGTCTCTGAGTAGTCATTGCTAGTGAGAAGAACATTGTTCACATAGACCAAAAAAGCTATAAAGGAGGACTATTTGGACTTGGTGAACAATGAATAATCGGATTTGGACGGGATGAAATCATAGGAGATGAGTGTAGTAGCTAGCATAGAATACAACTGCATTGTGGCTTGTTTGAGACTATATAATTAATGACTTCTGAAGCTTGCAAACTTGGCCAAGGAGTTAAGCTTTAAATCCCAGTGGAAGCAACAGAGAACAAAATGCACAATGTAGTTATTTCCAAGCACATATTAATTATGTGATTTATAGGTTTGGAAGTTACAATATTTATTGTTATTGGATTTGGGTTCAATGGTAAGTGTGTTGGGTTACGGTGCAGGGCTAATAGCCTATAATCTATAATGGATAAATTAAGTTACTGATATATTATTTAGATGACAGGATTTTCATTCCACTCTTAATACGTTTTGATTGCACACACCTTTATCAAATTGTCAATAGTAGACAATAGATTAGAGTGTTAAACTACTCTTATTATATATACCTTTGTATGCTTCCGCTTTAGGAATTAGTGAAATCTCTTCTTGATAAAGTATCTTTAAGAAGTATGCCATGTTATTAATTTATAGGGGTGCACATGGGTTCGGGTCGACCCATTGACCCGATCAAACTGACCTAACCTAATATAAAATATTCGGATTGGTTTGAGTCATTGGGTCCGATCAGGTAGAACCCGAACAACCCATCCATTATTTGATTCGGGTAACGAGTTTAATAAACTAATCGGATGACCCAACCACATGATTAAACGACGTTGTTTTGGCTATACTTACTTGCATTTCTCCTTTTCTTTCTAACACGAACCAAAAGCGCAGCTCATCCACCACTCATTTCATTTTCTTTTCACTATCTATCCATTCATTCCTCTCTGTAAAATTCCCAAATCCCCTAACCCTAAAAGGTGCGCCACCTCTACTGCTACTTAATGTCAGGCTCTCAGCAATCTCTCACTCGTCGTGTATGACCAAGCACGAGTATCCACTGCGCACTACTGGGACCAACTGCCCAGATCTACATCGCGCCACCACACCTGAATCGCCGTCCTCCATTGCAATCCACATCACTGCAACCTGAACAACCAGAACCCATCATTCTAGAGCTCAACCACCGCCAATCCTCTGTCCCAAAATAATTGACCCTAGAGCTCTACTGCACCGCCTCGCTACACACGACCAAGCACAGGTTTCCACTGCGTACCACGCGACCAACTACCCAAATCTGCGTCACGCCTCGGTGCTAGAACTGCCATCCTCCACCGCAATCCCAAGACCATCCTCTCGCGGGTCCGTCCATCACCACCACACCATCAACCATGCCCACACAGTGTCGACCTTCATCTCTACTGTTGCTAAGTGGTTGGCACTCTTAAACCCCACTATTCTTCCCTCTGTTTCGTTTTTCAGAGACTAAAAGTCTATTTCTTTTTATTTTGATTTGCAGTTGCTGATTTTTTTTTTGTTTTTTCTTTTTGAAAATCTGTTAGTAGCAGTAGTAATGTTCTATGATTCTAGTAGCCATTTTGTGTGAAAGAAACCTAGTTCTGGTGTTATGTTGTGTGACCTTTCTAGCTTTTTCTTCTTCCCTCTCATTTAAGTCTCAACCATGGGATAATTGCTTTTTTTTTTCTACATTTTCTAAATGTCATCAACTCAAGTCCATATGATTCAATGCTTTTGTGCTGTCTATATTGAACATTACTTTTGCACTGCCAGTAGGTGTGATTTCAGCAAAAAATTTACACTTTTATGCATTTTTTTGTTGTATTAAATTAAAATTTAGTAATTTTTTAAAACTTTTGAACAACTCGACTACCTGACTAGAACCAATCCAATTGTAATCATGTTAGTTCAGTTCAGATTATACAGAATTTTTTTTCTCAAAACTGACCCAACCAAACCTTAACTAATTAGTTTGGATTTTTTCCTTCCTAAGCCCGAACCAACCCAACCTGTGTGCAGTCCTATAAATTTATATATTATATTTGTGTTCTAATTACAAGTATAGATCCTATCAATTTTAACATTTACTCTGCTAAGTAAAATGTCACTTTTCAACCAATTGCCTAATTACATTGTTTATTAGTGTTGCTCAATTGACAAGTATACCAAATCGCAAAAGTAATATACTGATGTAAAACACTATCTAGTCTATAGAAAATTGAGATTAAAAATAGTTCAAATGAAAACAAGAAATTAAAAGAAAAGCAAAATAATGTAAAAACATATAAATAAAAAATAGTAAGAGAGCACGATAATAAACTAAGGTGTAAACAAACAATGGTAAAGATATTAGAGATCCGACTTCACTTAATTTAATAATCTATCATAGACAATAAAGTAGCTTTGGAACCTACATTCTAATTAAAAATCCAATCTTAATAATCTATCATAGTTACATCTTCACCCTAGCAAAATAAGAATTTAGCTACTCATGACAAAAGAAAAGAAGAGATAGGAAGAGGAAAGAAAAATCATCATGATAGAACTATAGAGAAGAAACCAAAATGCCTTCAATGATGATTCGATCTCCAACTCCATGAGAGCTCCATGACAGATCCTCCTTCTCTCGTAGGGTTTGTCCCCTTACTACCTTTAAGCCTCCAAAACTTTGTAATTTTCGTGTATTTTCTAAAAAAAAAGAGAGCTCCTTTGCTAAACTCATTTTCCCTCTTTTATAGAAAAGCTTGCAGCTTTTTGTATTTAACTTGCATGATTTTTCTCACCATCCAGATGAACGAATTTGCCCTCGATCTCAACAGATAATTTCTAGGATTTTATGTTAGCTTTTCATTGTCGTAAACGACGCGTCGATCTGATATCTAAAACTCAAGATATGACTCAATTAATGAGGAATGATCAGAATAGTGCGGGAATCTGAATCAAATCTCTTTGAGAATCCTTATCCATTCTTCAATATTAATGGCAGCTTAATTACAGAAATTTGTCAATGTGATATTTGATAATCACATATTTTATATATTAATAAACCATCATTTTTAGTTATTTACATTCTCCATGTAATTAATTGATTAAGCTTGGTTGTGTTTTGTAAGTTTGGACTCAAATTGGACTTAATTAATTTTTTTTTCAGCATTATTTTGGTCTTATACTGTTTCTGTATTTCGATCTTATCTTGAGTTCTAGATGTCTTATAATTATGTATCTTACCTTGTAGGTAAGATAAGAGAGAGATCTACAACTTTCATGAAAAGCTCCAGGGAAAAATCGGACATCTAGTGGAGCTAATTGGGCTTGAAAGTCAGAACATGAGTTTTGTGACTGAAACCCGAACAATGTGCAGTAATCATTGCATAATTCGAGTTGAAGAAACTAAAGTGGGCTGAAAATTTGGCATATGAAATTTAAGATCCATATCGACAACTTTCATGAAGAACACAAGAGCTCATTTGAACAGCTTGGAGGTCATATTGGGTCTGAAAGTCAAAATAGAGGTGCTAAAACTAGGTTTGAGTAGTCTGCAGTAATTTAGTCATATCTTGGGCTGTAGGACGAAGTTTTGGATGATTCTGGTGGCATTGGAAAGCTGAGACAATTTTCTAGAACTTTCATGAAGACCATTTTACTTTGTTCTGACGTTATCCATGAGTTCATCACTAAATGATTTCGGAGATAAGAAATTTCAATAATTTTCCACTCACAAAAGTTCTTTAGCATTTTCCACTCATCCACTCACTCATCCACTCATTCATTAATCAATTCCTTGTTATTTTGTATCCTTAATCCTCTATAAAAGGGACCATAGACAAATTATTTGAAGAATCTTGGTTTTAGATTAAGTTCATACTATTATGTTATTTACCTGTTGTAATTTTCTTTTGTTATAAATAGAAGTTATGATCATCTTCTTCTTCTTCTCTCTTTCTTTCTTCTTGCTCATAGGTAACTAATTTTCATCTTGTTTGGGTGAAAGAGTGAAGCTTTTGGTAATCAAATAAGGTTATATTAATTTCTTTCTTGTGCTTAAATGATATATTATCAAGTGATCATTATACATGTTGTATTTTGTTTCCAATCAATTTAGACACCTTCTTTGTAAATTAAAGTTCTTGATTTATTGTAGACAAGTAGTTTGGCACAATGAATGCTTGAACCCATTTACAAGTGTAAGTGTTAGTAAATAATTAAAGGAACCATAATATAACTGCGTATATAATTCTAAATGGACTTTGAATGTTTTATTCTCCGATTGGAACCTCTGTGTGCGTGGATTTCAATTGAGTTATAAAAAGAACTAATATTGTCCTTAGTGTATTACCAAAAGTGGATCTCCTAGCCCAAACAAGTTCTTTAATTTAATTGTAAATAAGTTTTATTATCTTTATTGTTGTGACAAAGTCTTCCCTTACCTCAAAGTATTTTTTTTCATCAATTCCCTGTGGATCGACCTCGGACTCCCGATAAATTTATTACTTGAGATAGCCTATACGTGGGTTTGCATCCTTTAATCCCGCATCAAGTTTTTGGTACTGTTGTCGGGGACTTGATTTGAAGTTTTAATTTATTGAGGTTCTTTTTCTTTAATAAAATCTGTTCTCTCTTCTCTTTCACCGGAGTAAAAAATCGATTTGTCGGTCCTTCGATTTTTTTACTAACTCTCTAACTTTTTAATTCTCTAACTTTTTAACTTACTAACTTATTAGCTTACTAGTTTACTAACTTTCTAACTTTTAACTAACTTTTTTTTTATTTATGTCATTTATTTATGTTTTTTATTTATGCTTTTCGACTTAATAACTTACTATCTTATTTATTTATGTTTTTCGACTTAATAACCTTCTAACTTTTATATTTATGTAATTTAATTTACGTTATCTAACTTTTTAATTTATGTCATTTAATTTTGTTTTTTGACTTACAAACTTGTACATTTTTTTTATTTTTTATTTTTAAGTCATTTATTTATGTTTAATATTTAATGGCTGGTATAAACTGCCGACTTGTACATTATTTTTTCTATTTTAAGTCATTTATTTATGCTTAATTGGTATCGTGATTTAAATTATGGTCGTTTAGTTAAAATTAATCTTGGTACTTTATATATTGATTTGTTTGAATCATAATCACACACAATTGACACAATGGCTGAAAATGAAAGTGTATATGATGAACATGAAAATCAACCATTGCGAACCATGCATGAATATTTGCAACCACCTCGAAATTCTAGTCCATCATGCTTTATCTTTCCACTCAGTGCCAATAATTTTAGATTTAAGCCAGATATGATTTATTTACTTCCTAATTTTCATGATTTAGAATCTAAAAGCTTATATTTATATTTAAAAGAATTTGAGGAAGTATGTATTGCTTTTAATGATCAAAATTAGAATGAAAAGATTGTAAAGCTTAAATTGTTTCCTTTTTCTTTAAAAGATACAGCAAAAACTTGGCTTAACTCTTTGAAACCAAGATCAATTGGCACATGGCAAGAAATGCAAGGTGAGTTCTTAAAGAATTTTTTTTCAACATATAAAACCAATACTATGAAAAGACAAATCCAATTTTTTTTTTCAAAATTCAAATGAAGCATATTTTCAATGTTGGGAATGGTTTAAAGATTTGCTAAATTCTTGCCCACATCATGGTTTTGAAAAATGGTGCACTATAAGCTTCTTTTATGAAAGTTTAACACCTGAAACAAAATAATTTGTAGAAATAATGTGCAATGGTGAGTTTCTTGATAAAGAACTTGATGAAGCTTTAGACTATTTAAACCAGTTAGCTGCAAATTCTTAATCTTGGCATGATACTAATATTTCTGAAAATTTAATTAGATCTAACCTTGCAATTATTAATAAAGGAAAATATCACCTTAGCCAAGAGGAAGATCTAAATGTTAGGTTTGCTAGTTTGGCTAAAAAGGTTGAAGCCATGGAATTAGGAAGAACAAAAGAAATCAAATCTATGCAAAATGAAGAAATTTGTGGCATTTGTGATGACTTAAGACACTCAATCACATGAATGTCCTAAGATTCATATTTTTAAAGAAGTTGTACATGAGTAAGTAAATCTAATGAATAATTTTAAAAAGTCATTTATTTCTTCTTTTTCAAATACATATAATCCGGGATGAAGAAATCACCCGAACTTCAGCTGGAGGAATAATAATCAGTCACAATTCGTGCAACCACCACCTCTTTAGGCACAACAGAACTCTCAAAATTCTCAAGGATATGCACATTATGTCCTACCATATAGGAAAAACCTTGAAGAAACATTGTATGCATTCATAGAAAAGTAAGAGACCATTAATAAATAAAACAATCAAAACATGATTGACATAAAAAAAAACTCTTGCTAAACTTTTTTCTGCACTCACCATTCACGAGAAAGGAAAATTTCCTTCTCAACCACAACCAAATCCCAAGGGTCAGTATAGTCTAAATGAAGGGAGTTCAGAAAACTAACAAATAGACTAAGTCAAGTCAATAATAACTCTTAGGAGTGGAAAAGTTGTTGAAAAACAAATTCCCGAACCTTGTGAGAAAGATAATGAACCAATTTCCCAAGAAAATGAAAAAGTTGACCAAAAGGAGACCAAACTCTCGCTTGCACCATCATTTCCTCAAGCATTAAACAATTCAAGGAAATTGAACCATAACACTAAATTTTTTGAAATTTTGAAACAAATGAATGTCAATATTCCTTTGTTAGATGTTATCAAACAAATTCTTTCTTATGCCAAATATTTGAAGGACTTGTGCACTATTAAAAGGAAACTAAATGTGAAAAAGAGAACATTTTTTGCTAAGCAGGTAAGCTCCATTCTTCAAAATAATAATACTTTGAAATATAAAGACTCTGGTTGTCCTATAGTTTCATGCATTATTGGAGAACATAAAATTAAAAAAGTTTTACTTGATCTTGGTGCTAGTGTCAATTTGCTTCCATATTTAGTTTATCAGCAACTTAACTTGGATGAGTTAAAATCAACTTTTGTAACTCTTCTACTTGCTGATTGATCAATTAAAATTCCAAGAGGAATAATGAAAGATATGTTGGTACAAGTTGATAAATTCATATATCGTGTGAATTTTATTATCTTGGATACTGAACCTATGGTTGATAGTTGCAAGTCAATTCCTATTATTTTAGGCCGTCCATTTTTAGCAACATCTAATGCTTTGATAAATTGCAGAAATAGAGTGGTAAAACTAACATTTGAAAACATGACACTAGAGGTCAATATTTTTAACATGTGCAAGCAACCACAGGAAGTACTTGATGAAAAGAAAGAAGTTGAAGGAATTAAAGCCATCGTAGATGATCATCTTTAAACAAGGAGTTTTTCTGACTCATTAGAAATTTGTTTAGTCAATTCATTTAATTCAGGCATGCAATTAAATGACGATATCTCTGAAATATGTTCTTTGTTTGATTGTACACAGGTAATGGAGTACAAGGGATAGAAGCCAAGATTTGAAGAGTTAAAACCTAGGAATGATAATACTCATGAAGAAGTACCCACACTGCAACTAAAGCCATTACCTGCTGGGTTGAAGTACACATTTTTGGGAAAAGAGTAAAGCTTTCCAATGATAATTTCCTTGTCTCTTACTAAAAAATAAGAAGGTATGTTAACAAAAGTACTTAAAATACATAAAGGTGCAATTGGATAGACATTAAAAGACATTAATCCATTAATTTGTACACATAGAATATAATTAGAGGATAATGCTAAAACATCTCAACAACCTCAAAGAAGATTAAATCCACACATGAAAGAGGTAGTTAGAGCTGAAGTCCTTAAATTACTTGATGTTAGAATTATCTATCCTATCTCTGATAGCCAATGGGTAAGCCCTACACAAGTTGTGCCTAAGAAATCAAGAATAATAGTGGTTGAAAATGAAAAAAGTGAATTAATACCTACGCGAGTCTCATCTAGTTGGTGTATGTGTTTTGATTTTAGAAAATTGAATGCTGCTACTAGGAAAGATCATTTTCCCTTACCATTTCTTGATCAAATTTTGGAAATGGTAGCAGGACATCCATATTACTATTTGCTTGATGGTTATTCGGGCTATAATCAAATACATGTTACATTGCAAGATCAAGAAAAGACCACTTTTACATGTCTTTTTGGTACTTTTGCATATAAAAGAATGCCTTTTGGCCTTTGTAATACTCCAGCAACATTCCAAAGATGCATGCTAAGTATTTTTAGTGATATGATTAAGCATTATTTAGAGGTTTTCATGGATGATTTGATAATTTTTAGAAATTCTTTTGAAAATTGTCTTAATAAATTGAAAAAAGTTCTTAAAAGATGCGAAGAAAAAGGATTTGTGCTAAACTGAGAAAATGTCATTACATGGTTATTTCAGGAATAGTGTTAGGTCATGTGATATCTTCTAAAGGAATTGAAGTTGATATAGCTAAAGTTGAATTAATTACCTATTTACCTTCCCCAAAAACAGTCAGAGAAGTTCATTCCTTTTTAGGACATGCAAGATTTTACAGAAAATTCATTGAGGACTTTAGTGCCATATCTAAACCATTATATAATCTTCCGTTGAAAGATGCATCATTTGATTGGACTCAAGAATGTCAAAAATCTTTTGAAAAATTAATTGGTCTTCTGACATCTACTCCTATCATGCAATCCACTGACTGGTCTTTGTCTTTTGAGTTAATGTGTGATACTAGTGATTTTGCTGTGGGCGCTATCTTAGGCCAAAGAAAGGAAGGTAAACCTCATGTGATTTGTTACGCAAGTAGAACATTAAATAATGCACAAATGAATTACATCACTACTGAAAAAGAACTATTTGTCGTAATATTTGCACTGGACAAATTTTAATTTTATTTAATTGGTTCTTCTATAGTGATTTTCACTGATCATGCTGTCGTTAGATATTTGATGTCTAAGTAGGATGCCAAACCAAGATTGATACAGTGGATCTTGTTGCTTCAAGAATTCAACATCACAATAAAAGATAAGAAATGAGCCGGAAAGGTTGTCGCAGATAATTTATCCAGACTTACAACAGGCTCACCTTTTGATAGCGCACCCATCAATGATTCTTTTTCCAATGAACTTTTATTTTTTGTCAATTCTATGCCTTAGTTTGCTAACATAGTCAACTTTCTTGTAACAGGAAAGATGCTACCTCAATAGACGCATTAAGATAGAAGGAAATGCTTGACAAATGTGAAAAATTTTTATTGAGATGACCCATATTTGTTCAAATACTGTTCTGACTAAATCTTTTGAAGATGTGTGCTTGACTATGAGGTAGGTAGTGTCATTAAATTTGTCATTCAGAAGCATGTGGAGGTCACTTTTCTTCAAAGAAAACAGCTGCGAAAATCTTGCAATGTGGATTTTATTTGCCTATTTTATTTAAGGTTTGCTATACTTTTTGCAAAAGTTATGAAAACTGTTAGAAATTAGGCACCATTTCAAAAAGAAACATGGTTCAAATTCAAAAAGAAACATGATGTCTTTGAACCCTATCCTTGTCATTAAATTTTTTTATTGTTAGGGAATTGATTTCATGGGTCCATTTCCATCCTCATTTGGATTTGTGTATATTTTGATTGCAGTTGATTATGTCTCAAAATAGATTGAGGCGATTCCATGCCGACACAATGATCATAAAACTGTTATCAAATTTTTAAAAGAAAATGTCTTATGTCGATTTGGAATCCCTTGAGTTATCATTAGTGATGGGGGAACATATTTTTGCAATAAACTGTTTGAATCTTTAATGAAGAAATATGGTATTACACACAAAATTACCACCCCTTATTACCCTCAGACAAATGGACAAGTTGAATTGGCAAATAGAGAGATTAAAAAATTTAAAAAAAAAATGATTAACCCAAATCGTAAAGATTGGTCTTTAAGACTAAACAATACACTTTGGGCTTACCGTACTACTTTCAAAACATCTTTGGGCATGTCACCTTATCAGTTAGTCTATGGAAAACCTTGTCACTTACTTGTAGAATTGGAACATAAAGCATTTTGGGCCATTAAAGCTTTCAACTTAAACCTTGATGATGCTTGCAAGATATGCAAATTGCATTTAAATGAACTTGAGGAATTGAGAAATGATGCATATGAAAACTCAAAGATTTATAAAGCTAGAACAAAAGTTTTTCATGACAAGATAATTTTGAGAAAATATTTTGAAATTGGCCAAAAAATTTTGCTTTATAATTCTTGTCTACACCTATTCCCTGGAAAATTGAGATCTAGGTGGAGTGGTCATTTTGTTATCAAACATGTGTATCCTCATGGGGCCATAGACATTGAGAATCCTAAGAATGGTAATGTGTTTAAAGTCAATGGACAAAGACTCAAATCATTTCTGGAAAATTAAGCTGTTGAGTTCTTTGTGTTCCCGGTTAAATGGCGGATAACGGTACTCCGTGACTCTCAAGTTGGTTTGTTTTTCAATTTTCCAAAATAACGGATTCCTTCTCCTTTAAAATGGATGTCATTCTTTCAAACCTGAGAAAATGTTTTCCTTCCCTCCCTCAAAATGCTCTGACAAAAATCTACAAAGCTAAATATGAAAAATTGAGACTGTTATTACACAAGGGTATGCCAGAAGATGTACGCTGGATAATTGAAGCAAAGGTCTAACTAGCAGGTGAGTCTTTAATTTCATTTGACTCATACATGCCAAGTCTTGGAAGAAGTTCGTATTCTAAAAGGAGGAGAGCAAAAAAGTTATAAGTCTGTCATAAATATGTATGATGGAATTGTAACAAGCGATATTATTCTTAGAGGATGGTTTCTGCAAACAGAGAAGATAAAATTTTCTTCATTAAGAATAGACTGAGTAAGAAGTCATTAGATGATATCTTATTGACTTTTGAGACACATTCTTGTGGATTTGTGCATCGTGACTTCTTAATTTGTGGAATCTCTTCAAGGATGAAAAAAAAGGTTACAGTCTTGGGGATCTGAATTTAAAAGACCCTGTTTGCCAATTTATAAAAAAATTAGATGGGAAGCTTATCCTCGACTCATAGAAGGCATTTAAGCCGTTACTGGACGTAAAACCAGAGGCAGTGAGCCATATCCACAACAATCTATACATATTATCTTCTTCTTCTTCTTCTTCTTCTTCATGTTTTCTTTAAAAAAAAGAAGTAAAAAATAAAAATAAAAAGAAGAAATAAAAAAAATAAAAAAAACAAGGTTAAAAGAGTCAAAAATGAGAAAAGGAATGCAAAACTTCGATTTAACTTGGTCTTTAATTAGATTTGGAGCCCCGGATGGATGTTTCTCTTTTCATATACTCAAGAGGAGACCTTCACACACCGAAATATAAATAAGGTTCATGTGTCATACTCTATAGAGAGTCGTTCTCAGTGTCCTAAAGTTTACCTTCTAGGCAAGTTGAGATGATAGGCAGATAGAAACACCCCGTGTTGGCATACTCGCGTGACTATGCAACTGAGCTGGATCCTGTGATTTAATGTCATGGGCTCTCCGAAGACCTCTCATTGGCTATGGTCCTTAGGTAGTAGCTGTCAGATTTATGCACTTTAATTAGTTGCATCGTAACTCAATCCAATATATTCCACAAGCGGGAGAGAGAAAAATTCCAAGATTGGCTGAGCCGTCTTGGTACTACTGCACTCATGACGTGCAATATAAAGATACGCCATGAAAACTATACATAAAAGTATGTCATCATTTGCTATTATATTTCTTTTATCTTTGTATAATTTTGTTGTATTTTAGTTTTGGACAGACGATCCTTTGAGCAGAGTCCTTCAAGGGTTTCTAGACTTCTTTACCCTTATGGTTTTCTTGAAGTAAAAAAAATAATAAAAAAAAGATTTTGTGTATCTTAATTTCAAACTTTTCTGACAACAGCCAACCTACCGTGCTATTATTACCTTTTTCATTTTTTTTCTTATTTAAATACTATGTTTTCTCCACTTTCCTCTAACTCAGAATCATTCAAAGGGAAATGTGAGTATAGAAATGGAAGATGTTTCTGTTCGTCAACTTAAAAATATCTGTGTATTTTGTGGGTCTAAGTATGGGAAGGATTTAGAATTTGTAAACGCAACTACCACTCTTAGTCGATCACTTGTTGCGAGAAATATTCATCTTGTATATGGGAGAGGTTGTCGTAGGTTAATGGGGACTGTATCACTTGCTACATATATGGGAGGTAATCAAGTTTTAGGTGTCATCCCTAAACCTTTCACTCAACAGAACATCACTGGAAAGACAATTGGGAGGAACTTAAGGTATCATCTATGCATGAACGAATGAAGATAAAGCTTGACAATTCTGATGCATTCATTGTCTTACCATGTGATTTTGGTACTTTGGAAGAAATTTTTCAAATTGTCTCTTGGGCCCAATTGAACATCCACCATAAACCCATAGGTTTGTTGAATGTAAATAATTTCTTTGATCTTTTGTTATCTTTTCTTGACCATGCTGTGGAACAGAAATTTATCACACCTTCGGCAAGACAACTTCTTATCTTTGCTTTCACTATTGATGAATTGATTGATAAATTAGAAGTTTTTGTTTATAAACCTGACCCAACAATAGCTAAGATAGATTGGTCAGCAAGAAGCAGTGAAGGAAGCAGCTTGAAACGAAAGTTTGATTTGACACTTCGTTTATAACTTTTCTTTACCTTTGATTTTATTTACCATACTTTGTGTCAGATTTCTCCAACAGGTAATATCTTCAATCCTTTACTCATCTATATTTTAACATTAAGGACAATGTTGTGATTTGGTTGGGGGGAAGGATAGTTGACCAAAAAACTCAAAAAAAAAATTTTTAGGAAGTATGATATGATTGTCATGAACTTACTAAACCAATGAATGATGACATAGTAAGGAGTAATTTTACTTCTGAGACGCATCTAAATTGGGAAGTATGTTTAGTGATATGACTGTCAGAAACCTATTCGTAGTAAAACCAATTAAGGATGACAGAGTAAGGAGTAAATTTTGCCTTGGAGGTAAGTTTACTCTTGAGACGCATCTTAGTTGAGGAAATAATTATTTTGTGTAGAAGAAGTAGATGGATTCTTGGATCTTAGCATAAATTGTCTTCTTTCTTAAAAATCACAAGCTTGGATATGAATGTTGATATGATGGATTAAGAATCATAGAAATCTGCCTTGTGAGATTTTGAGCTTATTTGAATATCTGTACCATTCTCTTCTTTCTTGTGCAATTTTTTTTCACTCATAAATTGTTACTCTAGAACTTGCTTTGATTCTTTTTTAGGCTACATTTTCACATGCAAACATAAATATGATTGAGGCATTTTGAAATAGCTGCTTTGACCCAATAGTCATCCTTGTATATTTTTCCTTGTGTAACCCATTTGAGCTTATATGATCATTCATTATTTTTAGTTCATTACGTGCCTTTAAAAAAACATGTTTTTACCTAACCTTAGGGAATAAAAGAGTATTGGCCTTATTCTTGAATAAGTGTGGGGGTGTGTGTGTGCAAAATGATTAAAAAAAGAGAAAGAGTTGACCACCATTGCAATCAAAGGATTATCAGAGTCTCCTGATACACCATGTGACATATCCATACCTAGAATAAAGGTGGATGCTTGGAAACAAAAGGAAGAGAAGGAGAAGGTTCAAACTTAACAATGAATTCAATTCACCAATTTGGGATTGATCTTCAACAAAACATTAGTCAAATATTGGTCATTGTCCTTTATGATGAATGTTCTCAAACATCTTTTCCACTCTAACTGTACTATAATGCTCTTCTATTCTCTTTGGTATTTATCTTCTTATATTCATATTATCCCCTTTCCTTTACTATAACCCGATTACAACCTTGAATAAAGTCCTTTTGGTTTTTGTGTGCATGTGTTTTGAGTAGTGGAGAATTTGAAGATAAGCAAGCTTATGGTAGTATAATTTTTCATGGGTTGAATAGAGTGAAATACTTACCTTTTAAACACTTGAAGGATAGAGAGTGAATTCTGTGAGGATCTATCATTTTTTATTCATTCTTTTCAACTGAAGTTTCCTTGCTTGTTGGTTTGAGATGTGAAGAAATGTTACCTTATTAATGCTTTGATCCCTTGAATTTCTAATTGCTCTTCTTGATTCACTGAATCTTTTAGAGTTTTTAGCTTTTGAGTCAGTGTCGTTTTTCTTTGTTTCCTAGCTTTGGTCTTATGTATTTTGCCCAAGAGTGCAAAAAGCTACGTGTGGGAGAATTTGATAATCACATATTTTATACATTAATAAACCCTCATTTTTAGTTATTTACATTTTTCATGTAATTAATTGATTAAGCTTGATTGTGTTTTATAAGTTTGGACTCAAATTGGACTTAATTAATTTTTTTTCAGCATTATTTTAGTCTTACATTATTTCTGTATTTCGCTCATATCTTGAGTTCTAAATGTCTTATAATTATGTATTTTACCTTGTAGGAAAGATAAGAGAGAGCTCTACAACTTTCATGAGAGCTCTAGGAAAAAATCAGACATCTAGTGGAGCTAATTGGGCTTGGAAGTCAGAATATAAGTTTTGTGATTGAAACCCGAACAGTGTGCAGTAATCATTGCATAATTCAAGTTGAAGAAACTGAAATGGGCTGAAAATTTGAAATCTAAAAGTCAAAACTCATATTTTCATGAAGAACACAAGAGCCCATTCGGACAGCTTGGAGGTCATATTGGGTCTAAAAGTCAAAACAGAGGTGCTGAAATTGGGTTTGAGCAGTCTGCAGTAATTGAGTCATATCTTGGGTTGTAGGATGAATTTTTGAATGATTCTGGTAGCATTGGAAAGCTGAGACAATTTCCTAGAACTTTTATGAATACCACTTTGCTTTGTTCTAACGTTATCCATGAGTTCATCACTGAATGATTTCGGAGACAAGAAATTTCAATTATTTTCCACTTACAAAAGTTCTTTGGCATTTTCCACTCATCCACCCACTCATTCATTAATCAATTCCCTTGTCATTTTTGTGATTGGCCATTGACTAATGAAAAACTTAGTTTTGATGATAACAAACATGAAGATGTGTCAAGACCTTCAAAACTAATTATAAGCCTTAGATCATTATGTAAAGGTATAAATGATTCACCTAAAGCTCAATAAATAAACTTTTTATAGAACTCAAATAGCTCATATATTCTTGTGACATCAAATTGGTTTTTAGTTTTCAAAGAAACAAACACAAAGTGCCTAAAAACTTACTAGACCATTTGAGATTAATTGGCAATATTCAAAAGCTATAAGAAATGATTTTTCTAATGGCTTATTCGAATAACAACTTTTGTTATTCGAATAACCAATGTCAAAGAAGCCAAATAATCTCATCTGAGAAAGGGTTATTCAAATAATGTCCTGTGTTATTCGAATAACAGTTCAAAAATATCAAGGCGCTTAATGTATTATTCGAATAACATAAGTGTTATTCGAATAACACACTTTCTCATAAGCATTTCTAAAATGACTTATTCAAATAACCATAATGTTATTCGAATAGCAAGCTTTTCCAGAAACCAATCTATAAGTTGTTATTCGAATAAGACGTTCCAAAGGCAAACTTGCCCCTAAGCTATTTGAAGCCTTATTCGAATAACAAAGTTTTTATTCGAATAAGAACACGATCCAGAAGAGGAAATAATGGATGGTAAGCTGCCATTAATGCTCCCAACCACCCTCCAACGATTGTATTCTTAAATGGGCTTTAAATACAAGTTGTTGGGCATTTATGGGGGTTGATCAATCAAGTTGAAAAACCTAGTTGAGCATTAATAGGAGTTTCACTATCATTGTTCATAAATTCTCTGTTTTGATCATTATCAAGTGAATCATTAATACCCATAGGACTTCAAGTTGTATTATTCACTCTTGAGAGAGCTTCTATTCATCTATATCCTTGTTTAATCTGTAAAGAGAGGGTGAGGCATCCCTCAAAGTTGTAAGGGTGAGGTATCCCTTGGAAATAGAGACTCAAGCACAAGGGTGAGACATCCCAAGGTGTGTTGAGTGCTCCATCTTGTAAAGGTTATCAAGCACCTATTTGAAGCTTGAAGATATAGTGGAAATTTCAGGTGTTTACTTGAGGACTGGATGTAGACCACAAGTGGATTAGTGGTTGAACCAGGATAAAGCTTTGTGTTTGTCTTCATAAACTCATCTCATTTACTTTGTGTACTATTTTATTAGTTATCTTGTATTCTATCTTGCTTGATTGATTTACTTGTATGTGTAAACCCTCTAATCTCTCTATTCATTAATTTCTATTAAACAATAGCTTCAACAAAAATTGGTAATCAAGCTTTTTACAAGAGATTTATGAAAAGTTTTTATAAACTCAATTCACCTTCATCTTAAGTATTGAAGCCACTTGGCAACAAGTGGTATCAGAGTTAGACTCTTGTATAAAGAGCTTAGCCGCTTCAAGATAAAAGATGGCTTCAAATGGTTTTTTTAATGAAGGTTCTTCTATAAATAGGCCTCCCTTTTTCAATAGGGATGGTTATGCTTATTGGAAAGAAATGATGAATATTTTATTGAAGCTATTGATATTGATGTGTAGGATGCTGTTGAAAATAGTCCTTTTGTCCCTACACGTCTTGTTGACGGTGTTAGAAGAAATACACCAAGAAATGATTGAACCGATGATGATAAGAAAAAGGTTCAATACAACTTGAGAGCCAAAAATATCATAACTACCCCCTTAGGGTATGATGAATTTTTTAGGCTGTCAAATTGTAAGACCGCTTAAGAAATATGAGATACATTGCAAGTAACCCATGAAGGTACTAGTGAGATAAAAAGATTTAGAATTAACACGCTCATTCATGAATATGAATTATTTAGAATGAATTAAGGAGAAAGCATTCAAGATATGCAAAAATGATTTACTTATATAGTTAATCATCTTCCTTCATTAGAAAAAACTTTTTCCAATGAAAATCTTATTAACAAAGTTTTGAGATGCTTGAGCAGGAATTGGCAATCTAAAGTGACGGCCATATCAGAGTCAAGGAATCTTGCCACAATGACCTTGGCCACCCTCTTTGGAAAGCTTCAAGAGCATGAGTTGGAGCTAAATCGACTAAATCAAAATGAGGAGCAAGACAAGAAGAAAAAGAGGATTGCTCTCAAAGCCACTTCTTCCTCAATTGAATATGAAGATGAAGATGATGGAAATGATTTCAGCCTCCTTATGAAGAAGTTTGGAAGATTTCTCAAGAAGAAAAGAAATCAAAGAAGACTTCTTTTTCCTTCTAAGAAGTCATTTCACAAGGGAGAAGGAACTCCATCTACTCCAACCTGCTATGAATGCGAAAAATTGAGACACATGAAGATGGAATATCTGGTCTATCAAAATAAGATGGAGAAATTTGAAAAGAAGCCCTTTAAAGAAAGAAAAGGAAGGAGAGCATATATTGCATGGGAAGACAACGATATGGATTCCTTCGATGATTCAGAGAAGGAGGAAGCCCATCTTTGCCTTATGGCAAATGGAGAAGAAGAAGAAGAAGAAAGTGAAACCGAGGTAACCTCAACTAATCTTGAACTTTTTCCTTCATATAGTGAATTACAAGATACTTTTCAAGAATTGCATGATGAATCCATGAGACTCACTAAAATGGTTTTAACTTCCAACAAAACAATCTCCTTAATGACTAATAAAATTTCTATTTTAACTAAGGAAATTGAAAAACTCAAAGTTGAAAATGAGACTCTATAACTTATTAATGCTAACTCATCATGCATGATTTGTTCTTTACATGATAATGCACCCACACCCTCATCTTGTTCTTCATGTAAAGAATATGAAATTGAAATTGAAGATTTGAAAAACACACTTGCGAAATTCACCTTTGGAAGAGACAACTTGAATGTATTACTAGGGAAACAAAGATGTGTTTTTCAAAAAGCTGGTTTAGGGTATAATCCTAACAATCAATAAAAATTTCTCAAGAATCTCTTTGTTTTCTCAAGTACCTCAAGTAGTCCCTTCATTAAATGCTTTCATTATGGAAAGAAAAGGCATAGTGCATCAACATGTAATGTAACGAAGAAAATTAACTCAAAGGTTGGAACTAAAATGGTTTAGGTCCCTAAGGACACCATGCCTAACACTAACACACAAGGAGCCAAGAAGATTTGGGTACCAAAGGTTAAAATTTAAATGTGTGTTGTAAGTGTGCTTGAAGACCAAAAGTTCAAGTTGGTATCTTGATAGTGGATACTCTAAGCACATGACCGGTGATGACTCTAAGTTTTCCTTCATTGTACTCAAGAAGAGTGGTCACGTAATATATGGTGATAACAACAAAAGAAAGATCCTTATAGTTGGCAAAGTTAGTAAGATCCCTTCCTCATCCATTGATAATGTTTTACTTGTTGAAGGACTCAAACATAACTTGCTTTGCATTAGTCAACTATGTGATAAGGGAAATAGAGTAATATTTGATTCAAATTGTTGCATAATTGAGGGTAAGGATGATAAGCATGTTAAGTTTATTGGTCATAGGGTCAATAATATATATATGATTAATCTTGATGACATTTCCTCAAATGATGCAAAATGTTTTATGACTAAAGAAAATGATTCATGGTTATGGCATAGAAGAATTGCTCACATTCACATGGATCACTTAAACAAATTAGTTTTTAAAGAACTAGTAATTAGTCTTCCAAAATTCAAATTTGAAACAGATAAACTTTGTGATGCATGTCAAATGGGAAAACAAGTAAAAGTCTCTTTTAAAGCTAAAAGTGTGGTTTCAACTTCTAGACCTCTACAACTTTTGCACATAGATCTTTTTGGTCCCTCTAGAACTATGAGCTTTGGAGAGAATTACTATGCTCTAGTGATAGTGGATGACTTTTCTAGGTTTACATGGACATTATTCTTGTCTCACAAAAATGATGTTGTTCAATCATTCAAAAAACTTGCTAAAGTTATCCAAAACGAAAAAGGTTTTTGTATTGTTTTTATTAGAAGTGACCATGGTAGTGAATTTGAAAACCATGAATTTGAAACCTTTTGTGATGAACATGGCATTGAGCATAATTTTTTAGCCCCTAGAACACCATAACAAAATGGTGTTGTAGAAAGGAAAAATTGATCTTTGGAAGAAATGACAAGAACTATGCTCAATGAGGCCAACCTTCCTAAGTATTTTTGGGCGGATGCGGATAACACCGCTTATTATGTTATGAATAGGGCTCAAATAAGGTCAATTTTAAATAAAACCCCCTATGAATTATACAAAGGAAAGAAACCAAATGTCTCACATTTTCATGTCTTTGGATGTAAATGCTTTGTCTTAAATAATAGAAATGATAACTTGGGGAAGTTTGATGCAAAATCTGATGAAGGAATATTTCTTAGTTATTCTATACATAGTAAGGCCTTTAGAGTTTATAACAAACAAACTATGACCATAGAAGAGTCCATACATGTTGCTTTTGATGAAACTAACCCAAATGAGCCAAGAAAGGAACTTGTTGATGATGTTGCAGAAATCCTTGCAAGAACTCACCTAGAAAATCAAGAAAAAGAAGTCAAGAAGCAAGAAGAAAGCCCATATGATTTCCCTAGATAAGAAGACCCTCAAATCATGGATCTTCCCAAGGAATGGATAACATCTAGATATCATCCTCTTGACAAAGTGATAGGTGATGTATCAAAAGGGGTAATCACTCGTAACTCTCTTAGAAATACATGTAACCATATGGCTTTTGTTTCTCAAGTTGAACCTAAAAACATAAATGAGGCCATTAATGATGAATATTAGATTTTGGCCATACAAGATGAACTAAACCAATTTGAGAGGAATCAAGTTTGGGAATTAGTTCCAAGGCCTAATGATCATCCCATAATTGGCACCAAATGGGTCTTTAAGAACAAACTTGATGAAACGAGCTTAATAATAAGAAATAAAGCTAGGCTAGTAGCTAAGGGTTATAATCAAGAAAAAGGCATAGATTATGAAGAAACTTATGCTCACATAGCTATATTAGAATCCATTAGAATACTACTTGCATATGCATGCATCATGGATTTTAAACTTTTTCAAATGGATGTCAAAAGTGTCTTTTTAAATGGTTTTATCCAAGAGGAAGTGTATGTGGATCAACCTCCCGATTTTGAAAACTTTGAACTGCCCAACCATGTTTTTAAACTTAAAAAGGCATTGTATGGCTTGAAACAAGCTCCTAGAGCTTGGTATAAAAAGTTGAGCAAGTTCCTTTTGGAAAATAGCTTATTTAGGGGAAAGGTTGACACTACTCTTTTCATCAAACATAAAAAGCATGACATTCTACTTGTTCAAATATATGTTGATGATATTATATTTGGTGCTACTAATGACTCTCTTTGTAAAGAATTTGCTAATATCATGCAAAGTGAATTTGAGATGTCCATGATGGGTGAGCTCAACTTCTTCCTTGGTCTTCAAATCAAGCAAACAAAGGATGAGACTTTCATAAGTCAATCCAAACATTGCAAGGAGTTACTCAAGAAGTTTGGAATGGAAGGTGCCAAGCAAATGGCTACACCAATGGACACTTCTTGTTACTTGGACAAGGGTGAAGGAGGTAAATCTATAGAAATTATCAAATATAGAGGTATGATTGGCTCACTCCTTTATCTTACCGTAAGTAGGCCGGATATCATGTTTAGTGTATGCTTGTGTGCTAGATTTCAAGCAAATCCTAAAGAATCACACCTAAGTGCTGTAAAACGAATTATGAAATATCTAATAGGCACATCACAAATGGGATTGTGGTACCCTAAGGGTGCCTCATGTAGCTTGATTAGTTATTTCGATTCTAACTTTGCTGCTTGTAAAATGGATAGGAAGAGTACTAGTGGGACATGCCACTTGCTTGG
Source organism: Ormosia emarginata (assembly GCA_029884605.1). Classification (NCBI taxonomy): domain Eukaryota; kingdom Viridiplantae; phylum Streptophyta; class Magnoliopsida; order Fabales; family Fabaceae; genus Ormosia; species Ormosia emarginata. The sequence goes on from JAQQTP010000072.1 coordinate 12,992,222, forward strand.
AAACTCATTAGTTTCTTGGCATAGCAAGAAGCAAAATAGTGTGGCATTATCAACAGCTGAAATAAAAATATGTTGCAGCTGGAAGTTGTTGTGCTCAAGTCATTTGGATAAAGCAACAACTTATAGACAATGGTCTTAAGCTGGATCACATCCCCATTAGATGTGATAACACTAGTGCCATTTACTTGTCAAAAAATCAAAAAATCCCATTTTGCACTCAAGAACAAAGCACATAGAAATAAGACATCATTTCATAAAAGACCATGTTCAAAAGGGTGATTGCATGCTTGAATTTGTGGAAACAACTAAGCAACTAGCTGATATCTTCACCAAACCTCTAGCAAAAGAAGCATTCTATTTTATTAGAAGAAAATTGGGCATAATTGATCAATCATGCATATGAATAAATGCTTACATTGGTTTATCCTTGATCTACTTCTATTAAATCGTCACTAACTTGGGCGTCGGAGGTTTCCCTAAATTTTTTTTTGTAGGTACTTCACAAAATCCAGTAAGAATTCTTCTCAATTTGATGCTATAAATGTGCTTAATTGATGCCTAAAGAATTGCTTTATTCGAATAAGAAGAATCTTATTCGAATAACATGCTCTAACATCTCTTATTTCTATTTCAAACATTTGCTTTATTTGAATAAAGCCTCTCCTATTCGAATAATGTCTTACAATGTCTTCCCACGTGTTCTGCTCTTTAACATGTTATTCGAATAACCATTTGGTTGTTCGAATAAAATCTGTCGGGAAGCATCAAATGATTCACTATTCGAATAACACATCTTGTTATTCGAAGATCATATGGCAGAATGCCATGTCCCTTGTGCTTCAACTCTGTTATTCGAATAACATAACTTGTTATTCAAATAATGTTTGACAGAATGGCCAAAACGTTTGATCTACCACCTTGTTATTCGAATAACACCATTGTTATTCGAATAACATGTGGGATATAAATATGATCCCTGCGTTTCTAAACTTCATTTCTGAAGTTTTCCATCTTCCTCTGTTTCCTTCTCCATGATCCTCCATCATTCTTCCTTCTAAAATCCCTTTCCCTTTCCACCAAAATCACCTATCAAACCTTCAAACTCTCAAATGGCATCCTCATCCAAACGCCCACGTTCAAAAACTGCTCCTACCAACAATCCTCTCGATCTCAGAAGACTTTCATCCAATGAAGATGACTTGAAAAGGTTTAGGGAGCATTTCTGGAACAGGAATCTTATGCAACCAAAGTACATAGACCAAAAATTCTTTGAAGACGAAGATGGGTTCGAGTTCCTAGACTTTCTCAACCACCAAGGAGTTCTCAAACTATGTAGCTACTGTGACACCATCTTCCCTGACTTGGTGAAGATATTCTATTGCAATTTGAGGTTAGATGGTCCAAATATTATCTCTGAGGTCAAGGACCAACAAATTGTAATCACACCGGTAGATTGGATAGAGCACTTCAACCTAAATGCTACAGGCACTGCCATTGAAGAAGACAATAGGCCATACGTACAAAAGTATGTCAAGGAAGAAGCCATGCCTCTCATTGTAAAGCCTGGCAAGCAATGGCCTAAGGTTGGGTTGAAAAGTAGGACGCTGAATAGTCAGGATAGGTTGCTTCATTACGCCTATGCTCATATTCTTGCACCCCGTGGTGGCAACTATGCCTATTTAACTGAGGATGATATTTTTATGGTCTGGGTTTTGAGGAAAAATTGGAGAATCAAGTGGCTAAACTTCATTGGAAAACATATACTAAAGGCAAAGCATCAAGAAAACTCAAATTTGCCTTATACTCTGCTCATCTCAGCTTTGCTCAAAAAGTACAACGTAATCCGAGAAACTGAGCGACCAGTCAAGCTCACTCATTTTAATATCTTTGGAGAATACACTCTGAAGAAAATGAAAATGGTCCCAGATGATGTCGGAGGATGGGTATATCCTGATGAACTGGAAGAAGTTGTGGTTGGTGCTCCTAGTACTCCTGTAGAGGCTCCTGAAGCTGCTCCTGAAGATGCTGCTGTTGATGATGTTCTTGCTGCTGGTCATGTGATGAATGATCAGCTTATGTCAACCATGCTCAACCTCAAAGCCTACATAGAAAACACCAATAACATCATCTTTGACAGGCTTGAGGCGATCGAGCGTGAGCAAGCTGCCCTAAGAACCTTGATATCTGGACAAGCTCCCACCACTCCTCCACCTCCACCTCCACCTCCACCGGATACTTTCTTCTAAGATCCATACCTCTTAGGATTTTTTTTGCTTATTGATTTTTTGAATTTGGCAAATCATGCCTACGAAATCCTTAATGTAATTGGCCATTTTTTTTCTTAATGACAAATGATCCTTGTTTGCATATTCCGGATTGGTCTAATCTTCTTCTTATTAATTCAATAGTTCAAATATCTATTTGATTGCATATATGTCTGTGTTGTCCTTCAGTTGCCCCATCATTTTAATAATGACAAAAAGGAGAGAATAAGTTATAGTGTTATTATATTAACAATTTTTGGAGATTGTGTTGAGAAAAGATAGGTTAGAAAATCTATCCTAAAAAGGATCAAGGATTCCAAAAGAAATGGGGAGATGAGCATAACTCTGAAACCTAATTCTCCTCTTACAAAGTAGAGGAGGTGTAAGTCTCTCTTTCAATTGTGAATTCCATTTTTTAAACTAACCCTTTTTTTCTCAAATGCTTGGTTTGTCATCATCAAAAAGGGAGAGAATATGATTGACCATTGACTAATGAAGAACTTAGTTTTGATGATAACAAACATGAAGATGTGTCAAGACCTTCAAGACTAGTTATAAGCCTTAGACCATTATGTAAAGGTATAAATGATTCACCTAAAGCTTAATAAATAAACTTTTCAAAGAACTCAAACAGCTCACATATTCTTGGGACTTCAAATTGGTTTTTGGTTTTCAAAGAAACAAACACAAAGTGCCCAAAAGCTTACTAGACCATTTGAGATTAATTGGCAATATTCAAAAGCTATAGGAAATGATTTTCCTAAAGGCTTATTCAAATAACAACTTTTGTTATTTGAATAACCAATGTCAGAGAAGCTAAATAATCTTATCTTAGTAAGGGTTATTCGAATAATGCCCCGTGTTATTCGAATAACAGTTCAAAATTATCAAGGCGCTTAATGTATTATTCGAATAACATAAGTATTATTCGAATAACACACTTTCTCAGAAGCATTTCTAAAATGGCTTATTCGAATATCCATAATGTTATTCGAATAGCAAGCTTTTCCAGAAACCAATCTATAAGTTGTTATTCGAATAACATAAGTGTTATTCGAATAACACGTTCCAGAGGCAAACTTGCCCCTAAGCTATTTGAAGCCTTATTCGAATAACAAAGTTGTTATTCGAATAAGAACACGAACCAGAAGAAGAAATAACGGATAGTAAGTTGCCATTAATGCTCCCAACCACCCTCCAATGGCTCTATTCTTAAATGGGCTCTAAATATAAGTTATTAGGCATTTATGGGGGTTAATCAATCAAGCTGAAAAACCTAGTTAAGTATTAATACGAGTTTCACTATCATTGTTCATAAATTCTCTATTTTGATCATTATCAAGTGAATCATTAATACCCATAGGACTTCAACTTGTATTATTCACTCTTGCGAGAGCTTCTATACATCTATATCCTTGTTTAATCTGTAAAGAGATGGTGAGGTATCCCTTGGAAATAGAGACTCAAGCACAAGGGTGAGGCATTCCAAGGTGTGTTGAGTGCTCCATCTTGTAAAAGTTATCAAGCACCTGTTTGAAGCTTGAAGATATAGTGGAAATCTCGGGTGTTTACTTGAGGACTGGACGTAGACCACAAGTGAATTAGTGGTTGAACCATGATAAAGCTTTGTGTTTGTCTTCATAAACTCATCTCATTTACTTTGAATACTATTTTATTAGTTATCTTGCATTCTATCTTGCTTGATTGATTTACTTATATATGTAAACCCTCTAATCTCTCTATTCATTCATTTCTATTAAACAATAGTTTCAACGAAAATTGGTAATCAAGCTTTTTACAAGAGATTTGTGAAAAGTTTTTATAAACTCAATTCACCCCCATCTTGAGTATTGAAGCCACTTGGTAACAATTTTGTATCCCTAATCCTCTATAAAAGGGACCATAGGCAGATCATTTAAAGATTCTTGGTTTTAGATTAAGTTCATACTATTATGTTATTTACATGTTATAATTTTCTTTTGTTGTAAATAAAAGTTATAATCATCTTCTTCTTCTTCTCTCTTTCTTTCTTCTTGCTCATGGGTAACAAATTTTCATCTTGTTTGGGTGAAGGAGTGAAGCTTTTGGTAATAAAATAAGGTTAGATTAATTTTTTTCTTGCACTTAAATGATATATTATCAAGTGATCATTATACATGTTGTATTTTATTTCCAATCAATTTAGAAACCCTCCTTGTAAAATGGAGTTCTTGATTCATTGTACATAAGTGGTTTGGCACAATGAATGCTTGAACTCATTTACAAGAGTAGGTATTGGTAAATAATTAAAGGAACCATAATATAACTACGTATATAATTCTAAATGGACTTTGAATATTTTATTCTCCGATTGGAACTTCCGTTGTGCGTGGATTTCAATTGAGTTATAAAAAGAATTAATCTTGTGCCTAATTTATTACCAAAAGTGGATCTCCTAGCCCAAGTAAGTTATTTAATTTAATTGTAAATAAGTTTTATTATCTTTATTGTTGTGACAAAGTCTTCTTTTACCTCAAAGAATTTTTCTTTATCAATTCCCTGTGGATCGATCTCGAACTCCCGAGAAATTTATTACTTGAGACAATCTGCACTTAGGTTTGCATCCTTTAATCCCGCATCAATATTTTTAGATCTCTTTCTTAGCTTTCAAATGCCACCAGAATCAAGTAAATCACATACTTATAGAGAAAGTTATCCTTAATTTACTAAGACATGTTTGATAGTGATACTTTTCTTAATTAATCTTTGACCAAATTTCTTATTTCCTATTTTCTTTTTTTTTTTGAATCCATAGAAATTAGGAAACAAATATCCTACTCAAATTAAGAAACTCCTTAAGATCCCTGATACGCGTAAAATACACTAAGAGCAAGTTCAGTCTATCGTATAGTAATATAGGACTTGTGTCCTAGTTATCAATCCCACGAGGAATAAAAAGTAATTATTAAATTCATTAAACCCTTGGTTATTTAGACAATCGTAAGTATAACAAAAACTCAAAATAAAATTAAAAAACAAACAAAGAAGAATAATGGACAATAAAACAATATAAATATAAATCAATTAAAGGGAAACTAGGGCGCAAGGTTCACTCGAATCCAATTAATCAGATTTTCATTCATTTATGATGTAAGGTAATTCTCTTGCCAATGTTATCTTAATTGTTATTGAATCCCAATGGTCATGGAAAACAATATTCTATTCCTAAATTATTTACCTATTTGGTCAATAGTTGAATTAACTAGGAATGCATTAAGCCCTAATTCAAGAGATGACCTAACATAGTCGTCAATTCCATTGATAGAATAAATTGATGTTTGGTCATTCACTAATCTAATCTTAGGTTTATTATATAAGTCTACTCATTGGATGCAGATGGTCACTAGTCAAACAATGAATTAAAACATGGCAAAGTTGATCAAGTTCTAACAAGAATTCAAACAATATAATAAATCCAAAAGAAATTACCTTAATAAAATTTGAATTCAAAACCAATAAATTAGGAAAACAAGATCCCCCATAGCCATAACTATGAGATTTGTTACTCATGTTCAATAACAAACTTATATCACAATACAAACCCACGGATAGAAAAACCTAAAGAAAGAGGAAAAACTAGAGGGAAGATAAACTAAAACTCCTTTTACGGAGATTGTGATGTTCAAGCCTTCAAGAATTATGTCCTCTCTTTGTAGCTGTCCTCCAAGGATTCGTAGCAATGCTCCCTTGTGAATTATCTCTCTAAAGTCTACCATTGCAAAAGTTTATTTCAAGTTTAGGAGTTCATTTCTATTTATAATATTTGAGGTCAAAATTGTTATTTTTATGCACAAAAGGCCTCACGCGGCCGTGTGTAAGCTTGACACAACCGTGTGAGCTTAAAAAATCACGTAACAGTTATGCATTTCCTACCAATGATTCTAAGATAGTGATTAACTTTATGAGAAAATAAATCTTCACCCGATTTGGAACACCTAGGGCCATAATCAGTGACGGATGGTCATATTTCTACAATAAACATTTTGAAGCTTTCATTGCCAAGTATGGTGTAATGCATCAGATAGCCACTGCTTATCACCCACAGACAATAGGCAGGCGGAGGTATCCAATTGTGAAATCAAGCGAATCTTAGAAAAGACGGTGTGTCCATCCCGAAAGGATTTGTCAAGAAGACTGGTTATGCATTATGGGCTTATAAGACCTTATAAGAGCCTCATTGGTATGTCTATATACAAGCTGGTATTTAGGAAGGCATGCCATCTACCGATTGAGCTTGAACATAATGCTTATTGGGTAATAAAGCAGCTAAACTTCAACTCACCAAGTATGCTTAATGAACTTGATGAATTTAGGCTGCAACCCTATGAGAATGCAAAATTGTACAAGGAGAAAATGAAACACTGGCATGACAAGAAGATTGTGCAGAAGAGATTTGAAGAAGGTTAACAAGTCCTTCTTTACAACTCCAGGCTCAAGCTATTCCCTAGAAAGCTTAAATCAAGGTGGTCGGGGCCATTTGTGGTGATAAAAGTGTTCCACCATGGAGCCGTAGATATTGCTCCACCGGATGGTTTATCAAGCTTTATGGTTAATAGTCAACGCCTAAAAGCTTATTATAGAGGAGAGATTGATAGGGGGAAGACCTCCCTCACTTTGACATCTCTAGCTTGAGGTCTGCAAAGTCCTGTTGGGACTATAAATAAGGCCCTTTTTAGGAGGGAACCCAAATATTTAATCCTTTGAGTTTTAAGTCTTTAGTATGTCAATATGTTGATTTTGTTGTTTGATTAAGATTTTGTTGTACAAACTGTGATTTAACCTTTTGGACAAGTTTTGCAGGAGATGAAGGCTAGAAAGCTGCAAAAACAACAGCAGAATGCATTTTTCTATAGAATTCTGTAGATAGACCTCTCACGTCATGGCATAAGACCTGTCACGCCGCGGCGTGATGATGCATCAACCAAAAATCTAGATACCAGAGCACCACGACATATAAATGTTGCACGTCGCGGTGTGCCTGTTCAATAATTAATTAATTAATAAATAAATAAAACTAATAATTAACTAAATAAAAATAATGGGAATTGAAAGCACGACGCGGCATAAATATGTTCACGCCGCGGTGTGCTGTAGAAAAGAAGGTTAAGTGTCGCGGTGCTTACAGTTTCTCTCCCATTTCATCAATTCTCTCTATTTTTTTTTCTTTCCTTCTTACTTCTTGAATTCCTTACCCCTTTTACAACCTTTCTCCTTCAATTTATCAAGGTATGCAATGTTTTAAGTTAGTTTTATTATTTTTTGCCTTTTACTTTATGTTATTTTGCATTTTTAATTTGTTTTGTCTTTATTTTTTGGTATTTTTTCTGCCTTGTTGTTGTTTCTCTTAGATTTTTGTTTGTTTTTGCATGTTTATATAAAATATATGTGCTTTGGTGTTGCCCTGCGTGTTGCTGGGCAAAGACACAAGGCGTGGTTCATCTAATGGCATGACATAGAAATGTAACGCTGCAGCGTGTCGTTGAATTTTTGTTGAAATACTGCGACGTAATGGTTTAGTGCCGCGACATGAATTTCAATCTGGTTGAATGTCATAGCATGCCAACGTAATGTCGTGGCATTAGATGAATTTGTGCATGAATGTCACGGCGTGATGGCTGTATGTCGTGGCGTGAGCTTGAAGATTGATGAATGCAGCGGCGCTGAGATGCATGTCGCAGCGTGTGGTTCCCATATATGTAGAATTATTTAGTTTAACATGCATTTCATATTTTTGAATGAATAATTCTAACATGTTGCATATTTTTCTAGGTATAGGTACCTTATTGTACAAATACCATGCCACCTAAACGCCAATGAGGTGCTAGCAGCCATCACAACAGAGAGTCTCCCCTTCCTCCTCCTCCACAGTTTGATATGATGAGGTTTATAACAACTACTACAGCTGAGAGATATACTATCTTGGTCACCAGACCATTCATACTGGAACGAGGCTTCTCCTTTTCAAGAGGCATATACCCAGAGATTAAAAGGACCCTCAATGAGCTCAACTAGAGTAGATTTGCTCAACACCCAGAATCTTCAGTCGTTCTTCTAGTAGTTCGTGAGTTCTACACGAATGCTTCCTTTTTAGGTGAGGGGACTACTACTGTAGAGTGTAGGGACGCACAATGTCTTTTTCTGCTACATCTATCACAACAGCCCTGACTTTGCCTCCACCCTAGAGATTTGTGAGTTCATATCATTTTTACAGTGGGAGCTAGAGGAGGGCATTGATCTTTCTACGGTCACGGCTAAGATTTGCATAGCTGAATCATAGCCCGTGGTCTAGACCTTAAGTGTCCAGACAAACAGGGCATGATACTTCCCCAGATCCTGCCATTGGCAAACTTATTAGAGGTGACCCGAGATTAGGCTATTATGATATACGTCATCCTTAAGCGTCGGTCTATAGACATTGCTCAGATCATCCTAGATCAGATCAGGAGGTTTGTGATGGAGTACAACAGCCTCTTCTTCCCTTCCTTCATCCACACACTCTATGCCAGGTAGCACGTATAGTGGAGGTCACATGAGGAGCTTACAGATATGAAGCAGCCTCTTAATGATTCTTTCATTGAGAGGCTGGGAGCTGCTCCAATCCCAGCACCAACCCAATAGAGACAGGCTTGCAGAGAGCCTAGAGCTGCCCCACCTTCGGATGCGGATTGGCGAGCCCAAATAAAGGCTCAGATGGCCCAGTAATGTTATAGACCTGCTAATACCAGTACACTATTAGTACACATAGATGAATGGCAGAGAGACTGGGACTACCGATGAATAATTTCTCAATTCCAGAGTTCCCATCCGAGGCAGTGGCAGATCCTCCCCCACAGTAGCAGGCTCCCTAGGCTGGCGAGAGAGCTGATGATGTTGATCAGTCCGATGAGGAGGATGACGATTAGCCCTTCTTCATACAGGGCATTTCCTTTCATTGTATTTTTCTTATATTTTGTATTCAGTGCGGACACTATTTTTCTTAGGTTTGGGGGAGAGCATTATAACATGTTTGTGTTTTTGGGATTATATGTTTATAATGTTTAAAAGCATGTTATAATGTTAAAAAAATTTGTTGTTTAATGGATTTTGTATATATTAGTATGTTTAAATTTAGTGTTTTGGTTATTTATGTTAAGTGAGTATATAGCTTGTATGTTTTAATGCCCATAAGCCAGATGAATGCATGTTTTGAATATTCAACTCAAACTCGAATGTATTAAAATGATCATAATGGGCCAAATAAATACTAGTTAGTTATGATAACATCTAAAGGAACATATAACTGTGAAAATCTCATTCAAGATACAATTGTCATTTCTTTTCACATAATGAGTCTGATGTATATCACTTTTGTGCACATGATAGTTTATATGTATGATTGAAAATGTTGGAAATTTTTTAATGTATATCATGTGCCAATTGCTAGTAAGGTTTTGATAGTCCTATAATATTAGTGTTTGCAATTTGCTAATTTTTAAGTGAAACCATATGCGATCAAGAAGCATGTTTAACAATCTAGTCACTTTTCTAATGCATGATTTGGATCCCACTCTTATGCCTGTATAACTTTGAACATGATATGAGTGTTGTCTAGGGAATGTTTATGAATAGTGCATGTTGAGGTTTTGATTATCTTTGAAATTGTGTTTAAACTCTCTTGAATCGAAATCTTAGATTGTGCATGATTGAGAAAATGATTAAGGCATTGTTTTGGACTAATTGAACCTTAAAAGCTTACCTTTACATGTTCATATCCATAGGTCCCCTTTGAAGCTTGATAAATGTTTGGCCTTATATGTTTTTCATCACCTATATATTCTATACCATGTAACTATTCTAATACATGTGAAAACATTGCATTCTTTCTCCTACCATTATAGTTTGTTGAGTGCATAATATGTTATTTCTCGACTTGAGTCCTGAGATTAAAGGGTATGAGTGTTTGTGTCAGTACAAAAGTGACTTGAAGGAACCATATTTTGTGAAAGAAATTGGTCAAGGAAAAGAAAAAAATAAAGAAAAGAAAATCCAAAAGGCAAAATCAATGAAATAATGGTTCCGGAGAGTCTTATTAGTTCACTTTGCATACCCTAATTGTATTAGTTGATGGCTCAAGTCTAGAAATCGCATGTTTATGTTTCTCAATATTTGTATTTTATTATTTCCCTTTGTTCTTTAACCCATAACCATTGGCCTTATATTACAAGCTATTGAAGTTCCTTTTGATCCTTAATTTTGTATGATTTATATTAGTGGAGAGAGAGTTTAAAGACAATCTTGTGGATTATTTGATTCCTATGCATGTATGTTCATAAACTTATTCGGATAAGTATGACTGAATTAGGAGAAGTTTAGCTTGCATGCTTGTGGGAGATATGATTTGTATAAAAAGAGATTTTGAATGTTTACATGCTAAAGATTGTATATGTGTGGAGTTGATTATGTGGCATTAGTATTCTTTGAGGTTTTAAACAATCATTGTTCATTGGTTGTGGTTTCAGTGAAATTAAAATTCATGATAATTGCTAGAAGTATGTTGAAGCATGTGTTGTTAAGCAGGTTTACTTAATCAGACTTTGCTTTTCTCGAGGACTAGCAAAAATCTAGGTTTTGGGGTGTGATAACTCCATAAAATGTAGTTATTTTGGCTCTATATATGTGCTCTATTGATTGCTTAGTCCTTGTTATCATGTATATTTGGAAGATTTTAAGCTTATATTCGTTGAATTCAATCATGATATCTTCCTATATGATCTTGAGCAAATTGGTATAATTCTTCATATGATTATATGAATTTGCAACTGTTACTAACTTGGTGATTTCTTTAATACAGGAAGGGCTCAAAACAAGTAGAATTATTGAAGACTTGGAGCCGCATTGGAAGAGGAAGGCCAAGGTGAAATTCAACATCTCACGTTACAGAGCTGGCATGTGAACGTCAGTGCCGCGTCGTAAAGGAATAAATGTCGCAACATGGTGACCAAATTACAGTGCCCACCGCAGTGCAAGGTGGTTAACGTCGCGGCATGAGAGTGAAAACTTTGGCCTATAAATACTGTTCCATCATATTTCTGCAAGAACTAATTTGGGAGAAAGGGGAAAATGCAGCTAGGGTTCATATTTCATCATTTTGAGAGCAACAAAGGGAGTAAAAGTGGAAGCTATCATTCTTCAAGGAGGATCAAGCATCCAAAGGCTTCAATTATATTGTCTTCTCTTTTTTCTCTTTATTCTCTCTTATTCTAAGTCATGGACATAGATCTTTTATGAGCTTTTTGTGTTCTATGGCTAGCTAAGCTGTGTATAAGGATTCCTTTGGATCCTCTTATGAATATTGAATGATTTTTGTAATCCTTTGAGTTTATATAGATGATTTGTTTTTGTTTAATCATATGGATCTTAATGCTCTTGATTGTTTGATTAACTTTTAAGTGATTTGTTGAAATCTAATAAACTTAGACATAGGAATTTGGATTTAAGATCATAAGTATGGCTGATGTATATTTAATTTCATTCTAATAGTGGGGTGAGTTAATTCGCTAATAGGATAGAAATATATCTCTTGGCCATGCAGTAATTGATTGAGAATATATCTTAATGAGTGGATTTTGCACCAGTTCTCATGGAAACATAGTGAACTAGGTAACTGAAGCATGGTTGATTGACCTATACATAGGCTTTTAACTAAGTTAGATTCTCAAGTTAAGCTAATCCTTTCATTTATGTTGCTTATAAGGATTGTTTGTTATCAATTGAAGTAGGAGGTAAAGAATGATTCCCTATTCTCTAATCAACATCTTTTATTCCATTTTATTGCATTTTAGTCTTTACAGTCAACCTACACAATCTTTTCATAATTTGAATGTGCGTAGATAGTATTAAGTAAACTATTTGTTAATATTTGGCTCTTAAGATTGATGTACTCCTCGTGGGAACTATATCCGACTCTTTACTATATTACTTGTGCGACTCGTTGACTTGCTATAAGCAAAAGGGCAAACATAAGGATCCATATAAAATTCACTAATAAACATAAGCAAATCACGATAATTAATCCAGTTTAAGACTATAAAATATAAGCTTATCAATCATTGCATTAAATGCAGAAATACTTGGTCAGCAAGTAGAGATTATTTGCACTCAAATTAAGAATCTAACAGGATTCATTTATGAATGCTGGTTGACTTGGTCAAACTTTGTCATTCACTTTACACACATTTTTTCATATTCTTAATGCATGAACTGAGCTTCGATGTCTTCATAAAAGTTGTAAAAAAAATTATCATCTTTTCATAGACACCAAGATTAGTTTAATCTGAGCTCTGTAGCAAAAGTTATGCTCAAAATACTTCAATAATGTCTTTATGCTCTTCATCAAGATTTTAATAATCATGCCTAAAATACCACAAAAACCTTTAAATTCCTGCAAAACACAATAAAAATACATTTAATTCAGTGGGTCAAGAATTCACTCAATATCATAAATAAATTGTATAATTTTTATCTCGTTGTATTCAAATCCATGTTTAAATAAACAAAAAATATGTGAATTTTATACACACATAAGCCAGCTTCTCGATTTCATAGTTACTAAAAGAATACGATTTCTTCTAATTGACATAAAGTTATAAACTACTCTATTTTGGCTAAGCACATCTTTAGCATTTCTAAAAAAGCTCACTAAATACTATTTAAGACTGCATTTTGTTCTGTAGTAGATATTGAGGTGTACCTGAGATAGGCACGTTCTAGTGGTTTCCTCCTTGCGCAGCAACAATGATGCGTGTTGAAAAAGGGGTTTGGTACTTGTAAATAGACTTCAACGCTTAAGTCAGACTGTGCATAAATAAGATTATGCTATAGGCATTAAGTTACCTATAGAAGGTGTTTGAGCCTAGTATTTATAGAGTGCAATTAGGGTTTAACCTCCTTTAATTATAGTAGGAAATCCCTATAAGATCAAAGCATTAATACTGCAATTATGAACAGTTTGAGGCGGTTATGGGTGCTATAATTTTGTAAGATCGTGATTGGCAGTTACAGATATATTGGGATTTACCTTCTGCGCAAATCTCGTGATCAAATGCACTTGCCCAATGCCGCAGTCCGATTTATGAAGTTTTAACACCTGAAATCAAACAATTTGTGAAAACAATGTGCAATGGTGAGTTTCTTGATAAAGAACCTGATGAAACTTTAGACTATTTAAACCAGTTAGCTGAAAATTCTCAATCTTGACATGGTACTAATATTTCTGAAAATTCAATTAGATTTAACCTTGCAAGTGCTAATAGAGGAAAATATCACCTTAGTCAAAAGGAAGATCTAAATGCTAGGTTTGCCAGTTTGGCTAGAAAAATTGAAGCAATGGAATTAGAAAAAGCAAAAGAAATCAAATCTGTGCAAAATGAAGAAATTTGTGGCATTTGTAATGACTTAGGACACTCAACACATGAATGTCCTAAGATTCCCGTTTTTAAAGAAGTTGTACATGAGTAAGTAAATGTAATGAATAATTTTAAAAAGTCATTTACTTCTTCTTTTTCAGATTCATACAATCTGGGATGGAGAAATCACCTAAACTTCAGCTGGAGGAATAATAATCAGTCATAATTCGTGCAACAACCACCTCTTCAAGCACAACAGGACTCTCAAAATTCTCAAGGATATGCACCTTATGTCCCACTATATAGGAAAAACCTTGAAGAAACACTGCATGTATTCATAGAAAAGCAAGAGGCCATTAATAAACAAAACAATCAAACCATGATTGACATAAAAGAAACTCTTGCTAAACTTTCTTCTGCACTAACCTTTCACGAGAAAGGAAAATTTCCTTCTTAACCTCAACTAAATCCCAAGGGTCAGTACAGTCTAAGTAAAGGTAGTACAGAAAACCAATAAATAGATTAAGTCAAGTCAGTGATAACTCTTAGAAGTGGAAAAGTTGTTGAAAAACAAATTCCCGAAACTTGTGAGAAAGATAATGAACTAATTCTCCAAGAAAATGAAGAAGTTGACCAAAAGGAGACCAAACTCTCACTTGCACCCTCATTTCCTTAAGCATTAAACAATTCGAGGAAATTGAACCATAACATTGAAATTTTTGAAATTTTGAAACAAGTGAAGGTCAATATTCCTCTGTTAGATGCTATCAAACAGATTCCTTCTTATGCCAAATATTTGAAGGACTTGTGCATTGTTAAAAGGAAACTAAATGTGAAAAAGAAAGCATTTTTGGCTGAACAGGTTAGCTCCATTCTTCAGAATAATAATGTTTTGAAATATAAAGACCCTGGTTGTCCTACAGTTCATACATTATTAGAGAACATAAAATTGAAAAAGCTTTACTTGATCTTGGTGTTAGTGTCAATTTGTTTTCATATTCAGCTTATTAGCAACTCAACTTGGGTGAGTTAAAACCAACTTCTGTAACTCTCCTATTTACCGATAGATCAATTAAAATTTCAAGAGGAATAAAGGAAGATGTGTTGGTATAAGTTGATAAATTCATATATCCTGTGGATTTTATTGTCTTGGATACTGAACCTATAGTTGATAGTTGCAAGTCAATTCTTATTATTTTAGGTCGTTCATTTTTAGTAACATCTAATGCTTTGATAAATTGCAGAAATGGAGTGGTGAAGCTAACATTTGGAAACATGACACTGGAGTTCAATGTTTTTAACATGTGCAAGCAACCACAGGAAGCCCTTGATGAAAAGGAGGAAGTTGAAGGAATTAAAGTCTTTGTAGATGATCATCTTCAAACAAGAAGTTCTTCTGATCCATTAAAAATTTGTTTAGTTAATTCATTTAATTCAGGCATGCAATTAAATGATGATATATCTGAAATATGCTCTTTACTTGATTGTACACAGGTAATGGAGTATAAGGGATGGAAGCCAAGTTTTGAAGAGCTAAAACCCATGAATGATAATGCTCATAAAGAAGTACCTACACCAAAACTAAAACCATTACATGCTGGGTTGAAGTACACATTTTTGGGAAAAGAGCAAAGTTTTTCAGTGGTAATTTTCTCATCTCTTACTGAAGAACAAGAAGGTATGTTAACAAAAGTACTTAAAACTAGGGATGGCAATTTTACCCGTGGGTAATACCCGTGACGAGGACAGGTAATACTTGTTTAATTTCTCCCGCGGGTATAAACACCCGTTTATGTTATCCCCCATTTAATAAACGGGGGGGGGGCGGGGGCGGGGGTGGTTCCCCCTGTACTCGCGGGTACCCGCAAATAAAATTATCAAAATATTCCTATATAAAATTACTAAAACAACCTTATTATTATTTAAATATTACCAAAATATTTTTTTCTAATTTCTAGAATTTTATTTTATTTTTTTCAAATTTATTGGGTACCCGTGGATATTCGTGGATATCCATTTACCCGCGAGGGATTAATAAACGGGTACCTGTACGGATATAGAGGCGGGGGTCGGGGCGGATATTATCCACGGGGGCGGGGGCTGCTACACGTCCCTGCCCCGCCCTGTTGTCATCTCTACTTAAAAGGCATAAAAGTGCAATTGGATGGACATTAAAAGACATAAAAGGTATTAATCCATTAATTTGTACACATAGAATATATTTAGAGGATAATGCTAAAACTTCTCAACAACCTCAAAGAAGATTAAATCCACACATGAAAGAGGCAGTTAGAGTTAAAGTCCTTAAATTACTTGATGTTGGAATTATCTATCCTATCTCTGATAGACAATGTGTAAGCCCTACATAAGTTGTGCCTAAGAAATCTGGAATAACAATAGTTGAAAATGATAAAAGTGAATTAATACCTACGCGAGTCTCATCTAGTTGGCGTATGTGTATTGATTTTAGAAAATTGAATGCTGCTAGTAGGAAAGATCATTCCCCCTTGCCATTTCTTGATCAAATTCTAAAAAGGGTAGCAGGACATCCATACTACTATTTTCTTAATGGTTATTCAGGTTATAATCAAATACCAATTGCATTGAAAGATCAAGAAAAGACCACTTTTACATGTCCCTTTGATACTTTTGCATATAGAAGGATGTCTTTTGGCCTTTGTAATGCTCCAGTAACATTCCAAAGATGCATGCTAAGTATTTTTAGCGACATGATTGAGCATTATTTATAGATTTTCATGGATGAACTGACAGTTTTTAGAAATTCTTTTAAAAATTGTCTTGATAATTTGGAAAAAAGTTCTTAAAAGATGTGAAAAAAAAAGATTTGTGCTAAACTGGGAAAAATGTCATTACATGGTTACCTTAGGAATAATGTTAGGTCATGTGATATCTTCGAAAGGAATTGAAGTTGATAAGACTAAAGTTGAATTAATTACCCATTTGCCTTCCCCAAAAATAATCAGAGAAGTTCGTTCCTTTTTAGGACATACAAGATTTTATAGAAGTTTCATTAAGGACTTCAATGTCACATCTAGACTATAATGTAATCTTCTGTTGAAATATGTACCATTTGATTGGATTCAAGAATGTCAAAAATCTTTTGAAAAATTAATTGGTTTTCTGATATCTGCTCCTATCATGCAATCTCCTGACTGGTCTTTGCCTTTTGAGTTGATGTGTGATGCAAGTGATTTTGCTATGGGTGCTGTTTTAGGCCAAAGAAAGGAAGGTAAGCCTCATGTGATTTGTTACGCAAGTAGAACTTTAAATAGTGCATAAATGAATTACACCACTACTGAAAAAGAATTACTTGTTGTAATATTTGCATTGGACAAATTTCGATCTTATTGAATTGGTTCTTCTATTGTGATTTTCACCTATCATGTTGCAGTTAGATATTTGATGTCTAAGCAGGATACCAAACCAAGATTGATACGATGGATCTTGTTGCTTCAAGAATTCAACATCATAATAAAATATAAGAAAAGAGCTGAAAATATTGTCGCAGATCATTTGTCCAGACTTACAATAGGCTCACCTTTTGATAGCACACCCATCAATAATTCTTTTCCCGATGATTTTTTATTTTTTGTCAATTCCATGCCTTGGTTTGCTAACATAGTCAACTTTCTTGTAACAGGAAAGATGCCACCTCAATGGACGCACCAAGATAAAAGGAAATTCTTGACAAAGGTGAAAATTTTTTATTGGGATAACCCATACTTATTCAAATATTGTCCTGACCAAATCTTTTGGAGATGTGTGTCTGACAGTGAAGTAGGTAGTGTCATTAAATTTTGTCACTCAGAAGCATGTGGAGATCATTTTTCTTCAAAGAAAACAGCTGTGAAAATCTTAAAGTATAGATTTTATTGGCCCACTTTATTTAAGGGCAAGTATACCTTTTACAAAAAATGCGAAAATTGTTAAAAAATGGGCTCTATTTCTAAAAGAAACATGATGCCTTTGAACCCTATCTTTATCATTGAAATTTTTTATTGTTAGGGAATTAATTTCATGGATCCATTTCCATCCTCATTTGGATTTATGTATATTTTGGTTGCAGTTGATTATGTCTCAAAATAGATTGAGGCGATTCCATACCGACACAATGATCATAAAATTGTTCTCAAATTTTTAAAAGAAAATTTCTTGTGTCGATTTGGAATCCCTCGATCTATCATCAATGATGGGGGAACATATTTTTGCAATAAACGATTTAAATCTTTAATGAAGAAATATGGTATTACACACAAAATTGTCACTCATTATCACCCTCATACAAATAGACAAGTTGAATTGGCAAATAGGAAGATTAAACAAATTTTAGAAAAAACGGTTAACCCAAATCGTAAGGATTGGTCTTTAAGACTAAACGATGCACTTTGGGTTTACCGTGCTGCTTTCAAAACATCTTTGGGCATGTCATCCTATTGGTTAGTCTATGAAAAACCTTGTCACTTGCATGTAGAATTGGAACATAAAGCATTTTGGGTCATTAAAGCTTTCAACCTGAACCTTGATGACGCTTGCAAAATACGCAAATTACAATTCAATGAACTTGAGGAATTGAGAAATGAAGCATATGAAAACTCAAAGATTTATAAAGTTAGAACACAAGTTTTTCATGATAAGTCAATTTTGAGAAAATCTTTTGAAATTGGTCAAAAAGTTCTGTTTTATAATTCTCGTCTGCACCTATTCCCTGAAAAATTGAGATCTAAGTGGAGTGGTCCTTCTGTTGTCAAACATGTGTATCCTCATAAGGCCATAGACATTGAGAATCCTATGACTGGTAATGTGTTTAAAGTCAATGAATAAAGACTCAAATCATTTCTGGAAAATCAAGCTGCTGAGGTAGAATTTATTTATCTTTCTGATCCTTATTATGAATAGAATTTATTCTAATTTTGTTGCCTTCTTTTTGCAGGTCTTTGTGTTCCAGGTTAAATGGCAAATAACGGTACTCCGTGACTCTCAAGTCGGTTTGTTTTTCAGTTTCCCAAAATAACTGATTCCTTTTCCTTTAAAATGGATGTCATTCTTTCAAACTTGAGAAAACATTTTCCTTCCCTCCCTTAAAATACTCTGACAAAAATCTACAAAGCTAGATATGAAAGATTGAGACCGTTAATGCACAAGGGTATGCCAGAAGATGTACACTAGATAATTGAAGCAAAGGTCTGACTAGTAGGTGAGTCTTCAATTTCATTTGACTTATACATGTCAAGTCTTGGAAGAAGTTTATATTCTAAAAGGAGAAGAGAAAAAAAGTTACAAGTCTGTCAAAATATGCACGATGGAATTGTAACAAGCGATGTCATTCTTTGGGGATGGTTTTCCCAAACAGAGAAGATAAAATTTTATTCATTAAAAATGGACTGAGGAGGCATTAGATGATATCTTATTGACTCTTGAGACGCATTCTTGAGGATTTGTGCATCGTGAACTTCTTAATTTGTGGAATCTCTTCAAGGATGAAGAAAAATATTACAGTCTTGGGAATTTGACTCTAAAAGACCCTGTTTGCTAATTTATAAAAAAAATTAGATGGGAAGTTTATCCTCGACTCATAGAAGACGTTTAAGTCATTACGGACGTGAAACCAGAGGCAGATGTGAGGCATATCCACAACAATCTGTACATATTATCTTCTTCTTCATTTTTTCTTTAAAAAAAGAAAATAAAAAGAGAAAAAAAAGGTTAAAAGAGACAAAAATGAGAAAAGGAGGACGAAGCTTCGGTTTAACTTGGTCTTTAATTAGATTAGGAGCTCCAGATAGATGTTCTTCTTTTCATAAACTTAAGAGGAGACCTTCACACACCGGTATATAAATAAGGTTCGTGTACCATGCTCTATAGAGAGTCGTTCTCAGTATCCCAAAGTTTACCTTCTAGGCAAGTGGAGATGATGGGCAGATAGAAGTGCCTTGTGTTAGCATACTCGCATGACTATGCAACTGAGTTAGATAATGTGATTTAATGTCATGGGCTCTCCAACGACCTCTCACTGGCTATGGTCCGTAGGTGGTAGCTGTCAGATTTATGCACTTTAATTAGTTGTGTCGTTGCTCAATCCAATATATTCCACAAGCGAGAGGGAGAAGAATTCCAAGATTGGTTGAGCCGTCTTGGTATTACTGCACTCATGATGCACAGTATAAAGATACGTCATGAAAGGTGAGTATAGAAATGGAAAGTGTTTCTGTTCGTCAACTTAAAAGTATTTGTGCATTTTGTGGGTCTAATTATGAGAAGGGTTTGGAGTTTGTAAACACAGCTACAACTCTTGGTCGGTCACTTGCTGCGAGAAATATTCATCTTGTATATGAGGGAGGTTGTCATGGGTTAATGGAGGCTATATCACTTACTGTATATATGGGAGACAGTTAGGTTTTAGGTGTCATTCCTGGACCTTTCACTCAACAGAACATCACTGGAAAGACAATTGGAGAGGAACTTAAGGTATCATCTATGCATGAACGAATGAAGATAATACTTGACAATTCTGATGCATTCATTGCCTTACCAGGTGATTTTGGTACGTTGAAAGAAATTTTTCAAATTGTTTCTTAGGCCCAACTGAACATCCACCATAAACTCATAGGTCTGTTAAATGTAAATAATTTCTTTGATTTTTTGTTATCTTTTCTTGACCATGCTGTGGAACATAAATTTATCACACCTTCAGCAAGACAACTTCTTATCTTTACTTCCACTATTGATAAGTTGATTGATAAATTAGAAGCTTTTGTTTATAAACCTGATCCAACAATAACTCAGATAGATTGGTCAGCAGGAAGCAGTTAGGGAAGCACCTTGAAACGAAAGTTTGATCTGACAATTCGTTTATAACTTTTCTTTACCTTTGATTTTATTAACCGTACTTTGTGTCAGATTTTTCCAATAGGTAATATCTTCTATCATTTGCTCTTCTATATTTTAACATTGAGGACAATGGTGTGATTTGGTTGGGGGGAAGGATAATTAACCAAAAAATAAAATAAAAAATTAGGAAGTATGATATGATTATCATGGACTTACTAAACTAATGAACGATGGCAGAGTAAGGAGTAATTTTACTCTTGAGACGCATCTAAATTGAAAAGAAGATTTAGTGATATGACTGTCAGAAACCTATTCGTAGTAAAACTAATTAAGGATGACAGAGTAAGGAGCAAATTTTGCCTTGGAGGTAAGTTTGCTCTTGAGACGCATCTTAGTTGAGGAAATAATTATTTTGTGTAGAAATAGCAAATGGATTCTTGGATCTTGGCATAAATTGTCTTCTTTCTTAAAAATCACAAGTTTGGATATGAATATTGATATGGTGGATTGAGAATGATAGAAATATGCCTTGTGAGATTTTGAGCCTATTGATGAATGGATTAAATATCTGTAACAATCTCTTCTTTCTTGTGTGATTTTTTTTCACTCATGAATTGTTACTCTAGAACTTGTTTTGATTCTTTTTGAGGCTACATTTTCACATGCAAACATAAATATGATTGAGGCATTTTGAAATAGCTACTTTGACCCAATAGTCATCCTTGCATATTTTCCCTTGTGTAACCCCTTTGAGCTTATATGATCATTCATTATTTTTAGTTCATTACGTGCCTTTAAAAAAAACATGTTTTTACCTAACCTTAGAGAATAAGAAAGCATTGGCCTTGTTCTTGAACAAGTGTGGGAGTGTGTGTGTAAAATGATTAAAAAAAAAAGAAAGAGTTGACCACCGTTGCAATCAAAGGATTATCAGAGTCCCCTGATACACCATATGACATATCCATACCTAGAATAAAGGTGGATGCTTGGAAACAAAAGGAAGAGAAGGAGAAGGTTCAGACTTAACAATGAATTCAATTCACCAATTTGGGATTGATCTTCAACAAAATATTAGTCAAATATTGGTCATTGTCCTTTATGATGAATGTTCTCAAACATCTTCTCTACTCTAATTATACCATAATGCTCGTTTATTTTCTTTGGTATTTATCTTCTCATATTTATATTATCCTTTCTTCTTTACCATGGCCCCATTACAACCTTGAATAAAGTCCTCTTAATTTTTATGTGCATGTGTTTTGAGTAACTGAGAAGTAGAAGATAAGCAAGCTTATGGTAGTATAATTGTTCATAGGTTGAATAGAGTGAAATACTTACCTTTTAAACACTTGAGAGATTGAGAGTGAATTCTGTGAGGATCTATCATTTTTTATTCATTCTTTTCATCTGGAGTTTCCTTGTATGTTGGTTTGAGATGTGAAGAAATGTTACCTCATTAATGCTTTGATCTCTTGAATTTATGGTTGCTCTTCT
Source organism: Ormosia emarginata (assembly GCA_029884605.1). NCBI lineage: Eukaryota > Viridiplantae > Streptophyta > Magnoliopsida > Fabales > Fabaceae > Ormosia > Ormosia emarginata. The sequence goes on from JAQQTP010000072.1 coordinate 13,014,252, forward strand.
TGATTCATTGAGTCTTTTAGAGTTTTTAGCTTTTGAGTCTGTGTCATTTTTCTTTGTTTCCTAGCTTTGGTGCTATGCGTTTTGCCTAGGAGTGTAAAAAGCTAAGTGTGGGAGAATTTGATAATCACATATTTTATACATTAATAAACTCTCATTTTTAGTCATTTACACTCTCTATATACTTAATTGATTAAGCTTGGTTATGTTTTGTAAGTTTGGACTCAAATTGGACTTAATTAATTTTTTTAGCATTATTTTGGTCTTACACTATTTCTGTATTTCGGTCATATCTTGAGTTCTAGATGTCTTATAATTATGTATCTTACCTTGTAGGAAAGATAAGAGAAAGTTCTACAACTTTCATGAGAGCTCTAGGGAAAAATCGGACATCTAGTGGAGCTAATTGGGCTTGGAACTCAGAACACAAGTTTTGTGATTGGAACCCGAACAGTGTACAGTAATCATTGCATAATTCGAGTTGAAGGAACTGAAATGGGCTGAAAATTTGGCATCTGAAAGTTAAGACCCATATCTACAATTTTATGAGAACAAAAGAGTTCATTCGGACAGCTTGGAGGTCATATTGGGTCTAGAAATCAAAACAGAGGTGCTGAAACTGGGCTTGAGCAATCTGCAGTAATTGGGACATATATTGGGTTGTAGGATCAATTTTTGGATGATTCTAGTGGCATTGGAAACCTGAGGCAATTTTCTAGAACTTTTATGAAGACTACTTTGCTTTGTTTTGACGTTATCCATGAGTTCATCACTGAATGATTTCAGAGACAAGAAATTTCAATAATTTTCCACTCACAAAAGTTCTTTGGCATTTTTCACTCATCCACCCACTCATCCACTCACTCATTAATCAATTCCCTTGCCATTTTGTATCCCTAATCCTCTATAAAAGGGACCATAGGTAGATCATTTAGGGAATCTTAGTTTTAGATTAGTTCATGCTATTATGTTATTTACTTGTAATTTTCTTTTGTTGTAAATTGAAGTTATGATCATCCTCTTCTTCTTCTCTCTTTCTTTCTTCTTGCTCATAGGTAACTAATTTTCATCTTGTTTGGGTGAAAGAGTGAAGCTTTTGGTAATAAAATAAGGTTAGATTAATTTCTTTCTTGTGCTTAAATAATATATTATCAAGTGATCATTATACGTGTTGTATTTTGTTTCCAATCAATTTAGAAACCTTTCTTGTAAAGTGAAGTTCTTGATTCAGTGTAGACAAATGGTTTGGCACAATGAATGCTTGAACTCATTTACAAGTGTAGGTGTTTGTAAATAATTAAAAGAACTATAATATAACTACGTATATAATTCTAATTGGACTTTGAATGTTTTATTCTCTGATTAGAACCTCTGTTGTGCGAGGATTTCAATTGAGTTATAAAAAGAATTAATTTTGTCCTTAATTTATTACCAAAAGTGGATCTCCTCATCCAAGCAAGTTCTTTAATTTAATTGTAAACAAGTTTTATTATCTTTATTGTTGTGACAAAGTCTTCCCTTACCTCAAAGAATTTTTCTTCATCAATTCCCTGTGGATTGACCTCGAACTCCCGAAAAATTTATTACTTGAGACAACATGCACTTTGGTTTGCATCCTTTAATCCGCATCATGAAGTGCAACAAAAATCTCTATGACAGGCCTTCCAAGTTAGCGACAGACTTTGGGGCTAAAATGGAGAACCATCTTAAGGCAGATTTCTTCAGTGATAGAGAGAAAACTCGACACATGAGAGAGTTATCGCCCCCAACAAACAAGAGCGCAAAGACGTAAGCATCCAGATGTTCCTAAGGGTCTGAGGTCTCGTCTTAGGCTTTAATATTGGTGGGATACTTGAAACGCCTAAGGATCTTATACGCCATCAATTAATTAGAGAATGACTGGTTTTGAGAGATCGAGCTTCTGACTCTGGTTCTTGCTCTCTTGCGTGGGCAGACTCAGAGTTGCGATTGGGATTTGTGATCCTAGAGTTCTCTGGGAGGCGGTCGTCTCCATGAAGTCTGTCTCTCTTATTTTCCCAATCCCTTCTTAGAGATCGGTTTTCACGATCGTGATCTACGTTGGCTGTTTGCACCAAGTTGTAAATTCTTTCGTCCTGACGCTGGATTCGTTCATCCTAAAGTCTAACCAGAGAGAGCAACTCGACTCTGTATAGCTTTCGATGGTCAATTCTGACAAGGCGGGACTGAGCTTCGTTCTCAACTCGATCACCAAGGCATTGCAACATCGATACTCGCTATCCAGCATGTTCAGAAGGTGCTCTTTGTGGATCGAGACGTTGCCTCGCTAGAACTCTCAGGGGATAAGGGGGAGATTCATTCAAGTGAAAAAAGTCTCCCACCTGTCTTGCCTGAGTTCCAATTGGGCCACAACTGGTCTTAGGACTGGTTCTTCAATAGTAAGGATGGGAGCTAAACGGCGATTTGCGGATAGTGGGTTATGCACAGCAGAAGCGCGATTTTGATCAGTTGAGGTTTGTCTCCTCCTCGTGTTCACCATGATGGTGGTGGTTTTGGGAATATTAGAGTGTTGAGAGTAGAAATTTATCGTTTCTCATATACAACGCTAATGTTCAAAACTGGGTTCTGAGAGTTACCTAAGAAAGTAAGAGTTACCTAAAAAAGTAATAGATGGTGGTTTCATCCGTGGTGCAGCAATAGCAGCAATGTTGGCGTGAGGGGATAGGTACTTGCAAAAAGCACTCTGATGCTTAAGTCAGTAGGTGCGCAAGAAAAAAAGTGTGTCTAATTAGGAATTAGATCATACATTTGTCCTCTTGCTAAGTACCTTTATATATGAGCATTTTTTGGGTGTGGGAAATCCTCGCATTTAGTGCGTATTGAATGTTGTCTCCTTGAGTAGTGAAAACCGTTATTCCTTATGATTTTTTCCTACTTTTCCGGGGTTTTGGTGAATATTTCATTATGTTGAGGGAGTCACGTCTTGCACGTAAGCTACTTCACACACACAACAATGTTAGGGTGCTAACTTGGCGAGTCAGGTAACTCTTGATTCGTGGACCGAAATCCAATACATAATAATAATAATAATAATAATAATAATAATAATAATAATAATAATAATAATAATAATAATAATAATAATACATTATTTTTATTATTATTTTGAAATTGTCATGTATAAACTAGGTCAACACATCATATTTTTTAATGTAGTGAATTTCTTCCTTATTTGTATGAAAAAGATATTGTTAAATTAACTTTCACGTTAATTGAAATTAAGTTTTTCATCGGATGATTTTAATAGTCTCCCCATCAACCTGAAATATTTAAAATAATTAATTTTCCTATATGCTAAATCAAAGTCTGATCTCGGATAGATAAAATAAAAAACACTTATTTTTAACCGATAAAATAATCCTCTTCAATTAGAACCGGCATACTTAGACATTAATTGGCATCTACCTCAATATTTAAGATTAGGGTATGATGTCATCTGACAGGTTCAATTATTTTACTAAGATAATCATCTCCTCCCCCAACTAATCAAATATCGATTTTCGAAGGTTTTTATGATACTTTTTATTTGTAATGAAGATGATTTCTTTAAAAATTAAGGGACATAAATCAGTCAATGCAATTGACTTGTATAAACTAAATCAATTAAAACCACGGTGAAGCAAATTAAAGTTGACAAGAAAAAATTTATGTGGAATTAGTTATATCAACATATATCTTCTATATGGATCTGAAGTCTTCGTTTTATATCAATACAATATATAGTCTTAAGCTACTAGGAGTAACCAATAGCTCGCGAAGAAACTAAATAATTTGTAAGACGTTGTAATTCCGTGTCTTTTTTAAGATTCAATAGGCTTAATATTATAACTTATGGCACTTTAAATAGGTATAATTTCTTAAGCTTATGTAATTCTAAGAAATTTTAAAAAAATAAAATTATACGCTTATTTTTAATTTTGCCTATTAACTTTACCATAAGCGCTTAACTACACCTTCCCGCTAGATTAGGTAGGTTGGGTGAGAGAGGTTATGACTTTATCTAGATAAAACTTTTTTTTTATCTATAGCTGTATATTACTCTATCTAGATTAGGTAGGTTGGGTTAGAGAGGTTATGATTTGTAACAAACAATTAATTATATGAAAAAAAATACCGAATAAGTCTAAATTAAAGATAGTTTCAAACTGTGAATGGCTTCAAAATTCAAGCCAAAACAAGTTGTTGCTTCTTGTCTTTTAGTTGTGGACTCGGATTCCTCCATGTTCCTGGCGAAGACTTTTTATCCTGGAGGACAGGTGATAAAATTAAGTAATCACCGACTTTTGAACAATTAAGAATTGATAGTGTGAATATTATTATTCAATAATATGTTTCAAATAACAGTACTTGAGATGGTTGTATTTAATTGGAAATAATATATGTTACGTACCAACCGCTAAAACCAAAAACATAAAATACAAATCACTTGAGCCTAAAATAGGAGTATTTTGTATTTTGATGGTGGCTTAATTTATCTTTTAAATCAGAGTATTTTGTATTTTGATGGTGGCTTAATTTATCCACGACATATTTTGTATTTTTTTTCCTTCCTTTTTTACAGTAATGTTTTGAAGAGGTTTTTAGGAGATTATTCAAAACTATTAATATAGTTTGTGAAAACTTTTGATACATGCGTTTATAGGTAGATAACAGACACATAATGATATTTAAAAAAAAAAGATATTCATAAAACATTTTTATTTTAATCAAATAATGTTGTAAAGCTTTTTTTAAACAGAAGTTGAGGAGTGTAAAAATTAGTAATCTGCGCTATTTATGCCTCACCTCTCTGTGTGAATTTGTGAAATAAACTAAATGTAGGTTTCATTCATTTTTGGAGAAAATAGCCACTTTTTTTTTTTGTTTACAAATAGAGACTTTATTAGTTATTTGATGGAATAGGCATTCTTAAAGAATAAATAGTCATTTTCCCCCCTCTAAAGTTGTTATTTGCTCCCATGTTCTTTTTTTACCATCCTCATTCCTACAAATCTAATGTCAATGGGCTCAGGAGCATAAGCTCATACTCTTAGACAGTCAAATTAATGATAGTTAATCAGAAGATAGCTGAAAAAAAATTAAGTACTTAAGGTAATGAGACTCGTGTTCATCACCTAACTTGACCATTTTTAACTTATCTTCTGATGTTAAATAGTTTTAATTAAGCTCAACCTCTAATCACCTAACCACTTAGGAGTAAAGTCGTTATCAATTTGACAAATCTTACGTGATTATATTCTTTGGTATAGAATTGACATAAAGTTCTTGGAGCACATGCTCAGTTAGAAAATTACAATTATATATGAATTACTTATGATATAAGGTAGTTTTTCTTTTTTATTTCTCTGGTGGATACAATTATGGGAAGGTATTTCAGTATTTCACTCACATGGTGACCGATTAATGTATATGAAAGAAACATTATCAAATTAGTTAGATTAACGCCACGGAACAGCCGCTGAAAGCGATATCATGGCACCTAGAAAAACAAGAAAAAGAAATTAATAAGTAACGAACATACTGTTCCTTAGATAAGATTTCTTTTGCTAATAATTTATTTTGTTTTTCTAAGCACGTCGAGATCATCCATACATGAATATATATCTTATGCTTAAGCTCCTTAAGGGTGTTACTTCTTCGTTTATTGCTTTGGTGCCTAAGATTGACAATCCTCATTGCTTGTCCGACTTTAGACCGATCTCTCTCATTAGTAGTATCTATAAAATTATCTCAAAATTGCTGTCTTTGAGACTAAAAAAGGTGTTAGGAGCTGTTATTTTTACATGTCAGATTGCTTTTCTCCCAAAAAGACAAATTTTAGATGGTGTGCTGGTTTTAAATGAGCTGGTTGATTCGGCAAAGAGAAATAAACAAGAGTGCATTATATTAAAGGTCGATTTTGAAAAGGCTTATGATTCTATGAGTTGGTGTTTTCTGGACTACATGATGGGTAAAATGGGTTTCTGTTCTAAATGGAGGGAGTGGAATAGAGCTTGTATTTTTCTGGGTTCAGTGTCTATGTTAGTGAATAGTAGCCCGTCTCATGAAGTTCCTTCGAATAAAGGTATACGACAAGGAGATCTGCTTGCACTTTTTCTCTTCCTTATAATGGCTAAAGAGTTACGTGGTTTAATGGGAAGGGCGGTTGAGTTAGGATAATTCTCGGGTTTTTAAGTTGGAGAAGAGGCCAATATTTCTTTACTGCATTATGCTGATGATACAATTTTGGTGGGAAAAGCAACTTGGGAGAATTTGTGGACGCTAAAAACTTCTTAGAAGCTTCGAACTAGCATCAGGCTTAAAGGTCAATTTTCATAAGAGTAACTTATTTGGCATTAATGTGGAGGATAACTTCTTGTCTGCAGCTTCAAATTTTCTTCATTGTCTTACTGGAAGCTTTCCTTTTAAGTTTCTTGGTTTGCCAATTGGTGCTAATCCGAGAAAAGTTACTACTTGGCTCCCAGTTATTGACTCCATGAAGAGGAGATTGGCTTCGTGGAAGGGTAAGCAACTATCTATGGTTGGTCGAATTATTCTGGTAAATTTTGTTTTATCAAGTTTGCCTTTGTATTTTCTGTCTTTTTTCAAAGCTCCAAAGAAAGTCTTAAAATACTTTGATTGAGTTTCAAAGAGCTTTCTTGTGGTCTGATACTGATGACTTGGAAAATAGCTTAGGTGAATTGGGATAAAGTGTGTCAACCAAAGAATTGTGGGGGGCTAGGGATTAAAAATCTGGAATTGTTTAACCTTAGCCTTTTGGCTAAATGGAAGTGGCGATTTTTGGTGGATTCTGATGCTATTTGGTATAAACTTTTGTCTCATAAATATGGCTCTCTGGATCATGTAACTGTGAGCTCTAGGGGGCACCAAAATACTCCTTCTATTTGGTGGAGGGGATCTTTGCTCTATTTAAGGAGTCTCTTATGTTCGTCCTCTTTGGTTTTCTTTTGCGATGGCTAGAAAGGTTAAGAACGGGGAATAAATAAGATTCTAGCATGATTCTTGGATTGGCAACTCTAGTCTTAAGGATACTTTTCCTAGATTATATCAAATCTCCTCTAACAAGAATGCATGCGTTACTCATACAGGTGCAAGTGGTTTAAAGAGGTGTGGTATTGGAAATGGATGTGGAGGCGGAATCTGTTTATGTGGGAAGTAGACCTTCTATCTGAATTATCTTTTTTGTTAAGTTCAGTAAGCTTATACAAGGAGGAGCAAGACGAATGGATTTGGAAGGAAGACAACTCTAGGATCTTTTTTGTCAAATCCGCTTATTCTTTTCTACAAGTCCAGCTGAATTTTGGGGCATCTAATAGTTTAGATGTTGCAGTGTTTAAGCGTTTCTGGAAGTGTCGTGTTCCCTTGAAGGTGTTAGCTTTTTCATGGCCTGTACTACTTGATAGACTGTTGTTAGGGGTAAAATTTTAAGTTCTAGTTCGACGAAGATGTTTTTTCGACAGTCGAATGATACCATTGAGATATTCGATGAAGATATTTTCGACAGCTTAATGATGATATTGAAGAAATCCTAAGTATTAGACCAACCTGAGTATTAATAGTTCGGTGTTGGTTTTTATTGAAAAATTGTATAACTGCTCTCAATTAATCAAAATGCGGCATAACTGCCATATACGTGTCTAGATTTTAGGAGTCAGTTATTTTTATTTTTGCCTATAAATATTAGATTTCACGATGTACAATAGATTGGTTACTGGATATACAATCTTAATATCTTACTCAAGCAGATTAACAGATTTGCTCCAAGTATGCCTTCCATTTTCTTTTTAAGTCATTTACTTTAATGTAATATTCTTTTAAATTCATTTATCTTCTGTTTTCCTTTACATTTTTGCACTTTTAACTTTCTGCACTTTTAAATTTCTACACTTTCAATCTTCAGCGCTTTACATTTCTTGCACTTTACTTTCCTGCACATTGAATTTATATATTTTGAATTCCTGTCTGTTATATTTTTTGTACTTTAATTTTCTGCAACTCTTTATGTTTCTGCAACATTATAAAGCTTTTTATAAATTTTCACTTCTTCCTTTCATTTATGTTATTTACCTCCAGTTTGTTTTCAATTTTTTTTTCAAAACGAGATTACCACATAACTCTGAATCCACATTCAACTGATAAAATATATTTGTTTGTTAGAATTTTTCCTAACCAAATTTATCCATAAACAAATTGGCACGCCTAGTGGGACGAGTTCAAAGTAACTCGTAGTGTCACGAACCTCTTTGCATAAAAGATGATTTTATGCGTTTAAGAAGAGGAAAGGTAGTTTATTCTTGCCCTTCTCAAAATACATAAATCATGAGTGATGCAAACAATCAAGAGTCGAATGCACTTGCGATTGATGTTAGTGTGCCACTTTCGATAGCCATTACTGTGCCACCCTCAACCGTTGTTGGTACGGGTCTTGTGATGGATGCAATAATAACTGGTACTCTCCAGAGTAATCTAGTGATAGAACAAGTGGTACCTGGAGTGACTCAATCATCACCGAGTCAACCAAGTAACCAAAGTGTGATGAATTCAAATTCAAGGTTTATACCACAATATGATTTGCCACCCAACTATGTTCCTCCTGTGTTGGCACAAATAGGACTTGGCTATACTTTGGTCAATACCGTAGGCCAAACAACAGTTTCACAAGGCCAACCACAAATAAGTTTAGCCTTAGTGAATTTCAATGGTCAAGGAGTAGGGGTTACAAGTTCAAGTAATCCAACTCCTATTCGGCAGGAGAGATTGAATTTGGGGCCAGTGTTCCCAAACATGTCGAGGGACATTCCTCAAAATGTAACAGGGCAAACTATGAATTCTTTGCCCAGTTTTCGACAACAAATGGATGAAAGCAACCATGACATGGTGCATATGTTCACTCAGCAAATAGGTGTTGTAATTACACCAATCATGGAAACCACAAATAATGCTTGTAATGCATTGGCTCAACAAATGACAAGGCTAAACCAAGCCTTGGGAATAGAAGGATCGGCCAATGATAACGCTCAAAGAGCCCAGCCTGGGGCAAATGCAAGAGTAGTTGTGCCCCAAGCAAACATGGGACAAGACCAGTAAAATATTGATCAACTTAGGCAAAATGATCAACCGCACTTAGAATATGGCAACGTCCATGTGCTCCGTCGAGGTGATAAGGATCAAATGGCTAGGAATGATACAGTCATGAGATTGCTTCAACGGAATCTTGGGGGGCACCAAGTGGTTGAGCAAAATATAATTCAAGTGGTAGAACAAGTGCTGAATAGGTTTGGGTTTAATGTTGGATATGTCAACCAACCCTACTTTGTTTTGGCTTGTCCTGAATGGGTGCAACAAGTAGAAATGCCTAGAGGGATTAAAATTCCTAAACTTTCTAAGTTTGTAGGTGAAAGTGAGGAATCGATCGTCGAATATATCGCACGGTATATTATAGAAATGAGGGAGTTGGCCACTATTGAAGGCCTTAAAATGAGATTATTCCCAAGTTCCTTGACTAAAAATGCATTCTCTTGGTTTTCGACATTAATACCAAATTCGGTATATTCTTGGACTCAATTAGAAAGAAGTTTTCATGACCAGTTCTTCAGGGGAGGTTTGAAAGAGGGACTTACAGATCTCTTCAACATTAAGAAAATGTACAATGAAACCTTAGAGAAACCTTTCTAGGTTTCGACAAATAAGAAGTAGATGTTTTACTCTCATACCTGAAGTAGAAATAGTAAAAATTGCTACAAGAGGTTTAGACTATTACATAAGGAAAAAGTTAGTGAACCAACATTTAGTTGATCTTGCCCAACTAGGTGAAAAGGTTAGGTAAATAGAACAACTGAAAGTTGAAAAAATTCAGAAACAAAAGAGATTCCTTAAAAGAGAGAAAATAGTATTTGTCGGATTAGGTGAATTCGATAATGAGACTGAAGACAACAATGATTAATTTGAAGTCAACATTGCTGAACTTCAGAATAGTTTTCCTTATGTGTGTTAGGCTCTACAGCCTACAAAAAATAAGGAGAAAATGAATTATATCAATAGAAAAATATATACATTCGATGTAACAAAAATCGACAAGATCTTTGATTTATTGTTAAAAGATAAACAGATTAAATTGTCGGAAGGTCATAGGTTATTAAAACCTAATAAAATAAAAAACCAAAAATATTGTAAGTTTCATAACAATTTCGGTCATATTACTAATGAATGTATTCATTTTAGAGATTTGATTCAGAAAACACTCATGAATGGGCATTTGAAGTTTGCTGACAAGTGTAACACCCCAAATTTTCGTATCTCTTAAACAGTAATTTTGATGAGTTAATGTAATTTTACTTGTTTAGTAATTTACGTGTATTTGTAAAATTATTTTGTTTATTCCATCAAAGATATTTGATCGTTTTGAGTGATTTACTTCGTGTTAGGAAAATAAAAATTTTCAGGCCGGACAAAACTTTACGTAATTTAATTTTTACCGTTAGGTAATTAATTTACGTAATCTGATTGGATATTTGTAAATTTTCTAATTTTTGTGATTTTTGTGGATGATTATGATTTTTTTTACTGTATGTGGGCCCAGGTTGTCCTATGTGGGCCCAGGTGACCTTACGTGGGCCCAGGTGGGTCCCGTAAAGCAAAAATTTTTCCACGCATAGAAAAATTTTATACTTTTTTAGACGGAGACAGAGATCTTACTAAACCCGAATTGAAACAGTTTTTAAAATTTTATCATCTTGTGTTTTGTATTGTATTTAATTATCGGATGATAAAAATACAAAAAATATTATTTTTGTAGGATACAAGAATAAATATTATACTGCGTAGTCAACAAAGAGAGCTTGACTTAATTTATACCCTTGGATGAGAATACTTAGTTTGAATATTAACCATTGATTTAATCAAAGGTTAAACAAACTTAATAAAAAAGCTTGGATAATAATCATTGATTTAATCAATGGTGTGAGAATAAGCTTTAGTTAGGAAGGCTTTGATATCAACCATAGATGTAATCAAAGGTGTAGAATTGGTCTTGAAAAATGACAAAGACCATTTATAACCATTGGATTTAGATTAAATCAAGGTGGAGATTTAATCTTAAAAAGTAACAAAGACCATTTATGACCATTGGATGAAGAATCAATCAATGGTGGAGATTTGGTCTTCTAAAAAGAAAGACTAATTAGGACCCTTGGATTTAAAGTTTGAAGGAGCAATCTTGACCATTAATTTTGGAGACACATCTAAATTTAGAATTTAAAGGAGAAAGATCCAATTACCAGATTTAGTCTTCTAAAATTAAAAATCTACCTAAATCCTAACCATTGAATTAATCAATGGCTAGGAATGCACAAATAATGGTGGCTTGAAAATTGTCACATTTTGAATGCATAATGAAGAGGAAAGGGATGGTTTTGGCATTGTTTAGAAGACAAAGCGACAAGCTTTTTTTGCATGTCTTGATCAATTAGGTATTATATTGACCAATATTGATAACTTGCACATCAATGAGAAGCATGAAGAGGGGGACAGTTGGTGCTGCATTAGAGCTTTGGAAGACCATAATTAATCAGACGCTTTAGTCATTATTGTCTTCCTTGGTCTTCATTGAACATTTTCAAGAAGGAAACTTAGCAAATTTTCTCTCCATCTCTCTTCTCCAAACACCATTCGGCCAAGCACCTTGGAATGCCTTCCATCATTTTTTAATCCAACTTGATTTTCTAAACCTAAACATCATTCTAAGAACATCTCTAGTTATGAGTTTTTCCAAAATCATTCATCTTGATCTTCAAATCCAAGCTTCAAGTTTCTATCAAAAATCAAAAATTTCATCTTTGTTCTTCAAGAGATATCATTCGGTCAAGACCCCTAAAATCACCATCCAAGCTCTTTTAATTTCATCCAACCTTAGATCTTGAATCTCCATGATATTCTAAGCAACTTTCATGTTGAAGACTTCTTCTAAATCATTCATCTGAAGGAGTTTCTTCAAGATCAAAGTTATTGGGTTTTTGAGGTGAAATATAAGGAAACTTCATTTTCTTCTCTCTTTTTCATGATCTAAACCATGTTTGATCCATGGTTCCTCTTAATCAAGCTTGATATGTTAATTAACTTGTGTTTTGTTTTGTATTTGAGAAGCCCTTGGTGGTGAAGGACTTGAAAAAAGAAACAAATCAAGAAGCTTTGGAGGATCTTCAAGAGGTAAGAGGGAGATCCATCTCACCAACCAAGCATGGTGGTGAGAGATGATATTTTATTTGATGGATGTGGAATCCACGTGAGGATTCATATCCATGGTCATGTAATTAATTTGTGGGTGTTTATGAGCTTTGATTAATTTTCTATGCTTGATATGTTTTGCATGATTTTATAGCTTTGATGATATGCTTGATATGCTATACATGCTTTTATGGCTTTGATGGTATGCTTATATTATTTATGATGAAATATATATGTATATGCCATGACTTGATGGTGGAAAGGAAATTGATTTTTGGCTCCAATAGCAAGGAAGAGCTACGGTTTTGATGCCCTTAATTAGGGTTCATGTTGAAAATTTTCAAGAACAAAAGAATTGATTTTTGAGTACTTAGAACATGGTGGATTTCGAAAAAGCACCTCAAGATAGGTGTTCACAAAATTAATATTTTCTTGAATGATGAAAATGGATGTTTAGAAAAGTAAGGAAAATAAACAAAGAATTTATTTTTCAAAAGAGTACATGAATACGGTTTTAGAAGGATTTTTATTGATTTATTTTGTGTAAAAAGTTTCTATGTGTTTTACTAAATATGAGATTTAAATGAAAATAGCAATGATAATTTTAAGGATTTACAAAGAAAGTGAAAAAGGATTTGTAAGGAAAGTAAAAATGAATTTGAACAAATGGGTTTGGTTTTTATGACCATCGGTATTTCGATTTTGAAAATAAAGAATTTTTAATGGTTTTGTTTGTGTAAAACTATATTAATTTAGGAGTAAAATATTTGATGGCTTCAATGGCCAAAGACTTTACGATTTTTGGAGGTTGGAATAATTTTGGTTTTTATGAAACAAAGTAATTTTAAAGTGGAAACAAAATATTTGAACAAAATGTTTTAGTATAATGATTTTGGAAAGGAAATCAAAGTATTTTATCACTTGAAAATGAACTTTCATATGAAAATGAAAAAGAAAAGTTGCAAGGGTTTGAATCTTAATTTGTTTTGAAGAGAAATGATTTTAGAATTGATTTGGGAAAAATGGAGAATATAGTGATGTTTTGAAAATTTACTAACGTATAACTTATTTTCAAGTTTTGAAATACGTTAGAAAATGTTGAGTTTTGAAACGTTGATTTACATCAATGGAAAAGTGATTTTGTGAATTATATTTTGAAAAAGAATTTCTTGAGTAAAGAACTGTGGAAAAATATTTTCTTGAGTAAGAAAATATATTAAATGAAGTATAAAGTTATATTATTTTGAGAAAAGTTAAAAAGGAATTTTTAAAGGTCAAGAAATATTTTCTCAGTAATGAAATTGTGGTGAAAAATTATTTACGTATCTTAAAAATGTGATTTTTAAGTTACGTAATATGAAAAAATATTTCTACGCGATTTTAAATAAGTTAAAATATTTCTACGCGATTTGAATTACGTTTAAATATTTTACGTAATCTGAATTACTATTGAAAAATCACTACGTGATGGAAAAGTGATGAATTATTTTTACGTGATTGTGAAAATAGCGGAAAATCGTTATATGATTTGAAAAGTGTTTTAAATATTTTGAGAATGACGAAAAATGATTTATGCGACTTAAAAGAATGATTTTTAAGTTACGCGATTTTGAAACAAATGGAAAAATACTATGCGATTTTGAGAAACGATATTTTTACGCGATTAAGAAAATGTTAAAAAATTAGTACGTGTTTTAAAAGTGTAACAGAAGAGTTGCGGTATTTTGAAAATGTAACAGAAGTGTCACGGTATTGTGAAAATATAACAGAAACGATTCAGAATTTTGAAAACGTAACATAAGTGTTACGATATTTTGAAAACGTAATATAAACATTTTGGAATTGTGAAAACGTAACAGAAACATTTTGGAATTGTGAAAATGAAATGGAAATATTACGAAATTTTGTGAAAACACGACGAAAGTGTTTTATAACTATGAAAATGTGATAACATGATTTTGCTGTTGAAAATGCAGTATAATTTGGTACAATTTATATGCATTGGAAAGAGATGCCTGTGATTGGATTTGGTGTATTATACATGCATTGGAAAAATATGCGTTGAGGCATATGATACATTGAACTAATGAAATTGAAAAGATTTGGCCCTTTGGGGTTGGACTTGCACGGATATATTCGTGCATTGTATATGACCCTTGTGGTTGAAGAGGAATAAGAATTGATAGTGAGGTCTATGATGGATCTTGGGGGCGTCAAGGCATGGCGGTCGGTCAGTGGACAACGGTGGTGAGTACCTGTGCCACTTGGCGATGTAGTCCATTGCAACGCATTGACGATACCCGACAAGAACACGATTCTTTTCAACAACCGGAAGATTGTCTTTGGGAAAAGGCCGACAATCGACATGAGCATTCTCCTCGAAATTGTGAAAACCTCCATGGAGTTGTTTTTGAAAAAGCGAGTCTATGTGCACATACATAACATATGCATAAATTTGAGTGTCCATATCTACATGATATATATTAATTGAGGAATATTGGCTATGACAATTGTTTTGAAATACTTGGATGATGATGATGATAATCATGTTGATGGCATTATTGTGATTATTGTGTGATGATAATAATGTTAATAGTATGATGATGATAGTTGATTAATGTTGAGTACATTATTGAAATTACGGTATGACATATCCGTATGATATTGTTGTTTGTGTTATCTCTGTCTTTGCCATGTTGGTATTGGCGTAGGTGATCTCACCTCTTTGTTATGTTGTTTTTTTTGTAATCAGATCTTGTTAAAATCAAATGATAGAAGGATCGAGTTGTCTTAGACATAACGGGCGATGGATACTCGAGAGATTGATGAAAACATTGAAGAGTGGTTGTCTCAAGTTCGAAGGTGTTCGAGTAGACAAGGAGTAGAGTTCACGATGCAATGTGGATACAAGATAAGGAATGAGTATGTTAAGTTTTATCGTTAGTGTATACCGTTATTTAGTAGGACCCGTCATGGGGTTTGCTACTGTTAAAAAAAAGAAGAAGAGTCTGTTAGTTTTATATTTCTCTTCAAATTGTTAAATATTAATTGGTGTCAATGTTGTATATGAATTAGTTTCAATATGTTTTTTTAGTATTACTTATAAATTACAGTAAGTTTATATTTCAGCAAGAAAGAAATTTTTTAAACCCATGTTTTTAACTCAAACCTTTTATGAAAATATTTTCAGATTATGAGTCAGAAGTCAGACATGTGATACCCTAGGGAGGGTGTTACAACAAGCCTAAGGTGGATATGAAGGTTGATACAAATCCGTTTCAGGCTAGAGTTTCCTATGTCGATCAACAGGTTCCTTTAAATGTTGGAATGATCAATATAAGAAATTTGCAGGAATTCGACATTGATGTGGAAGATGCAATGGACATCTATCCAAAGCCAGGAAAATCTCTAAAAGCATTCCTTCAAAGGAAGAAAGAAAAAGGTAAAATAAGGTTATGTCCAAGATGCAATGCAATGTATGATGAATTTGTTGCAAAGAAGGTTGCTGAGGAACAATAGAGTAATTCACAAGGTAAGAAGAAGGTTTCCGACAAGAAAGCTTGGAAACTAAAATAGCTCATTTATACTCCAAAACAACTCATTTATACTCCAAAACAGCCTATTTATACTCCAAAATAGCCCGTTTATACTCCAAGACCAAGGCCTAGTTATACGCCCAAGTCTAACATGAACGGCTAGTTAGTTGAGTTGTCTGGTGAGTCTGTGGGAAGCAATTCATTTGCCAGGGGTTATGTTAGACTAGTTAGGACTAAAGTGCTACCTGCCAATATTACTGTGGACAGATGGGTTAAAAATTCTGCAATGGCTTGCCACCCACAACTTCGACGGGAAGTGGCTGCCAGGAAGAATAAGTTTCAAAGAAATCAACCATTTTGGAATGAAGATTACAGAAATGGTAGGATCAACCATGATGAAGCTATGATTGGCCAAAATGTAGCAGGGCCATCAAAGTTTTTACCATTGTTAAAAAGTCGAAAGAGGAGACTACAGAGGTTGAGACAAGCGCAGAAAAGAAGGAATATGGTTGATGGTTTAGTTATCAAATAACAACCCACAGAAACGGGATGTTTAGTAGTCGAAGTTAAGCCAACATCAGGCAAAAATACAAATGACAATAAATTGAAGAGTATTATCAAGAAAGAATCCACAGAAACAAGGGGGCAGGCCTAGTTAAGCCGATAACTACTGTAGATAGATGACTCAATGGGAACGATAGTTTCCAAAAAGAAAAGCTTGTAGAAATAAGGAAAGGAAAACAAGTGCAAGTTTCTGTTTCAAGTAAAACTAAGGGAAAATGGCCAATTGGGCTAGTAGCAGCAGATGAGGCAAAGAAAAGTAATATAGCAGTCTTAGAAGACAAAGAAATGGCTAGATTGAAAGTTGAAAAAATGATAATGAGAATAGCTGAGATCAAGGACTTCAAAATTGAAAATGGTAAAGCTACTGAAGACTAGTCAAAGAAAGAAATCATGAAGGTCCTAAAAGATCCAGACCAATATGTTGAGTTGAAAAGGAAGATGTTTGGCATAATCAGGGAGAAGAAAGAAATGGCTAAGCCCGACTGCCAAACCACAGAAATGGAATTGACAGCTGATGAAATTATTGAGGTTTGAATGATCCTGATGATCTTTTAGGCTTTGGTGATAATGATCAATTTGACCTAGATTTTAATTTGGATAAAGATCTAGATGACATAATGATGGCCATGGATAACAATTTTTCGTCATATGGGTCAATCGACAAAAGTTACTTTAGGATTGGATAGTACATAAGTGATGAGTTGACTGATGAAGAAGAATTCTTAAAGTTAATGAGTGTGAATTTGATTTCAGTTTTGCCTGCTGAATGCAAAGGGTATCATGAAATTGAATATGTTAGAGAAAATGACAAAGACCTAGATGACCTAAGTGATCAGTGATTTTTCTGTCGGGACAACATGTTAACTGTATTTAACAATACAGCATAATTGGAGAAGCCAACAGAAGAGCAAAAGGCTCATCTCCGCCCGTTACACATCAAGGCTTTGTTAGAAGGAAAACAGACAAATAGAGTTCTGATAGACGGGGGGGCAGCTGTTAACTTGATCCCAAGGGTGATGTTTAAGAAGCTTGGGAAGAGTGAGTCTGATCTGATGTCAATTAACATGATTGTCACAAACTTTAGTGGTACAACATCCCCGTCAGATGGAGTAGTAATGATGAATGTGAAAGTTGGATATGTTGTGAGCTCAACATTATTTGTTGTGATCCTGACGAAATCCAATTATAATCTTCTGCTAGGAAGAGACTAGATATATGCTGTCAGAGCGATACCATCAATAGTCCATCAAAAACTCATTCTCTGGAATGCTGATGATCAGGTAGAAATAGTAGAGGCAGATGATAGTCCTTGCTATTTACAACAACTTCATCTCAATTTTAAAATTTATGCTCCAAATGTCATGCCAGTTACGACTAGTGATGGTGTCATCGATAAAGATGCACTTGAAGCATGCTTAATGGAACAGTTTGACATTGGACTAGTGGATAAGGCCGAAAAGGATCAGGTAAGCACTAGCCATGAGTGTTAATAATCAGTTAGACAAATTGTCGACTTATTTGACTGACAGAGTAGTATTCACCATTGAAGGTGTATTGTCAAATTGCATAATAAATGATGATCCTCTGGGATTTGAGAAAGGACTTGACGAAAAACAGAATGTAGAGGTTGAAGATCCTTTGGAAGAGATAAACTTGGGCACTGAAACAGATAAATGGCCCATATTTGTAAGTTTATTTCTACCAAAGGAGTTCAAGGAACAACTTGTCAACCTAATTAAGGAATACAAAGATTGCTTTGCATAGAATTATGGTGAGATGCCTGGGTTGAGCAAAGACATTGTCGAACATAGACTGCCATTGAAAGAAGGATGCAAACCTGTCAAGCAAGCTAACAGGAGATTTACACCTGAGGTGGTGTCGAAAATAAAGGAAGAGGTCGATAGGTTGCTCAAAACCAAGTTCATTAGAACGACCAGGTATGTCGAGTGGCTATCTAATATAGTTCCTGTAATTAAGAAAAAAGGCAAGTTAAAAGTATGTGTACACTTTAGAAATTTAAATGCTGCAACTCCTAAAGATGAATATCTTATGCCCATTGCGGACATGTTAGTTGATGCCAGACATGAATTGTTAAGTTTTATGGATGATCATGCAGGTTATAATCAAATCTTTATAGCCGAAGAGGATGTGTCAAAAACTGCCTTCAAATGTTCAGGAGCTATTGGTATATACAAATGGGTAGTCATGTCTTTCGGTTTAAAGAATGCAGGGGCTACCTATCAAAGAGCAATGAACACCATTTTCCATGATGTCATTGGAAAGTTCATAGAGGTGTACATTGATGATGTAATTGTCAAGTCAGAGACAAAGGAAAGTCATTTGACAAATTTGAGGCAGGCATTTGACAGAATGAGAAGGTACAGCCTCAAGATGAATCTGAAAAAATGTGGTTTTGGAGTGTCGGCTGCCAAATTCTTAGGTTTCTTAGTTCGTAAGAAAGGTATTGAAGTGGACAAGAATAAAGCAAAGGCAATTCAGGAAGCTGCACCACCGACGAACAAGAAGAAACTACAATCTTTCTTGGGGAAGGTGAATTTTTTTAGAAGATTCATATCTAATTTATCGGGAAGAACCAAAGTATTTGCCCCATTGGTCAAGTTGAAGGCTGAACAAGACTTTGTGTGGGAGTCTTACCACCAAAAAGCCTTCGACCAAATAAAACAATACTTGACAAATCCAGTGGTCATGATGCCTCCAGTGCCTCGTAGATCGTTGAAGTTTACATATCAGCGTCGGATGAAACCATAGGGAGTATGTTGGCTCAAGATGATGAAAATGATGTCGAATTATAGCTGAATTATAACAATGTCGAAAGAAAAATTTTGGGGGGCATCTATTGGGGGTAAAATTATAAGTTCTAGTTTGACGAAGATGTTTTTTCAACAGTCGAATGATACCATTGAGATATTCGACGAAGATATTTGTGACAGCTTGATGATGATATTGAAGAAATCCTAAGTATTGGACCAACCTGAGTATTAATAGTTGGGTGTTGGTTTTTGTCGAAAAATTGTATAACTGCTCTCAGTTAATCAAAATGTGGCATAACTGCCATATACGTGCCTAGATTTTAGGAGTCAGTTATTTTTATTTTTGCCTATAAATATTAGTTTTCACGATGTACAATGGGTTGGTTACTGGATATACAATCCTAATATCTCACTCAAGCATATTAACGGATTTGCTCTAAGTATGCCTTTTATTTTCATTTCAAGTCATTTACTTTAATGCAATGTTCTTTTAAATTCATTTATCTTCTATTTTCCTTTACATTTCTGCACTTTTAAATTTCTGCACTTTCAATCTTCAGCACTTTACATTTCTTGCACTTTACTTTCCTGCACATTAATTTTATGCATTTTAAATTCTTGTCCTTTATATTTTCTGTACTTTAATTTTCTACAACTCTTTATGTTTCTGCAACATTTCAAAGCTTTTTATAAATTTTCACTTCTTCCTTTCATTTATGCTATTTACCTCCAGTTTGTTTTCAATTTTTTTTTCAAAACGAGATTACTACATAACTCTGAACTCACATTCAACTGATAAAATATATTTGTTTGTTAGAATTTGTCCTAACCAAATTTACCCATAAACAACTGCCTATCCGCCTAAACTTACTTTGGAGAGGGGTCATAAATGAGCAACAGGGAATTTCTTGTGTCTTCTGTTTCTTGCAGGATGAAGACTCTGATCATTTGTTCTTTTCCTGCCTGACGTCTTATCAAGTTTGGTCTAATATTTATGCTTGGTTGGGTTTCTCTACTGTTTTACTGTATGGTGGTCAAGCTCATTATTTTCAACATGTTAGTTGTTTAAGAGGTAAGCGGTTTAGAAATTTTCATCATATTTTTTGAAATGTTGTTACTTGGTCTATCTAGTTGATGCGTAATAAAATTTTGTTTCAAGGGAATTCTTTTGATGTGATTGGTGTCATGGATCTTGTTAAAGTTATATCGTGGTCCTAGTTTATGGCAAGGGTGGAGGGTTTTCGATGTGCATTCTCATATTGGTGTATGTGTCTTATTGATTGTATTAGGAATTACTGTTAATTCTACTATTAATTGGACTTTTCTATATGAGTTAGAATACCTCTTGTACTCTTCTTAATATATCTTTTGCTTATATATATATAAAAAAACACACACGCACAATTGACATCTTAATTGATTATTATAAAGAAAAGTTTCGTTACAATGGCGTCACGTAAAGGACGAAAATCGACTTGATGAAAATAGATGTAGACACTGACACTTTCTTTTTATTGTTTCTCTCAAGTGATTCGTGAGTCTTGCTATTTCAGCTTCAGGTTCACATTTAGTTGCTGGGTGCTAGTTTTTATCCCTTCGAGAGTTGGTCTGTTTGAATAATTTATATAGATTAACATAAATTATATTATAATTTTATAAATTTATAATATAATTTATAAATTAATATAAACTCGACTTCATAGAATGGGAATGCGAATTTAAATTTTAAGAAAATAATTTTTATGGAAAAATCACATAGTTCTAATGTTTTCGTGGTTAAATATAGATTAGTCTCACGAATAATTTGAATAGGTCAAATCTGTGAAAATATTTCATGTAAACACCGAATTTTGTCAGGGACATTTTGTAAATAAAAAAAAAATCAAAAAAATAAAAATATCCAACCCATATCCTAAACCAACTCAAACTCACTATAAACAAACTTATCCTAAACAAATCCCAATACTAATCCTATACATCAACCCCAACACTTATCCGAAACAAACTTCATCACTTATCCTAATCACACTACAACTCAAACACTTCTACCTAAACTCTTCCTATATTAACCCATAACCCCCACACACAAAGGACCCTCACTTGAACCGACAAAGCTCTCACTTATTCCCACTTGCACACTGTTCTTTTGCCAAAACACATTATGTTCACGTTTTTAGCTTTCACCACCATCATCGCCTTTTCATCTTCACCTTCCTCACTTTACTGACCACCCAAAAACCACCTTCATCTTCATCCTTTTCAACCGATCACCATTCCTTTCAAAACTCCATCACAGCCACCCAACCCAACACCGTTCATCTTTCTCAACCTTCTATTACCCACCATTATTATCTCCTTCAACCATTCAAAAAACTACCATTCACAACAATTCAACAACACTCGCCATTAACCTTTCACTTTCATCAACCAAACACCACCACAATCCACCAAATCCAATCGAGTCAACCCACCAAGTACCGAACCGCAACCCGCTTCTCAAAGACCGGTTCGTCGTCCTCGCAAGCCCCGCCACCGAAACCAGAAGCTGACCCGCACAACCAGCCCGCTCGCTGGGCCGCCGCCCCAGTTCGAAGCACAGAACGGTCACAACTCCACCGCAACCCGTCGTTCCGCACCGCACCAGTCATCCCGCTCCTCGCTGCTCCGACCGCCGACGAACCAGAACCAGACCCGCTGAACCACGCCGCACGGCCTAGCCGTAACCGTCGAACTCGGACTCCCTGCACGAACCGACCCCCGTCGTGCCGCACGACCCATTCTGCCCAAGACCGCCGCTCAACCGCGCGACTCCAGCCAGTCTCGTCGCCGCGTCCCTCGTCCCCCTTTTGGTCTCTATTAAATTCCACTGAAGAAGAAGAAGACCCCCCCCTCTGTTTTTTTTTTGTTTTCATATGTTTTTTTTCTCTTTCTTTAATTTGTTTTAAAATTCTGGGTTTTTTTTGAAATAGGCCTAAATAGGCTAAAATAAAAAAAATTAAAAACTAAAAAAGATAAAAAGGGGACAAGAAACAAAATATAATAAAAGTAAAACAATTTTTTAAAAACAAGATTAACCGAGTTGCGACAGCTTGTTAATCTTGTAATTATTTTGGATCATTCGAGTTGTGACAACCTAATGATTCAAATTATTTTAAATAAATTATTATTTAATAAAGGCTAAAAATTCATTTTTTATCATTATCATTCTTCACCTAATAATAATAAATTTAACAATCAGGTGGGTGACGTCTAGCATGACACAAGCTTCACTCATTCAAATTTTATTTGATTAACAGAAAGTCGCGATGACGACTGTTAATTCAAATTTTTATAAAATAAAAATTAAAACTTTTAAATAAAATCAACCAACCCACACTTATTTTTTATGTAACTACATGACTTTCAGCCTCATCGCATTCTGGCAGTGCACGTAGAGTGAGATTTTTATTTCGTCAAGCAAAATTTTAAACTTTCACAAATTATTTATTTTTTTAGATAAAAAGGGTAAAACAAACATATTATGAGATTATTAAGTTTTCAGATAACTAATTTAGCAGAACTGTTTGAGGACGGATATTTTAGGAGTGTTGTAGGGTTAAGTCTCCACCTTTCCCTATGCATAACCGACTAGAATCCAACTCGATTTCAAAGACCATTTTCTAAAAGGGTTTTTAATTTTTCTTAAATTAAATAAAATTGGTGATTTCTATTTATTTATTTTGTTTTGCATTTCACCCCCGCGAAGGACATTGGTCGCGACATTTCATGGTCTCAAAAAAAAATTAAGTATTTCTTATATTTTATTTAAAAATGAAGTAATTTAATATTAATATAATGAAAATGATGTATAAATATCATGGTTAAATGTGAATACACAAAAAGAAATGACAGCAGCCTCACCCTCTCAAAGGACGTGAATATTTCTGGTGTAGTTTAGATTATACAAGTCCACGTACCGACACATACCATAAGTAACCAATATTGAAAAAAAATCAATTCCTGCCTAGTCGAACTGGTAAGTACTCACAAGGCCGAAAGGTGGAAATTACGTTGGGGGTTACTGAAAGCAGTGCTCTTCAATGAAGCTTATTTGCAAGCTAATATACTTTATTGGTATACAAACTGATCTCGCTCAACGTGAAGGGAAACGTACGGAAGGAACTCTGAAAAATTACATGAAATCAGAGCCAGCATGAACTAATTAACCAAATACATGTTTGTGCGAGTGTGTACTTGGGGGAAAAGATTGGATATTATAAATATCTCTTATTAAACCATGGTTACAAATTGTAATAGGCATTACATAACCCTTTTGTCGTGGATCACATGATGGAGCAAGTTGAATCAGGGCATGGATCATAAATAATCCGGTAAGGGGGACAAGGTGGATAGGGTACATAGCACTTGGGACAGGAGCACCATGGAGGACACGGGCCAATGCACGGTGGTGGAGGAGGCTTACAGAACGAAGTACACTGACCATCACACTTGGAACTGTGGCACTTGGAGCAAGGGTCACACTTGCCATGGCAACTGTGGCAATGGCACTTGGGACAAGGGTCACAGGGTGGTGGAACAGGCTTGGGCTTTTCTTTCTCTTTTTCCTTTTCAACAGGTTTAGGTTTTTTCACCTCTTCCACACTTAGAACGATGACACAGTGGAACTTCCTCTTCAGCAAGTTTCCCAAGCAAACTGCGTCCACATTGTCACCGGTCACCACCATTTGATCTTTTTCATCTCCTTCTATTGACACCGCAGTTACACCTGTGTGTTTACTCATAACAAATTGAAAATCACTACAGCAAAAAAATTCTTAGATACAAAAAAAAAAATTACTTTGTATCATTTGATGCTCATTACTTCAACTATGTCTTTAAAAATATAGTTAAAGATAATAATTACTTATATAACTAAGATAGTGAACATTAAATGGTACACAATAATAACGTTTTACTGCTCCTGAAATGTATAAGAATTTCTCACATTAGCATGTATCACCTAAATTTTTAGGAGAATTGTTACTTAAAATATCAATTATAATTACATATACCAAATTTATGTGTGTATAATATATATATTTGGCATTTACCTTTTACCTCAGCAGCAATTTTCAGGGCCTTGTTTCTGCATTTTTCACATTCCATTTGCAACTTTATAACTATTTTTTGCTGCATCACTCGGCATTTTAAGTATAGCTTCTTCAGAAATTTCCCAAAAAAAAAAGGACAAAACAAAACAAAACTCAAAACATTGATCAGCTTATTTCAGTGATCAGATCTCACCTTCATGTTTGCTTAATTGAAAAAACAGCTACTATTCTCTTGCGATCGGAAACAAAGCCAAAGCGGTTCTTCGTGTTTGTCCTCTGCTTTGGAGTTGAGTGAGTACTTAATATATTCATATATATAGTGGAGCCGAGAGATTCCTATTTAAATTATGAGCATTTAATTTGGGTGCACTAAATTAATAAATTATTAATACATCGTTAATTGTTATTAAATAAATATAAAATTTTTTAATTGGTTAACTGTAGTTAAATTAATAATGTGCTTGACAACTGTTTTACACATTTATTATTAAATAAGTTATTTAATCTGTAAAAATATAATTTGATGAGAATGAAAACTTAAAACATCTTTAATTATAATTTTTTTATATCACTTTTTTCTTACATTATTTTTTATATTACTCTTCATATTATTTAATATATCACTTTCTTCCCATCACTTTTTTTTATTTAATTATAATCATTAAAAAGTATGATAAAAAATGATATAAAAAAAATTATGTCCGTGACAACTATTATATGTTTTGCTAAATTTGTCAATCTTTAAAGCCTTACGTCTAGTTTAAAAGATTAGGATTTTGAATTGATGAACCAAACAACTTAGCCAAAAACAAAGAGAGGGACAGATATCGCACGCGTAATCATAGTTGGGTATATTATTAGTTTTATCAACAAGAAGAACTAGTACCAAAAAAGATATAGTGATTACTTTTTCTATTTTTTTAGAGTATACTTATAGTTGAGAGATTAATTTTTTGGTATATAATCAGATGTTTAAATAAAAATATCTTTTAATTATATTATTTTTATATACATAAATTTTGAAATTAAATTTAAAATTATAAATTTAAGAGATTTGAATTCCTTAATTTCTCTCAAAAAAATCAACACACGTTGGCTCAATAATTTTTGTCTATCAGTCGTAGGAATTGACTTTTCACAACTTTCGTGTGTTGAATGAAAAATAATTTTTGTCTACCAGTCATAGGAATTGACTTTTCACAACTTTCGTGTGTTGAATGAAAACGTAGCTTGGATAAGATTGTGATTGGATGATCGTAAGGGAAATTATATTTTTACAGATTACATAACTTATTTAATAGTAAAAGTGTAAAATAGTTGTGAAGCACATTATTAATTTAACTACAGTTAATTGGTTAAAAAAAATTGTATTTATTTAATAACAATTAATGATATGTTAATAATTTATTAGTTTAGTGCACGGATACTCATAATTTAAGTAAAAATCTCTCTAATTTATGTCTTGATGGTTGACTACAGTGACTGTATGCTGGCCAATACAAACACACACTACAGAACTGATTTGCATGCATCTAGAAGAGTTGTAAGCTAGCCAGCTATGACAGAGATTAGCTACGTAGTAACTATTGATTCGAACGTTTAAAAATTGGTATACATAGGGAAAGAAAATGGTAAACAAAAGATTGAACAAATGAAAAGCGGATAAAATAATGATATTTGTTGAAGTCACTTGCATGTGGCAACTTAAGAATATCAAGTGGTTAGAACTTAGACAGGTATTTCAGTAATACATTAATCACACGTTAATGTTTAAAAATAAAAGGTCACATGCATGTATAGTTGTGTATAACTATAGCTATAAATGTTGTATAAAAAACATTAATTTTAAATTAATTGCAATATTCAATAGAAAGAGAATAAATTACAAAAAGAGAAATAATTTATTTTTTACCAAATCTTCTTATTAATTTTATTAATTATTAAATAAAAAAATATTAAATATTTTTTATGTTCCTTAGACATTAAATGTATTTATTTTTTTATTTAATATTTTTTTATTTAATATTAAGATGATTATTAAAGTGATTGGATAGGAAGATAAAGATTAAGAAACAATAATGTCAATGCAAATTGGTGGTTGTTACTGCTTGAGGCTTAAACCTTGACACTGGATGGAAATTTTCAGACCAGGATCACCATCATCAAAATGCTATTTTCGATGCCCATTTATGACTAATTTAATTTCCACTTATCGTAGTTGAAGCTTGCCACAGCTTAACACAGGGCAGAGTTGATTTCTTTCTTTTGAATATGATGATGGTCAGAACCCGGTTATATACACTTCATGTGTTTCCAATGGCTCTTACATTAAATATATTCATCTCATTTGCCCTTCCGTAAAAAAACTAAAAAATATATATATTCTCTATTTATATTCACATGGACTTGGACAATGTCAGCCCTTTACCAATTATATATATTTGGATTATTCCACTCAACTGTTGGCGGATATTAGAAAAATATTAGTGTGGGGGCTATAAGAACGGAAGAGATGAGATCTAGTAAGGGAATGGGGGTACCGGTACCGGTGACATATGTATCATAAATTTTAATACAGAAAAAAATAAATCTAACAAAATGTTGCAATCATCTTATTAGCAAACTTCTTGTAATCGTTTCAACCAATTAAAATTCATGTATTGGAAGCCTCTCTTCTTTATTAAATGTTCTGTCATTTTCAGAAAAAAACAAAAAAGATTGCTGTACATCTGAAATGTGGACTATCAATATATAACATATATTGGATTACTCTCTTCTTTATAAGTATGCTAGAAATGATTTTGTATCTAGAAGTTAACCTTTATCCCTTGTATTTACTATACAACAACTTTATTAATTGAGACAAATTTAAACCTTTGATATGCATCATGTCCTTACTTCAAGTTGAAAAAACAACAAACATATAGTTAAGAAGAGAAACCAAGATAAATTAATTAAATTATATATGTGGAGTTACAAATATGCAAAAGGGGCTTTAACTAATGAATGTAAAAGCATAAAGTCACAAAGTATCCAAAGACCTAGGCTTGAAACTTATATAGTAATACATAACTTTGTTCAGCTTTATAATTACGGTATATCTATGGAAATGGTGTTAGTTTCCCATATTGACTTGAAAATATTTTAAAATACTTAAATTAAATGCAATTTAAATAACTTATGCAAAACATTAGCAATTAAAAAAAATAGCAATATATTTTTCCCTGTTCAATTTTAACGTTAGTTGTTCTCTTTCATTTGTGAGAACTGAAAAAGATTGATAGTACGGTTGGGGGACATGTAATAAATCCAATCCAGTTCATCCATTTATTACAATGGATTTAATGGACTGGATTAATTGGAACCAAATTACTTTTTGGATGGTTATGAATTGTAATGGGTATCCATTGAATTTATTGGATATTCACCGACAACTCTGCGTACTCAATTTTCACTCCTCATTCGTCTATTCCCTTCCAAGGATCAAGTTTGCTCTCTCTCATTTGCATACGTCATCTTCATTGACCAAGACCTTTCTTTTTTAAAAATGGGGGTATCAATTGGAGATGCAAAAGTGGTTGTTTCCCTATCACCAAATGTTGAAGGAAAACATTGCATGTGGGTGGCTTGAAGGGACGTTTTAACATGACCAAACAAGGGTCCATTCATGGACCTTGCAATATGGGCCTTTAGACATATTGAAAATGAAATGAACGGCCATATGCTATGATGCGTTACCTAACAAAGAGGTAAAAAGGAAGGAGACGGTGAAAAAATATATCAGACTGAAATTCTCATCTCTATGTAGCAGATTTACTGTAATATGAATTCACTGTTTTAAAAGGAATGGACACTGCAAACACTCCTTGGAACTCGAATGCACTTTTATACTTGTCTGTGTGTGTAGGACACTTCTCTTAGAGCACCTTCCTAGCTGTTTTGAGTGATGTAATCACCTACGTGAACAAGTTTATGTGAGTCATTAAGCTTGTGGGCCTGTTATTGGTGGAAGACCAAAAATCTTGAAGTCAAGCTTGTAGACTTCTTGTTGTAGGACAATACTCTTAAGCACTTGCACAATGGGCTTCTCATTAAAGAACTGGTCAGCAAACATTAGTTGGCTAAGTTATCATTGGGGCACTTGCTGAAACCTCTTCCAGTGTGGAATTCCAACCACAATGGAATAAGAACCCACCGGTTGCAAGATGAAATAGTATCTTAACTTGTGGTGCCCATCATCTAACTATGACATCTCTTCTTTTATTTCTCTCAGCAAAGTTTTCATCTACCAATCATTTTTCTAACTCTTTTTCAATTACCCAAATGAATGGATGGTTTGATACTTCCAAGCCTTTAGCAAGCAACTTCATTGATGCATGAGTGTAATCATGGCAATTAACATGGTGAGGATGGCGAAGAGATGAGAAAGATTGAAAGATCTAGATCATCTGCAACATATGAATTCACTTAAAAATAGGAAAAGGATTTATCAGAAAATACCTAGGAAGCACAGACACGACACGAGACATGGATACGGCGACACAGCACATTTCAAAAAATATATGACACGATACGGCTAGAATGCATTATATAATAAAACATAAAATAAATATGTTATAATCATGAATAGTGTCAATCTCTTAAGATAAAGTAAACAAAATATGGCTTCTAAATCTACATATGAAAATAGTACTAATTTATATGAATAGTATTAATCTCTTCTCATCCACGTCCATCATCTGCAAATAATACGGCTTCCAAATCTGGCTCATCCAATGATAAATTTACAACTTCAAGAAGACCATAACCATTATCACATGGTTCAAATGCATCTCCACTAATATCCCACATCTTAGTTTCTCCAACCTTATATGCTTCACTTCTCCTAGACAAGAGTCGAAGATTAGTATGTACATATACTAAATCTTCTGCCCTTATTGGATTCATCTTGTTTCTCCTTACAGAATGAATAAAGGAATACATACTCCAATTTCTCTCACAACATGATGAAGAACAAGGCTGCACAAGAAGCTTTAAAGCTAGTTTTTGAAGTAAAGGTGCAGAAGCTTCATGGTTCACCCACCAAGATTTAGGATCTAACTCCCACCTATATTGAATCGAATTAAAACTAGAAAACACATCTGCAGTTGATGAGAATCTAGAAAACTCAATAGCAACTTTCTTTCTATCATCGGAATTAGGAAAATATCTCTTAATACACGTGTTCCTCTCTACAGAAATTTCATCATCTTGATGAGGAGGTTTTCTAGTTGGAGCCCCTTGAAGCCACTGATTACTATAGTACCTACAAACAAAGCAATAGTTAATAATATGTTATATTGTTATAAATTTTAATAATAAATCATTAAAGTATAAACTTACTTTGGGTTCAAACAATGTGCCATGCAATGAAATGGGGTGTTATTCTTAGTCCACCTATGAATGAGAATATCATAAACCACTTCATAGAATGTCGATGGCTCATCTCCCCTCTTTCCTTCATGTCAATAAATTGCTACTTTCACATTTTCTATCATTGTATCCCACATTTCATATACCAAACGAAGAGTAGGAACATCTTTGTCACAAAATCAAAACATGTCATATATTAGATCTGTAAAAGAAACGATGTAGTCAATTTTATCCCACCACAAATCATCTAAAATAAAAGCCTTTGTTGTTGCAGCCTTTCCCACATCATCTTCTCTATAAGAGTTCCACTCAAGACTAATGACCATTTCTTGCAAAACATGCTTTATGAGTTTGAACCGTTTCAACATCACTACAACTGATGCAAATCGTGTATCAGCAATGGCAAGTAACTTTAATGGCACAAACACATTGAAGATGGCTAATCTCATAGAGTGGTTCATAATAAAATTTCTGATAAATGAAACATCATCAGCAATTTGGGTGATCCAATGACACAAAGCATATGTAACCTCATTCTTTTTAGTATTTTTAGCAGTATATTCTTTAGGGCGAGATTCAAAGTATGTACCACATAAGGAGTCCAAAATATATGAGGAATATCAACTTCAATCAACATCCCGCAACTTTACAAACAACAATATTGTCAGTTATGATTTGCACTACATTTTCAACCCCCACTTCATTGATTACATCTCTAATCAAGCCAACCATATAATGTTTATTTTTAATCTCCTCAGAGGCATTAATAGCCTTCAAGAAAATAGGACCCCCTTCACTTGTAGCCATAAAATTTATCAAAAGTCTTCTTTGTGCATCAGTCCACCCAATAGCAACAATGCTAACACCTTTTGAAGCCCACAAACCTTTAATGAGTTGAAGCAATTTCTCAACATTTGTTTTCTCTTGTTGTAAGAGGGTTGTTCTCAAAGCATTATAACCGGGAGGTAAAAAACCAGATAATGAATGACTAGCAGTAAAAGTAAAAGAACTCATATAATAAGGGTTTCTTGCAAGATGAAATGGCAAGCATGCATAATAAAACATCCTAGCAATTTCAGCAGTAAGTTGAGCTCTCTCTTCATTGTTGAATGTTGCTCCCAAAGGACCTATTTTTCTTCTTTTCCCTATCAAACCTGTAGGGGCTGAGGAGGCATTTTGACTGTCTGTAGGCAATGGAACATGAGGTGGTTTCGATGCCTTCCCAGCTTCTTCATCAATTTTTTCAATTCTACCAAATAATTAGCACTCACCTTCACACAACCAGCAACCCCATTACTAGGGATTCTACGCAAATGAGTTCTAACTCTAGAGTATGAACCACGAATAACTTTAGAACAAAAATTACAAGACCAACTCTTGTTTCCACCACCTACAATTGAACTATTTTCTATAGTCTTAACATATGCCCAAAGAGGATTTTTTTAATCAATAATTTCAGTAGTTGCAAATCTACTAGTGATAGTAGAGCTAGAGTTAGAACTTGCACCAGCTGTGTAGTCATTGTCCTATCAAAGATTAAAATTATCAACACCAAAAATTAAATATTAAATATATAAACATTTATACATTATAAAATGGATTTAAGAATTACATTTTAAGATATAAATTTTAAATTTCTTGATAGTATTGTTTATAATATTTTTTTAGAAGAAAGGTACTCAGATCATTAAAGCTACAAAAGGCAAAAGCACAAACAGTAAATTTATATTTTTATTGATAAATTTTGAATCACTCCAAAAGCATGATAAATAAAATAAAGAAATCAAAAAGTTGTCATATAAAACAAGGGTCACTCATTAATCATTATTCAATGGATAAAATAAGACTTTCTTGAGTTATTCACTCCAACACGCAGCAAAGCAAAGTCTCAAACTCAAAGGGGTTCACGAGTGGAAAGTAGTTCACCTATCGACGACGTGCTGCCGTGCTGGTCCTGCTGGAGCGTTGGTGACCGGAAAAAGAAAACTCTCGTCGTGAAGCTGTGAATGCTGTGACTGCGTGCCTGCATGAGGAACAGAGGAAGTCAGGAAGAAGACGTTGCCATGATGCTAGCCACTGGGAGAGAAGAAAGATGAATGAGGCAGAGGTGTTTTTCAGTGGAGGATGAAGGAGAGCTACAGGAACTTTAAACCTGGCCTTTTAGAGGTGGGTCGTGTCGGTGGGCTGATGTGGGCCATGTTAGAGCCGTGTCGGGCTGTGTCGGAGGGAAGTAAAATACGAAATTTGAGAAAATGAAGCCGGACACCGTGCGGACATGTGTCCAGCTGTGTCATCGGCGCTCCAGTGTCGGAAACGTGTCTGACACTGGTACGGTAAGCATTTTGCCGTGTCCGTGCTTCCTTGGAAAATACAATCACTTAAGGATTTAGGAATAATAAAATAATTCCCATTTCTGCAAAATATAAAAACTTAGAGTAAGAGATAAAGTCAAAAGTCCATGGATGGACATTTAACTGGAAAGTCCAAGTTAAAACAACCTTGGCTTCAATTCATGTCACTTTCTGTTTGTTTCTCAGAAAAATTTTTATCCAAAAGCATGACCTTTCTTCTTCTTTTTTTCATCTAAAAAGAAACTTGCATTTCATAATACTTAGAATTTCCCAATAAAACAGTCACTATCAGATTTGCCTAGAATTATTTACTTGGAATTGAGTACAACAACTGATATTCTCCACGAAAAATACTCTGAGATATATGAACCAGTAGAGAGAGAAGAATTGGTGGAGAAAGAGTGTGTTTTTCTTTTTTGAAAAATATTATTTTAAATAGTGATTTAAATATTCATTCATCAAATGAATTAAAATGGGTTAAAAGATGAATTTAATATACATCCATTAAATTGTGTTATAGATGATTTAGATAGTTTTAATAATATTACAATAGATTCTAAATAGATTAATAATTTTTTTATCTATCTACTATAATGTAATCAAAAATTCATCCAATCTATCTATTTGCCATGAAATCTAAATTGTACTCGGATTCAAATAGCATAGATTTTTTCTTGGCCTTTAATCAAACACCGTTGATTATCAACCAATACATTCTTTACTTTAGGGATGTAAATTGGTTTAGATAACCCGATCAATCCGACCAACCCGAACCGAATCAATTAAATTGGTTTGGTTTAGTTCAGGTAAGTTGATTAGTTCGAGTAAAATCTGAACTGAATAAGATTTAATTAGTTCGATTCTTCGATTTAAAGTTTCTAACTTGAGAATTGAACTGAACCAATATATTTATATTAAAATTTATATGCTCTGCTGCCCTACCATTTTGAACCCACCCTCTACTCTGTGCAGCATTGCGCCTCTGCCCTCATCCTCTGCCTTTCTCCCCTCAAGCCCCTGCTGGTGCTCGCTCCCTACCACTAATCCATCCCTAATGCCATTCATCGCTGCTCAGTGCTTGTTGGTCATTGGTCGCTTCTTGGTGCTCACTGGTCCGTGCTCTCACAGCTCCCCGATGGTCGGTGCTCGTAGCTCGCCGTTGCTCACTGCTGCTCGGTGCTCACCATTTGCCACTCACTGCTGGTAAGTCTCTTTCCTGTATGATTAACTTTCGTACCTTAGCTCTCAAAAAAAAAAGAAGAGTAAATTGGTAGAAGAAAAGAGAGTTTGAAGTTCCTTTTAGTTTGCTGCAAAGTTTCCATCTCTGCAATTGCGCAAACCCTCAAAGGCCACACATTTATTTCTTCAGTTGCTAATTTTTTGGAAAACGTCTTCATTTTTCATTGTTCAATTGGGTCTTGTGGGGAAGGCAAAAAACACTTCCTTTTCAAAACCCCATTTGAGTACTGGGAGAATGATGCATATTGAAGCTACCAAATTTTTTGAATCTGCATTGATAATGTGTTTTCATTTGCACCAGTTTCTTTTATATTGTGCATAGCCTATTTTTGTTTATGTCTTTCATACTATTAATACATCTCAACAAGATTGTGAATAAGGCTGCGTGCTTATGACTATCTTCAGTCATCAGATGATGCCATGTTTTTGTTTATAGTTTTTCTTGGGAGAATTCCAACCAAGGAAACTATAGATAAAAATGTTGAATAAATG
Source organism: Ormosia emarginata (assembly GCA_029884605.1). Lineage (NCBI taxonomy): Eukaryota > Viridiplantae > Streptophyta > Magnoliopsida > Fabales > Fabaceae > Ormosia > Ormosia emarginata. The sequence continues at coordinate 13,047,965 of JAQQTP010000072.1, forward strand.
AGGAAGCATAGAAAGTTATTGTTATACAAAGTGATTCAAATTTAGTTATAACTTGATTTGTCTAACATATCTCTTGTGACTTTAATTGAAATTTCTCCTTTATTGAATTTAGCCCATAAACATTACTGTGAAAGCCAACCTTGTTTTGTATTCAATTGGAACTACCTGCTACTTTTAGATTTGATAAAATTCTACCTCTGCTCATCGTTGTCTTTCTCAAATTTTGACTTAAAGTTGTTCTGTTATCCCATATTATCAACTATTAACTTATGCCCCAATATTTTGTTTATTATTTAACTGCATCTAATTGCATACAAAATTTCTTTTTTAACACTAATCATAGAAGGCTTCTAAATTTCATGGTTGGACTCCACAGGCTTTTTCCCCTTTATAGTATTGAAGTAAAATGTTGATAATGTAGAGAAAATATGCGCCAAACTCCTTTCCTTAACAAACCTTTTTTACTACTTATTTCTTCTTTTGTTTCTTTTCGGGGGATGGGGTACTGCTCATTAGATTTTCAAAGTACTAATTATTTCTACTGATCAAATTATGCTTTTTCACTTCTTGTTTTTTAACTAGTCTTCAAGAAAAATAGAGGAAAAATCTAATGTAAAAGAGGTAGAAAGGACACGTCTTCAATCAAAATTGAAGGTACTTTTGTGCACTACTTTGTTTCTCTAGAAATGACTGCCATTTCCTATATTCCTACCCATGCCATCACTTAAGTGTGTCTACATATATTTATAGTGCATCAGAGATAATTATTTAAAAGATAACCAGCCCAGTGATACTTAATTTTATAAAATGGATGATCTTAGGTTGTAAGCAGAACATTGCTATTTTCATCTATATAATATGCATAAATGACATATCTTAACTATGTATTCCTCAACACAGGAGGAAAAAGAAGTAGATATGAAAAAGGTAAAACATAATTTCAAGGCTACTCCCCTTCCAACTTTTTATCAGGGTCAAAAAGTATCAAAAAATCATCCAGGAAAGGTATGCACTATACATTTGATTTGATAGACCGTTTCAACAGCAGGGTGAAGACTTAGTATAGAAGATGTATAACTAATTTTTGTGTAAAAAAAATGACCAACCCGATCACCATAACCAAACCAATCCATAGATGTTCGGTTTGGTTTGGTTCGGATTTGGCTATCAAAAATTAAGAAAACCAAACCAAATCGAACCAATTGATTTTAATTAGTTTGAATTTATTTTTTCCCAATAACCGAACTAAACTGACTCGATTACACCCCTACTTTACTACGCCAAGATGACTACTGATCGATTGATTATGTTAGAAATTTTCCTATGATTTTGGACTTCCATTAATTTATCTGTTTGTCAAAACGAGTTGAATGGTAACCTGATGTTTCCTGGAATCCATTAATATTGTGATCAAAGGATTTATTGAAAATCATATATTGAACTTGGAGTTCAAATAGTATGTGTGCTTGAAAAGATATGAGGCCTAGTTGCTTGATTCCAAGATGGGTGGAACAAGACAACCCTTCAACGAAGGGGCAAATTCCCTCTCCCCTCCCTCTATATATATGTGTGTCTTTTCAAGATAGAGACGTGATAATCTTTGACTCACTAACTACTATTTGTTAGTGTATGCCCTAGAGGCCGATACATTTTGTTTATATTTACATACATTGTATTATGCTATTTTTAATATATGAGGCATTTCATTTATTATGTTTTTTTTATAAACATAATAAAGTTCTTAGAATAGTAAGTTTGATGCAATAAGACATCAAGTGGATGACTTGATTGTGAGATCCTATTGGATAAAATACTATTCTTAAATGTTCCTGATCAAGTATTATTATTAATTAGGACAACAATAATGCATCAAGACTAGTATGTGCGTAGACTGATGGTCACATCTCACGTGTCATGGATATGAGATATCAAGTCTTTACATGGGTACATATTAGAGTAATAATGTACTTAACAGACCCGCCATGAGAACACTGCATGGATTGTTACGTGAGTGTCATAAGTGATTCTCATAGTGACAATGATGTATGTGGTCCTTTGACCTGAAATTGTTACGATTCTTACATGAGGAGTTGTGTGTTTTAATGCCATCAAATGTCATATGTAATAAGGTGATTATAAAGTCAGTTATTAGATATACCGCGAATCATGCGGAGGAATGTGAGTGATCTAGATGAGATTTGTCCCTCCTATATAACGGGAGCGATATCTTCGGGGGCCCTAATTGACTGAGGCTGTGAAATGCTTGGCCATACTTAAATGAGTCGATATAATATATTGATCTCATTTGTTGTTATTAAGTCTACTCGGGTATCAAAAAATGAAGGATTGAACTATACAAGGGTGACGCATTCTATGCCTTGTGTTCAATCTAGATATCTGAACAAAGGGACTAAACTGCACAGTAACATTGATCACAAAAAGGTTATGTCAAATCACTGACATTCTTATTACTTGGGTAGCAGTGATATATTTTTAGATACTGCTAACTGCGTGTAATATTAAAATAGGATTTTAATATTACTGCCAACGTTATGAGAACCTGCAGGGTCACATACTTAAAACAGACTAAATTGGAGTAAATAGAACCCAAGTTGGATTGGGATTCCATCGTGGGCCAAAACTCATAACAGATTGATAACTCCATGAAATGGTGTTATTATGGTTCTATATATGTGCTTTATTGATTGCTTAGTCCTTGTTATCAGACATATTTGGAAGATTTTAAGCTATATTCACTGAATTCAATTGTGACATCTTTCTATATGTTTTCTGAGCAAATTGGTATAATTCTTCCTATGATTTTGTGAACTTACTATTGTTATTAATTTGGTGACCTCTCAATTGCAGGAAGAGCTCAAAATGAGCATAATGGTGTAGGACTTTGAGCTGCATGGAAAAAGAAAGCATCAGGTGAACTTCAACATTCAACGTCGCGACATGGGCGTGTTAGTGCCGCGACGTGTTGCATCCCCTGTTTCTGGCAGAGAGCTACGAAAATTGCACGCCGCAACGTGAAGAATGAACGCCGCGGCATTCTAACCTAAATTCAATACACGTTGTAGCATGACAAGTTAAACGTCACGGCGTGAAACAGAAATCTGAAGCCTATAAATACTATTCTATCATATTTCAATGGGAGAACATTTTTGTTTTAAAACACAACTATGAGGGTTTACTTTGTGAAACTGAAAGGAAGCCAAAAAAACTGAAGTTAGAGGCCAAATCCTTCCACAAGGAGAATCAAGCACCAAAGACCACCATTATTGAGCTTGTAACCTTCTCTCCTTCAACTTCCTCTCTTTTCTTATCACGACAATGAGTATTTATGATATATTTTTGTTTGTCATGAGTGGCTAGGTTGTGTATAGGGATTTCTTTGGATCCTTCTATGAATATTGATGATTTTGTGAATCTTTAAGTTAATATATGTGATTTGGGATTGTTCAATCATATTGTTCTTAATGCTTTTGAATGTTTGACCAATATTTAATATGTTTTGATTAAATCTAATGAACCTAAACATAGGAATTTGGATTTAAGATCATATGTATGATTGGTGCATGTTTGATTTCATTTAATTGGCTTGAATAAATTGATTAGCTAATAGGATAGAAATATACCTATTGGTCATGCATGGCTATTATTGAGAATTGTTCTTAAGGAGTGAAATTTACTCTAGATCTCATGGACACATAGTGACTAGGTAAATGAAGCATGGTTAAATAACCTAGACATAGCCTTTTAACTGAATAAGATTCTCAGGCCAACAAATTCCATATCATGTATTTTGATAAAGAGGTTTGCATAGCATCAATTGAAGTAGAAGGGGAAGAAGGATTCCCTATTTTTTAATCATCAACTGTAATTCCAATTAGCTAGCATTTAAATCTTTCCATTAGTTTACACACAACTTTCTCAATTTGAATGTTCTTAGATATAAATTATTAAGCTACTGGTTAATAATTAGTTCTGAATTAGCAATAGTCCTCGAAGGAACGATATCTGACTCCTAACTATATTACTAGGGGTGAGCATGGTTCGGTTCGACATGAAAAATCGAATTGAACCGAACCAAACTGATAAGTGGTTCGGTTTGAAAACTGAACCGATTTTCTTTTGGATTTAAACCAATTTTGGGTCTGCAAATCGGTTCAGAACCGGTTTAGAACCGGTTTGGCCAGTTCAGAACCGGTTTCTAAACCCAAACCTCTACAAGTCAATGGGATTCACGAATCACGATTGGGGTTTGTGAAGGTAACTACGGGGATGAGAACGAGCAACAGGGGGCGAGGGTGCACAGAGTTGCGTAGCTCACCGGCAACGGTGGACGACGACACAATGGTGGGCATGGACAAGTGGTGGCAAGGCGGATCTGGGCAGCACATATCCGTTTTATTAGTATTCAGGAACCTCGACACCGCTAGATCTAGATGAAAACGAAGGTCGTTGTAGGAGGTTAACGGTGCCATTAGATCTGGATAGAAATCTGGTGTTAGCGGGTGCTCACGGTGGCCAGATGTAGCGAAGAAGAGACTATTTATGGTGGCCTAATCTGGTGAGGAAAGGGAGGATTCGCGATGCCCAGATCTAGCGTGGAAATAGCAGAGGACGACCAGGGAGTTCCGTCGAGGGCTGCAGCTAGTGCGCGATGGTGCAGCTTTGGTCCAGCATGATGTAGTGGCGAGATGGGCGAGATTATGACTATTGGCTGGTTGAGATGGTGGTTCGGACGGCAGACCAGGGAGAGGTGGTCGTGGCTGGTTAGAGGTAGATTTTTCTCAGTTCTTTACCTTCTAAACAAATTTCCTATTCATGACCCTAGTCATCCACTTCTCCATCTTTTTGTTGCAGAATCAATTGGCTGATTGGGATTTTATGGTTCGTATGGTGGTAGAAATTAGGGGTTAGGGTTCAATCGGGTTTAGTCAAAAGTGGAATAGATTTTGCCATTTTGATTCTTTGGATGAAGATTTCAGTTTTGATTCTCTGAAACTCAGTATTTCACCATGGAAATGAATGTGAAATTATGGATCTGGATCATTAATTCAGATCCAATTTGATTTGGTTATTTTACTGAACCAAACTTTTTGTTTTATCAGTTAACCGAACTGTTTATAAAAGTAAGATTCGATTTAGTTATATGAACCGATTTTAATAAAATGGATTTTTACAACCCGGTTCGGATCAGCTTATGGTGCAATTTAGTTCATTTAGTTTTTTTGCACACTCTTCTATATTACAAGTGCCATCCGTGCACTTGGGTAAGCAAAATAGCGAACACATATGAGCCCAAGGCTTCATACCTAACCTTACAACTGCTCTTTCACTTGAGGCTTCTTGAAGAAGCTAATAAGAGGCTTCTTTGAGAAGCTATTTGAGGTTTCTTGGAGAAGCTAATGAGAGGCTTCTTGAAGAAGCTATTAGAGGCTTCTTGAAAAAGCTATTGAAGGCTTCTTGAAGAAGCTAATGGAAGGCTTCTTGAAGAAACTATTAGAGGCTTCTTGGAGAAACTAATGAGAGGCTTCTTGGAGAAGCTATTGGAGGCTTCTTGGAGAAGCTAATGGGAGGCTTCTTCTATAAAAAAGGCATGGATTACAACTTTTGCAATACTTAGAGAACATAGAGAGTGAAAGAGTGTAACAAGTTTCTTTCTCTTCAAGAGCTAAAACTGTGTTGGGGAGGAGGGACTCCAAGCGGACGTTGGACATTCGTGGGTCTATTTGTGTGGACTACGTAGAGACATTGTCGCTGTCATGGTGTTAGTGGTTTACGTTGATCATCTTTCTTCTGGATTCAAGAGGTAAACTCGAAAATCATATTTCATGGTCCTTTTTTCGCATGGATCCTTGGTGGGAATTCCTTTTTTTGCTGCAATCTTTATCCCAGAATTCCCAACAGTGGTATCAAAGCCACTTGCGAAACCATGATTCAGTTTTTCTATTTTCATTTTGTATGAGATAACATGATTGTTGTTCTATTTTTCATAAAAGATATGATTTTTATGTGTTATTTCTGAAACCCTTTTGCGAAAACATATTCTATTTTATGTGTTGTATGCAAAACTGTGATGTTGATTTCAAAAACCATGAAGTTGTTCATATGTTCTGTGAAAACCATTTTGTATTGACATGTATGTTTTTGTAAAGTTTTCTGGTATATATGTGATATATACAGCGGCACAATGCAAGGGTTCTGGAAACCTCGTTCTTGGTATGCGGCGACATCAAGTGTTGATGTCAAGCAAACCTTGTTTTTGGACAGTGGCACAAGGGGCGGCTTCCCCTTGAACCCCATCTGCTGACCGGACCGCAGGAACCCCATGTTACCTCTGCGTAGAGCGTCTTTTCAAAGGCGTGATATTCAAATCTGTTTTTATAACTCACCAAATAATAATGTGTTATTTCTTTGTGTTTATGTGAACTTTGTGGTGCATGGTTCATGGTTATGGCCTTAGTTCTCCTTTTATGGTATTTTGGTTATTTTAAAAATACGACCTGCATGTCGTGCCTTTCTCTCTACATTCTGATTGTACATTCTCTTCTTACCTAACTCCCCTTGAATGTAAAAGAGGTTTCTATATAATGTAATCTTGATGTGGAGGTATGAAGGCGGCATCAAATAAGGACGTTAGTGGGAGACGCTTGTGAAGCTGGTTTGCTCCTCGTTTTAGTTTATGGTTCTCTCTTAAGGGCCATAACCATGTCACATTTATTATATGTTTTATATGTATGAGATGCATGGATGATGTTTATGGTATGTTAAACAATTTAATAAATAGTGAGATCTAATAATAATTATAAAAACTCCTTCAAAAGCAAATATTAAGTCATTATGTGATGCCTTCCAATGTGTGGCACTCGTCAAGACTAGTATCGATTAAGTGTAGGTCTATCAAAGCAGGATGCCTTTATCTATATTAGTAAGACGCGATGGGATAAGGGTAATATCTAACTGCCAACCATTGGGTCTGACTTAATTAGGCTATTTCAATAAGATTAAAGGCTTAGAAGCATAGAGTTGGGCTTTAATCCATTAAATAGATTAGAATAAATGTTATTCACCCAACTATCCAAGAGTTGCATGTGATGTAATTGGAAAATGTTTTCTACCTAAATAACCAAATCTTGAGTTATCAGCCAAAGCTGACTCAAAGCTAAGTGAAATATGGATCTTGGCCCACTAGAAAGTCTTGTGATAGGATTTTCTAAGTCAATGTTGAGGGTCGTTGATTTAAATAAAATAGTGGGAGGCATATTTAATTAAAGACCTTGTTAAATATGTTTATGACATGATAGTTATACTTTGTATATTTCTGTTGATAGATTACCATAGCAACAAACACTTAGAATAACTTGTCATTGCGATCTGTCCTTAAGAAGGACAAACTGTCTGGAATAAATTTTCTAGACTGGTACAGGAATCTGAGGATTATCCTCAAACATGAGAAAAAACTGTATGTTCTAGAGCAGCCCATTCCTGACCCACCTACTGCAAATGCCCCTAAAACTGACAAGGATGCTTATAAGAAGCATCAAGATGATGCCTTGGACATTAGCTGTCTCGTGCTAGCCACTATGAACTCTGAGCTTTAGAAGCAATATGAGAACATTGATGCCTACGATATGATTGTACACCTCAAAAAGCTCTATCAAGAGCAGGCTAGACATGAGAGATACGAGGTCTCTAAAGTACTATTTCAGTGCAAGTTGGTAGAAGGAAGCCCTATTGGTGCTCATCTACTCAAGATGATTGGGTACATTAAAAACCTAGAGAGACTTGCTTTTCCTTTGGGCCAAGAGTTGGCCACTGACTTAGTCCTACAATCATTGCCGGAAAGCTTTAGTTAATTTGTCATGAACTACAACATGAATGAAATTGACAAATCACTACCAGAGCTGCTAAGCATGTTGAGAACTGTTGAGCAGAACATAAACAAAGGCAAAGGTAGGGCCATAATATTGGTCCAAAAGAATAAGGGCAAGAAACAACAGAAAAAGCCCAAGGATAAGTGGAAGGGCAAGGGCAAGGATAAGTCCAAGCCCAACACTTCTAGCTTGAAACTAGTGGGTGGAGTGGCTAAGGAAGGTATGTGCTTCCACTGTGGTCAGACCAGACATTAGAAGAGGAACTGTGCCAAGTACCTAGAGGAGCTCAAGAAGAAGAAAGGAAGTGAGACTTCCACTTCAGGTATTTTTGTTATAGAAATCAATTTATCTACTTCTGCATCATGGGTATTAGATACTGGATGTGGATCTCACATTTGTGTAAATGTGTTGGATCTAAAGAACAGTAGACTGCTAACTAAGGGCGAAGTCGACCTACAAGTTGAAAATAGAGCAAAGGTTGTTGTATCTGCCGTAGGGACTTATCTTTTATCTTTGCCCACTGGGCTTGTAATAAAGTTAGAGAACTGTTATTTTGTGCCTGCCATAAGCAGGAATATCATTTTTGTTTCTTGTTTAGACAAGAAAGGCTTTACTTTTATTATAAAGGACAAATGTTGTTTGATTTATTTGAATGATATTTTTTATGGTAGTGCACAATTGAGTAATAGACTTTATGTCCTTGATCTTGAAACGCCTATCTATAACATAAGTACAAAGAGGTTTAAATCAAATGATATGAACCCAACTTATCTCTAGCATTGTCATTTAGACCATATAAAAGAGAAACGCATCTCCAAACTCCATAAAGATGGATTCTTGGACTCGTTTGATTTCAAATCATATGAGATATATGAATCTTATTTATTGGGAAAGATGACAAAGGCCCCATTCGCTGGACAAGGTGAAAGGGCTAATGATCTTTCGGGCCTTATACATAGTGATGTATGTGGACCTCTAAACACACTGGCTAGAGGCGGTTTTCAGTACTTCATTACATTTACTAATAGTTTCAGTAGATATGGATTTATATACCTTATGAAGCACAAATCAAAATCCTTTGAAAAGTTCAAGAATGAAGTACAAAACCAACTTGGTAAGAGTATTAAAGTCCTTCAATCAGATCAATGTGGTGAATACTTGAGTCAATAGTTTGATGATCATCTAAAAGAGTATGGGATAATATATTAACTCGCTCCTCCAGGAACACCACAATGGAATGGTGTATTTAAAAGGAGGAACCAGACCTTATTGGACATGGTCTGATCCATGATGAGTCATGCAAACCTTCCAAGCTCCTTCTGGGGACATGTTCTCTTAACAGTAGCTTTCACACTTAACCATATTCTATCTAAAAAGGTTCAAAAGACACTATATGAGATATGGACAGAGAGACGACCCAATATGTCTTCCATGAAGATTTGGAGTTGCGAAGCTTATGCAAGCATCAAGTTTCTGATAAGCTTGGGCCTAAATAAGATAAATGTTTTTTTGTGGGGCATCCTAAGGAAACTAAGGAATACTATTTCTATAATCCTACCAAGGGCAAAGTGTTTGTCACATGGACTGCTGTATTCCTAAAAAATGAGTTTATCTCCAAAGGAATCAGTGGGAGAAAAGTAGAACTTGAGGAAGTTCAAGGCTCACAGAGTAGCAACGAATCGATGGTAGAAATAGAGCAGCCTCCACAAGTCGTTGTGGAACCACAATCTACTCTAGTAGCACAAGACTCGCGTAAGTCTAACCGGATACGTCATCAGCCAGAGAGATATGAATTTCTCATGACCCAGCAAGATGACGTATTGCTCATGGGTCAAGATGAGCCTATGACCTACCAGGAAGCTGTAATGGGCCTAGAATATGAGAAATGACTTGAGCCCATGAGATCTGAAATGGAATCCATGTATGCCAACCAGGTATGGACCTTGCTTGACCCACATGAAGGGGTAAAACTCATTGGGTGCAAATGGGTTTTCAAGAAGAAAACCGACATGGATGGTAATGTGCATACCTTTAAGGTGCGATTGACGGCTAAAGATTTCAAGCAAATTCATGATGTAGACTATGATAAGACTTTTTCCCTAGTTGCGATACTTAAATCCGTTCGAATCTTACTTGCTACTGCAGCATACCACGATTATGAAATCTGGTAAATGGATGTCAAAATTGTTTTCCTTAATGGAAATCTCCTCGAGGATGTGTACATGACACAACCTGAGGGTTTTGCCACTCCACAGGATGCTAGAAATGTGTGCAAGTTGCAACGATCTATTTATGGATTGAAGCAAGCTTCTAGAAGCTGGAATCTTCGTTTTGATGATACAATCAAACAGTTTGGTTTCATCAAGAATGAAGAAGAATCTTGTGTCTACAAAAAGGTTAGTGGGAGCACAATTGTCTTTCTGGTGCTGTATGTAGATGACATACTACTGATCAAAAATGACATCCCTACCCTACAGTTAGTAAAGACTTGGTTAGGGAAGTGCTTTTCTATGAAGCACTTGGGCGAAGCCGCCTATGTGTTAGGTATCAGGATCTATAGAGATAGATCACAGAGACTGCTTGACCTAAGTCAGAGTACATACATAGACAAAGTGTTAACATGATTTAACATGCATGAATCCAAGAAAGGACTCTTGCTTGTGTCGCATGGTGTAATGACGAGCGCCGAACTCAGTCAAAATTTTAACCGAAGTTATTACCTAAGCTTGTAGCACAGTGACAACACCGGATCGTCTCCTCAAGGATCGTAGATGTAATTTAATCAAATCAAGTGAAAGTTAGCAAAGGGGGTTTGACAGTTTAATATCGTACTTAACAAAATTAACGGAAGAAATGACAATTAAAGAGTAGTCAATTTAGAAACCTATCCAAGATTGAGTGGATTCAATCATAGACCCTTCATAAAACACTTGAAGCGCAATTGAATTGTTAATTTGGATCTAACCGAGATCTCTGCATCAAATCCTTAATTCATACTAGACGATCGCCTAGAATTCAATTAACAAGTGATAAACACAAATCCGCAATCGCACCATTCATGAAAATCTATGTTAATTTCAAGTACCGAATTCAATTAACTTAGCACAAATCAAGAACCTAACCTCTTCAATTTCGTGATTAATTTAGATCAATCAGTTCTAAGTTTCATCACAAATCTCAATCTTCATTTATGTGATTAGTTTAGATCAATCAGTTCTAAGTTTCATCACAAATCTCAATCTTAAACCAAGATCAATCAAATCAACATAAATAGAATCACCATTCATGCATTCAAGATTAAGAAGAAGAAAAAGAAGAAGAAAGAGGAATTCAATTACAAATCAAATACAATACATAACCAAGGTCTCAAGAATCCAAACCACAATCTCTTCAAGAGTTCTAAATTGACCCAAAGTAGCTTAGCCCTCCATTACCATGAAGGGGAGCATCAAAATATACAAAACTATGAGAAACTATGAAGAAGCAAGAAGAAACTTAGAGAGAAATGAAGGAGAAATTATATGTTGTTCATGATAAATGGTGCCTTTTATAGAAGTCTAAGGTAACAAAATGACAAAGGGAAGTGGGTGGATGAGTGGATGAGTGAGTGGAGTGTTTGAGTGGATGGATTAGTGGGTTGGTTTATGGATTGGTTTAGTGGATGAGTGAGTGGAATGGTTGAGTGGTTGAATTAGTGAAAAATGCCAAAGGACTTTTGGTGAGTGGGAAATAATGGACATGAATGGGTGAGTGGATGGATTAGTGGATGAGTGGGTGGAGTGGTTAAGTGGTTGGATTAGTGTATGAGTGGATGAGTGGGTGAGTTAGTGGATGAGTGGATGAGTGGATGAGTGGATTAGTGGATGGATGAGTGGGTGGTTGAGGACGAAAATTTCGTGTCTGACTTGGAAGCCAAAAACGACCCACTAATATTCAGAACCACGAAAAGTGTTCTTCATGAAAGTTGTAGATCCTTGTCTTGGCTATAAAATGGATAGCTGGTTCATCCAATTTGGCTTCCTTAAGCCCAAGCTATGTCCCAAATACCGTAGGTTGCTCAAACCCAACTTCAGCTCCTCTGTTCCGACTTGCAAGCTCAAAATGACCTACAAAACTTCTTTTTCTCAAAATGTGTTCTTCATGAAAGTTGTTTATTTGGATCTTGACTATCCACTGTCCAAATTTCAGCCCTTCTCCATTATTACATCTTGAGATATGATTTTATGAGTGCACACTGTTCGGATTCTACTAACAGAACCCGTATTCTGACTTCCATGTAAACTTAGGTCCCTTAGACATCTGAATCGGACTTCGAGATCTTCATCAAAGTTGTAGATCTTCCTCTTAGCTTTCCTACAAGGTAAAATTCATGTTCATCAGATATTAGGAACTCAAGTTATGGGCAAAATACAGAAACAGTGTCAAATCTCAATAATGCTGAAAATATTCAATTAGGACCAATTTGAGCTCAAACTCACAAAATCATACCAAACTCAATCAATTAAGAATATGGAGAGTGTAAATGACTAAACATAAGGGTTTCTTAATGAATAAAATATGTGATTATCATGTAAGCTTATCAAAGACTTAATCCCCTACCACCTAGGATGAGAGGGATTGCATGAGCAAGATTCCATATGCATCTACAATTGGATCTATCATGTATGTCATGTTATGTACTCGATCAGATATCTCATATGCTTTGAGCAGGACGAGCAGGTACTAATCTGATCCCGGTGAAAGTCACTGGACTGCTGTCAAGAACATTCTTAAGTACTTGAGAAGGACTAAGGATTCGTTCTTGGTATATGGAGCTGATGAGGAGCTAGTTGTAAAGGGTTACACTGATGCTAGCTTCTAAACCGATAAGGATGACTCTAGATCGCAATCGGGTTATGTTTTTTGCTTAATGGTAAGGCTGTGAGCTAGAAGAGTTCAAAGCAGGAGACAGTAGCTGATTCTACGATAGAGGCTGAGTATATTGTTGCCTCTAATGCAGCAAAGGAGGCCGTTTGGATCAGGAAGTTCATTTTTGAACTTGGCGTTATTCCTAGCATTGTGGACTCAGTGGACCTCTAATGTAATAATAATGGAGTCATTGCACAAGCTAAGGAGCCTAGATCTCACCAACGATCCAAACATATACTTAGGCACTTCCATCTCATTCAAGAGATCATTGATAGAGAAGATGTAAAGATATACAGAGTACCAACCGATGATAACATTGCTGATCCATTGACAAAGCCTCTTGCACAGCAGAAGCATGAGGGTCACACTAGGTCTTTAGGCATTAGACATATGCCTGATTGGCTCTAGTGAAAGTGGGAGATTGTTGGTGTATGCCCTAGAGGCCGATACATTTTGTCTATATTTACATACATTGTATTATGATATTTTTAATATATATAAGGCATTTCATTTATTGTGTTTTTTCATAAACATAACAAAGTCCTTAGAATAGTAAGTTTGATGCCATAGGATATCAAGTGGATGACTTGATCGTGAGATCCTATTGAATAAAATACTATTCTTAAATGTCCCTGGTCAAGTATTATTGTTAATTAGGATAACAATAATGCATTAAGACTAGTATGTATATAGACTGATAGCCACATCTCATGGGTCATGGATATGAGATATCAAGTCTTCACATTGGTACATATTAGAGCAATAATATACTGGATAGACCCACCATGAGAACTCTACATGGATCATTACATGAGTGTCATAAGTAATTCTCATAGTGACAATGATGTATGTGGTCCTTTGACCTGGAATCATTATGATTCCTACATGAGGAGTTGTGTGTTTTAATGCCGTCAAATGTCATATGTAATAAGGTGATTATAAAGTTGGTTATTGGACATATCGCAAATCATGCAGAGGGATGTGAGTGATCTAGATGAGATTTGTCCCTCCTACATAATGGGAGCAATATCTTCGGGGGCCCTGATTGAGTGAGACTGTGAAATACATGGTCATGCTCAAATGAGTCGATATGAGATATCGATCTCATTTGTTGTTATTAAGTCTACTCGGGTATCAGGAAATGAATGATTGAACTATACAAGGGTGACACATTCCATGCTTTGTGTTTAATTTAGATATCTGGACAACATGACTAAACTACACAGTAACATTGATAACAAAAAGATTATGTCAAATCACTAACATTCTCATTACTTAGGTAGCAGTGATATATTGCTAGATACCGCTCACTACTTATAATATTAAAATAGGATTTTAATATTACTACCAACGTTATGAGAATCTGCAGGGTCACACACTTAGAACATACTAAATTGGAGTAAATAGAATCTAAGTTGGACTGGGATTCCATCGTGGGCCAAAACTCATAACAGATGAGCCCAAGGCTTCATACCTAACCTTACTACTGCTCTTTCACTGGAGGCTTCTTGAAGAAGCTAATGAGAGGCTTCTTGGAGAAGCTATTGGAGGCTTCTTGGAGAAGCTAATGAGAGGCTTCTTGAAGAAGACTTTGGAGGCTTCTTGAAGAAGTTAATGGAAGGCTTCTTGAAGAAGCTAATGCGAGGCTTCTTAGAGAAGCTATTGGAGGCTTCATGAAGAAGCTCATGAGAGGTTTCTTGGAGAAGATATTGGAGGCTTCTTGGAGAAGCTAATGGGAGGCTTCTTCTATAAAAAGGCATGGATTACAACCCTTGCAATACTTAGAGAACATAGAGAATGAAAGAGTGTAACAAGTTTCCTTCTCTTCAAGAGCTAGCACTGTGTTAGGAAGGAGGGACTCCAAGCGGATGTTGGACGTTCGCGGGTCTGTTTGTGTAGACTACGTAGAGACACTGTCGCTGTTATGGTGTTAGTGGTTTGAGTTGATCATCTTTCTTCTGGATTCAAGAGGTAAACTCAAAAATCACATTTCATGGTCCCCTTTTCGCATGGATCCTTAGTGGGAATTCCTTTTTCCACTGCAATATTTATCCTGAAATTCCCAACACTATTGCCTTATCCAAAAGAGAGAAGAGAAGGAGAGGAAGATCCTGATTCCTGTAGCCCACAAGTGTGTACTATTCTTGGTCCTTTCTTGATCGTAAACGTAAGAAGAACAAGATGTCTACAAGAGGTACGCCTTTGATTATTAATATGGTGTTCTAAATTCATGATCTAGGGACATTCTTAGTAATGTTTTCTAATGTCCATATGTGGTATCAGAGCCTTAGATACATGATTTAGAATCCATTCAAATATGTACATGCATAATTACATGAGAACCTAATGATTTGGGGTTTATAACTTGTATTCTTTATGCATGGTTATGTGGATATATGATAAGAATTATTTAAGTATGTATTTGTAAGTTTTTTAGATGTTAAAAGTCATTTTAAGTCACTGTAAATGACTGAAAAAAAACTTACAATTCACATTAACCTCCATGGATGAAAACTTCAAGAACACTTGATGTTTCTAAATCAATGTTTTGATTGTTTTTATTTATAATAATTGTCTAAATCCATCTTAGAATATGTTAAGTGATGGGATAATTAAAAGTTTCAAACCCAAGTGTAAGTTATTTCAAGTAGTAAATTCTCGGTAGTCCGAGGTCGATCCATAGGTAATTGATGAAGAGAAAATTATTTGAGGTACGGAGAAGATTTGTCACAATACTAAAAATGATATAAGTTATTCACAAATGAAAAGGATTTGCTTGGGTTAGAAGATCCACTCTTGGTAATAAATTAAAGACAAGATTATTTTTTTTTATAACTCAATTGAAATCATACATAATTAAGGTTCCAAACGGAAGATTTAACATTCAAAGTTCAATTTAGATTAAACATATAAGCATATTATGATTCCAATAATTATCTACTAATACTTGTAAATTGTCTCAAGTATCCACTGTGCCAATGTCTTGTCTACAATGAATCAAGATATTCATTATACAAGAAGAGTTTCTAAATTAATCGGAAACAACATACAACACATATAAAAATCACATAAAAATATATCATTTAAGTACAAGAAGTAGAATAATCTAACCTTATTTCATTACCAAGAGCTTCACTCTTTTATCCCAAGCAAGATGAAAATTTAGTTACTCATAGACAAGAAGAAAGAAAAAGAGAAGAAGATAATGATGAACATAACTTCAATTAAGAACAATAGAAAATTACACAAAGGAAGCAATTAACATACAAACATGAAAGTAAAATCTAAGCTAACCTAACACCCTTAAATGATCAGGCTTTGCCGCCTTTTATAGAGTTCAAGGAGTGCAAGAAGACAATGGAGTTGTTTGATGATGAGAAGTAAAATCAAAATAGATGATGAATAAGCTGAAATTATGGACTTTCTTGGTTCTATTGAAATTATGGGCTTTTGGATTTATCTCAAAGAGCCTATATTGATCGTGTTCTTAAAAGGTATAATATGGAAACTTGTAGGCCTGGTGATGTTCCAATTACCAAAGGAGACAAGTTGAGTAAGGAGAAGTGCCCTAAGAGCGATATAGAGAGGAGTTCCATGACAAATGTGCCCTATGCTAGTGTGATTGGTAGCCTTATGTATACACCAGACCTGATTTGTCTTTCGCTGTTAGTGCATTGGGTAGTTGTTAAGAAGGTTATGAGGTACCTACAGAAGACAAAGGATTACATGCTTGTTTACAAAAATGTGGATGATTTAAATGTCATTAGATATTCTGATTCAGACTTTTCTTGGAAGAGCGTAAAGCAAACTCTAACAGCTTCTTCCACAGTGCAGACTGAGTTTGTTGCATTGTATGGTGTTGTTTCACATGCTATGCGGTTAAGGAACTTCATTTCCACTTTTGGTGTTGTTGACTCTATTTCTAAACCATTAAAAAATTATTATGATAATCGATTTGTTGTTTTGTTCACCAAGAATAATCGAACCATTTTTGCCTCTAAACATATAAGGATCAAATTCTTGGTGGTGAGAGAAATGCTTGATAATGGATAGATTCTCGTTGAGCATATTCTTACTAATGAGATGCTTGTTGACCCCCTAACTAAGGGACTTAGACCCATAGTGTTCATGAGACATGTTGAGAACATGGGTATTATAAGATCTTTTGATGTAATTGATTAGTGGGAGTTGTCATTTATTATATACTTATTACATTGAACTTATGTAATGCTCATTTAATAAAGTTATGTGTATGATTATTTTTTATATCATTGTTATAATAATTATTGTACAGTTTTATTGCTGTATTGTCTTGATTATCTTTAGTTTTCTTGAAGAAAATAGTGTTTAATGATAAACATGTTTATAATCTTCTTGGAGAGATTGGTTATGTTTTCTTGAGAAAACACAATGTAGGATCTATACACATTAGCTTAAAGGACAAATGTTCACAAACTAAGCTATGATGTGTATCTACACTAGTACACTTGTATTATGATCATGATAATAAGATTATTAGTTACGTAATAATTAGTGAATTAGACTCTTATAGTTTATCTATCACTTATAGCTCTTAATTGATAGTTTTATTGAACTCTTTGATCATGTTTGATGTGAGTACAATCAGGTTATTTTAGTAGCCATAGTTGTTCAACAAGAAATTCTTTTCTTTTTCAAAAGGAATTTGTAAAATACATATTTATTTATTTATTTATTTATTTTTAAAATTCTTTTGAGTTAAATTAAACTGAATCAATGTTGTCCAAGTGGGAGAATGTTAAAAATTTTCCTATGATTTTGGACTTCTATTGATTTATCTGTTTGTCAAAATTTGTTGAATGGTAACCTGATATTTCATGGAATCCATTTATATTGTGATCAAAGAATTTATTGGAAATCACATGTTGAACTTGGAGTTCAAATAGTATGTGTGCTTGAAAAAGTGTGAAGTCTGGTTGCTTGATTCTATGATGGGTGGAATGAGACAACCTTTCAACGAAAGGGCAGGTCCCCTCTCCACTCCCTCTATATATATGTGTGTCTTTTTAATATAGAGACATGATGATCTTTGACTCACTAACTACTATTGCTCCATCCAAAAGAAAGAAAAGAATGAGAGGAAGATCCTGATTCCTATAATCCATAAATGTGTACTATTCTTGGTCCTTTTTTGATCGTAAACGTAAGAAGAACAAGATGTTTACAAAAGGTACGCCTTTGATTATTAATATCGTGTTCTAAATTCATGATAATGATCTAGAGACATTCTTAGTAATATTTTCTAATGTCTACAGATTAATAATTTATTATTTAATTCATTTTCTTTATTTTTTAATATTATTATTTCAGAAGGGATTACTGCTGAGATAAGCCTATTATTTCAAATTTGAAGTCATTCTCTGGGTTATAACTGCATGACTTGAAGTTTGTAAACACACAAACTCTCACCGCCATCTTTCTTTTGCATGTTTTGTCGATAATTAATCTTCCTCCTCTTCAAATTTCATATGTCAAATCTCTTTGGTTCTGTTCCTTTCATGTTTAAGTTTCCCCCTTTGATGGCAGGCTTCTCATATTTTCTCTCCTCTCCCATTAGGGACTTACCTAATCCTGTTCTCTTTAACTGTATTTTTATACAACATTTATAGCAATCGTTATACACAACCATCATACATGTGTCTTTTTTCTTTAAAAAAAAATATAAGGTGTGATTAATGTAACTTTCACTCAAATACCTATCTAAGTTCTAACCACTTGATATGCTTAAGTTGCCACATGCAAGTGACTTCATATACATACACAACATGACCACAACCAATACATGAATTTTTACAAATAAATAATATGCAATTTAGTTAAAAAATTTTGATCATCATCATCATCATCATCATCATCATATATATATATATATATATATATATATATATATATATATATATATATTACATACACTGATAAGACACTACAAAAAATCAAAATTTTTTAGAGGTAGCTACGGAATTAGTGATGAAAAATTGTCGTCGATAAGTTATCTATGATAAATTCCATGACTAAATTTATTTATTTCTTTCTAAAATATGTTTTAATGTATGAAATATATAAGACGAAATATATTTCATCACTATGTTTTGCAATTAAAAAATATATTAAAAATTTAATATTTAACTTTTGTACGATTTTTAACATGTGATTTTAATCGATCCCACTTTGTTTTATGCACACTCATACTTTATTTATGTTACCTCATTACACATATGTGAAGTAATGTGCATTTTCGTGCTTGATGTACTTATTTTGATTAAAAAATATCTTTTATTTAAAAAAAATACTTTTTGCATTTTTTTATCATGTGATATTTTATTCCCAGCAAGATTTTGGTGCTTCTCTAAAAAAGATTTTTTTTTATTACATAAAAAATTGTTTGAACATTAAACAAAATCCTTCTCATATATTACATTTAAACATAAAATAACTTTTATTTTTTTCTAAGCATCATTTTAAAAAATATCACATAAAAAAATTTTATTTCGAAAGCTCACCCAAACTAACCGTTAGTGATTTGCACCAAGCATATCAAAAGCTATGTTTAATTTTTTTTTTACCTGTAAGGGCGGTCAAAGACGCAGGAGTTAAATTTTAATTTTAAGCTTTCCCCTTCTCTCATTCTTTCCCCCTTTCTCTGTGTGCTCTAACCCCCTTCTCCTCTTCGTTTTATTCTCCATTCTCTTTCCCCTCCACAGTCCACCCCAAGCCTCCTGTGAGCACCGCTGGAAGTTCTACCTACTACCCACCACAAAGCTGCACTACACAAAGGTACTATGTCTCTTTCTCTATTTTTATGCGTCTTTGTGGGATGGAAAATGAGTGTGAGTGTGTGCGCTCGTGACTGGAGGTAGTGGGTGTCGTGGGTCTTTGTGGGTAGTGGCTTTCATAGCTTTTGATTTTAATTAGAGGCATTGTATCGTAGATTATTCAAATACAATGACCAGGAGTCAAAGGCGTCAATGGCCAATCCATGGGGACATTGTATTGTAGATTATTGAAGTTGTTATCATGTGGTCCCATTGCCTTTTTTTTTTTTTAATCAAAGCTGCTTGTTTGGAACCATTCTTGATAACTCAATACAAAGTAAATTGGGACCACTAGATTGTGACCCATTCTTTTGTCCTTATTTTCTATGTTTTTTGTGGTAACTGGAGGTTGGAATATCAAAATCACTAATTGGTATCAGCTCATAGTGAATCCATCAACATTTCTCAGAAAATTACTTCTTATTATATAAATAAAGTAATGAAGTACTCATTCAGTATGCCAATTTCAAATATGACAATTTTAGTTGAAACACGGGGTATTCAAGTGAGAGATGTACTTCATATGAGCCTTAAATGTTGCTTTTTATTGTTCATTCTATAGTTAAGTGAAAGAAAACTAAGAATAGATGCTTCATCCTATTGATATTAAGTGACAAAATAATGGATGCTTCAGATCATCAAAACTTAACCTGCTACAGAACAATAGTCTAAGACTAGTTCTACAAAGGCTCATCATATTGTTAGATATTGCACTTTAGCAGAATACTCAAAATGAGGTCATAAAAGAAAGAAAACATTTGTATTATAATACAATTCCTGTGATACAAGAAGTATGATGAAGCATACCTTTATTACAAGCTGCGTCACATCCTTCATTGTACAAACATTTTCCTCTGTAAGATTTTCAACATAGACACCAGATTTGACATCTTCTCTAATTTGGATAAACAATAAAAGACTAGTTCCAGTATAAAGCAGCTAAACATGAATGAGGGACTACTATAATGGTTTAGATTTTACATGAAAGTTTCTTTGATAACAGATCTGTTATTTGCTCATTGTATATCTGCAAAACAAATTTGTGTGTCATAAGGACTAAATAACAAGCAGGAAATGAACATGGAAGAAAATAGTTTACAATCATTCAATTCAACCTCAAGAAAAGAGGAATGACATTGATACTTGAGTTGCTTGTCAGAATGTTTAGTTTGCTCCTATGCAGGAAATACAACAAGAAACATCAAGACAATGTTCATACAATCATCAAAAGGATTTAATCAGGAATAGAACTTAATGCTTATTTTCTATTGTTGATGTGCCTGTCAATACCTTAATTGATTGTTTAAGTTTGGTTTTGCAACATCAAATTGATTTATGTTATTATTGTTAGTTAGTGAAATATCACATGGATATATGCTTGTTCTATTTGAATTGAGATTTTCTAAGAATGAGTATAGGGGTCTAAAATAATTTGGTATGGCAGCTGCTGTACCGTATTTATGTGTTGTCAATTTTTGCTTGTTCAATGCATGGAAACAGAAGTTGCTCCATTTGGTATGACAATTGTCTTGATTTGTTAATATCTCTTACTTGTTTTATATTTAGAAAAAAATAGAAATTCTTGAACATCGCAAGTGGATGGATAAAAGGATAGGTTCTGATAAGCATATTACAGATGAATTTATAGAGGAGTTTTTTGAGTTGGTTGAATTTGCCTGTGCCCAAGATCAATATAGGCTAGAAGGGAAGTTGAGTTGTCCTTGTAAAAATGTAAATGTAGGCAGTACCACAAAATTGACGACGTCAAGGTGCATCTATGTAGTAAAGGGTTTATGAGTAACTACTACTATTAGACTAACCACGAAGAATCAATGCCTCATATTCCTGTTGTAATTTTTGACGATTCACACTATGGAGGTAGTGGGTTGAAGGAAGACTTCAATAGGTATGAGCATATGATAATGGATGTCGCTGGACGTTCAATTGGTACTTATATTAAGCAACAAAGATTTGGTTATGTTGAACAAATGAGTGAAGATCCAAACCCAGAAGCCAATTTTTTTTATATGCTGGTAGTTGCAAAAGCTCCCTAGTATGATAGTTGTGAAAATTACTCTGAATTGTCAACTGCAGTAGAAGCTCTAAGTATCAAGTCTGACTTCAATAACTCTGGGAATTGCTTTAATCGATGGGTGGGTTTTATGGGGAATGCATTGCCGAAAGATAATCGAATGCCCAAAAACTTCTATTGTGCAAAGAAATCAGTAGAACGACTAGGGCTAGGTTGTGTTAAGATTGACTGTTGTCCAAATGGATGCATGATTTACTATCCTTTTGAAGAGTCTAAAAAGTTGTAAATTTTGTGGTTAGGAGCAGTATAAAAGAATCACTAGAAATGGTAAGGTTAAAGAAACACCTTTGAAAAAAAAAATGTGGTACTTCACATTTGTCCCAAGGTTGCAAAGATTTTATTCCTCAATACAAACGACAGCTCTAATGAGATGACATCGTGAGAGTCGGAGGGATTCAGGTTCCTTGTCTCATCCCCGTGATGGAGAAGCTTGGAGATGTTTTGATGAAACATATTCAGAATTCGCAGAAGACCTTTGAAATGTGAGATTAGGGTTGTGTGCGGATGGGTGTGCTCCATTTGATAAAACTGGTAGGACTTATTCTTGTTGGCTGGTAATAGTTACCCCATACAATCTTCCTCCTAAAATGTGCATGCGGAGAGAATTTTTGTTCTTGAGTGCCATAATTCCTAGTCCTGCGAAACCTAAAAGTAGAATCGATATGTACTTGCGACCATTAATAGAAGATCTTAAAAAGTTATGGAATGAAGGTGTTCTGACATATGATGTGTCACTCAAACAGAACTTTATCATGAAGGCAACTTTGATGTGGACGATTAATGACTTTCCTGCATATGAGATGTTGTCTGGATGGATGACGATGAGAAAACTGGCTTGCCCGATTTGTATGAAGAGATCAATAGCATTCACACTTCAATATAGCCATAAAACTTTATTCTTTGATTGTCACCGGCAATTCTTGCCAATTGATCATGCCTATAGAAGGAATAAGAATGCGTTTAAGAAGAGATATGTTGATATTAGAGTACCCCTGCCTAGGTTGACTGGTGAGGAAGTGTGGGAAAGGGTGAGACACTTTCCTAGCATTGCTGAATTTGCAGGAGAACACCCGATTGGGTACGAGGTTACTCACAACTAGACCAAACACAACATATTTTGGGACTTGCCATATTGGAAAGCAAACTTTCTCCCTCATAATCTAGATGTCATGCACATTGAGAGAAATGTGTTTCTCAATATTTGGCTTTTTGACCAATATGCCCTCAGTGGCAAAAATATTTATCAAATTGTCATCATTTCCAAACTATTTATCAAATGCCCTTGTTTTGTCAACGCTGGAATTTTTTATTATTTTTCGTTCCACGTAAGATGCACCAGAGGAGATGGCGCATCTAACTAGGATACGTCAATACGTTTGGCGCATCCCACGTGGATACGCCAACACCTATGGCGTTTTTCACGTGGTAACGCCACACATGATGGCGTATCCACGTAGGATGCACCAAATGTGTTGGCATATCCACGTGACATGCGCCAACCGTGTTGGCGTTTTCCATGTGGAGAAAAAAAATTAAAAAAAAAATGTCACGTTACATGTGCAGGACAGTTAACCCATTCCATGTGGATCTCTTGAGAAATGGTGCCCAGCGACACATAAAATTTACATGTCTACTAAAGAGTGCACCATAATATTGGGAGACATTAGTATCAATTAGCTTATTATAGGCCAAGTATTTGCTTCTAATTTGTAAAATAGTCGATGTGGGACTTTAGTATTGGCAAGACAAAGCAACTAAGTAAGGCAACAAGATATCTTTATTCGATGTGGGACTTTATTTGTTGGATTGTATTAATATTTGCACTACTGAATAACTTCTTATTGGATGTGTAAAGATGGCTTGAATCTTAGGTTTGAGATAAAGTCAAGTAATTATGTTGTATATTGTAACAGAATTAGTTAGAGAAACTGATTCTGTTATTCGGTTATTTTTTGGCTCCACAAGGTTGAAGCTTTCATATAAATAGAGGAAGCCTATGCTAGTTGTGAGTGTGTGAAAAAAAAATCAGTTTTGTGAGATCATTCAGAAAAGAGTGTTAGAGATATACTTTGTAATTCTCAAGAGTGATCCCCTTTTGTACACCTTTTGTAACTACTTGTTCATAGTGGACTCTTTGTTGCTGCCTGTGGGTGGATGTAGCTAAGTTCTTTAGTGAACCACCCACGTTAATTGTTCTGTGTTCATCTTTTATAAAACTATTTCTTTGCTTATTAGTTTTACAGTTTTGTACGCTTCCTAGCTTGGCTAACAAGCTCTGCTCAGTTCAGTTTTCGTAACAGGATGTAAGAACATTATTCCCATGCATTTGATTTTATATTCTTTTCTATGTCTTCCTTTGGTTCAATGTTCACACATTTTGCAATTAGGAGGATTTTTACACTACAAAAAATGTGTTAAATTGCAGTGATTTTTTTGCGGGGGTTATCAAACTCTACAAATTAACATAAATTGTGGGTGTTTTTTTACTTTTTAGTGGAGGTTATTAACCCCCGCAAATTAAAAAGAGCTGATTTTTATATTCCCTCTTTTTTTTTCCTCCCTCTCACTCTCGCGTTCTCCCTCTCCCTCTCCCTCTCACTGCTGCCGTGCGAAGGCCCTCGACTCTGTCAACCGACCTCCACTCCGTCGTCCCTTGTTCTCGTCATTGGCAACTGCACAAATGCGCCAGATCTGCACGTCAACACCATGAACCCAGATCTGCCTTGCACAGCCGCGCCACACACAATCTCTGCCCATATCCGTGATTGTTTTGGTTCCTCTCGATCACTCTCTGTTCCCATCACTCTCACTGATTCCCTCTCCGTCTCTCACCACGAACCCAGATCTGCCGCCATTGTCAGGTATGGTTCTCCATTCAACGTAATTACTGTGCTGGTGACTATCCCTGGTAGAAACTGTATGTACTAAATTATTGGGTTCTTAAATAATGATGTTGAGCACAATGTTGGCAAGTAATGATGTTTGCTAGAGATTTGAGATTTGAGTAATAGTAAGTAAAGGGCTTAATGGGGATATGAATAAAATAGGCCTGCATATTATCATTGTGTTTATTTTTAATTGCTAGTTTATCATTGTCTTTGTTGCATAGAGACAAGGTCAGATTTGCGACCTAAGGAAAATGACAATCTTATACTCGCCCAGAGAACAGTGAATACTTCTACTTGTCTCTATGTGCAGATTTAGCAGTGTGACACTCTACGCCTCAATGCTTAGTTATGTGTGGTCAGTTGCTTATTATATGATCTGCTCAATACTTTTCCTGTTGAACTGATAAAATCAAATTAATTGAGTAGGGCAGGTTTATAACAGGAGTGTTTACTCGAGTTGGTTATATCCATGATGTTTTCCTTTTTGGTTCTAAAATCAAATTAATTGTGTGCTTTCCTGTTTTGTTCTTTGTATTGCTTGGTGTACTTGAACCGAGGTTAGGCAGTACTTTAGATAAGTGAGGTCACATTTTTTATTTCTTTTCTAATTAATGGGTAGGTGGTGTTAGAAATTTGGAATTGGTTTCCACTTTCCACTGACCAAATTAAATAATTTCTTTTAGCATCCCTTCATTTGTACAACTCGGAATGTCAGTTCATAATTGAACATGGACAATTTTAATTTACTAGAAAAAAGAGAATGGAAATTTTTAACTCACCAGAATTCTGCTTAAAAAGTAGAATAAGTCATAATAGTGCTAATAGTGTTATTATTCTATCTTAGTACTTCAAAATAATCCTGTTTTGAAGCTACTCATGGGAACAGCTGTTGAAGCTTCAAACCAGGTATTCATGGTTATTTTACCCACTGACTTGCTTCCAGCATTTATGCATTTAGATTAGCTCTTTTGGAAATCTGATTAAAGTGAAGATGTTTATGTTTCTCTTACTGCCATACAGAATTTGAAGGTTTTAATCTTTGAAAAACTTTTTAGTTTTCCTTGTAAATTTATTCGATGTTGGGAAAGGAGCTATTAAGTTTTCCTTCTGGTAATTGAGTTGTAATCAAATTGGGCAATATGATGTAGAATATCTCAGTGCTACGACAGGAAAAATATTGATTTGTTAAAATCAATTTAAGCCTTAGACCTTTTTTGGCGTTATGTTGTGAGTCATTTTCTTTTGCATTGTTGAGATCATATTCATATCATTCGTATGTAGTATAAACATTAACTGGTTTTTCTTTCATTGTTTTCTTTTTTCCCCTATTCATTTGATTGTAGGGTGCAAATGAAAGCATTCTAGAGAAAAATCCTGCAGTTGTTTTTGTGTTAGGTGAGCTCTGACTGATTGCATTCAAATCAAGTATTTCTACAGTCAACTTCCCTCTGATTGGCTTTTGATAAAATCATGATGAATGTAGTTTATTTTACAATCGTCAAGATGAGCTCACTGTATATCTATGTGACATCTTCCCCATGTTGTACTCATAATAATATTTCTGTCTATTGATATGATCTTGTTTTGCTTACCTGTAACTGTTAAGATCGTAATATAGTACCTAATACACTTGTTCTTTAGTAGAATTATATAATCTGATTGATATTAGACCACCTATCCGTTCAACCTACAGCAGGAAGACTAGACGCGAGCCCAAATCAATTGGGCCAGCTTTAGGCTATGGATCGGTTGTCATTAGTAACAACCGTAACAACCAGCTTGTCAGTTAGCTGGATGGAAGTTACAGGAAACAGGAAATAAATAGAGGGATGGGAGGGAAAATCAGTTAGGATTTCAGTTGGGACTGGACTGGGAGAGGCCAAGCTCTCAGACTCTTGGCAGGACATTCTCTTCTTCTTCCCCCTATCATCTCTCTCTTTCTCATACTTCTTTGTAACATTCTCTCTGATTTGGGAACGTTTCCCACAGAGAACCAAGCAATAA
This sequence comes from Ormosia emarginata, assembly GCA_029884605.1. Classification (NCBI taxonomy): domain Eukaryota; kingdom Viridiplantae; phylum Streptophyta; class Magnoliopsida; order Fabales; family Fabaceae; genus Ormosia; species Ormosia emarginata. The sequence continues at coordinate 13,074,594 of JAQQTP010000072.1, forward strand.
AACAGAGAATATTCAGAAAATCTAAATTCGTTTACCAGTTTCTATCAACTGGTATCAAAGCTCTCAAGATCTTGGAGAGTTCATGGTAGCGACGCGAGGTATGGAAGCCAGAATCGAGGCCTTGGAGCGAGGATTTGAAAGCTTGCTCAAGATGTGTCACAATAACGAGTGGAGCGATTCGAAACTCGGAGGCAGCTGAGCGAGCTGGTAGAGACCATCAGAGGTCTGAACGTGCATCGCGAAGATCCAAATCTCAACAACGGCGGAAGTCGAACAGGGGAAGGCAGTGGGAACGGTAATCGATCTGAGGTACGAAGCCGAGAGGAACGATGGAGGAAACTCGAGGTGCCGGTTTTCGATGGTGAAGATGCATATGGATGGACAAATCGTGTTGAACGGTATTTTGAACTTAAGGAGATGAATGATTTGGAGAAATTGCAAGCAGTAATGGTGGCTATGGAAGGAAAGGCACTTACCTGGTATCAGTGGTGGGAAATTTCATCAAAGGATCCTACCGGAAGGAATTCAAAGAAGCTGTAATTAGACGTTTTCAGCCTACGATGAAGCGTAATCCATACGAGCTATTAATGAGTCTGAAACAGAGTGGAACGGTGGAAGAATATCGAGAGCAATTTGAGCTCTATGCGCAGACCCCGAGATGTACTGAACCAGGAATACTTAAAAGGAATGTTTCTAAATGGATTGAAAGATGTAATTAAAGCTGAATTGAAACTTCATCCATTAGAGAAGTTAACAGATGTGATGGATTGTGCACAATTGATTGATGAGAAGAACATGTTGTTGAGTAAAGGAATTTCGAACCCGAGTAGAATGGGAGGGGTGAATCGCAGCTATAATACACACACGAACTGTTAGTTGGGAATCGGGAGTAGAAATCCGCAACAATCAGTAATTGGGATGGGAAGTACGGGTAGTGAAGTCAATAGTTCAAAAGCTGCAAATTCCTGGAGAGGAAGAGGATTTAGAAGGTTGACAGATGCTGAAATGCAAGAAAGATCTAGGAAGGGATTGTGTTTCAGGTGTGATGAAAAATTCAGTCCGGGACATATATGCAACAACAAGCAGTTACAAGTGTTGATCTTAGAGGAGGAACTAAGCAATGAGGGTGTCCAGGAAGAAACAGAAAGTGAGGATATAGAAAGGGAACTCAAGACTCTGCAATTATCCATGTATAGTATTACAGGTCTTACTTCTAAGAAGTCTATCAAGTTGTGGGGAACCCTAGCTGAAAGACAAGTAGTGGTACTTGTGGATTGTGGTGCATCTCACAACTTTATTTCTTCACTTCTAGTTCAAAATTGTGGATTGAGAAAGTGGGATATGGCAGAAAAATTCCGTGTGAAGGGGTATGTACTCGGCTGACACTTCAAGTACAAGGGCTGGAAATCCAGCAAGATTTCTTCATCTTTGACTTAGGAGGTGTGGATGTCGTTTTGGGCATGGAATGGTTAGCTAGTCTGGGTGAGATCCAGGCTAATTTCAAGGAATTGACACTAAAGGTACCTATATCAGGGGGTACTAAAGTATTAAGAGGGGAACCGGCGTTAGCAAGATCTTCAGCCTCATTTAGAACAGTCCTCAAAGCCTTACAAGATGAAGGACAAGGATATTGGTTGCAGTGCTGTGGATTACAATCAGAATTGGAATTGGAGGAGAAGCTTCCCTCTTGGATTACATCCATTCTACAGGGGTATGAAGAGGTTTTTCAGGAACCTCAAGAGTTGCCACCTTCTCGGAGACAAGATCATGCAATCCTGTTAAAAGAAGGAGCCAACATTCCTAATTTGCGGCCTTACAGGTATCCACATTATCAAAAGAATGAGATTGAAAAATTAGTGGATATGCTTAATTCTAGAATAATTAGACCTAGTGTGAGTCCTTATTCAAGTCCAATTATCTTGGTAAAAAAGAAGGATGGAGGATGGCGGTTTTGTGTGGACTATAGGGCTCTTAATAAGATTACTATTCCGGATAAGTTCCCTATTCCTATCATTGATGAATTATTGGATGAGTTAGGAGGAGCTGTCATATTTTCAAAGTTGGATCTTAGGTCCGGGTATCATCAAATTAGGATGAGGGAGGAAGATATACCAAAAACTGCTTTTAGAACACATGAGGGACATTATGAGTTTGTGGTCATGCCCTTTGGACTTACCAATGCTCCTTCAACATTTCAAGCTCCCATGAATGAAGTTCTTAAACCTTATTTGAGGAAGTTTGTCCTTGTATTTTTGATGATATTCTGATTTATAGCAAGACCGGGAGGACCATAAATTACATTTGCAATCAGTTTTGTCCTTACTAAAGGAACACCATTTGTTTGCTAATCGAAGAAATGTAGTTTTGGACAAGGACAATTGGAGTATTTAGGCCATATAATCTCGGGGCAGGTGTTGCAGCTGATCCGAAGAAGCTAGAAGTGATGTTAACGTGGCCCATCCCTAAAGATATTAAAGCTTTGAGAGGTTTCCTGGGTTTGACAGGATATTATAGACGTTTTGTGAGGAATTATGGGAAAGTAGCACGTCCTTTAACTCAACTGTTGAAGAAGGATAATTTCCATTGGGATTCGGCTACTCAATTAGCATTTGAGGAATTGAAGAAGGCTATGGCAGATTTACCTATCTTGACAGTTCCAGACTTTTCCAAGCCTTTTGTAATTGAAACCGATGCTTCCAATAAAGGCTTAGGAGCTGTATTGTTGCAGAAGGGAAGACTAGTAGCTTTCATCAGCCATACTTTATCTGAGCGGAATCAACAGAGGTCCGTTTATGAGAGGGAGCTTATGGCTATTGTCTTGGCTGTTCAGAAGTGGAAACACTATTTACTGGGGCGGCATTTTGTGATAGTCACGGATCAAAAGAGCCTGAAATTTTTAACTGACCAGAGGGTGCTTGGGGAGGAGTAGTTTAAATGGACTTCAAAGTTAATGGGGCTGGATTTCGAAATCCAATACCGTCCGAGGGTAGACAATGGAGCTGCTGATGCTTTATCCAGAAGAATGCTTTATGCAGCCCTTTCTGTGGTTCAATTTCTTGATTTGGAGACTTGGGGTGAGGAGGTTTTAATGAATGATAAATGGAAGAAGGTTATACAGGATCTTATTACTGATCCTGTTTCTCATCCAGATTTTCAGTTTCGTGATCAGAAGTTGTTTTATAAAGGGAAGTTGGTGTTGTCTAAAAGTTCTTCTCAGATTCCCTTACTTTTACAGGAATTTCACAATTCTTCCTTAGGTGGCCATTCTGGTTTTTTTCGAACCTTTAAGCGCATTTCTGCTTTGGTTTATTGGGAAGGTATGCGCAAGATATTCAACACTTTGTGGCCACTTGTGATGTTTGTCAGTTAAATAAGTATCAAGCTTTATCCCCTGCTGGACTGCTCCAACCTCTTCCGGTTCCTACTCAGGTTTGGTCCGATATTTCTATGGATTTCATAGAAGGTCTTCCCAAGGTGCAAGGGAAGAATGCTATACTGGTGGTAGTAGATCGGTTCACTAAATATGCCCATTTCCTAGCTCTCAGTCATCCTTTTACTGCTAAGGAAGTTGCTGAAGTCTTCACTCAAGAGGTTGTTAGGTTGCATGGCTTTCCTTCTACTATTGTCTCTGATCGAGATAAGATTTTCCTCAGCCACTTCTGGACCGAGTTGTTTAGGCTGGCTGGAACTCGTTTAAAGTTCAGCTCTGCCTATCATCCTTAAACGGATGGCCAGACGGAGGTGGTCAATAGATGTCTTGAGACTTATTTGCGTTGTTTGACGGGCTCTAAACCAAAACAGTGGCCTCGTTGGCTTGGTTGGGCTGAATTCTGGTTCAATACCAATTACAACAGCTCCACTAAGTTAACTCCCTTTAAGGCCCTTTATGGCAGGGACCCTCCCTTGTTGTTAAAAGGGACCACTATTCCTTCTGCCGTAGCTGAAGTCACCCGACTCACCGAGGAGCGAGATCAGCTTCTTCATGATCTCCATTCTAACTTGTTGAAGGCTCAAGCTCAGATGCAATTTTATGCCAATCAAGCATCGCAGGTGTTACCTATGAGATAGGGGATTGGGTTTATCTCAAAACTACAGCCTTATCGTTTGAGATCGTTGGCCAAGAAGAGGAATGAGAAGTTGAGTCCCCGTTTTTATGGCCCTTATCAGATAACTAAGAAGGTGGGACAGGTTGCTTATCAGTTGGATTTACCTCCTGATAGCCGTATCCATCCTGTTTTCCATGTCTCTCTTTTGAAGAAAGGCTCTTTCTGCTTCAGTTACTCCTCAGCCTCTGCCTAAAATGCTGTCCGAGGATTGGGAACTCCAAGTGACTCCTGCCGCTTGTTCTTCAGACCAGGACTAGACCTTCTGGTGCTGTTGAAGTCCTCATTCAATGGCATGGTCTTCCGAATTTTGAAGCCACTTGGGAGCCTTTTGAGGTGATCTCAACTCAGTTTCCTTCATTTCACCTTGAGGACAAGGTGAATCTTTTGGGGGGGAGTATTGTTAGACCACCTATCCGTTCAACCTACGGCGAGAAGACTAGACGCCAGCCCAAATCAATTGGGCCAGCTTTAGGCTATGGATCGGTTGTCATTAGTAACAACCGTAACAACTAGCTTGTCAGTTAGCTGGATGGAAGTTACAGGAAACAGGAAATAAATAGAGGGATGGGAGGGAAAATCAGTTAGGATTTCAGTTGGGACTGGACTGGGAGAGGCCAAGCTCTCAGACTAAGCAATGGAGGGAAATAAATAATGGATCGGCAGGACATTCTCTTCTTCTTCCCCCTATCATCTCTCTCTTTCTCATACTTCTTTGTAACATTCTCTCTGATTTGGGAACGTTTCCCACAGAGAACCAAGCAATAAAACAGAGAATATTCAAAAAATCTAAATTTGTTTACCAGTTTCTATCAATTGACTTAAATTGTTTAATATGTTATAATAATGGGGGACTTTCATTGCCTCGCATTTTTCTAGCAGAAGCTATTCAGATCTTTAGATATTTGTTTTGTATGTAAATAAATTTAAATGGCAGAGCTTTAGAAATCTTAATGCATACTGTTAGTGTTAGAGTATTAGGATTCGTATTGATCTGTCTTATATCTTATTATGTTAGGAGTCTTATTGGGAAGTGCTTGACTTAGGTTATTAGTATAAATAGGTGTTAGTGGTTTGCATCTAACACATCATATCAATTATTCAGAGTCTCTCCTCTCCCTTTTCCATCAATTCTCTATAATTTCAACACATTATACCCTTCTTTAAAAATGGCTATAGCTTCTTTCTGAACACCTTATTTTCATTTTTAATTGTTTCCAACTTTTTAAGGTGTGAAACAAAGGCCATCTATACTTTTTCCTTTAGACATTTATTAAGACCTCTACTTATTATGCAATTTGACACCAGAACTTGCTTTTTTTTTTTTTGGGCTGTTACAAATTGCACCTTAAGTGGGTTTTTGTCTTATTATTCTATCTCTGAAATTTAGACATCCCCCCGAGTGCTTCTCCCTGTCCATCTGTGCCACTGCCACGCAGCTTCTTCCTGTGTCTGAAAAATCTTAAGCCATAAGTTTTAGCTAGGCTTGATTAACTAGATTGATGAGGAAATATCTCAACTCAAATTAACCAATATTAAGTTGTGTACATTACTTATAACATGTCCTCATATTTTTCTTATCATCATAAAAAATCTCTACATATTACAGTACCTAATAAATTGTAAGGGCTTGTTCTAATCAGAAATTGTTGTCTGCTAAATGTAACAGAGTAGATATAGCTTTTGCTTGTTTTTCTTTGCTAAATCAATTGAGATCTATGGTTCCCTGCCTTGTTGCTAAGGAGGAGCTACCATTAGGATCAGCATCATTACATCAAGCTATTCTTGCTTTGGATCCAAATGTTGTTGCAGGAATATTGTACCTTGCAATTTTCATTCAAATAACCATTTAATGCACACACACAAAAAAAAAAAAAAAAACTGGTGGATCCATTCAAATAACCTTGCAAGTTATTTTTTTATTTTTTTATTTTATTTTCTTTGATTAAAAATGTTGGATCCATTTCACAGATATTGCCAGACAAACCTGATCTGTCAAGATGGTCCTTGAAGTATAAAGCATTTGGTCGTGATATTGAATTCTCTTAGCTTGCTCGCAATATGAAGGAAAAGATCTCCAACCTAATATTATAACTTCTTTTCAGTTAATGCCCTTTACTTTTTCTCATTAGTCATTTGGTATTTTTGATTCATGTTATATCACCTTCTTGTAGCCTATTCCAAATCAGAAAATCCACTGGCGATCTCTGGATGGTCTTCCAAACAGGTGGGTATCATGTGATTGATTGTCTTTTTTGTGGAAATTTCGGTAGTTAGACATTGTAGAGATATTTGACATGTAAGACTGCAAAGAAAAGTTCAGATGCACATTTCCTTATTGACTATCCTTTATATGATATTGAACTGTCCAAGCGTTATAGTAGTTTGGCTTAAGTAATGGCAAATTCCCAAAAGTCAAGTCCATTTGTTTTTTAAGATAAACAGAGAGAAAACGAATAGGAGTTACAAAATTACATTCTGTTTTTAATTTAATTTTGATACATTATAATTTTTTTTAAAAGTTTCCCTATATTTGAACTTCTTTCTTTTTGGCAGCATATATGTGTGGCACTTAATTGAGAAAATCAGCTGCATAGTAAAATCTCTAACTAGTAGTCATACTCAATGCTATTTTCCTTGTGTTATAATCTAGATTATGACGTTTTAATGGAACCTTTATAATTATATTGATTTTCATAATTTTATATTAATTACAACATATATGTTGTAATTATATTAATTATATGTTCATTTATTTCAGCTAGTTGATGTTTCAAGTGAACTTACTACGCCATTTGATGCAAGAAGATCATTTGATGGCAGCAACACAAACTACCAATAATATATTTAGTGTTAATTTTTTATGTTTATTTATTGTGACACTACTTTAGGTTATTAAGGTTGTAAGTTTATGTTACAAGAGATGAATTTATTTAGCTTATTATGGATTCGAACTTGTGTGATTTATGTTATTATGAATATTATTAATGTAATTTGATTCACATTTATATCAGTAGTTTTATATAATTAATTGTTTTGATTATGCATTCTAAACGTTATTAAAATTAAAAATTAAATATGCAATAAATCTTTTTTTAAAAAAAAATTCATCAGATGAACAAGAAAGTCAAAAACGTTGTTTACAATAATCAAATAGCGTGGTTTTCAACCTTTGTAATTTTTTGGAAAACAAAATCAGGTAAATAGATAATGGAGGTTAAAAATCACTGTAAATTGGAAAAAAAAACCACCACAAATTGTTTGGAAAATAGATTTAGGCAAATAAATAGTGGAGGTTAAAAATTGTCGTAAATTGAAAAAAAAAAAAGGCAGCAAATTGTGGGGGTTTTAAACCGCCGCAAATTAATCACTGTTGTGGGGGTTGCTGAAAAATCACCGCAATATATTGCGATAAACATAAATGCAACATTTTTTAAAACCACCGCAATTTAATTAGCAGGGGTTAAAAACCGCCGCAAATTGTAAAAAAAAATCGCCACAATTTAACGCATTTTTTAGTGTTAGGAAGATATAGAATTATTCTTTTAAAAAGCTCATCCAAACATACTAAAATACTTAGCCTATAAATAAGCTAATTGAAACTGATGTCTCCTAATATTATGGTGCACTTTTTAGTAGGCATGTAAATTTTATGTCTGGGCACCATTTCTCAAGAAATTCATGTGGAATGGGTTAAGTGTCCTGCACATGAAACATGACATTTTTTTATTTTTTTTCCACGTGGAAAAATTCCATGTGGATACGCCAATACGTTTGGCGCATCCTACGTGGATACGCCATCACGTGTGGCTTTACCACGTGGAAAATGTCATAGGTGTTGGCGTATCCACGTGGGATATGCCAAACGTGTTGGCATATCCTAGTTGGATGCGTCATCTCCTCTGACGCATCTTACATGGAACAAAAAAATAATAAAAAATTTTAACGTAGGCAAAACAAGGGCATTTTGATAAATAGTTTGGAAATTATGGTAATTTGATAAATATTTTTGTCACTGAAGCCATATTGGTCAAAAAGCCCTCAATATTTTGTACTTAGTTATGGCTACCAAGGGCAAGACACAAGACACTTTTAAAGCTATGATGGATTTAGCATAATATTGTAGACAAAAAGATCTAGAGTTACAGGATGTTGGAGGTGGAAAACTAAAGAAACCGAAAGCAAAATACACATTAACTAAGCAGCAAAGGTTAGTTGTTTACGAATGTGTTAAACAACTTAAGATACTAGATGAGTATGCTTCCAATTTGGATAGATGTGTTAATATGAGGGAAGCAACGTTATTCGGTATGAAAAGTCACGACTATCACATATTCATGCAGCGTTTACTCCCGATGACATTAAAGGCTTTGCCAAAGTCCATTTGGAATACGCTTACTGAATTCAGCAAATTCTTCACAGAATTAACTTTGTCATTGCTTAGAGAGAATAAATTGCATAGGATGGAGCAGAACATTCAAATTATTACGTGCAAATTGGAGCAAATATTTCCTCCAACCTTCTTTGACTTTATAGAGCACCTTCAAATCCATTTTCCATACAAAGCAAGAGTTAGTGGTCATATTCAATATAAATGGATGTATCTCTTTGAAAGGTGGATTTACTTTTCTTATTCTTTTAAATGAAATTCTCATAAGAGTATATAGGAAATTTTTAACTAATCAACTCAATTTTCAATTATTAGGTTTATACGTACTTTAAAAGATAATGTCACAAACCCGTCTAAAGTCGAAGGCTTCATTTGTGAAGCTTATCTAGTAGAGGAGACTTCTACCTTCACATCTTACTATTATTCACTTGAAATTCCTTCTAGGAGAATAAGATTGCCATGTAATGACGATGGAGGTGATAAGAGTTCAACAAATCCCCCATTGCCTATTTTTAATTATCCAGGACGCCCTGCTGGAAAACGCAATTGTACTACCTTAGATGAAAGGGAAATAAAAGCTGCCAAACTATATTTTCTTTTAAATTGTAATGAGGTAGAGTCTTTTTTGGAGTAAGTCATCGAGCATATGATAATTACTAATATCTTGTTGCGATTAATACAAATCTTGCATGATCTATGATATATATGCAGATTGTATGCAGATATATTACGAGGACTTGTCCCTAACATAAATGACTCAGAAGTAAACAAACAAATTTCCACATCATTCCCCACATGGTTTAAAGAACATGTATGTTAACTTATTTCAATCATTTATAATATCAGTTGTTAAGTTAAACTAACAAACAATTTCACAATATAGGTTCTCGATTCTGGTAACATGATTGAAGACCATCTTTTGAGGAGTTTGGCATAGGGGCCACTTAGAAAAGTCAACAAATTTACAACATATTTTGTAAATAGTTATAAATTCAACATAAGGTCTCAAAGTTATGGGATTGGTATGACAAATTATGGTGTATATGTTAAAGGTGGTGGTTATGAGATGATGGAGAATGATTACTACGGGGTGCTATCTGATATTGTTGAATGGGAGTATACCGGATGACCTACAAAAAAGTTAGTTTTATTCAAATGTGACTGGTTTGATCCCACTCTCAATTAAGGGATAAAGATAGATAAAAATTATAGGATTGTTGAAGTTAAAGAGTCTATGAGATATAAAAATTATGATCCTTCCATATTAGCACAACAAGCAGAGCAAGTGTACTATACAAAGTATCCTGAAGGTCAACGAGGGTGGTTATATGTGATGAAAACCAAGGCAGAGTATAATTCAAGCTTCAGAAGCTAAGAAGCCTAAAGTTGATGATCCGTACCAAGAAACTGAAGTCCTTATAATGCTTATGACAGTTTTAAATGATGATCTTCAACAAAGTGTTGTTGATATAATTGGTCCAATAGAGGAACTTAAAAGAAAGTCTTTGAATCAAGTTGATTTAGAAGAAACATATGAAGATGTAGAACTTATAACAGAGGACACGAAGGAAAAGGAGGAGTAGGAGGAAGAAGAAGAAGAAACATTTTTTTATTAGCTTATTTATGTATCTAAGTTTGTATTATTATACATCTTTGTGAGTTTCTTTAAGTTTGTGCTTTTAATTGCATGACTATAAATCTCTTTAACTTTAGTTGTTTTAATACATGTGCTGGTTTTCTTAGTTACTTTAAACAAAGTTAATTGTATTATTTCTTTATCACATGTACATAGATGGTAGATAACCATACATATAGATGTAGATGTAGAGGTAGAGGTAGAGGTAGAAGTGAGGGTACTTCTCAAGCATCCCCCACATCTAGCTTATCTGCCCTACCCCCACATCTAGCTTACCTGCCCCACATCTACATCCTCCTACATCTGGCTCGCCTGTCCCAGCTCCATATCCTCTTACATCTAGCTCATCTGCCCCATCTCCATATCCTTACATGTCGACTTCACCTACTTCATATCTATATGGGCAGACATCTACTGGACATATTACACCTAGCTCTTTTTTGGATCTCCATGCATCATCCTCTATTCTACCATAGGTTTCATTCCCAGGGACCATAGATCCAGATGGCCTTATATAGATTAGGCCTAGACCATGAATGATGTAAGTACGTGGTGACTCGTACATTTTAATTTCCTATAATCAGTTTTGTTACACACACACACACATACACACTTTATGACTCTTTTTGTTATAGGTTTGAACCTAAAGTTTGACCACCACATGAAATCTAAAACATTATGAAATCTAAGTTTGAAGGGGCTTAGAAATCTTATGGCGAGGTTGATGACGATGTTAAAAAGATATGGTTTGCTGAGTTTGGGGTAATATACTTCTAATTGTAGTTATTACTATGTTGATAGGACTGAAATTTTAAATTATTGTGATAGAATAATTATTGCTTTTCAATAATGCAGAGAAAGTATAAGTGACTCCTGAGCATCATAAACATATCTAAAAGTCCTTCGACCACAAAGGATTTGAACTGCTTAAGAATGCAATGTGCAAGGTTCATCACAACTAGGATGAAGGCAATTGGATTCCAACTCATGTATAGGAAGAGTTGGAGAGGCAATGATAGGAAGATCCAAAATGGTTGGAAAAGAAAAGAAAAAATGCTCAACAAAAAATCTGAGGAGGGACTGTCAAACCACACTAGAGGCTCAATTCCTGCAATAGCACATAAGAAGAAATTGGTGAGTAACTTCCATCAAATTTGTGATTCAAGCTAATTAGGTTTATCTTCACAACATATTATTTCTCTTTACATATTTCCAGAAATAACAATTGAAAAGGGATCCACGGCATTGGGAGCTATTCACACGACTTCACACACGCAAAGGGAAGTGGATCTCCACCAAAGCAAAAAATATTGTTGTAAGTATAAATGTTGTATAAATGCTGCAATTAAATTTTAATATATGGCTAAGTCAATTTGCAAGCATACATATTTATTAACAATTGTATTTTTCAGGATGAGTACTAGAAATGTGTTAGTGAGAGGGACTCATAGCGGCCACCGATGGACACTACAACAAGAAACCCTTTTAGTGGCCATTATTTAGCAGTCATTAACTTATTGTCGGTAATTACCTCTCTCATATGACATTCTTCTGTAAAATATTTATTAGCCACTAATAAGGCATCTTGTAGTGGCAATTGAGTAAAATGGCCAGGAAAGGGGATATAATTTACACACGACTGACACATATTTCCCTCTATTTTTTTTTCTCATTTTCACAAAATTTTTTTGGCACGCACACATTTCCCACTCTCCTTCTCTGCTCATACTCTCTCTCTCCCTCCCTCTCTCTCTCTTTCTCTCTCTCTTAACAATGGAAAACCACCTTCCACAGATCAATTTCTCAACAATGACCCCATTGAGCCCTAATTCATTCACCCTTGTTCATCTGTGCAAGCCTCTGTGAAGTTCATTTGTGCGTCCCCATTAGTCGTTGCTGTGTGCACCTTCCATCCCTCCGTTTTGCGTCGTTTTTTGGCTATTTTAGCCTTTTTTGGTTTGGAACATTCGTTCGAATTTCTCTTACACTCTTCTCTTTCTCTCTCTCAATTCTTTCTCTTCGTAATCCAACACTTCGAGGTTAGATCTTTAACCTATTTGTTGCTCTTCTCTAGTTTTTACTATTACATTAGATCTTAATCTTTTCTATTTTTTTTCTTTCTTTCTTTTTCAATTTATTTCTGAGTTTAGGGATCGGATAGTTCAAGATTGCTTTGCTTGATGAACGAATGAGGTTGGGGTTTTTGCAATTTTATTTCTTCATTGTTGATAACTTCAAATGTTTTTTTAATTAGCTCAATTTTACTGAGAAAAATAAAGGAGAAAACGATAGTTGAAAATAACGGGATTACGTTGTTTTCGCTGCTTTTCACTATTGCGTATATTTGAGGACAACTACTTACTCGAGGTTGAGGGGTATATATGAGCAATGATTTCATTATCTTTTTGTCTTTCAATCAGAACCTTAATCTTTTTGCTCTTTAAAGACTTAAATAACATAACTCTTTATTTATTTGTGCTTCACGTAATGCTGTTTAGGAATTAGAATCAAAAGCTCTCTATAGCTTTCTTTTTCTTTTTAATATATAATAACCTAGTTTAATCATGATGTTTTAGTTTTAATATGGATTATCTTTGTAATTATTAGTTTAATGTGTCAGGATTGCTTTTCAAATTGTTCCCGTGTCTCATGAGTCATGACCAGTATGGCTATTTTTTTCTTTATATATTTATTATTGATATTGATATTACTAGTATTGATGTAATTTTAGTATGACCAGATGTGACTATGACTGAGTGTGTTGTTTGAATATAAAAAAATTTATGGATGGAATAAGGAAGGGTGGAGAAATCTAAAATCTGAGAATACTTTCATATATACGAGTAGAAGGGAATACAAGACTTTTATAGAGAAACTAGGCAACAGGTCTGCTAATGATTCTCCATAAAGTCAGCAATAATCCTAAAATTAAGGAAATAAAAAAGGAAGAAAACATAAATAGAGAGATAAGGAAACAAATGATCTTATCTCTTTAAATAGAATAAATCAAAAAGAGAAATAAAATCCCTACAAACAAGGACAATAAAAGACGAAAATAACAAAATAGTCAACACTTCCCCTCAAGCTGGGTTTCCAAGGTTGAACATACCTGGCTTGTCAACTTGTTAAAGTCTTTGTTAGAACATCAGTAACTTGATCATTTGTAGACACATAAGTTATGCATAGAATCCCAGCCTTAATTTTTTCTTTGATGAAATGTCTATCAACTTCCACAAGGCTGCCGCCTTGTTGTCACAATAAATCTTTAGAGAAGGGATAATTTTCATCTCTAATTCTTCAAGGAGAAGTTTCAGCCATAACATCTCTCAAATTCTGTGAGCAACACAACTCGAAATTTAGCTTCAGCATTACTTCTTGCCACCACATTTTATTTCTTGCTTCACCAGGTGACCAAGTTACCCCATACACAGGTACAGTGCCTTGAGGTAGACCTTCTATCGTCAATAGAACCAGCCCAATCTGCATCAGTGAACCCTTCTATGCTTATGGACTCATTTTTGCTAAAATATAGGCCTTTACCAGGTGATCCTTTGAGATATTTAAGAATTCGAAGCACAACCTCCATGTGCTCTTCATAAGAAGCATGCATGTACTGACTAACCATACTTACGGCAAAGACTATGTTAGGTCTGGTATAGGAAAAATAGACAAGCTTCCCTACTAGACGTTGATATCTTCCAGTGTCAACTAGAGTTGCATCCTTCTGCCTGCCAATCTTAATTATAGAATCCATTGGTGTGTCCACTGGTTTACACCTAAGCATCCTCGTTTCCTTTAACAGATCTAGCACATATTTTCTTTGAGTGATAGAAATTCCTTTCTTGTTTCTAGCAATCTCCATTCCAAGGAAATAGCGAAGAGATCCTAGATCTTTTATTTCAAATTCTGTTGCCAGGCTATTTTTTAGTCTTGTCATCTCCATTACATCATCTTCTGTCAAAATTATGTCATCCACATAGACAATAAGAATAGCAATCTTACCATCTTTGTGTTGATAAAAGAGGGTGTGATCAGACTGAGCTTGCTTATACCCTTGTTGAAGAATTGCTTTGGTGAATCTATCGAACCAAGCTCTTGGGGACTGCTTTAACCCGTAAAGAGCCTTTCTTAGTCTACAAACCATTCCATTTCTCCCTTCATTATCAAATCCAGGTGGAAGATCCATGTATACTTCCTCTTCCAAGTCTCCATTGAGAAAAGTATTCTTTACATCAAGTTGTTGTAGTTCCCAATCTAAGTTAGCAGCAATAGATAAAAGGACATGGACAGTATTGAGTTTAGCAACTGGAGCAAAAGTATCATTGTAATCTATGTCATATGTTTGAGTAAATCCTTTTACAACCAGCCTCGTTTTGTGCCTTTCAATAGTACCATCTGACCTGTATTTTACTGTAAATTACCCATTTACAGCCAACTGGAGCCTTCCCTTCGAGTTTTTGTACAAGATCCCATGTTTGGTTCTTCTCAAGAGCATGGATTTCCTCAATTACAACCTTTCTCCATTCAAGATCCGTTAAAGCCTCCTATACATGTTTTGGAAATTTTTCTTCTAACAGGTTAGTGATAAAAGCTTGTAGAGAAGGTGAGAAATGACTATAGGAAACATAATTAAAGATGGGATGTTGAGTACAAGAGCGACTTTATTTCCTTAATGCAATAGGTAGATCAAGATCACTAACCTTAGGAGATGAAATCGGTTCTGATTCATGGCAAGGCTTTAGGTCCACAACAGTCTCAGTTCTGCGAGATGCATTTCTTCTAGAATAAACATGTAACTCAAGCTATTGTTAAGGATCTCCCTCTGTCTCAGAATTGGTAATATTTATGGCAGACTCTAGGTCATTTGTTTCAGATGTAGGCTCTTTTATTTGTTCAGCTGGTGTGGGTGAATCATCCTAAATGTGTAATATAAGGCTTGTTGAAGGTTCCCAAGAAAAAACTTCTTTCCCATTCTCCCCCTAAAGTGAATTCTTGGGGTAAAAAGGCTGATTTTTAAAAAATGTGACATCCATAGTGGTAAAATATTTGTGTTTATCAGGGAAGTAGCAGCGATACCCCTTTTGAGTGGCTTAGTAACTAAGAAAAATACATGGTATATAGCACGAGGGTCAAGCTTACTTTGGTTATGGTAATGAACATGGACAAATGACTTACAACCAAACACTTTGAGAGGTAAGGAACTTACAAGGTGAGTTTGAGGGTAGTACTGGAGAAAGAGCTGATAAGGAACCTGATGGTTTAAAACACGAGAAGGAAGCCAAATGATAAGATAGCAGGCTGTCAAAATAGAATCATCCCAAAAAAATTGAGGAACATTGTTAGCAAACATATTAGAGCGAGCAACTTCCAAGAGGTGTCTATTTTTACGTTCAGCTACCCCATTTTGTTGTGAGTTATCAACACAAGAACTTTGGTGAATAATATTATTTTCTAAAAAATACTCCTCAAGAATGGAATTGAAGTACTCTCTCCCAGTATCAGTACAGACAATTTGAATTTTTTTGTTGTATTGATTCTATACCATCAAGTGAAATTGTTTAAAAATTTGGGCAGCCTCACTATTTTCTTTCAAAAGGTAAACCTAGGTGATCCGTGTATGGTCATCAATAAATGTGATAAACCACCATTTTCCAGTTGGATTTGGAACCTGAGAAGGACCTCATATATCACTATGAATTAAAGTAAATGGTCTGGTTGATTTATAAGGTTGAGATGGAAACACAGCTCTTTGGTGTTTAGCAACTTGACAAACATCACATTGAAATATATCTTTATTCTCAAAAAGTGAAGGAAACAACTGTTTAAGGTAAAGAAAACTAGGATGGCCTAACCTAGAGTGTCATAACATTATTTGTTCTTTTCGAGACAGAGAATTGGAGCAGCTGCCAGTGGTCAATGCATGTTGAATGCTGGGAATGACTTCTTCAAAGTAATAGAGACCATTGTGTTCCTTAGCACTGCCAATCCTCATGCCTGAAATCATATCCTGAAAAATACAGTGAGAATGTGAGAACTCAGCAGTACAATTTAGATCTTTGGTTATTTTACTAACAGAAAGCAAATTGCAAGATAATTTGGGGACATGGAAAACATCTTTGAGGGATATGTGAGGGCTAATATTAATGGTAACAGTTCCAACAACTGTTGCAAACGATCCATCAGCAATCTTAATTTTTAGGTTTCCTGGACTAGGTTTATAAGAACAGAACAAACTTGCACAACTTGTCAAATGATCTGTGGCGCCATAATCTATCACCCAAGGTTCAATAGTTTCAGATTTACCACTTAAAGCAGTAAGAAAAGTACTTTTTTGAGCCAAAAGGGAAGTACTAGAGGCTAGTTCCTGTCCCTAAGTGAGGAAATGATTCTGGTTTATCAGTTGGGTGTTGAGGATTTGTTGCAACTGCTCAAGTTGTTCCCTGCTGAGAGAAAGATTGAGGTCGTTACCATTTTTTGATGTTGACTCAGTGATAACTTGCATGCCCTTGGAATCCTTCCTATTAGTACGAGAGTCTGGTTTCCCAAACAATTTCCAACATTTATCATGGCTGTGATTTGTTTTCTGACAGAAATCACACCAAAGGTTCCCATTCTTTTTATAACTCCGAGATTCTCCATGAAAATTCCCAGATACGCGAATTGAGAAGGCAGAGTTTTTAGCTATTGGTGTTGAGGTACCAAGCATAGTGCGTTTGCGAGTTCATTCTCGGCAAACCTCAGCAAAGATATCATCAATACTTGGTAGTTAAAAGTAAGTAGGCGTCTTTTAATCTCATCTAGATCCTTGTTAAGTCCTGACAAAAATCATAAATTTTGTCCTTGTTCATAGCTTTTTGATAGTGCTCAATGCAGCCAGAACACAACCAATGACCATTATTAAATAGATCTACTTCCTGCTATAATTTTGTAAAGGCATTGAAGTAGGTTGTAACATCCCTTTCGCCTTGCGTGAGGTTTTGAGCCTTATTTCTTAGTTCAAACAATTGGGTTAAGTTTTCCATATCAGAATATTGTCTCTTGGCAGCCTCCCATATTTGCTTGGCAATCTGGTAGTACATGAGGTTCTCATTGATCTTCGCATCCATGGAATTGAACATCCAAGCCATCACCATTGAATTATGGGCATCCCATGTTTCGAAGGTTGGGTCTGATTTAGTCGGCTTCGTGGCAGTCCCATCAAGGTACTTATACCTACCTTTCCCTCGAATCACCATCTCAATAGAACGTGACCATGGCAGATAATTTTTTCCTTTGAGTTTATGAGTGGTAATTTGAAAGGAAAGAGTATCGGAGTAGGGAACCTGAACATTACCTACGTTAACTACTTCTGAAGTTTCATTTGGAGTTTGCTGTGTAGATTCTAAAGCTTCGGAAGTCTCATCGCCTATGGTGCCTGTCATGGCTCTCCCCGAGGGAAACGATGGAGGTTTGCCAGCTATAGGGAAAAAAAGGCAACAAGGGAACAAGATAAAAGAGAGAAATCTCAAAAAATGAGAGGATGGGTAATAACGGAATTAAGCGAGGACATAGTGATAAGAACCCTGCTCATGATACCACGACGAAATCTAAAATCTAAGAATACTTTCATATATATGCGTAGGAGGGAATACAAGACTTTTATAGAGAAACTAGGCAATAGGTCTGCTAATGATTCTCCATAAACTCAGCAACAAACAATCCTAAAATTAAGGAAATAAAAAAAGAAGAAAACAGAAATAGAGAGGTAAGGAAACAAATGATCTTATCTCTTTAAATAGAATAAATCAGAAAGAGAAATAAAATCCCTACAAACAAGGACAATAAAAGACGGAAATAACAGAATAGTCAACAAAGAGAATAATTGATGACGATGTGTGGTTCTGGAAGTGGCTTGGTGTCGGTAAATTGTCTAGTAAAATAATCTTCCTTTGTTCATTCACCCTTGTATGTACTCATTTTGTTCATTCTCAACACCTTTGTCTCAGTTCGATTTCACAGCAAAGGGAATGCACAATCCGATGCTTGTATAAGTCAGAATTTACATTATAATTTCTCAGATCCACCTAAAATATTAAACTCACCCATTAGGCTATCACCCAACTCAAAGCTCACACGATGCTCTATTTTTTTTTTACCCATTCACAGTGTTGTTTAACTTACCGAAATAGAGGTATATTTTTCTTTCCTAGCTACTATGCTATGTTAGAGTTTGTTGTTCTCTTTTGTTATGCTATGTTGTTGTTCTCTTTTGCTGCTTTTGATTCTTGTGTTGTTTTTCTTTTCTTTTCTTTTCTTTTGCTCATTCGATTGGTGCCTTTTTTTGGGTTTTTTATTTGAGTCTCTGTTTGAGCATTGTTTATTAATGTGTTTGGGTTGTTATTGGATTGAATCGTGTATGCATACTCTTTTTTATTTTGAATGAATGTGTAAATTGGGCTTTGTGTTTCTGAAATATGGTAGTAGGTAATTATATTTGTGAAAGAACTTTTTCTGTCAGTTTGATTATGGGGTGAACTTTTTCATTTTTGTCTTATTTTTAATTTTTAATTCTATTGCATTGAAAAAAAAAAATATTTTTGTGGAAAGCGTGTCATAACGCTGTACCTGTTAGAAGTGTAATGTTTAGAAGGAAACTAGCACAATCCCCTATATGCCCAGTATGCAACCTAGAAGAGGAGGCTATTGACCACATTACCCTTCTATGCCCTTGGACTAGACCTGTTTGGTTTGGATGGAAGGTACAGTGCAACCCAACACCTGATAATGTAGTGCGTGTTGATCTCTGGCTCAATGAGCAATTTGCTATCTACGGGGGAAATGATGATATTGCAAAACAGAACATGATGAGCCTAATAGCTAACATTACTTAGTCAATTTGGAAAGGGCGAAATGAACTCATTCATCAACACAGAAACCCAAATCTAATTCTATCTATGTGATTTTATTTTATTTTTTGGGTATCTATCTTTGTGATTTTCTATTTATCAAGTTATGAGACAAAAAGGATACTTGATATTTCGTTAAGGAATACTAGAATATACCTCTTCTGGAATCAGAAGCTCCAAAGACCCAACTCTATGTTGATTATAAACAGTTTTTTCCTGCAATATGGCAAAAAGAGAAGTTGAAATTAGAGATGAGTCACTTTTGATTCGGATACCCGAATTTGAAGTTGACAAGAATCCTACTATTTCCTGAGTCCAAAAATTTTCCTTACCTCTATATGTTTGAAGGAGTCTAGCTTAGGATAGATTTTATGGAGAACCAGAACACCCAACAGGAGCTGAGTGGCATCAGCAAGGCCCCAAGGGGCAAGAATAAGACAGACCTGACTTCTATTCTATCCCTAGAGATCCCCTAAATGATGGATCTCCATGTATTTAACTCTTTGTACCTGAGAAGACTAACTTTTGACAAGGAAAATTAGAGGGGGTGGTAAATTTCTTTTACTGACTTCATCTGACAAAGTATCTCTGGGGATTCTTTAATGCACAACAGAGGAAAAGAAACATGGGATGTTGAACTTCAAGTGACTTAGTCCTTAATAGTGGATGCTTAGTTGTTTTTGGTCATTTCAATTAATAAAGTTATGTATCTCTACTTTTCTTTATGGCATTCCCAGGGCTCAGGTTTCCTTTTCTTCTCCATTTATAGCTTTCACAAGGCCATTTGCCATGACTAGATCAAGTTACAGTTTTTGTCCTTCAATTTTATAATTTGATTGTTGCCTTTTAATGGAGCATCAAGGGTTAAATAAAACCTTCATGTGTTGTACTGTCCTATAGCAGCAGCTGGCTCATCTAATAGTAATTCATGTTTTTAAGTTGCATCTACGTGCAAAATGTAAGATTTGGCTATTTTTTATGGTAGTTTTTACCATGGACCATTTAGTCAATGTTTCACTTGTGAACCACTAAATTTACTTGCTCTAATAAATTTAAGATATTTGTAAGTGAATTCATTAATTTATTTATCAAAAAGTTCTATATTCATTTAAAATTATATTTTAGTCCTTTTTAATCATTGGCTCACAACATGATCCAGAAGTACCAGCAAGGGTGCCTCGTCGGCGACACCAGCCTCCGCATGTGAGCTTTGGTAGGACGTAAGCTATTATTTGAAAGAGAAGAAACATCACTGGTTTGGGGTTCAAGTTCATACTTCATACTATCAACACTAGGAACTCCTTTACTTGCTGCAGGTGGGTCTTCTTTGGATTTTATTTTTCTTTCTTCCTTACGCGTTTATATCTGTTTTGTTTAAGTTCTGCCTTCCTAAATTTGGCAAGAGTGTTATTAGGAAACCTTTTATTTTATATATTCATTCTGCATACTATAGGACAGTACAACACATCACATCACATAACAGATATTTCTGCATTATTTGAATAATTACACTACTGCTGGGTGTTGAACTTTTTACCTGTGGCTTTCCTGCAAGTATTGCAGTTGTTGCCTCAAGCTTGCTGCTTCTCTCTGCCAAAACTACCAAGTTGTAATACAGATATCAGATATATATTACATTATTATATAATGAATTAATGGTAATGCAAGGTAAAGAAGACTAGATTTGCACCTGTCAAATATTTGATAGCAACCTTTTCCTTCCCATCAATGGGGCCAAAGTTCTAAAAGAGAACTCACAAGGGTAAATAGACAAAAGATGAGGCTTTGATACTATATTTTTAGTTTACACCAGTTCGTAAGATATTTTTGTGAGTGTCCTATGTTTGGAATGCCGGCATCATGGGAATATAGCATATGTGGAATCTAATATCTCCACATTCTTGGTATCCTATATGTGTATTTTGAATCTTTTAATTGTCAAACTAAACACTGGTTCTTGAATTCCAAGTATTTGATACTAGGAATCTAGGATACCTAACCTATATATTGGTGAATGTGATCTCTATCAAATGCCCCAGGAAATCTTTGGCCAGCAGCATGGAATTTTTTAATACGAAATAGGAAATCGTCCATTTTCTAAGTTACTTGATCTCTACCTAGCTGGTTTTGTTTTTTGAATAAATAATGAGTTTATCATTATGAAAAACATCCTAGTACGATGGCGAAATAAGTCTATATATCAGTCACTAAGCAAACTTAGATTGGCTTTATGTATATGTGTTCTTGGATCATATATTCATTTACAAATTTTCTTTCCTATTTTCTCTTATTGCTTGGTTGAATGTTTAAAGCTTCTCTTCTTTTCTCTTCAGCTCTTCTCTTTTTTTTTTTTTTGGGTAGAAAAGTCAAGGGAAGGAGAGTTTGTCCCAATCTAAGGTTAGAACATTGAACCTCAGCAAGGACTTATATTTTAAATAGCAGACTGCATCACTTGATGTGGCTGCAACATTTTAGTCATAGTGATTGTTGCAACTACATCACATTGCCATTGTGAGCTACATTGACATGCAACAGTCACTACACAACAGAAATCACAATTTAAAACATTGCTTATAGATAACTTATAAATGAAGAATCATTAACAAAAATGAAACGCTCACAACCTTTGACTCGAGTAGTTTGATCCTATCAAGTTGAGCCATGTTCATATGCAAGCATGTGTAACATATTGAATATAAGTTTCATGAAGTAGGCGAAATTTATGGTTGAACAGTTTTTTAGGTTTACAAGTGATTGTTTTTGTAACGGGTATAAAATACAGTCTTGCCAAGAGTCATGGCTACTGCCTACTAATGTTAAAATCATTGGACTATGTATTGAATTAATGGTCGGGCTGTTCACGTTTAAACGCTAAATTCAAGTTGATATAGTTTTACAATCTGTTTGGAAGAAAATTAACCAAGATCGTGTTCTTTAATTGTTTATTGTTTTCTTTCTCTTGTTCTTCTTCTTTTTTATCCCTCTTCTCTCACTCCATCTCAATTCTGCTGAATAATACTACGTACTCACTGATGCCAGTACATGCAAGCTATTTGTTTTTATATATCTTAAAGACACATTATTTTTATTTTATTTATAGATGATTTTGAGAAATTTCGTATGTGAAGGGCTTTATTATGATTAAGAGTTAAATATTTATTTATGGACTACTTACCATCTTGTACTATGACTATTTGATAACACTAGTTATTAGATGTTGTATTTTTTATGTTTTGTTATTAACACTGTAAAGTTATGAATGTTCTTTTTTATTGTGGACTTAATGAAATATATTTTACTTTTTAGAATGAATTCTAGTATGTTATATTTAGGAACATTTGTATCTTATGATTTAAGTTCTTTAGTGACAAATATTATTATTAATAAAAAATTTGTTAATGACGTTGAAATCTCACCTTGAATGGTAAATAGGCATAACATTTTTTATTGGCAATAAAATGAGTCTGTCTTTATCGGTAATAAGAAAGATCGTTAAAGACATGAAAGAAGGCAAACCTGAGGACTGTTTTAGTAGTCATTACAATTGTTGGTAAAATGCATATTTTTTATCGGCAATAAAATGAGTCTTTAAAGACAATAATAAAAGCTGTTAAAGACATAAAGAAGTCAAACCTAGAGATTATTTTAGCAGTCATTACAATTGCCAGTAAATAATTGTTGTTAAAAGGCATTACTTTAACCAGCCATAGAAGAGATCTTTGCCGGTACTCTATATAATGGCCGGTAAAACCTTTACCGACCCTAGATACAACGGAAAATAATTAATTGCTGGTAAAAGTTTTTGCAGCAATTCTTATTATCGCTAAAAGACATATTTATTGCCACTAAAAGATTTTTTTGTTGTAGTGGGAGGAGACTATTAACATTCACTTTGACAACATCTACTTAGATATTGTTGAAGGCATTAGCAAGAAGAAATACATCTATGACTTATGATCTGATGCTGCTTGTCATGCATCATCTTCCTCTACATCTGCTGAAAGTTGTTCACAATCAGAGATAAAAACCATGAGGAGTTTGGTTGCAAGTCTCAATGCGCAAGTAATGGAATAACAAGACTTAATCAACACAATCCTACAGCGCTTGAACGCATCTACTTGTAGCTCACAAGCTACATGTAGCGTTCATGAGGATGAACCACTTGGTGATGGGCTGGGTGATGGGGAGATGAGGATGACATGGATGAAGATGACTATGATTTTTTTCCTCTTGATATTTGATACATTGTCTTCATGTTTATTTTGATAAGAAACCTGTATAACTTGATTTATATTTACTTTGACCTTTTGAAATACTTTTACGTTGACCTTTTGAAATATTTTATGGTATGACTTGATATGGAATTATGATAATGACATTTTAAAATTTTTAAAATTTGTAGCTAGATTTTGGATTGGATTATTGTACTGTTGTATTGCATATATGTTTAAATTGTATAATGAGATTGTTTAAAATTTCAAAAAAAAATAATTAAAAAAATTTAAGTCATCAGCAATGGAAATCATCCGTCTCTAAGAGGCATATATTTATACTTTCATTTTAGCGATGAAAAATATCGTTGCTAAGTAATAATATTTTAATAATGTAGAAATTTTGGCTACGGATGTAGTGTAATGATAACGATGGAAATTTTTTAAATAACAATGAAAAAATTCGCCTCTATTTAGCCACGGAACTATTTTTTCATCGCTAGGTAATTAGTCACCAATAATTACGCAATGTTCACCATTCCGTGACATATTCCAACGCTAATTATTATAACGACGAAATTTAATGGATTAGTGATAAAAAAATTTCATTGTTATCTGCATAATTTTTAGCAGTGAGAGTTGGATTCCTTTGACTTAAAAGACTAGACGGATTTGGTATCGCCTCATTGATAATATGCATGTATATACATTTTTAATGTTAAACAATGATATATTTATTGACTTGACTGGAACAATCTCAATCATATAAACAAATTCGAACTTCATGTTTCTTCTTCTTCTTTTATTATAACCTTGTTGTTTCTTAATCCTTATACGATTGTTTTCAAAGAAATTTGTACGCATTAACGAGGAATCTCCTTTCTGAAATTTATCCTCTTTCTATTCAATATTGCATTTAATTTAAAATTAATGCTTTTTATACAACATTTATAGCTATAGTTATACACAACTATAGATGCATGTGACCTTTCATTTTTCAACATTAACGTGTGATTAATGTAACTTTTACTCAAATACCTATCTAAGTTCTAACCACTTGATATTCTTAAGTTGCCGCATGCAAATGACTTCAACCAATATCATTATCTTATCCGCTTTTCATTCGTTAAATCTTTTGTTTACCGTTTTCTTTCCCTATACCAATCATTAAACTTTCGAATCAATAGTTACTAAGTAGTTAATCTCTGTCAGAGCTAGCTAGCTTACAACTCTTCTAGATGCATGCAAATCAGTTCTCTAGTGTGTGTTTGTATTGGCCAGCATACAGTCATTATAGTATATTAAGTACTCACTCAACCCCAAAGCATATGACAAACACGAAGAACCGCTTTGGCTATGTTTCCGATCGCAAGAGCATAAAGTAGCTGTTTGTTTCAACTAAGCAGACATGAAGGTGAGATCTGATCACTGAAATAAGCTGATCAATGCTTTGAGTTTTGTTTTGTTTTGTCCTTTTTTATTTGGGAAATTCTGAAGAAGCTATACTTAAAATGCCAAATGATGCAGCAAAAAATAGTTATAAAGTAGCAAATGGACGGTGAAAAATGCAGAAACATGACCCTGAAAATTGCTGCTGAGGTAAAACGTAAAGATTAATTCTAAATACTCTTAAACAATATTCTTAATAATTTTTTTACTTACTAAATAAAAAAAGTATTGAATACTTTTTATGTTTTCAAGACATTAAATACAATTATTTTTTCATTTAATACTATTTTTATTAAGTATTAAGAAGATTATTAAAAAGATGTTTTAGAAATATATAGCAAAACTCAAAGGTAAATGCCAAATATAGGTATTATACACACATAAATTTGGTATATGTAATTATAATTGATGTTTTAAGTACAAATATTCCAAGTTTAAGTGAGACATGCTATTATGAGAAATTCTTGCGCATTCCAAGAACAGTAAAAAAAATTATTGTTGCGTATCATTTAATGTTCATTACCTTAGTTATATAAGTAATTATTATCTTTAATTTTAACTATATTTTTAATGACATAATTAAAGTAATGAGCTTTGAATGATACAAAAGAATTTATTTACATCTAAGAATTGCTTTGTTTAGTGATTTTCAATTTGTCATGAGTAAACGTATAGGTGTGACTGCGGTGTCAATAGAAGGAGATGAAAAAGATCGAGTGGTGGTGACCGGTGACAATGTGGATACGATTTGCTTGGGTAACCAACTGAAAAGGAAGTTCCGCTGTGTCATCATTCTAAGTGTGAAAGAAGTAAAAAAACCTAAACTTGATGAAAAGAAAAAAGAAGAAAAGTGTTGTGCTATTCTATGTCTTCCACCGCCTTGTGACCCTTGCTCCAAGTGCCACAGTTCCAAGTGTGATGGTCAGTGTACTTCGTTCCGTAAGGGGTTGTTTTAATATGGACCCTGTAATTTAGGGTCCATCTATGAACCTTGTCATATCAGACGTTGGATGCATAAAAATGAAAATAGATGGTCATGATTGAGTATTAGTTACCTGATAATGAGGTAAAAAGTGTTATTTATGTAAATTAAGTGAAAGTCCCTTTAACTTATAATTATTTATTTGTTAGTCCCTCTAATTTAAAAACATTTTTCTCTCACTTATCTCTTCGTTAGATTACAGAAGCAAGTAAATCTATGGCTGCTGAAACCATTGAGATCTAGGACGATCATCAAGGCGTGGTGGTTCGGTTGAGTGGTTCTGTTCCGAGTTTGACTCACGGGTCGCAGTGAGCGACAGATGGAGGCATTGGTGGCTGGGCTCGCGAATCTGGGTTAGAGAGGGGTGGTGGTTGGCTGCGAGCTGGTACTGGGTGGCTGTGACGGTGACTTGGAGGGACGCGTACAGATCCAATGGTCGCGGTGGTTGGGATGGGGAGGTTTCGGGTTTGGGCAATGGCTGGACGGTGTTTGTGTTTGGGGTTGAGTGACGCAGCTACGCAGTTGTTGCTGGGTGGTGGTGCCAAAGTAATACTGGCTGATAAAGATTATTTTGTTGACGTGATGTTGTTGTTTCATTTGTTGTCTGATCTCTCTCTCTCTTTTTCAAATTGAAGTCCCTTGAAGAAAATCTCTCAACTTTTAATGGGCACATCTCACGTATCCATAAGATTTTGGAAGTGACCTCAAAACAATCACTTGTTCTCATTGATGAAATTGGTGGTGGAACTAATCCTGCAAAAGGTGTAGCTCTTTCTGGAAGTATCTTGCAATATTTGAAGGATCATGTTAACTTGACTGTTGTGACTACTCATTATGCTAATCTAAGTAGTATGAAGGAAAAGGATACCCGTTTTGACAATGCAGCAATGGAATTTTCACTTGTAACATTACAACCAACTTATAGGATCCTCTGGGAATGTACTGGTGATTCAAATGCATCAAGCATAGCACAATCTATTGGCTTTGATAAAAATATAATTGATCATGCACAATAGTGGGTAGAGAAGTTAAAGCCAGAACAGCAGCAAGAATAATAAAATATGAATTAAAGATAAGAAAATGATTGATTTGAAAATATATACACTATCAAGATTTTTTTAATAATAAAATAATTTTTATTTTTATAAAATTTAAAAACCTACAACAGTAGGTAAAGTCAAAGGTCCTGTAATGGACCTTTGACTGGCAAGTTCATATTAAACTCACCCTTTTGTAAGCCTCCTCCAACACCATGCGTTGGTCCGTGTCCTCCTTGGTGCTCCTGTCCCATGTGCTATGTACCCTATCCACCTTGTCCCCCTTACCGGATTATTTATGATCCATGCCCTGATTCAACTTGCTCCATCATGTGATCCACGAGAAAGGGTTATGTAATGCCTATTACAATTTAAAACCATGGTTTAATAAGAGATATTTGTAATGTCCAATCTTTTCCCCTAAGCACACACACGCACAAACATGTATTTGGTTAATTAGTTTATGTTGGCTCTGATTTCATGTAAATTTTCACAGTTCCTTCTGTACGTTTCCCTTCTCTTTAAGCGTACTTACCAGTTCAACTAGGCAGGAATTGATTTGTTTTCAATATTAATTAATTATGGTATGTGTGGGTGGACGAACCCTCAAAGGGGTGAAAACTAGCACGCAGCAGCTAAATGTGAACTTAAAGTTGAAATAGCAAGACTCATGCATCACTTATAATTTTTATATTCTTATATTAAATAATATATATATCTCTTTTCACACTCTATTTAATATTATTTATTATACATATTTTCTTCTATCATTTTCTCTTACAAAATCACATTTCTTAAAAAAATATAAAAAATAATACACTCCAAAAACAAATTATAAGAGTAACATTTTCCAATCACTTAATAGAAAGAAGAAAAAGAAAGTATTGTGTCTACATCTGTTTTCATCATGTCGGTTTTCGTCCTTTACGTGATGCCATTGTAACGAAACTTTTCTTCATAATAATCAATTAAGATGTCAACTGTGTCTTAGTTTAAATGGCAGCATAAGATATACATTCATGTACGGATTATCTCGACGTGCTGAGAAAAACAAAATACATGATTAGCAAAAGAAAAATCTTATCTAAGGAACAGTATGTTCTTATTAATTTCTTTTTCTTATTTTTCTAGGTGCCATGATATCGCTTTCGGCTGCTGTTCCATGGCATTAATCTAACTAATTTGATAGTGTTTCTTTCATATACATTAATCGGTCACCATGCGAGTGAAATACTGAAATACCTTCCCATAATTGTATCCACCAGAGAAATAATAAAAAAGAAAAACTACTTTATATCATAAGTAATTCATATACAATTATAATTTTCTAACTGATCATGTGCTCCAAGAACTTCATGTCAATTCTACACCAAAGAATATAATCACGCAAGGTTTGCATAATGATAAACTTTACTCCTAATTAGTGGTTAGGTGATTAGAGGTTGAGCTTAAAACTATTTAACATCAGAAGATAACTTAAAAATGGTCTAGTTAGGTGATGAACACGAGTCTCATTATCCTAAGTACTTGATATTTTTTCAGCTATCTTCTAATTAACTATCATTAATTTGACTGTCTAAGAGTGCGAGCTTATGCTCCTGAGTCCATTGACATTAGATTTGCAGGAATAAGGATGGTAAAAAAGAAAATGGGAGCAAATAACAATTTTAGAGGAAAAAAAATGACTACTTATTCTTTGAGAATGCCTATTCCATCAAATAATAAAGTCTCTATTTTGTAAACCTAAAAATAAAAAAAAAGTGGCTATTTTCTCCAAAAATGAATGAAACCTACATTTAGTTTATTTCACAAATACACACACAGAGAGATGAGGCATATATAGCGCAGATTACTAAGTTTTTACACTCCTCAACTTCTGTTAAAAGAAAAAACATTACAACATTATATGATTAAATTAAAAAAATTATGAATAACTTTTTTTAATACCAGTTATCTATCTATAAACACATGTATCAAAAGTTTTCACAAACTATATTAATAGTTGTGAATAATCTCCTAGAAACCTCTTAGAAACATTACTGTAAAAATGAAGGGAAAAAAACACTAAGAATATAATGTAGATAAGTAATTAAGCCACCATCAAAATACAAAATACTCTAATTTAACAGATAAAATGGATTACTAGGTCTATCACTGAAGCTCTCTAAATTTTTGCCCAATTTCTTTTATCAAATCATGTGAGTTCATTTATGCATTATCACGTCATCCATCGATCCTCAAGTAAATAATAATAATAATAATAATAATAATAATAATAATAATAATAATAATAATAATAATAATAATAATAATAATAATAATTTAGAGAAATGAATTTACATAATCAACCTATTTTAAGCTCAAGTGATTTGTATTTTATGTTTTTGGTTTTAGCGGCTGGTACGTATACCCTCCCATTAGGGACAAAGGAGGAGGAGCTCGTGAACCTCTGGACTTGTAACATATTATTTCCAATTAAAATATAACCATGTCAAGTACTGTTATCTGAAACATCTCATTGAATAACGTTATTCACACTAACAATTCTTAATCGTACAAAAGTGGGTCATTATTCAATTTTATCACCTGTCCTCCAGGATTAAAAGTCTTTGCCTCGAACATAGAGGAATCCGAGTTCACAACCAAAAGACAAGAAGCATCAAGTTGTTGTGGCTTGAATTAATTTTGAGGCCATTCACAATTTCATACTATCTTTTGGACTTATTCACTATTTTTTATTTTTTTTCCATATAATTAATTGTTTGTTACAAATCATAACCTCTCCTAATCTAGATAGAGTCGTATACAGCTATAAATCAAAAAAAGATACATATATACACGCATTGTCTTTTTCTTCTAGCAGTCGGGTGTCATCAAGCATTTATCATTAGATGAAAAGATAAAGTTAATTATAGGTAGAGTTGTTAAAATAGATCAAGTTTAATAAATTAATTTATATAATTTAATAAAAAGTATAAGTTGAGTTAAAAAAATTTAATTTAAGTCTAATCTTAATTTAACTTAACATAGCCTAGGCTCGATCTACTCCTATCTGAAATTAGGCTAGCGTACTTTGGGTCAAAACGACTAGTTGACTTAAATTTTAATTATTTTTCTAATTTAATAATGTACACCTAACATAATATTATTATTTTTTTGTTTGAAATATTAAAACACAATTAAAAATTAAATTAATTATCTAATTTTTTATCATTAGTCTAAAACTAAGTAATTCAAATATCTTATTTTTCACTTATTTAATTTTTTAAAACGTTAATTTTTTTAAATAAAAATAAAAGAATTTTCAGGTAGGTGAGCCAACTTGCTCAACTTACAACCTATAATAAGTTTGGTTATACTAATAAAATGTTAATCTAAAACATACTTAACTCGACTTGATCTGATTCGAAAATGACTTTGTCCGATCCAGCTGGACTAACCCATTTTGCCAACTCTAATTAATAAGTTTGTAACTTTATTTCTTTAAAGTTTCTTAGAACCATATCAAATTTAAGAGACAATAGCTATTAAAAGTACCATAAGTATGAAGGTTAAGCCTATCAAATCCTAAGAAGTGTAGAGTATTACAACTTCTTACAAATTATTTAGTTTCTTCACTAGCTATTGGTTACTCCTAAGGGCGTCCAAGGGATGGGTTTAGTCTCACCCGAATTCGACCCGATATGTTGATCGGGTCATTTCTTTGAACTTGGACTCAATTCGGTCATGATCCAACCAATGACCGGACTGAGACTGATTGAATTGACCTGATTCTTATATAAAATACACAATATTAAATATTATATATAACTAAGTCATAAAATATAGAAGTATAAAATAAATATTAAGAAATATTTTACAATAAATATTATGAAATAAATTATATCAATATAAAAATATTATTATGTTATGTAAAAGATATTAATTTATGTCTAAAAATCTTATAATTTATCATTAATTTTCAAATAAATATATAAATTTTAAAACAATATATTATATTGAGTCAGACCAAATTAATCCCGAATTAATGTAACCCAAACTCAACCCTAAAAACACACTAAGTCAAATTTTAAAAACACAAACTCAACTTAATTAACTTTAAATTAAAACTTGAGACGAGTCATTAAGTCAGGACAGGTTACCATGACTCCTACTTACGCATTTAGTTTAAGACCTATATATTGTATTGATTTGAAAAGAAAACTTCAGATCCATATCGAAGCTATATGTTGATATAACTAATTCCACATTAACTTTTTTCTTGTCAACTTTAATTTGCTTCACCGTGGTCTTTAATTGATTTAGTTTATTCAAGTCAATTGCGCATTGATTGATTTATGTGTCTCTTAATTTTTAAAGAAATTATCCTCATTACAAATTAAAAGTACCATAAAAACCTTCGACAAAAAAAAAGGAGTTAATAGACAAAACAAATCAAACAACATCAACCACAAATGATATGTATTTTATTTTATATGGTTTATTGATAATTTGTTAGGGTAGGGGATGAGAATCTTAGTAAAATTATTGAACTTGTCAGATGACATCGTACCCTAATCTTAAACATTGAGGTAGATGCCAATTAATGTCTAAGCATGCCGGCTACGAGCTAATTCAAGAGGATTGTTTGATGTGTAAAAAGATGTGCTTTCTGTTTTGTCTATTCGAGATCAGACTTTAAGTTAGTATATAGGAAAATTAATTATTTTAAATATTTCAGGTTGACGTGGAGACTGTTAAAATCATCTGATGAGAAAATCTTAATTTAACTAACATTATCCTTATCATACAAATAAGAAAGAAGTTCACTATGTTAAAAATAGGGAATTTCTCCGGTATCTCAAATTTTTTAATTGTATCAGTATCTTTTAAGTTATATTCTAATAACAATTTATTATTTAAAAAGATTTTTTGAGTAACAAAACAAAGTTTAGGTCCTTGATATGAATGGTAAGAACTTTAAAATATAAAAATTGCGACTTTATGAATTAATGGATAATAATGTAAAATAACTTTGAAACTGTTGCAGTATTATTTTCTTGTGAAATAAGGAAGCTTCTTTTTTAAATATAAAAAATTATAAGTATGAGATTATATATTTTTTTATATATATATATATATATATATATATATATAGAGAGAGAGAGAGAGAGAGAGAGATTATTTGCTATTTAAGTTATAAGTTTTCATTAAAAATATATAGTAATAGACTAAAAAATTACTACATAAACAGGATATTGATACCTTTTACAAAATAAGAGTACGGAATGAAGTCCTTAAAAAATATGACGTGTTGATCGTAGCCTATACATGACAATTTCAAAATTATATAGTTCAAAATAATAACTAAGAGTCGGGCAATCCCCAACCCCTCCTTTCGTAACTAGGAGGCTTAAAACAAGCTCGGCATCTTCTAGCAACCGTAAGCCAAATAGGAAGAACTCAATCACCATAATAGATGCAAGCAGTGCAGAGACCAGCTAGCAAAGGAGAACTTAGCTAAAAGAAGAGAGGCCATGGTGCTGTTGATCAAGGAGAGGGTACGTAAGTGAGTTTGCTTGGATGACAACATGGCCAGAGAGAGTGAGAAACCTCCAGACCCAGTTTGATTAAGTCTTCCTCTTGTGTTTGTCCTTGGCAATAAATGAGTTTTTTTTTTTTTTGAGTTAATTGCACATCACATTATGTAGTTGAATCTTTTTTCCGGTAACTCATGATGTGATGTTGGTTAGTATACAATCTCGTTATTCGTTTAATTAAAATACATTCAATTTTATGTAATTCATTTACAAAATTATTTTATATGTCACAGAAATGTTACAGTCGCATACTGTAACACCCATTAATTTAATAATCACACCACAATCATTATTATGTCACTACATCTAGGCGTGCTACAACTCAATAACAAATTTTACCAATTTAATCAATATGCATATATAGAGAATATGAGCTACGAATGAAGTATATTTAGTACACAACTCTTAAAACAAAACCGCCGAAGGAAAATACATTCCATTAACATATGTATACATCCCTAACATAAAGTACTGTTAATACAAAACATATTACTTACATATTCAAACAACAGAAGATGTGCACAATTACCATATAAAAACTTGACTCGGCCCAAGTCTAAACACCTGAAGGGTAATATCCCCTACTTGGTCTTCCTCTGGAACCAGAACAGGCAAACTCCTCGGTCGAGGCAAGTCGCGACGGACAAGAGTCTGAGTAGTCGACTCCATAGAATCCTCCCTAGGGGTGTAATGCTGATCACCCCACAAGTCTCTAATGGGAATAGAGAACTCCACATGCACAAAAGTATTGAAGGTGAAAGTAGTAAACCCAAGATAGGTACTACTCCTAAGCAAAGTCACCTACCCACTATACACGAAACGCTCGGTGTCACGGTCGACACGACAGGCATCAATGCCCCCATGAAGTTGCACTCGCACGTAACCAAAGAAATCTCGTCCAGACGCCATATCGACACCAGTAAATCAGCTCAATCAATAAGGGTGTGGGTCTTCTTCTTATTCCTAACGATCTTTTATCAAACATAAATATAAAACAAAATAATACAATAAAGAGGTGAAAACTCCTACAATCAATACCATTATGGCAGCATGGAGACAATACGGACAGAAATATTGTCCCAATATAGCAAGCAACAAGAACAATTATCAATAGGTAAAATAATACTATCGGTCAATCAACAACTTAATACATCATTCAAGAGATAATTCAATTGGTAATCATTTTATCAAATATTAGATAATTAAACAAGTATGAAATGTGATAATAATATGCAGATTGACTATGCAAATGTACGCAATGTACCAATTTCTGACTCTATGGAGCTAGACAAATATTTCAGAGAGAATGATCCATGAGAACATGTCTGTATCTCAACAGCCTTGGCCCAAGTGCTAAAAATCATAATTTTCTCAATGTATACGTTAGGCTTAATACGAGATAGTCTACGTCAGATCGTGATTGGGGTAAGTGTCTCGGTCCGGATCGTCGGTGTGTGGCATCGGTCTGATCTACAGCGCAGTGGAGCTACAAACTGACCATTGAGAAAAACCCGTATCCTGACGCCCCCAAGGTCAATAAATGACCTACACTAGGCTCATCGCACCTGCACTGAGGTGTAATTCATCTCCTAAGCTCATACAACCTTAATCAATAGTCCATTGGACTTTCACAAAGCATGATGAATGCCTCAATGTATACATACATACATAATTATCAATGTCATGCAATTCATGATCATAAGCCATCATTAGCCACAACAGTCATCAACAATTCTGGGTCTCACTCGTGGGCTCGATAACAAAATTGTCATTCATTTTCAATTTTGGACATACCATTATCTCATAAGGTTTTATTATTGTTTTTCAATCGAGGAACACTTCTATTGCCATTTTAAAATAAACGTTGAACTTCAAAGTTCAGGTAAGAATTACACCTCAACTTCAATATTTCTCCTATTGAGCTTCACTAGGGAATATATCCTCCTATCCTTCACCTAATTCTTATCACTCTACGTCAAAAAGTTCTTTTCTTTATCTTTAATAAAATTCACTTAAAATGAACATTTGTATGTTTCTCAAAGCCTCCCTTACACTCCTAATTCTTGTTTCTCTAATTCAATTAGTCCTTCTCTTTGTTCTTAATACAATTTATTTAATTAAATGTCTTATGATTCTCAAAACCTCACTTTCACTCATTTTCCTTAATTGGTCGAGATTCACTCTTGGTGTTTAGGGTAAAATTACATTTTCTTTTCTCTTTCCATCTTATGAGTTCCTAATTAAATATTTAATCACTTAAGTGTCCAAAATTTCATTTTGATACAAGGTTTTATCCTGGATAACCTCAATAGTCGTGAACCCTAAGGTCATTGGACGCAATATTCATCTTCTCATTCCATCATTTTAATCCTCAATCAATCCATTTTCAACCTAACCTTCAAAATTCCAACTCACCACCAATTTAATTATAATTTTTCCCATTTTACCTCCTCTTGGCCTAGACCCTAACCAGAAGTCTCAAGGTCCCAAAATTTCCATTAACTCATCAAGTGATTACTTGAGTTTCATTTTCAATACAAGGTTTGATCTTGAATCATCATCCTAGGCCATAAAGTCTTTGTCTTTTCTCACCTGTTTTCAAGCATACAAATATCACAAATTATTAATATTACATAATAGCAACATAATGAACAATAACGTTAAACCAACACATAGTTACAAATCATTAAAATCAAACAATAAAGTGAAGAGATCCACACATGGATCCTCCACTTTCAACCTAAGATTTTCATCCCTCACCACCATAAGTGGTTGATGAGGATATTCTCCCTTTTACCTAAAGAGAAAATAAGAAAAAGAACTTCCTTGAAGCTCCTTGTAGATTTCGGCCAAGCTTCCCCAAAAACCCTAGAATGACCAAACATTCACAATCAATAAATCAAGACTTGAAAAGAGAAGTTCTTGGTCACAAAGGTGACCAAGAATCACGAAAATAAGAAGGAAAAATATAAAAGTCATGAACTTTACCTTAAAACTCTAAATCTTAGGGTTTTATGGAAGAAAATGAAAATGGTAGATTTAGGTGATAGTCACAAAAGAGAAAAGGTTCAAGATGATGAGAAGATGTAGGAAACAAGGTTGGTTGAATAAGAAAATGTGGATGGCCAAAAGTGGTGAATCTTGGTAGTGGAAGAGGATAAAAATGGAGAGAAAAGTGAGCTCCTTGAAGGTGATTCCAATAAGAAATGAAAGTCTTCAAAGGGAATGTAGATTCAAGCAAGGTGTGAGCTTGAAGTCAAGCAACCATGGAGGGTGGAAAGGATGTGGTTGCCGTGGAGTTAGAGAGAAAATGGAGAAGAGAAATTTTGAGATAAAAGTGAGAGAAGAGAAATGTAGAGAGAGAAAGTGATAGTAAATTTTTCTTTGAATAAAAGGTGTATTTTGTTTAGTGAAAATATGATCAATTTCCCTCCCATTATTCTCCCCAGAACCATAGGTCACATGGAGAGGAGTAAAGGGGAAGCTTCCTTGAAAAGCTTGGGAGAAAGCTTACTTGAGAAGCTTTGTGCAACGCTTCCTTGAGAAGCTTTGTTGGCTTTTTGCTAAAGTCAAACTGATGATGTCATTAAAGTACTCTTCTAGAAAAGATGACTAACACTCCACCAAAGTTATTATCTAGTAGACAAAAGTTACAGTTAACAAAACTGGTATTTATTGTCTAACGGATAATAAAATGTACATCGATTTTTATTTATTAGATAAAAATATCGAAAAACACAAATATCGTAAACTGTGTCCGACCTCGGGTTTAGTAAGATCTCCCGTCGACGTTTCCACAGTTCAAGATTTTTTAGTTTCGAAAAAAATATTTTATTTTCCCAGCTCCGCTCAGTGCGCACACAAATCGAAAAAATAATAAAATAATCACAATCGTCCGAAAAATTAGCAAAAATCTCTAAAAATTACAAATATTATAAAAATCATATATATCACAAAATAAACAATTTCCGGGGCGTTACACATACAACATGATTTGATATCTTTCTCTTGTTAACATACAGTATAAATATGATGTGCGTATTCTAATGTATATAAAATATTTTCCAAGTAGTATATCTCATTCTATCTCTGTTTGGGAATTATATATTCCTTCCACTTTAAATAATGAATTTCTATCTTTTAATAAAATAAAAAGGTTTAATTAACTTTTTAGTCTATGTAAATATATTCATTTTTTATTTTGATCTCTATAAAAAAAATTTACTCCATTTTAGTCTCTTTAAATTTCGAGATAGGTAAAATTAGTCTCTGTCGTTATTTTATTTCTATTAAGTAGTGAAATGACAAACAAAGTTCCATGTCAACTTACCACTTGGATGACAACTCAACTCATTTATGTCACGTGGATGACAAGTCATCTACTTAGGTCCTATTTCACCTTCTTCTTTCTTCTCATTTCTTCCTCAATGTGCAGCAAGCCCTAACTTGCAGAGATTAGATCATTCTCCCCCCTCCCTCACCTATAGTTGTAATTTCAACCTTGATTCTTCCTCCCACAGTCATTTTTCTTATTTCCCCACATTTACTTCCTCATTCGTGACTAATTTGTTGTCATTTTTGGTCATTCACCCCTGACTTGCAGAGACATTACTATAACTAGAGTTTCGCAATCTTCGTCATCAACTTGGGGTACCTTTACCATGTCATCACAAAGGAGACTTTGTAGCTGTAGATATGTCATGTTGTACCTCATCTTAAAGAGTGTGAAGAATTCCAGGAGAGCATATTAGACATGCCCAAACTGAAAAGTAAGTACAAACTATTTTCTGATACAAGCATATTTGGGTTTGCTAAAATATATTTTCAGTCCTTATAAATATTGTGAGTTTTGGTTTTGGTCCTTATAAAATGTTTTGATTGGTTTTGGTCCTTGTAAAATTTGAGATATGTGATATTAGTCTCTACCTTTATCTCATCTTTGTTAAGTAGTGATGAGATTTCTAGGTTTGAGGGACCTCTACAAGTCATGGGTGAGGGACCAAAAAATACAACAAATTGATCACGAATATGAAAGTAAATGTGGGGAAAGAAGAAAACAGGCTGAGGCAGGAAGAATTAAGTTTGGAATTGCAGGTAGGGCTTGCTACAAGTTAGGGAGAATGGTAATGTTTCTGCAAGTTAGGGCTTGGTGCACATTGAGGAAGAAATGGAGAAAAAGAAGAAGATGACGTGAGACCTAAGTAGATGACTTGTTATTCACGTGGCAGAAATGAGTTGAGTTGTCATCCAAGTGACAAACTGACATAGAGCGTCGTTTGTCACTTCACCACTTAATAGAGATGAGATAACAACAAAGATTAATTTCACTTGTTTTGAAATTTAAAGTCCAAAATGAGATTAAAAATTTTATAATAACTAAAATAAAAAATAAATATATTTACAAGGACTAAAAAATTAATTAAGCCAAATAAAAATAAGGACGATAACATCTAAAACGTTGTAAACACGTTGATAAACACAAACCATATAATCATCTTACACATATTTAATTTGTTTTCATTAAAATTCAATTTTAACTTTCAAGGTGAAACTCAACATTTTTTTATTTATTTATTATGGGGGGAATTCTTGTAAAATTGGAAAAAAGGAACAGATTTGTAATCAAACCATATCATAAAATATCACAATAAAAAACTATGTTCAATTTCATATGTATTATTCATTTTCTCTTTCCATTTTTTTTTTTCGTTTTGCACTTGTGTCACCACGTTACAGTCGATTGGATCAAATAAATTCAAGAAATTTTTAAATGTTCTTAAAGCAAAAAAATAATAATAATCTTTTTTTGTATTATTTATTATGTAACACTTTAATTATAATATTAAAAATATTGTTACAATAAAAAAAATAACTCATATAATTAAGATGATACACAATTAATAATACGAAGTAAGATATTTTTATTGTTGCGAAAACATGTATGAATTTCTCAACAAATAAATGCTTCATTCAAGCTTCAGCTTTTGACTGACCTTCGTCACTTGGAAACTGCCAAGAAAATCAACTTGATCAACGGTTATGTAGGTATAAAGCTGTGTAAGATCTAACAAAAATTTCATAAATATTCATTAAATAATAATATATTTACAAAATCTTTATCATCAGGAGAGGTTATGTAGGTATAAAGCTGTGTAAGATCTAACAAAAATTTCATAAATATTCATTAAATAATAATATATTTACAAAATCTTTATCATCAGGAGAAGGTTATTATGAAACAAGTGGTTCATGATGAATTATTTTTTTTATCTGATAGTATTTATATGTAGATTTAGATATATATATATATATATAAATATTATCAATTAAAATTTATAAATTTTTTATATGTATAATTATTTAAAAAAATAACTAAATTTATATATTAAATTAAATATTACTAATTAAATTTAATATTATAATCTCAATCAATAATTTATTTTAATAATAAATAAATAACTAAACTACACTTAATTCAATCATACATCATCCCGAGAATGATCCATTATTAAAATTCACCTTATCACCATATATGTAACGTTACTACTTAGTACTTAATACCCCGCTAGTTGTCTGTCTGCATTACTCACCGTTGAGTCTTATCTTATGACGACTCACTTAGGGCACGTGCCCTCAATTTGCTCTGTGATCTTTTTCAATAGAGTTATGCTATTTCACACGATAAGATCCTACATAAATACTGCACGAATCAAGATGAACTAATAAGATAAAAGAAAAATCAGGAGGCAAAGGAGGGAAATGTAAGGAGTGACTTGGATAGTAAGAATAAATTGCTCCCAACGAGAACTTCGTAAAAAATCCACAAACCTCAATTCGTGAAATTTAGCATTTCTGTTTTCAAAAATACTAAATTGGTCATTTGCAATTCGTGAAACCATTTGTAGGAAAAATTTCGTAGGAAATAGTTCTCCCCAGTTCTTTCTCCTTTTCTTTTTTTGGTGAGGTTTTTTTTTCTTTATATAAACCAATCACATCATTTACTTTTTAAAAAATATTAGTCTTAATACTTTTTTTAAGAGTGTATTATTATTCACATCATTTTTAAGAGATGTGATTAAGTGAAAAAAAAATTAAAAAAAAATATGTATAATAAATAATATTAAATAGAATGTAAAAATATATATATGCACTATTTGAT
Organism: Ormosia emarginata; assembly: GCA_029884605.1. Lineage (NCBI taxonomy): Eukaryota > Viridiplantae > Streptophyta > Magnoliopsida > Fabales > Fabaceae > Ormosia > Ormosia emarginata. Next base: position 13,114,025 of record JAQQTP010000072.1, read on the forward strand.
ATAAGAATATAAAAATTATTATTTTTTAATTTTTTGACATTTTTTTTTGCCTTTCTCCGAGCATCCACAGGTTAGGATCTTTCTTCAATTCAAGCCCAAGACCCCAACACGAGGATAAGAAGACTGGGTCATTTTCCCAGTCTACCCCTTTCTCCTGCTCCAAATCATTCTGTCCTCTAGCTAACATTTAGAGGTGGTAAAACGGGTCAATTCATCCCACTCGACCCACCTTACTTTTAACATGCCAAAATATAGGGTAGGACAGGTTGACCCGTTTTTAAAAATAAGTTAAAAGAGTCAACCCATTCTGTTTTAGGATGAGTTTACGGATTGACGAGTTGATCTGCTTAAAATAAAAAATGAGAAAAAGTAGACGAGCTGGCGAGTCAATCTGCTTAAAAAACAAAAACAAAATGTATAAAAAACAAAAAAAAAACCAAATTTTTTTAAAAAATAGAAAAATTATAATTTATAGAGACTAAAAAATAAAAATAAAATAAAATTAGTATCATACTTATAAAAATACCACAAACACAAATAAAAAGACTCATTTATAACACTTTAAAAAAAAAAAACTTAACTTGACGGGGCAACACACCCCTGCCTCGCTTAACTCGCAGATTAAGCAGGACGGGTTATGCGAGTTAAAAAATAAAAGTAAGTTGAAATCTTAAACTCAATTCGTCAAAAAATAGTAGGTTGACAGATTAATCCAACAAATTGAACCCGTTTTGCCACCTCTAACATCTCCTGAAGTAGGGTTTCAGATCCCAAACGTTTCAAGTAACCTTTTAGCAAATAAAACTTGAGATCATGCTCCCCTAATAAAGAGTAGTATTGAAGATCATATTACCATTAACAAAGTTTAGAATGCAATAGAACTAGTCTATAAAGTCCTTGATATGTCAGATAAAAAAAAAAGTCCTTGACATTTAATTTATAATTATAAAAAGGGTAAACCAGTTAACTATAGTCCACTCGGTATGCACACAAGAAGATAAGAAGACAAAGTGGACCTAAAGCTATATGTTGACATTGATCATATTTATATATACACTCAAGTCAGATTGATCTCTCAATAGGTACTGCATGCACTTAATTATGTTTAATTATGCATGTCCCCCATAAGAGTTATAGATCGGCTAGCTCCCCCTAATTAAAAACATATTTTCATCAACTGTAGTTTTAATAAACAACTATAGTTAGGAGAGATTATTAGAGAAACAAGTACTCAAAAAAGTATGAAATTTTTTCTTTTTCTTATCATTGACTAAGGAGATCACAAGCATTATTGTGAGACTAATCCTCTAAATAGTGTGGCTCACTTACCACCACACCCTAAATCCTTGTTGGTAGTATAAAAAATCTTTGTTTTAATTTATTATGACACTCATATATACATATTAACATTTGAAAAATGTTATATTTTCACATAAATAATGGGTTACATTTTGACTTCAAAACTATTAAGATTTGTCTGCATTTGTTTTTTTTCTCCTTTTTTTGGGGGGGTTTTATTATATGTTTTGAACATGTTATACAGGTTTTTTTTTTACCAAACTGTCATTTATGACAAAACTATTTATTAAAATGTCACTCTTTTAAAATTATATAAAAAATGTTATCTTTTTGTTCAACGTGATATTTTTTATCCACGCAGATAGCGCTAACATGGATGACTCTTTCACGTGGAAAACGTCAAAGCATTTGACGTTATTCACGTGGAAGCGCCAAAGTGGATGTCGTTATTTTCATGATAGCGCCTACATAGATGGCTCTTCCACGTGGATAATATAACATCTTAATATCTGTATCCTACTACATCTGACATATACTTGGATAAACAGTATTAGATATGCTACTTCTAACCTAATCATCAATCAATCCAAAACATTTAAACCAATCATTATGGAGAGGCATATCTAAAAGTCATATACAAATATACAACCTTTACATTCTCAAAGCAATTATAAAATAATACATAAGCTTTGAATTAAAAACATAAAACTAAACTCTTCTAATTCTTCATCTTCTTATCTTCATGTAGGATCTTGACCTGCTAACCATAAAACATAACGGGGTGAAAATATAAAATTCTTAGTAAGAACATATATCTCATGGTATTAAAACTAAATATATACAAAGATATATTTCTAAATTAAAATTCATATATGTAACTTAATTATACTTAGGAATTGTATTCCGTCATTTGGCATTAAGCCTACTTATCTGTAGCTTGACCTAGGATATGTTCATCCTTAGTCTGGCATATGATATAATAATCATTATCCATGCATAGGATTTCTCATCCACAGCCTAGCATAGGATATACTAATCCATAGCTTGACATAGGATTTCTCATCCACAGCCTAGCGTAGGATATACTGATCCATAGCCTGACATAGGATTTAACATCCTTGGCCTAGCCTTGGAAAACTAGTCCTTTCATGAAACACTCTGGCGTCACCACTTTACTAGGCTTGCCCGACAATGTCCAAAAGAGAGCCAATTCTTACTAGGGTTCTAGGGTTCTAGGGTTCAACCTTATTGCATAAGGGATCCAATTTACTAGAGTTGAACCTTATTGCATAAGGGATCCAATTCTTTCTAGGGCTCAACCCATAGGGGAGCCACTTACTAGGTTCAACTCATAGGGGAGCCACTTGTTAGGTTCAACCCATAGGGGAGCCACTTGCTAGGTTCAACCCATAGGGGAACCGTCTCGTGCAAACTAGGTCCTATGACACTCAAATATTGCCAATTAAGTCATATGGTGCTCAATTACTGCCAACTAAGTCTTATGGCACTCAAATATTGTCAACTAGGTCTTATGGCACTCAACTCTAACTATTAAAAGAGTTACTAGTGTTTATAGGGCTCAAACAGTACTCAAAACACCTCAAATCTTGTCTAAAAAGACTGATTTTCAAGATTGCACTAAACATGCATCATCACTTCAGAAATTCTAAAATTTTATGACCATATGTATCTTTCTCATATCTTTCCAATGCCATAAACCTTGCTTTATTTGGTTAAGTGTAGCCAAAGTTATGTGACATTTTGCAGATGCCAAAATAGGACATTTTCTGATTTACCCGTTTCTGACCTGACTTTAAATTGAAACTGGGAATAAACTACATATGAGAAAATTCTGAAATTTTTACCACATGAAGTCTCATGTCTTAGCTTTCAAATGGCACTAATTTCATATTCATACGACATCGGAGCAAGAAATTATGCAATCTGGTTTACTGACTACCAGAATGCTTTTTTCTGCAGAATCTGCCTTGGATTCAAACAGAAACTGGTACTGATTGGCTTGCTCAAAAATTCTAAAATTTTTATCACATGAAGCCTTATGTCTTAGCTTTCAAATAGCACTAGAATTAAGTGATTCCGATATCTACAGCTCGAGTTATGTAACAAATATCACAGGCTGTCAGGATGCTATGTTCTGTTTCTGATTCTTTAAAACAACATAACCGATTATGAGCTCTTCATAATCGATTATTCATCAACTCAGAACCGAAAATACTAATTGAACAAGCTCCATAACTGATTATTAACTCATGGTAATCGGTTATATAGTGGTTTTCTATAGAAAAACATAATTTTTCACCTTATTATGCCATAATCAACTAAGTTCTCACTCAAGGTCAATTCTTTGATGATTTCTATCATCATTTAAGGTCTCTCATCATGTTGTAACTTATATACAACTTCTTAACTCTCATAAACATGGATTTAAAGAATCAATCCCTCACTTGGAAATCCATTCTCAAATTCACCACTCAAGCGAAATCAATGGATTCTAAGGGATCAAAACTAATAACCGTGCATTAAACAAGCTAAACTCAAGCCTTATCTAGGGCTCATAGAGCTCCAAACTTCCTTAAACTATGTTGATTAGGACACTAACTATAATTACATAGCTTTATTGGGGTTATTCTTAACCCAAAGGATGGGAAATTCTATTTTTCCATTGATCATAACCGGTTACCCATGTGTGGTAATCGGTTAGAACCTTTCTTTTCTGTTTTAAGAGGTGTTCCTAATTGATTAAGCCTCTCAGCTAATCGGTTAGGCCTTTCTTTAATCTGTTTTGGATCTCTTTATAATCGGTTAGGTGAATGCCCTAACCAATTATTGGTGAAGTCAGAGACTCACCATTAGCTTTGATAATTGGTCATACACATTGCCTAATCGGTTAGGATACTTCCTCATGTAATCCTATATCTCGGCCAAAACAAATAACTGGTTAGGAGCCTCCCTAACCAGTTATACAATCTGGTTTGCACCAAAAAACAGGGCAGCACATAGCTCCCTCTCATGGCCATCTTATTCTTTTCCTTAAACTCATGGTTTCCACGTGATTGACAACTCTAATCATGTTCTCTAACACGTTAGAATCATCAAAACACTAACTCAAAACCATTTAAACTAAGTTATGAACAAAATTTAATCATCCACAACCCCTCACTCAACCATAAAACTCAAAGATGAAATTGGTGAGTAAGAAACTCCCCTACCTCTTGAAGACTCTTGATCTTGAAGCCTTGAACTTGATCCTTGAGCTTTGTTCCTTGGATTTTCTCCTCTCCTTCTTCCTTTCTTCCCCTTTCTCCCTTCTCTTATTCTCTCTTTTCTTTCTTTCTTTTCTATTTTCTGAAGGGAACTTCGTGAGAGGAAGAGAAAATGAGAGATAGGGACATAGAGGGAATTTAGAGAAAAGTATAACTTAAGTTTTTGTGTTAAAACTTATATCTGCTAAGGACACTTGAATTATACAAATTCAAGTTTTCCAGCTTTCAACAGCTTTAGAATAAATCTTGGGATTCATCTAAATTGTTGTTTCACCTTTATTCTATTTTTTCATATTTGCTGGGAGACAATTTGGCATTAAAAGTATAGCCAGTATGCTTAAAAATATCAAACTAACTCCGATTATTCTCAAATTTTAACTATACTTTATTTAACTCATTTGTGACCTAGAAACAAGTTATCCATACTTGTTTCCCTCAACTTAGCAATTTATGCTACTATTTGAGTCATTTTAAGCTACTTTTTAACTTCTATATTGTAGCAAAGTGCCTAAACTGACTCAGTTTGTCACAAAACTGAACTAACATGTTAGGCAAGTACTAGGTTACCTCTGTGACCATTTACAAGCCTAACATGTTTCTCGGGATGTTACATTTCTCCCTTCCTTTTAAAATTTTGTCCTCAAAATTTCTTTTCTCTTACTATAGCTCTAGGCAATCTTACTTTATATGGGACTCCAACTCCTAAAAGGCTTATTCGGTGCCAACTTCATCCTTTACTAACCTCTGGCAAAAAGGCACCTATTCTGCTATGTTCTTTTTCCTTCTAGGCTACCAAACATTATCTGAAGATCTCAGTACATCTTAGTAACCTCTAGATGGATGGTATACTTTCTCTTGTGAGTTTCCTCTAGAATCCCTTCTGATTTATTGACTTTCTTAGAACACAAAGTCTGTCTCTAAACTTCGTTATTCCATCTATTGTCATAACAAATCCTTATTGGGTTTCTAAGAAGATCTACTCACTACTATCCTTTAGAGTTTCATTCTCTTTTCGAGCTTCTAAAATCTGAGTCCTTAAGCCCTTTACTATGTCCACCTTGCTCACTGTAAGACTACGTGGCATAATAATCATCGCAAGACTCAAATTCTCAAATCTCTTAAGAAATTCACTCTCTTTGACTATTATACATGACACTTGTAGGAATTTCCTACTTAGTGCATCGACCATTGTATTGGCCTTATCTGTATGATATTATAACTCAAAGTTATGATCCTTTCACCATAACTAAGTTCTGCTTAGCATTCCATCCATCATCTTTGTCTCTTGTTCAACTCTTTCTGACCAAACAAAATGTTGCCAACTCGTAAGATCACCGAACATCTTAAACCATCTACTAGCTTAACTCGTACCATACCTATAAAGAGTTTTGCTTTTCTTTTAGGTGGTACTCATTCATCTTTCTAGGAATTTATTCTAGATGTCTTCTTATCACAGATATATTCCCTAAAACTTGCTCAACTTCCACATACTAGGAGAAAAGAAAAACATATCCTTAAATCTCCTCTATTTAGAAGTTGTTTACTTGTTTAGCTCTTAAAACATAGACTCTAAAGAAATAGGCACAAAAGAATCATCAAATGTAAACCTCAAAGTTTTATCTGATCAATTCAAAACCATGTATAATCTAACGTCTAAGTTAAGAAGAGATAAACTGATAAGATTCACAAAGGAAATCTTACCTTCTATCTTTACACAACAATCCAAACTTGCTAAGGAAGTTGTGATTAGCTTTCCTATTGGAGTAGATAAGGACAAAACATGGGAAAACTCAACATAGGTAAATCTAATCTCTTTATATACTCGTATAAAATCATGAAGTGGGGATACTCCTGAATCATACATTATAACTTAAAGATCATCATTAACCATATCTTTATCTCATGAAATCAGGAGTCTGAGTTTCCTACTTACTACTTAGAGTATAAACTCTTACTTGAACTTAAACTTTAAGATTAGGCACTGCTCCCAACTTCTACATACACTAATTTAAAAGTGTTCTGGTCAGCCACAAGTAATACATACTATTTGGCTAACTAAAATTAGGTTTACCCCATGATATCTACCATGTCTAACATACTTTGGTCCTTTCACTTTTTAATGTAGCGGTCATCCACTACTTCTAGGGTGTCGTCACATCTACTAAGATATTGTATGGCATTAGTACAAAAATTCAATTTCCACCTTCGGTCTGCAGCCCTTCCTAGGATTCGAATCCGTGACCAAGCCTTTTGTTTCCCTTAAAGGAAATGCCTCTCACCAGTTGAGCTGCAGCTCAACTGGTTTTTATCTTGAACATAACTAGGTCTAGAAGCATACTTCTTATACCTATTATCTTCTCTCTTCCTCTTGTGGAAACCTTGTAACTTTTGTTCCACTTAAGGCTAACTACAGGGACCCTCAACTATTCTCTTGAATAGCACTAACAACACCACTCTCTTTATTCTATAAGTATCTAACGATACCATAACTCATGTAGAAAAGAATTAGAAACTTAACTTCACTTATTCATGATTTTACTTTGAGTATTATGAAGAACTCAATACTATCCATCCTTCGTCAGTCTTCAGCAACAAAGAATGGTGAATATAGAAAAACGATCACTACAATCCCTTAACTCAAAGTTCTATGGGTTGAAGTTTGATTCTGTAACTTGCTCTGTACTTGTCTTTTTCTTCTCTGAACTTAACCATTTACTGGCACACTAACACGCTGCCTTATTCAGGTCTTGAGAACTCTATCTCCTTAACATTCTATTGATAAAAACTCTACCTCCTTTCTAACATATAGGAGGTAACCAAAACTCTCAGATCATCTTAACAAACCTCAACTGTAGAGATTTCCTCCATTTTCTTAAGCCACTTCACCTACTCCAAATGGGTCATACTTTCCTTTACTGGATGTAAGATTTGGCTTTTCTAAACTTTGAGAGATTGTGGGGAGTTTCGGTCTTTAACTACCACTACTCCATACACTGACTATATTAGTGGTACTAGCTGCTGAGATGAAATCATTTTCATTCCTTCTAAAATTCTGCTTACGATAACAATTTGCTTCCTCCTAGTAGTTGCTATCTCTCAGAACACTTCAACAATAATAACTGATCTTTCACTAGAAGAGTTCCCATTACTCATAACTCACCTCGGTGAAGTAATGGTTCCCTATAAACACTACGTGTGACAGTAACCATTAACATTCCAACTTAAAGCTTGTCATGCAATCCTATCAACACATCTTATATATGTGACAAGAAATGCATAACACTTAGTGGAAAACTCTAAATTGGCATAAGCCTAGTCAGTCTATACCCCGGCTCACAGGATGAACTGCTCTGATACCATAATGTAACATCCTAATATCTGTACCCTAGTACATCTGACATATACCTGGATAAATAGTATTAGATATGCTACTTCTAACCTAATCATCAATCAATCCATAACATTTAAACCAATCATTATTGAGAGGCATATCTAAAAGTCATATACAAATATACAACCTTTACATTCTCAAAGCAATTATAAAATAATACATAAGCTTTGAATTAAAAATATAAAACTAAACTCTTCTACTTCTTCATATTCTTATCCTCTTGTAGGATCTTGAATTGCTAACCATGAAACATAACGGGGTAAGAATATAAAATTCTCAGTAAGAACATATATCTTATGGTATTAAAACAAAATATATACAAAGATATATTTCTAAATTAAAATTTGTATATGTAACTTAATTATACTTAGGAATTTATTCCGTCATTTGACATTAAGCGTACTTATCCGTAGCTTGACCTAGGATATGTTCATCCTTAGTCTGGCATATAATATAATAATTATCATCCATGCATAGGATTTCTCATCCATAGCCTAGCATAGGATATACTAATCCACAGCCTGGCATGAGATTTCTTATCCACAGCCTAGCGTAGGATATACTGATCCATAGCCCGGCATAGGACTTAACATCCTTGGCCTAGCCTTGGAAAACTAGTCCTTTCATGAAATATTCTGGTGTCACCACTTTACTAGGCTTGCCCGGCAATGTTCACTACTTAGATAATTATTCCTTTTATAAAATATTCTGGTGTCACTACTTTACTAGGCTTTCCCGACAATGTCCATAAGAGAGCCAATTCTTACTAGGGTTCAACATTATTGCATAAGGGATCCAATTTACTAAAGTTTAACTTTATTGCATAAGGGATCCAATTCTTTCTAGGGTTTAACCCATAGGAGAGCCACTTACTAGGTTCAATCTATAGGGGAGCCACTTGCTAGGTTCAACCCATAGGGGAACCATCTCGTGCAAACTAGGTCCTATGGCACTCAAATATTGCCAATTAAGTCATATGGTGCTCAATTACTGCCAACTAAGCCTTATAACACTCAACTATTGTCAACTATGCCTTATGGCACTCAACTCTAACTATTAAAAGAGTTACTAGTATTTATAAGGCTCAAACCATACCCAAAACACCTCAAATCTTGTCTAAAAAGGCTTATTTTCAAGATTGCACCAAACATGCATCATCACCTCAAAGTTATGTGACATTTTGCAGAGGCCAAAATAGGACATTCTCTGATTTACTCGTTTCTGACCTGACTTTAAATTGAAACTGGGAATAAACTACATGTGAAAAAATTCTGAAATTTTTACCACATGAAGTCTCATGTCTTAGCTTTCAAATGGTACTAGTTTCATGTCCATACGACATCGGGGCAAGAAATTATGTAATCTGGTTTACTGACTGCCATAATGCTTTTTTCTACAGAATCTGCCTTGGAATCAAACAAAAACTGGTACTGATTGGCTTGCTCAAAAATTCTAAAATTTTTACCACATGAGGCCTTATGTCTTAGCTTTCAAATGGCACTAGAATCAAGTGATTCTGATATCTACAGCTCGAGTTATGCAACAAATATCACAGGCTGTCAGGATGCCATGTTCTGTTTCTGATTCTTTAAAACAACATAACCGATTATGAGCTCTTCATAATTGGTTATTCATCAACTCAAAACCGAAAATACTAGTTGAACAAGCTCCATAACCGATTATTAACTCATGGTAATCGGTTATATGGTGGTTTTCTACAGAAAAACACAATTTTTCACCTTATTATGCCATAATCAACCAAGTTCTCACTCAAGGTCAATTCTTTGATGATTTCTATCATATTTTAAGGTCTCTCATCATGTTGTAACTTATATACAACTTCTTAACTCTCATAAACATAGATTTAAAGAATCAATCCTTCACTTGGAAATCCATTCTCAAATTCACCACTCAAGTGAAATCAATGGATTCTAAGGCATCAAAACTAATAACCATGCATTAAACAAGCTAAACTCAAGCTTTATCTAGGGCTCATAGAGCTCTAAACTTCCTTAAACTATGTTGATTGGGACACTAACTATAATTACATAGCTTTACTGGGGTTATTCTTAACCCAAAGGATGGAAAATTCTATTTTTCCATTGATCATAACCGATGACTCATGTATGGTAATCGATTAGAACCTTTCTTTTCTGTTTTAAGAGGTGTTCCTAACCGATTAAGCCTCTCAGCTAATCAGTTAGGCCTTTCTTTAATCTATTTTGGATCTCTTTATAATCGGTTAGGTGAATGTCCTAACCGATTATTGGTGAAGTCAGAGACTCACCATTAGCTTTGATAAGTGGTTATACACATTGCCTTATTGGTTAGGATACTTCCTCATGTAATCCTATGTCTCAGCCAAAACAAATAACTGGTTAGGAGCCTCCCTAACCGATTATACAATCTGGTTTGCACTAGAAAATAGGGCAACACATAGCTCCCTCTCATGCCCATCTCATTCTTTTCCTTAAACTCATGGTTTCCACGTGATTGACAACTCTAATCATGTTCTCTAACATGTTTTAATCATCAAAACACTAACTCAAAACCATTTAAACTAGGTTATGAACAAAATTTAATCATCCACAACCCCTCACTCAACCATAAAATTCAAAGATGAAATTGGTGAGTAAAAAACTCCCCTACCTCTTGAAGACTCTTGATCTTGAAGCCTTGAACTTGATCCTTGAGCTTTGTTCCTTGGATTTTCTCCTCTCCTTCTTCCTTCTTCCTTTCTTCCCCTTTCTCCCTTCTCTCTTTTCTCTCTTTTCTTCCTTTCTTTTCTGTTTTCTGAAGGGAACTTCGTGAGAGGAAGAGAAAATGAGAGATAGGGACATATAGGAAATTTAGAGAAAAGTCTAACTTAAGTTTCTATGTTGAAACTTATATCTGCTAAGGACACTTGAATTATACTAATTCAAGTTTTTCAACTTCCAACAACTTTAGAATAAATCTTGGGATTCATCTAAATTGTTGTTTCACCTTTATTCTATTTTTCCATATCTGCTGGGAGTCAAGCTGACATTAAAAGCACAACCAATATGCTTAAAAATACCAAACTAACTCCGATTATTCTCAAATTTTAACTGTACTTTATTTAGCTCACTTGTGACCTAGAAATAAGTTATCCATACTTGTTTCCCTCAACTTAGCAATTTATGCTACTATTTGAGTCATTTTAAATTACTCTTCAACTTCTGTATTGCAGCAAAGTGCCTAAACTGACTCAGTTTGTCACAAAATTGAACTAACATGTTAATAAAGTACTAGGTTACCTCTGTGACTATTTACAAGCCTAACATGTTTCTCGGGATGTTACAGATAACGCCAAACACTTTGGTATTTTTCACATGGAAGCGCTATCCACGTTAACGCTATCTGTGTGGATAAAAAATGTCACGCTTTAGGCTATTACTGCTACTACTTACGCACTATCTCAGCCATTACCTACATCTTACCCACCATATCCATGTTATCCACCACATATAGGCTACCCGCCATCTACAGGATACCTACTACCATCATTTTCATACCCACCATATATGGGTTACCCACCACCATCATTTTCATACCCACCATATGTGGGTTATCTACCATATCCAAACTCATCATAGCTATGACCTTCTTCTGATCTCTCTCGCAGACTATCACATTCTAACTCTGACCCTTCTCATTGATATGGTTATTACACTTGGATTAAATTATATACCTTTAATTACATTTGCTTAATTTGAGATGACTATATATATATATATATATATATATATATATATATATATATATATATATATACACACAAATGTTTCTGTTATGCATCCTATAGATTCTCTGTTGATTTGGAAATCTAAATATATATGGATATGTTTCATTAAACATGATGAAGTACTTTTGGGTACGTCCAATTTTTAGGAGAAATTCTGTCAAATTTTTCATAGAATCGAAATGTTTGAAAAAAAGTAAGTGGCATACAATAATAACGCTAACGCATCAGGCATTAATACATCTATAACTCCAATGCGTCTGACGCTATTATGTTAAAAATGCTTGCAGCTGACATTTTTTATTGTTTTCTACCCATGCAGATAACGCCAATGTAGATGGCGCTTCCACATGGATAACGTCTTCTATCCATGCAGATAATGCCCATGTAGATGGCGCTTCCACGTGGATAACGTCAAAGCATTTGGCGTTATCCATGTGGAAGTGCCAAAGTGGATGACGTTATCTTTATGATAGAGCCATCTATGTTGACACTATTTGCGTGGATAGAAAAATAATAAAAATGTCACGTTGGACAAAAGGGTGACATTTTAGTATATAGTTCCAAAATAGTGACATTTTGGTAAATAGTTTTGCCATCAATGACAGTTTGGTCAAAAGGCCATGTTATACATGTGTTGGGTCGGGACCTTTCCCATCTAGAGCTGTCAAAATAGGTTGAGTCCAATAGGTCAATCTAAATAACCCAATAAAAAGTGCAAGTTGAACTAAAAAAATTTAAGCTCAAACTTAATTTAACCCGGCTCGATCTAGTCTGACTCAAAATCGGGCTGACTCGTTGGCCCAAATTTTAATTATTTTCTTAGTTTAAAAATGTACACCTAAAAGGATACTACTTTTTTTTTTTACTTGAAATATTAAAACTCAATTAAAAATTAGACTAATTATCTAATTTATTTTTTTATTTTTGTACAAAGGAGGGACCAAAATCCCTAAGAAGCAACTACAATTCTAGGAAAAGAAACACCAACCATATACTCAAGGAGAATCTCGCGACAACCTTGAGGAGGAACTTCTAAAACATGAAACCCCACATCAAACTCATCAGAGTAATTTGCTAACCAATCCGTCACACGATTACCTTCCCTAAAAACATGAGAAATCCTAATAATAAGTAACCTAATTTTCTTATTTTTTTACTTTTAAATTTTTTTAAAGATTAAATTAATTTTTTTAAAAAAAATAATTGTTAGGTTGTTGGGCCGACTTGCCCAACCCACAACAGGTTGGACTGGACTAACATTTTCCTAACCCAAAACATACTTGGCCAAATTTAACCTGGCACGATAAAAAAATAAGATATATAGATTAATGTACACCATTTTTTTTCTAGCTCTACTCCCATCAAAGCAAGAATATTTTTCAAAAATGTTTGGTACTCACTGTTTATTTTACACCATTTTTATATCAGTAAATTTTCTTAATAATAACCCAATTATTTGTAAATAAGATATATAGATTAGTTGAACCAAATACATATATTAGATAATGGACTAATACCATGTGTTTCAGCTCATGTTTTGAATATTGATTAATTGGAAAATGTAAGAATAGTGTATTCTTTTCTTCTTGTCAAAGTATCTCTACACATTTTGAGTGTAAAATTAATTCTATTGGGCACACTGAGCTGCCTTACCTAATGCGTACAATGCAGAAACTCTTCAGTCAGTTAAGTCAAGCTTGTTTACCACTTGAACCTCAATAATTCGTTTAGAGTGATTAAGTATGAATAAAATTCTTGATGAACCATGTTGAATATTGGTTAATTGAAAAGTATAAGAATGGTGTAGAATTTTTGGTATGCAAATAACGACTGAAGAGAAATTTTTAGTTGCTCTTGGAAAAATAGATTTCTTTTATTCTATATCATTAAATGTGTGATACATCAATTTTGTGAGTTATCATTGTCTCATACTTTATTTACTTTTTTAATATTACAACTGACATGACACACATTTAATAATACAGAAAAAGAGATTTTTCATTATACTGAAGCACTTAAAAATCTCTCCAAAGTTGAATATTTTAAGTTCCACTCTCAACCATTGGAAAATTTTTATACATTCATTAATTAGCAGCCCACCGATACAAGTTACTCTAAAAGGGACATGCCCTAGACTTAATTTCCCTAAATTCTTTCTTTATATGGAGAATATGAGATTTCATTATACTGTCTCAGTCCTAGGACCCATCACAAGAGTTTACCAGTTGAGCTGACACATTACTAGGTCCTTATTTATACAGTTACTTCTCTTGGTGTCCATTGGGCTTACACTGAGTCAACTTGCAATCCTCCAGCTAGCAGCAACAGGGAAAAAAAAAAGGAAGAAACACACTAGACTCCCTACATATATAGAGGCAAAAAAATTAGGCACTCGATCTCACGTTCTCATAAAAAATAAAGAAGAACACGGCTTAGTATCAAGGATTAAGTCACAACACATAAAGTAGAGCCATTTGTTTCAAGTAATCAAAACATGAAGGTGAGATCTCATATCACACATACAAATTATTGATTGCATTGCATATATATGATGAATCAAGAAATTGTTGTGTTCCAGAAATAAGAAAAGGTTCTTGTTCCGTTTTATTCAATGTGTAACATCTTAATTTTAGAAGTCATTATTATCTTCTATTTTAATAATATTTTTAATATTGATTATAACTGAAGTAGCATACGTTAAATAGTAGTGCGTAAGTACTTTTTGTTGCTACAAAAAGTATCTAAGAATTTCTTAAGATGAATTATTCCCTTTTTGTTTGGGTTTTATAAGTGTACATCAGATCACGGAGTAATATATGTCAAACTATCTATTTCTGCAGCAAAAAATAGTCATAAAGATGCAAATGGATTGTGACAAATGCAGGAGGAAGGCTCTCAAGATTGCTGCTCTGGAAAAAGGTGCACCACACACACACACTTACACATTACGTACGCATGCAATGATATACCAAGTAATGATTGATTTTGGTACTAACTGAGTTTGTGATGATCACCGAAACATGCATGCAGGTGTGAGCTCAGTGGCATTGGAAGGGGAAGAGAGAGACCGACTGGTGATGACTGGAGAAGTGGATGCGGTGTGCTTGGCTCGTGTGCTGAGGAAGAAGTTCCGGAGTGTCACCCTTGTCAGTGTAGAAGAAGTGAAGAAAAAGAAAGCTGATAAATGCAAAACTGAAAACGAAGTGTGTTTTTATACCCCGTACTGTCCTCCTCCATCTTGTGGTCCTCCTCCCACTTACTACCCGGTTTATGATCCATATGCCAGTAATTGCTCCATCATGTGAGTGAAGTGTGACACACCATGAAATCAAAGAGTGTACAATAGCAAATTTGCAACCATACATGGTTATGTAATTCTATTATCTTTTGTTATCTCTCTTCTCACACGCAAACTCATTATTCAGTTTGGCTCTACCTTTTACATTTAATGTTAATTTTCGGAGTTTCTTCTTATAATTACCTTCTTATTCTATACATGAGTCTATATATCTTCATCGATAAATTTTTAAGTACTCTAAAAGTAAGAGATTTGTCTTATTCTATATCATTCAATATGTATCATATCAACTATATCATTAAAAAATATAATTAAAGTAAAAAAAATAATGTCTACAAAACTAATGTGATACATTATATTGTACAGAGCAAAAGCACCATAGAATTTCTCATCTTCATCTCCTTTTAACTTCAATTCTCAAACCATTAATAGTGCAAACGGATAAATTAATCAAGGAAAATGCATGAGTCACTATGTATATTTATTACTTGCACTTTCATTCTTTCACCTTTAATCTGAACTTAAACTTTTATTCTGGACCGTGGTCCGAGATACCGCTCTTAAGGGTTAATTCGGCAGATATACGCTACTGGGGACAGGAATTAAACTGTACTTCTCACCAACCAAACACTCCACAGTTGACCGATCCACCTATGGTGACTTTTAATGACTATTGGTTGGCCACTAATACGATAGTCCGAGATTCAAGGGATCCGCACGGACGATCGTAAGGCACCTTCCGTTAGGGATCGAACGATCGTGGAGAGCTGCACACCCTTCTTCTTCTATCTCTCGCATGCCTCGCATTTGCTACGAAGAAACTATACACATATACTATAAGTATCATGAAACACCACTCTAATAAGGTAACTATCATTTACACGGTGTATATCCTCTTAGTATCTTGTCTGACTAGAACGTTAGAGTCCTTTTGCAGGTACTCAACCCCCTTGTTCGGGACTTTTGGTGGCAACAACCGCATTTCACGTATCTTAGTGCTGGAACAACTTTCATTATATTCCAACCAATTAAACTGTGTTTTCCAAATTAATGAATTTGCATAAGTCATCAAATATATAATTTTTCAGTTGCTGATTCTTCTTCTATTTTTGAGAGAATTGTGTGTGTTGCTTATTTAGTTACATGTGTCGTCTCTAGTTGCTTCGAGTATTTCACTAGTGCTGGAGTTATATTATATATATATACTCTTTTGTCTTTATTTTAAATGTCGTTTTGGTGAAAAAAATTAGTTCATTATAAGTGATATTTTTACATATTAATAAATTATTAATTATTATTTTTTCATATTTACTCCTATAATTTAAAGTCTCAAAACTCTTAAGTTATAATTACTTATAAAAATTAGATGAACAAAATAAAGTAGAGTAATTAATTACTAAAAATTGAATAAGGCATGTTTCTTAATTCATGCCCTACACCTAAACGACACTGAAATGAAAGTAGGCTTATGAGAAAGATCAACATCTACTCTGTCGTCAATTGGGATTTGTGAAAAGAAGCATGAGCTATCTGTTTTGTGGCAAAAAACATCTTGATTAATTCATAAAATGGTAAATTATATATTTTGTCATTTGTTTAAAAATAATATAATATTGAAATAAATTACCTCGCAATTGCAATATTATATAACTTTATGCGAACCACACCAAGCTACTCGTTACCCATATATACTTCAACTTGACTATTACATTATAACAAGAGGGTTGAACTTGACTATAAAATTATGGTTTCCTCCAACTTGTGGATATTGTGGACAATGCAAATTGTTGGTTGCTCTTGCTTGAGGCTTAAACCTTGACACTGGGTGGAAATTTTCAGACCAGGGTCACCACCATCAAAACGCTATTTTCAGTGTCCATTTATGACTAATTTAATTTCCACTTAGTTGTAGTTTAAACTTGCCACAGCTTAACACAGGGTAGAGTTGATTTATTTTGAATATGATGATGGTCAAAACCGGTTATATTCACTTCATGTGTTTCCAATGGCTCTTACCTTAAATATATTCATCTCCTTTGCCCTTTGGTAAAAAATATATATATTCTCTATTTATATTTACATAGACTTGGACAATGTCAACCCTTTACCAATTATATATATTTGAATTATTCCACTCAACTGTTGGCGGATATTAGAAAAATGTTAGTTTGGGGGCTATAAGAACGAAAGAGATGAGATCTAGTAAGGGAATGGGGGTACCGCTGATATTAGAAAGTGCTGTGTCTACATCTGTTTTCATCATGTCGGTTTTCGTCCTTTACGTGAGGCCATTGTAACGAAACTTTTCTTTATAATAATCAATTAAGATGTCAACTGTGTCTTAGTTTAAATGGAAGCATAAGATATACATTCATGTACGGATGATCTCGACGTGCTGAGAAAAACAAAATAAATGATTAGCAAAAGAAAAATCTTATCTAAGAAACAATATGTTCGTCACTTATTAATTTCTTTTTCTTGTTTTTCTAGGTGCCATGATATCGCTTTCGGCGGCTGTTCCATGGCATTAATCTAACTAATTTGATACTGTTTCTTTCATATATATTAATCGGTCACCATGTGAGTGAAATATTGAAATACCTTCCCATAATTGTATCCACCAGAGAAATAAAAATAGAAAAACTACCTTATATCATAAGCAATTCATATATAATTGTAATTTTCTACCTGAGCATGTGCTCCAAGAACTTCATGTCAATTCTACACCAAAGAATATAATCGCGCAAGGTTTGTCATAATGATAACGACTTTACTCCTAAGTGGTTAGGTGACGAGTCTCACTACCCTAAGTACTTGATATTTTTTCAGCTATCTTCTAATTAACTATCATTAATTTGACTGTCTAAGAGTGCGAGCTTATGCTCCTGAGCCCATTGACATTAGATTTGCAGGAATAAGGATGGTAAAAAAAAATGGGAGCAAATAACAACTTTAGAGGAAAAAAATGACTATTTATTCTTTGAGAATGCCTATTCCATCAAATAATAAAGTCTCTATTGTGTAAACCAAAAAAAAAAAAGTGGCTATTTTCTCTAAAAATGAATGAAACCTACATCTAGTTTATTTCACAAATACACACACACAGAGATGAGGCATGTATAGCGTAGATTACTAAGTTTTTACACTCCTCAACTTCTGTTAAAAAAAAGCATTACAACATTATTTGATTAAATTAAAAATATTTTATGAATAACTTTTTTTAAATATCATTATGTATCTGTTATCTATCCATAAACACATGTATCAAAAGTTTTCACAAACTATATTAATAGTTTTGAATAATCTCCAAACCTCTTAAAAACATTACTGTAAAAATGAAGGGGAAAAACACATTAAAAATATAATGTGGATAAGTAATTAAGCCACCATCAAAATACAAAATACTCTAATTTAACAGATAAAATAGATTATTAAGTGTGTGTTTGGTTCAATTCGTAAAAATTTTGATTATTTTAATAATCGATTATATATAAATTAATTTTATATTTAGATATATTAATTAAAAAATAATTTTAAAATAATCTATTTCGTTTAGATAATATAAAAAAATTATTTTTATGCATTAAATTATAAAAAGATGTATAAAATAATTAAAAATTTATTTGATTAAAAATAAAATAATATTTACATATCAAAAAATTTATAGAATAATTTATAATTTAAAATCATAAATTTTACCTTTCAAACTTACAAAAAAATTGTTATAATATATTAAATTTTATGTAAAAAATAAAATTATCAAATATGTTATAGATAGTCCAATAACTTTTTTCAAGAAAAAAACAAAAAAAAAAAAATTGTTGAGAAGCTGAAACAAACATACATTAAGTCTGACACTAAAGCTCTCTAAATTTTTGTCCAATTTCTTGTATCCAATCATGTGACTTCATTTATGCATTATTAAGTCATCCCTCGATCCTCATGTAAATAATAATAATAATAATTTAAAGAAATGAATTTATATAATCAACCTATTTCAAGCTCAAGTGATTTGTATTTTATGTTTTTGGTTTTAGCGGTTGGTACGTATACCCTCCCGATAGGGACAAAGGAGGAGGAGCTCGTGAACCTCTGGTCTCTGGATATGTAACATATTATTATTTCCAACAATTAAATATAACCATGTCAAGTACTGTTATCTGAAACATATAGTTGAATAATAATATTCACACTATCAATTCTTAATCGTACAAAAATGGGTCATTATTCAATTTTATCCCTGTACTCCAGCATAAAAAGTTTTTTCCTCGAACATAGAGGAATCTGAGTTCGCAACCAAAAGACAAGAAGCAACCAGTTGTTGTGGCTTGAATTTTGAGGCCATTCACAATTTCATACTATCTTTTGGACTTATTCAGTATTTTTTTTCCCATATAATTAATTGTTTGCTACAAATCATAACCTCTCCTAATCTAGATAGAGTCGTATACAGCTATAGATCAAAAAAAGATATATATACGTATTATCTTTTACTTCTAGCAGTCGGGGCTCATAAAGCGTTTAATAATAAATAGAGTTATTAAAATAGATTAAATTTAACAAGTCAACTCACATAGTCTAACTACAAATGTAAATTTAATTAAAAAAATTTAAACTCAAATTTAATTTAGTTTAATATGGCCCAGTTCAATTTAGTCTTATTTAAAATTGAGTTAGTGCACTTTAGGTCAAAATGACTTGTTGACCCAAATTTTAATTATAGTTCTAGTTAATAATGTACACTTAAAATAATATTATCATTTTTTTACTTGAAACATTAAAATATAATTAAAAATTAAACTAGTTATCAATTTATTTGTCATTGCTTTAAAATTAAGTAACTCAAATATCTTATTTTTCACTTATTTAATTTTTTAAATACTATATTTACTTTTTAGATAACAATAAAAGAATTGTTAGGTAGGTGGATCGACTCCCTCAACCTACAACTCACAACAGATTAGTTGTGCTAATAAAATGTTAGTTTAAAACATACTTAACTCGACTTGACTTGACCCAAAAATGGTTCGACTCGATCTGATCGGACTAACTCATTTTGTCAGCTCTAATTAATAAGTGTGTAACTTAATTTCTTTAAAGTTTCTCAGAACCATATCAAACTTAACAGACTATACCTACTAAAAGTACCATAAGTAAGGACGTTAAGCTTATGGAATCCTAAGGAGTGCGCAATATTACAACCTTTTACAGATTATTTAGTTTCTTACCTAGCTATTGGTTACTCCCAGGGGTGTTCAAGGGATATGGGATTAACCTCACCCGAACTCGACTCGATATATTGATTGAATCATTTCTTTGAATCCGGACTCGACCCGATCATTGTCTAACAAATAATCGAACCAAGACATGGTTGACTCGATTTTTATATAAAATGCACAATACTAAATATTATGCATAACTAAATCATAAAATATAGAAGTATAAACTAATACTAATAGATATTTTATAATAAATATTATTAAACAAATTATATATGTTAAGAAATATTAGGTTATTTTGTTTTATTATTTATTAAGGGTAGAATAGTATTTTTCTTTCCCTGTTTAGCCTATATATAGTCTCTTTGTATTTAGGTTAAATTATCTTTTGGTATTCAATTACATTATGTAGTCTTCATGAATCCCTAGGCTTCTCTTTACAAATGTTTCTCTTTATTTTTTTGGATTCTTTAACATGATATCAAAGAAAGCTATGAGACGAAGCATAATCTCAAACACAGCTTTCGCGCATCCAACTTCGTAGTGAGTTGGCTGGGGGTTATTCTTCATCTTTTTCTTCATTTTTAGCTTCTATTCATTGTCTTTCTGAGTCATCTGCCTATAAAGAGGCTGTTCTTGATCCTCTTTGGCAACAAGTTATAGATGAGGAACTTTCTGCTTTGCATAAGACAAGTACTTGGGAATTGGTAAAACTACATCCTGGTAAGAGTGTTGTTGGTTGTCGTTGGGTGTATAAAATCAAGACTAAGCGATACAAAGTTAGGTTGGTTGCAAAAGGCTACTCTCAACAGTATGGTATGGATTATGAGGAGACATTTGCTCCTGTTACAAAAATGACTACTATTCGTACTCTTATTACAGTAGCTTTGGTTCGTGAGTGACATATCTCTCAACTTGATGTTAAAAATGCTTTCTTGAATGGAGATCTTCAAGAAGACGTTTATATGGCGCCCCTTCCTGGTGTTTCACATGATTTTAGGTATGTTTGCAAGTTCAAGAAAATGTTATATGGTCTCAAACAAGTACCTCGTGCTTGGTTTGAGAAATTTTCTGTTGTGATCTCTTCTCTTGGATTTGCTTTTAGTAGTCATGATTCTACTCTTTTTGTTAAGTGCACTGATGCAGGTCGTATCATTTTGTCTTTATATGTTGATGACATGATTATTACTGGTGATGATATTGATGGTATTTTAGTTTTGAAGACAGAGTTAGCTCGATAATTTAAAATGAAGGATTTGAGTTCTCTACGATATTTCTTAGGTATTGAGGTAGCCTACTCACTTAGAGGTTATCTTTTTTTTCAATCGAAATATGTTGCAGATATTCTTGAGCGAGCTACACTTACTGATAATAAGACTATTGATACTCCCATTGAGGTTAACACAAAGTATTCTTCTTCTAATGGCTTACCTTTGTCAGATCCTACTTTATACCGTACTATTGTTGGGAGCTTGGTATACTTTACTATTACTCATCCAGATATTACATATGATGTTCATGTTATTAGTCAGTTTGTTACTTCTCCTATTATAATTCATTAGGCAATTGTTCTTCGTATTTTGTGGTATCTTCGGGGTACAGTCTTTCAGAGTCTTTTACTTCCATCCACCTCTTCCTTGGAGCTGCTTGCATACTCTGATGTTGATCATAGCAATGATCCCACAGATCGTAAGTCTGTTACTGGTTTCTATATCTTTTTGGGTGACTTTTTTTATTTCTTGGAAGAGCAAGAAACAATCATTGTTTCTCAATCTTCAACCGAAGCAGAATATCATGCTATGACATCTACTACCAAAGAGATTGTTTGGTTGCGTTGGTTACTTGCATATATGGAAGTTTCTATTTCTCATCTCACTCTTATGTATTGTAACAATCGAGTTCTATTCAGATTGCTCACAACTAGTTTTTCATGAATGAACTAAGTACATTGAGATCGATTGTCACTTTACTCATCATCATCTCAAGCATGACACCATTACATTGCCCTTTGTTTCTTCTTCTTTGCAGATTGCAAATTTCTTTATCAAGTCGCATTTTGTTTCCCATTTTCGTTTTCTAGTTGGCAAACTCGCGATGCTTGTAGCTGACGCATCGTAAGTTTGAGGAGAGATGTTAAGAAATATTGAATTTTTTGTTTTATTATTTATTAAGGGTAGAATAGTATTTTCTTTTCCCTGTTTAGCTTATATATAGTCTCTTTGTATTTAGGTTAAATTATCTTTTAGTATTCAATTACATTATACAGTCTTCATAAATCCCTAGCCTCATATTTATAAATGCTTTTGTATTTCTCTTTATTTCTTTGGATTCTTTAACAATATTAATACAAAATTATTATCATGTTATGCAAAATATATTAATTTATGTCTAAAAATCTTATAATTTAACACTAATTTGTAAATAAATATATAATTTTTAAGTATTATGTTATATCGGCCCGAACCAAGCCAATCAAAGTATGATCCAAACTCGACTCCAAAAACACACCAAGTCAAATTTTAAAAACACGAATCTAACCCAATTAACTTCATATTAAAACTTGAAACGAATTGTTAAGTCAGGACGGATCATGAACACCCCTACTTACTCATATAGTTTAAGACCTATATATTGTATTGATTTGAAACGAAAACTTCAGATCCATATAGAAGATATATGTTGATATAACTAATTCCACATTAACTTTTTTCTTGTCAACTTTAATTTGCTTCACCGTGGTCTTTAATTGATTTAGTTCATTCAAGTCAATTGCATTGACTGATTTATGTGTCTCTTAATTTTTAAAAGAAATTTTCTTCATTACAAATTATAAGTGCCATAAAAACCTTTTTAAAAAAAGGATTTAATAGACAAAACAAATCAAATAACATCAAACACAAATGATATGTATTTTATTTTATATGGTTTATTGATTATTGATAATTAGTTAGGGTAGGGGATGAGTATCTTAGTAAAAAGATTGAACTTGTCAGATGACATCGTACCCTAATCTTAAATATTGAGGTAGATGCCAATTAATATCTAAGCATGCCGGCTACGAGCTAATTCATGAGGATTGTTTTATTTGTAAAAAGATGTGCTTTCTGTTTTGTCTATTCGAGATCAGACTTTAAGTTAGCATATAGGAAAATTAGTTATTTTAAATATTTCAGGTTGACGTGGAGACTATTAAAAGAAAAATATTAATTTCATCATATTTTTTTTTTCATATCATATGTTTTATTATTTTGTTATGATTATAATTAAGTGAGAGAAAATAATAAAAAAAATAATGTAATTAATAATATAAAAAATGATATAAAATAAAAATATAATAAAAAAATCAAAATTACTATTAAAATCATTCGATGAGAAAATCTTAATTTCAATTAACGTGAAAGTTAATTAACATTATCCTTATCATACAAAGAAGAAAGAAATTCATTACGTTAAAAAAATAAAATTTGACTCAAATTATTTTTTTTAATTTTTTCTAATCTCTTTAATTACTTTTAATACGTTCATTAATTTAATTAAGTGATATTAGAAGTAACAAATTAATGATGATTAAATGAATTAGAGAAAAGGGTTGAAGGAAATAGTTGAGGTTAAGTTTTGTTTTGTTAAAAAATAAGAGATTTCTCCAATACCCCAAATTTTTTTAAAGGTATCGATATTCTTAAGTTATATTCTAATAACAATTTATCATTTAGAAGGATTTATTGAATGACAAAACAAGTTAAGCTCATTAAATTGTAGAGAGAATTTAAAATGAATGATAAGAACTTTAAAATATAAAAATTGTGACTTTGTGAATCAATGAATGACAATGTAAAATAACTTTAAAACTGTTGTAGGTATTATCTTCTTGTGAAATAGGGAGGCTTCTTTTTTAAATGTAAAAAAATTTAAGTATGAGATTATATTTTTCTTAATAAATATATAGTTTATTTGCTATTTAAGTTATAAGCTTTCTTTAAAATTATATATTAATAGACTAATAAAAAATTACTACATAAACAGGGTATTGATACCTTTTACAAAATAAGATTACGGAATGAAGTCCTTAAAAAATATGGCATGTTGATCTAGTCTATACATGACAAATTCAAAATTATAGTACATAATAATAACTAGGAGTGGGGCAATCCCCAACCCCTCCTTTCATAACTAGGAGGCTTAAAACAAGCTCGGCATCTTCTAGCAACCGTAAGCCAAATAGGAAGAACTCAATCCCCATAATAGATGCAAGCAGTGCAGAGACCAGCAAAGGAGAACTTTGCTAAAAGAAGAGAGGCCATGGTGCTGGTGATCAAGGATAGGTTACGTAAGTGAGTTTGCTTGGATGACAACATGGCCGGAGAGAGTGAGATACCTCCAGGCCCAGTTTGATTAAGGCTTCCTCTTGTGTGTGTCTTTAGCAATAAATGAGTTTTTTTTTTTTTTAAAGTCATGTGCACATCACATTATGTAGTTGAATCTTTCTTCCGGTAATTCATGATGTGACCTTGGGTAGTATATCCCGTTCTATCTCTGTTTGGGAATTATATATTCTATTCATTTTAAATAATGAATTTCTATCTTTTAACAAAATAAAAATAAGGACGAGAAGATCTAAAACATTGTAAGCACGTTGATAAACACAAACCATATAATCATCTTACACATATTTAATTTGTTTTCATCAAAAATTCAATTTTAACTTTCAAGGTGAAACTCAACATATTTTTATTTATTTATTATGGGGGAGTTCTTGTAAAATTGGAAAAAATGAACAGATTTGTAATCAAAATCCATATCATAAAATATCACAATAAAAAACTATGGTCAATTCATATGTATTATTCATTTTCTCTTTCCTTTTTTTTATTATTGCACTTGTGTCACCACGTTACAGTCGATTGGATCAAATAAATTCAAGGAAGAGAAATTTTTAAATGTTCTTAAAGCCAAAAAAAAAATCTTCATTTGTATTATTTATTATGTAACACTTTAATTGTAATATTAAAAATATTATTACAATAAAAAAGAATGATGACTCACATAATTAAAATAATACACAATTAATAATACAAAGTAAGAGATTTTATTTGTTGCAAGAACAAGAACATGTATGAATTTCTCAACAAATAAATGCTTCATTCAAACTTCACCTTTTGACTGACCTTCGTCACTTGGAAAATGCCAAGAAATTCAACTTGATCAACGGTTATGTAGATATAAAGCTGTGTAAGATCTAACAAAAATTTCATTACAAAATCTTTATCACCATATATGTGACGTTACTACTTAATGCCCGCTAGTTGTCTGTCTTCATCTCTCACCGTTGAGTCTTATCTTATGACGACCCACTTAGGGCACGTGCCCTCAATTTGCTCTGTGATCTTTTTCAAAAATAATAAATTGGTCATATGCAATTCGTGAAACCATTCGTAGGAAATAGTTCTCTCCACGTTCTTTCTCTTTTTCTTTTTTTGGTGAGTTTTTTTTTTCTTTATATAAAGCAATCACATCATTTACTTTTTAGTTTTTCGACATTTTTTTTTCTTTCTCTAAGCATCCACGGGCCAGGATCTTTCTCCAATTCAAGCCCAAGAGCCCAACATGAGGATAAGAAAACTGGGTCATTTCCC
Source organism: Ormosia emarginata (assembly GCA_029884605.1). NCBI lineage: Eukaryota > Viridiplantae > Streptophyta > Magnoliopsida > Fabales > Fabaceae > Ormosia > Ormosia emarginata. Next base: position 13,139,915 of record JAQQTP010000072.1, read on the forward strand.
CAATCCACCCCTTTCTGCCGCTCCGAATCATTCTGTTCTCTAGCTAACATATCCCAGTAGAGGTGACAAAATAGGCTAACTAGTCTCATCCATCTCATCTTGCATTTAATCTGTAAAAATATAAAATAGGATAAATTAGTCTGTTTTGAAAAATAGATTGAAAGAGTCAACTCACTCTACTTTAGTACGGGTTGATGGGTTGACTTACATAAAAAAAAAAAATATAAGTGAGTTGATTAAAAAATAAAATAAAATGTATAAAAAATAGAAAAATTATAATTTATAGAGATTAAAAAAATAAAAAACAAAATAAATTTAGTATCATAACCAAAAATATCACAAACACAAATAATAAGATTAATTTGTAACACTTTTTTAAAAAAATTCAACCCGATAGGTCAACTCACATCCGTCCTACTTAACCCGCGGGTTAAACGGGACGAGTTATGCGGGTTGAAAATTAAAAGTGAGTTAAAATCTTAAACTCAAGTCGCAAAAAAATAACAGATTGAACCCGTTTTGCCACCACTATCCTAAAGTAGAGTTTCAGACCCCAAATGTTTCAAGTAACCTTTTAGCAGATAAAACTTGAGATCATGCTCCCCTAATAAAGAGTAGTATTGAAGATCATATTACCATTAACAAAGTTTAGAATGCAATAGCACTAGTCTATAAAGTACTTGATATATCATATTAAAAAAAAGTCCTTGACATTTAATTTATAATTAAAAAAAGGGTAAACCAGTTAAGTAGTCCATTCGCTATACACACAAGAAGATAAAAAGACAAAGTGGACCTAAAGCTATATGTTGACATTGATCATATTTATATATATACTTAAGTCAGATTGATCTCTCAATACGTACTGCAGGCACTTAATTGTGTTTAATTATGGATGTCCCCCATAAGAGTTATAGATCGGCTAGCTCCCCCTAAAAACATATTTTCATCAACTGTAGTTTTAATAAACAACCATAGTTAGGAGAGATTATTAGAGAAACAAGTAGTCAAAAAAGTATGAAATTTTTTCTTTTTGACTAAGGTGATTACAAATATTATTGTGAGACTAATCCTCCAAATAGTGTGGCTCGCTTATTATCACACCCACTCTTGTTGGTAGTATGAAAAATCTTTGTTTTAATTTATTATGACACTCATATATACATATTAACATTTGAATAATGTTATACTTTCACATAAATAATGGGTTACATTTTGACGTCAAAACTATTAAGATTGTCTACATTTATGCTTTTTCTTTTCTTTTTTTTGGGGTTTTCATTATATGTTTTGAACATGTTATACATGTGTTGGCTCGGGATCTTTTCTATTTAGAACTGTTAAAATGGACCAAGTTAAATAGAACAATTCGAATAGTCCGATAAAAAGTATAGGTTGAGTTAAAAAAATTCAAGTTTGAATTTAATTTAACCCGACGTGATCTGACTCGATCTAGTCTGACCCAAAATCAGACTGGCTCATTGGCCCAAATTTTAATTATTTTTTTTTAGTTTATTTTGAGTTTATTTTGGGTGACGTTTTGGTAAAAAAATTGGTCAATTATAAGTGATAATTTTATGTATTAATTATTATTTTTTCACATTTATCCCTATAATTTAAAGTCTCAAAACTCTAAAGTTTTAATTATTTATAGAAATTAGAAAAACAAAATAATGTAGAGTAATTAATTACTAAAATTTGAATAAGGCATGTTTCTTAATTCATGCCTTACACTTAAACGACACTGAAATGAAAGTAGGCTTATGAGAAAGATCAACATCTAGTCTGTCGTCAATTGGGATTTGTGAAAAGAAGCATGAGCTATCTGTTTTGTGGCAAAAGATCTTAATAAATCCATAAAATGGTAAATGATATATTTTGTCATTTGTTTTAAAAAATATAATATTGAAATAAATTACCTTGCAATTGCAATATTATATAACTTTATGCGAACCACACCAAGCCACTCGTTACCCATATATACTTCAACTTGACTATTAAATTATAACAAGAGGGTTGAACTTGGCTATAAAATTATGGTTTCCTCCAACTTGTGGATATTGTGGACAATGCAAATTGTTGGTTGTTCTTGTAGATATTAAAGATCATCACTAAGAATGTTCTTAAATCATATATCATGAATTTAGAACACCATATTAATAATCAAATTGCGTACCTCTTGTAGACATCTTGTTTTTGTTAACTCTACGGTTAAGAATGATCAAGAATTAGTATACACTTGTAGATTACAGGAATCAGGATCTTCCTCTCCTTCTCCTCTCTCTTTTGGATGGGGCAATAGTAGTTTCTGACTTAAAGATCATGTTCATGTCTTTGAAAGACACAAATATATATATAGAGGGAGTGGAGAGGGGACCTGTCCCTTCGTTGAAGAGTTGTCTTGTTCCATCCATCATGGAAACAAGCAACCAAGTATCACACCTATTCAAACACACATACCATTTGAATTCAAAGTTCAACATGTGATTCCCAATAAATCCATTGATCACAATACAAAAGGATTCCAGGAAATATCAGGTTACCATTCAACCAGTTTTTGACAAATAGACAAATCAATGGAAGTTCAAAATCATAGGAAAATTTCTAACATTCTCCCACTTGGACAACATTGATTCAGTTTAATTTAACTCAAAAGAATTTCAAAACTAAATATATAAATAAATATATAGGTATTTTACAAATTCTTTTTGAAAAGAAAAGAAAAGAAATTCTGGTTGAACAATTGTGGCCACTAAAATAACTTGATCATACTCATATTAAACATGATAAAAGAATTCAATAAAACTATCAATTAAGAGGCATAAGTGATACATAAACTATAAGAGTCTAATTCACCAATGACTACGTAACTAATAATCTTATTGTCATGATCATAATTCAAGTGTGCTAGTGTAGATACACATCATAGCTTAGTTTGTGATCTTTTGCCCTTTAAGCTAATGTGTATAGGTCCTACATTGTGTTTTCCCAAGAAAACACAACCAATCTCCCCAAGGAAATTATAAACATGTTTATCATTAAACACCATTTTCTTCAAGAAAATTAAATATCTCGAGATAACACAACAATAAAACTGTACAATAATCATTATAACAATGATACAAAATAAACATGCACATAATTTTATTAAAAGAGCATTACATAAGTACAAAGTAACAAGTATACAATAAATGACAACTCCCACTAATCAATTACATCAAAGGATCTTATGATACCCATGTTCTCAACATGTCTCATAAACACTATGGGTCTAAGTCCCTTAGTTAGGGGGTCAGCAAGCATCTCATCAGTAAGAATATGCTCAACAAGAATCTCTCCACTATCAAACATTTCTCTCACCACCAAGAATTTGATTCTTATATGTTTAGAGGCAGAAGTGGTTCTATTATTCTTGGTGAACAAAACAGCAGCTCGATTATCACAATAAATTTTCAATGGTTTAGAGATAAAGTCAACAACACCAAGAGCGGAAATAAAGTTTCTTAACCACATAGCATGTGAAGCTGCACCATATAATGCAACAAACTCAGCTTGCATTGTGGAAGAAGCAGTCAGCGTCTGTTTTACACTTTTCCAAGATATAACTCCTCCGGCTAACATGAAAATGTATCCAGACGTCGATCTGTCATCATCTATACATCCAGCAAAGTCTGAATCAGAGTAGCCAATGACATTTAAATCATCCACATTCCTGTAAACAAGCATGTAATCTTTTGTCTTCTACAGGTACCTCATAACTTTCTTAACAGCTACCCAATGAGCATGTCCATGATTAGATAGATATCTGCCCAATGCACTAACAACGAAAGACAGATCAGGTCTAGTGCACACCTGAGCATACATAAAGCTACCAACCGCACTAGCATAAGGCACATTTGTCATGGAACTTCTCTCAATATCATTCTTAGGACACTGCTCCTTACTTAACTTATCTCCTTTGGTAACAGGAACATCACCAGACCTACAAGTTTCTATATTATACCTTTTAAGAACACGATCAATATAGGCTCTTTGAGATAAATCCAAAAGCCTTCGACTCCTGTCTCTATGAATTTCAATGCCCAAAACAAAAGAAGCTTCTCCAAGATATTTTATATCAAAAGTAGCTGACAACATATCTTTAGTCTCAACAAGTAGATCATAACTGTTGCTGGCAAGTAAAATATCATCCACATAGAGAACAAGAAAAATGAATTTACTCCCACGCACCTTAAGATATATGCATTGATCTACCTTATTCTCCACAAAGTCCATAGAAGAAACAACTTCATCAAATTTAATATACCATTTCTAGAAGCTTGCTTCAAACCATAAATAGACTTCTTCAATTTGCATACCATATGTTCCTTTCCATCTTCTATAAAACCTTCAGGTTGTTGCATGTAGACCTCTTCATAAAGATCTTCATTCAAGAAGGCTGTTTTTACATCCATTTGGTGCAACTCCAAATCATAATGAGCAACTAGAGCCATAATAATTCGGAAAGAGTCCTTGGAAGAAACAGGAGAAAAAGTCTCTTTATAGTTAATTCCCTCCTTTTGAGTGAATCCTTTTGCCACTAATCTTGCTTTAAAGCGTTCCACATTTCCTTTAGAATCTTTCTTCGTCTTAAACACCCATTTGCACCCAATAGGCTTAACACCTTTAGGAGGTTCCACAAGCTCCCACACATCATTATGATTCATAGAAACTATTTCATATTCATTGCTTCAATCCAATTATCAAATAAAGCATTAGAAACTGCTTCCTTATAATTTTCTGGATCTGTCATGCACCCAACATTAATATCTACCTCCCCTAGAAAAGTATAGTAATCATCAAGGTTGACTGGTCTTCTTTCTCTCTGAGATCTTCTAAAAGGAGGAATCTCAACAAAGTGTTTAGGAGCTGGTGGCGATGGTTCTTCTAGAACTTCTTGTTGTAGTTCCTCATCAACCCTTTCAAATGACTCACTGACAATTCTTTCTTGTATAATTGGAACAGGTACAATAACATTTTCTCCACTAGAACTTGTGCCCTCATCCATAGTAACATCAGAACTCCCCACATCATTCTCAAGAAATTTGGCAGTAATTGCTTCAACTATTTTTGTTCCACGGGTAGGGCAGTAGAATCTGTAGCCTTTAGCATTGATAGGATAACCAATAAAGTAACATCTGGTAGTCTTAGGGCTTAATTTTGATGCACTAGGGTCATAGATTTTCATCTCAGCGGCACAACCCCACACACGAAGATGGTTAAGGCTAGGTTTCCACCCTTTAAACAAATCAAATGGAGTTTTGGGAACAGACTTAGAAGGTACTCTATTTAGTATATACATGGTTGTTTTAAGGGCTTCTCCCTAAAGAAAATCAGGTAATTTGGACTGACTCATCATAGACCTCACAATATCCATTAAAGTGCGATTTCGTCTCTCAGCTACCCCATTTTGTTCAGGAGTCCCTGGCATAGTAAATTGGGAAACTATTCCATAGTCCTCAAGGTATTTAGCAAAAGGTCCCTTAAATTGTCCAGTCTCACCATGTCTACCATAATATTCACCACCTCGGTCCGATCGTACTATTTTTATCCTTTTACCACATTGATTCTCAACCTCATTTTTAAATATTTTAAACTTTTCTAAAGACAATGACTTATCATTTATCAAGTAAATGTAACCAAAACGAGAAAAGTCATTAATGAAAGTAATAAAATATTTATTCCCACATAAGGTTGGTTTCAATGGACCATAAATATCTGTATGAATTATTTCTAAAAGTTCTTTACTACGTATAGAACCTTTTCTACTTGTTTTGGTCATCTTTCCTCTTATACAGTCTATACAATCCCCAAGATCTATAGAATCAAGTGAAGGTAAGATATTATGCTTTATTAACTTATTAATCTTATCCTTGGAGATATGACCTAGACGCCTATGTCATAAAGATAAGGAGGTGTCTTTGATAAGTGTCCTTTTGTTTCCTATAGTTTGAACATGTAGGGAATTAAAGACATTGGAATCAAGATTTAAACAATATAAACCATTAGATTTAATAGCCTTGCCTACAACTTGGGAACCATAAGATAGAAGACAAGATCCATTATTGAAATTAAAGGAATAACCATAATCGTCATGTTTGAACAAAGAAATTAAATTTCGCCTCATAGACGGTACATATAAGGTGTCTTTCAAATGTAAAATAAATCCTGACTCTAACTTTAATTCAACTAGTCCTATAAACTGAACGTTGACTTTATTTCCATTCCCTACGAACAGATTGGCTTCATCATCACTTGGCTTTCGCTTGTTCTTGAACCCCTGCAAGGAATTAGTAACATGAATAGATGCTCCAGAATCAAGCCACCATGAATTCAAAGGAACATCTACCAAACTAGATTCATAGCAAACGAAAGCTAGTGACTCACTTTGAGTTTTCTCCTTAATAAAAGATTTGAAGGCTTGACAGTTTGATTTCTTATGACCTACAGACTTGCAAAACCAGCACTTCAACTCATTCTTATGAATATTAGGTTTTAGACTAAGGGGTTTGTGAGATGGACCGGGCCTATTGTCATACCTATTTTTACCCTGAGGCTTCTTCTCCTTTTTCTTAAAATATTTCTTATGATGTGGCTGAGAAACTAAGTTCACACTTCCAGAAGCCAAATGATTCATCCTATCTTCTTCTTGTGCACAAACAGATATCAAAGTGTTAATATCCCACTCTTCCTTTTGGGTATTATAGGATGTTTTTAAGACATCAAACTTAGTAGGTAGGGAATTTAAAGCATAGTGAACTAGAAAAGTATCAGTTACAAGGCACTTAAGGTCACTAAGTTTATTGGCAATGGTTACCATTTTCATAATGTGTTGCCTAACACCACCAATTCCATCATATTTCATGTTAATAAAGGTTTCCATCAATTGACCTGCTTTGGCCTTTCCAGATACTGCGTACCTTTCCCCAATGGAAGCAAGAAAAGTTTTGGCATTGTTGGAATGTGGAACTGCTTTTACAAGTGTCTCGTCAATAGAGCGCTTAATCAACATTAAAGCTTTGCGATTAGCCTTTGTCCACTCCTTGTGATATACTTTCTGCTTATTAGTACTTTTGGCCGTTAGTGCAGTTGACTCATCTTCTCTAATGGCTATATCAATATCCAACAAGCTTAGGGCCAATTCATTGTCATCCTTCCATTTCTTATAATTGTTTCCAGTCAAAAGCTCAACTTGGTTTGTAGTATTAGACAAAGAAAAAATGACTGGAGCTAAAAAATTAAACAAGAAAATGATTAATACCATGGGCAATTATAGTAATAACAATTACTGAAATAGGGATTTAATACATATAACATAAACTCTCCTGTGGGTAGAGTATATATCATATAACAACAACAGTTACAAAAATTCTAACACCTGTGGGTAGAAAGAATTTTACTGTAAAGATCATCCCAAAAATAATAACATGTTACAGCAAAATAATTTATGAATTTACTTCTTGTGGGTAAGTTTAATTCACAAATTAATTAAGTAACACAACATCCCAAAAATTTATTCACAAGTAACCCTATCAATTTAAGCAAATAATCCCTTTGTGGTGGCATATATTGATTCAATTAATAGAGCCCTCAACCGAGATAAATTAATTATAGCCCAAATAATCATTTTCTAACATATTCTTTAATTTTTCTTAATGTATCTAGAGAGTGCACTACCCAAACTTAACAACTAGGAGAGTGACTATCGAAATAAGTTTTTCATAATATTAAAATATTTTTCATATTTAAAATCACTAAAAATTTATTTTCTCAAATGCCTAATCTAAATAAACAAGAAATAAATTAATAGTAAATATTTTTAATATCCAAAAAATTATAAAACCTATATAGATAAATTCTAGACATCAATACGAGTGTATAGGAAGAAACAGAACACAAAAACGACCATCTACGTAGCCACACGCGCCTCACGCGCTTGGCAGTGCGTGGGCTTCGTCCCACGCGCACTGTTCATCTCCTTTCTTCAGCCAGGTCGTTATGACCTGTTTCTCTGCTAAATGGGTTTTGACGACCCAGTTTGTGATCCAACGCTTTTTTTGACCATTTTTTATGCGGTTTGATCCCCAAAACAATTGGGTCTTCCTCCAAATATGAATTCTCATCATTTTGGATGATTTTCATGAAGAAAATGAGGCAAGAATGAACGTTTAGAACCAGGAAAAATAAGAAAATCGGTCTGCTTCACCCAGTTTGAAAATCACGTCCTTCTCCTGTTTTCAACGTGTTTTGATCGTCTATAAGGTTTGTATTCATGCCTAAATATGTTCTAGGATTGATTTATACAATTATCATAAATAGAAACAATCAAAACAATGATTTAGAAACATTATGGGTTCTTGAAGTTTTCATCCATGGAGGTTGGATATAGGTTTATGTTTTCAGTCATTCACAATTAATTAAAAATGACTTAATATGTAACACCCCAAAATTTCCTATCCCTTAAACAATAATTTTGATAGTTAACAGAATTTCACTGTTTAGTGATTTCTGGATACTGTAAAATTATTTTAAATATTCCGTCAGCGTATTTGATCGTTTTGAGTGATTTACTCCGCGTCAGGAAAATAAAAATTTTTAGGCCGGAGAAAACGTTACGTAATTTAATTTTTACCGTAGGTAATTATTTTATGTAATCTGACTTGATATTTGTGAATTTTCTAATTTTTGTGATTTTATGAATGATTATGAATTTTTTTACTGTTTGTGAGCCCCAGGGGGTGTATGTGGGCCCAATTGGCCATACGTGGGCCCATGTGGGTCCCGCAAAGCAAAAATTTTTCTACGCATAGAAAAATTTGTACTGTTTAGACGGAGACAGGGGATCTTACTAAACCTGAATCCAGAAATAGTTTTAGAAATTTTCTTGTACTGTGTTTTGTACTGTATTTAATTTATCGGATGATAAAAATACAGTAAATATAATCTTTCGTGGGGTTTTTAGCAGATAAAAATATAAATTATAGTGCTTAAGTCAATATTGGTGGTTTAGATATCCACCATTGATTTAATTAATGATGGAGACTTGATCTTGATTTAATTAACGGTGGAGATTTGATTTTAAAAAGTAAATAGGATTATTTATAACCATTAGATGGAGATTAAATCAATGGTAGAGATTTGGTCTCAAAAAGTGACAAAGACCATTTATGACCATTGGATGAAGAATTAATCAAGGGTGGAGATTTAGTTTTGTAAAGTAATAAAGACCATTTATGACCATTGGATGTTAATTTAATCAATGGTGAAGATTTAGTCTTAAAAAGTGACAAAGACTAATTATGACCCTTGGATTAAAAGTTAGAAGGAGCAATCTTGACCCTTAATTTTGGAGACACATCCAATGACTAGAATTTAAAGGAGAAAAATCCAATGGCCTAGATTTAGTCTTCTAAAATTAAAAATCTACCTAAATCCTAACCATTGAATTAATCAATGGCTAGGAATGCACAAATAATGGTGGCTTGAAAATTGTCACATTTTGAATGCATAATGAAGAGGAAAGGGATGGTTTTGGCTTGTTTAGAAGACAAAGGAAACTTTTTTGCATGTCTTGATCAATTAGATATTATATTGACCAATATTGATAACTTGCACATCAATGAGAAGCATGAAGAGGGGGGGACGGTTGGTGCTACATTAGGAGCTTTGGAAGACCATAATTGCATGCTTTAGTCATTATTGTCTTCCTTGGTCTTCATTGAACATCTTCAAGAAGGAAACTTAGCAAATTTTCTCTCCATCTCTCTTCTCCAAACACCATTCGGCCAAGCACCTTGAAATGCCTTCCATCACTTTTTAATTTCATCCAACTTGATTTTCTAAACCTAAACATCATTCTAAGAACATCTCTAGTTATGAGTTTTTCCAAAATCATTCATCTTGAACTTCAAATCCAAGCTTCAAGTTTCCATCAAAAATAAAAAATTTCATCTTTGTGCTTCAAGAGAAACCATTCGGTTATCTACCCTAAAATCACCATCCAATCTCTTTTAATTTCATCCAACCATAGATCTTGAATCTACATGATATTCTAAGCAACTTTCATGTTGAAGACTTTCTCTAAATCATTCATCTTCAAGGAGTTTCTTCAAGATCCATGTTATTGGGTTTTTGAGGTGAAGTATAAGGAAACTTCATTTCTTCTCTCTTTTTCATAATCTAAACCATGTTTGATCCATGGTTTTCTTAATCAAGCTTAGTATACTAATTTTTATGTATTTTGTTTTGTATTTGAGAAGCTCTTGGTGATGAAGGACTTGGAAAAAGAAGCAAAACAAGAAGTTTTTGAGGATCTTCGAGAGGTAAGAGGGAGATCCATCTCACCAACTAAGCATGGTGGTGAGAGATGGTATTTTATTTGATGGATGTGGAATCCATGTGAGGATTCATATCCATGGTCATGTAATTAATTTGTTGGTGTTTATGAGCTTTGATTAATTTTTTATGCTTGATATGCTTTGCATGATTTTATAGCTTTGATGATATGCTTGATATGCTATACATGCTTTTATGGCTTTGATGGTATGCATATATTATTTATGATGAAATATATATGTATATGTCATGACTTGATACTGGAAAGGAAATTGATTTTTGGCTCCAATAGCCAAGGAAGAGCTACGGTTTTGATGCCCTTGATTAGGGTTCATGTTGAAAATTTTCAAGAACAAAAGAATTGATTTTTGAGTACTTAGAACATGGTGGATTTCGAACAAGACACCTCAAGATAGGTGTTCACAAAATTAATATTTTCTTGAATGATGAAAATGGATGTTTAGAAAAGTAAGGAAAATAAACAAAGAAATTATTTTTCAAAGAGTACATAAATACGGTTTTAAAAGGATTTTTATTGATTTATTTTGTGTAAAAAGTTTCTAAGTGTTTTACTAAACATGAGATTTAAATGAAAATAGCAATGATAATTTTAAGGATTTGCAAAGAAAGTGAAAAAGGATTTGTAAAGAAAGTAAAAATAAATTTGAACAAATGAGTTTGGTTTTTATGACCATCGGTATTTCGGTTTTGAAAATAAAGAATTTTTAATGATTTTGTTTGTGTAAAACTATATCAATTTAGAAGAAAAATATTTGATGGCTTCAATGGCCAAAGACTCTACGATTTTTGGAGGTTGGAATAATTTTGGTTTTATGAAACAAAGTAATTTTAAAGTGGAAACAAAATGTTTGAACAAAATGTTTTAGTATAAGGATTTTGGAAAGGGAATCAAAGTATTTTATCACTTGAGAAATGAACTTTCATATGAAAATGAAAAAGAAAAGTTGCAAGGGTTTGAATCTTAATTTGTTTTGAAGAGAATTGATTTTAGAATTGATTTGGGAAAAATGGAGAATATAATGGTGTTTTGAAAATTTACTAATGTATAACTTATTTTCAAGTTTTGAAATACATTAGAAAATGTTAAGTTTTGAAACGTTGATTTACATCAATGAAAAAGTGATTTTGTGAATTATATTTTGAAAAAGAATTTCTTGAGTAAAGAACTGTGGAAAAATATTTTCTTGAGTAAGAAAATATATTAAATGAAGTGTAAAGTTATATTATTTTGAGAAAAGTTAAAAAGAAATTTTTAAAGGTCAAGAAATATTTTCTGTAATAAAATTGTGGTGAAAAATTATTTACGTATCTTAAAAATGTGATTTTTAAATTAAGTAATATGGAAAAATATTTCTACGCGATTTGAATTACGTTTAAATATTTTACGTAATCTGAATTACTATTGAAAAATCATTACGTGATGGAAAAGTGACGAATTATTGTGAAAATAGCAGAAAATCGTTATGTGATTTGAAAAGTGTTTTAAATATTTTGAGAATGACGGAAAATGATTTATGTGACTTAAAAGAATGATTTTTTAAGTTACGCGATTTTGAAAGCTTGAAAAAAATCTATGCGATTTTGAGAAGCGTATATTTTTACGCGATTAAGAAAAACGTTAAAAAAATAGTACGTGTTTTAAAAGTGCAATGAAGAGTTGCGATATTTTAAAAGCGTAACGAATGAAATATTCTTGTATTGTGAAAACGTAAGTAAGTATCGCAGTATTGTGAAAATATAATGAAACGTTTGAGAATTTTGAAAACGTAACATAAGTGTTACGATATTTTGAAAACGTAATATAAACATTTTGGAATTGTGAAAACGTAATAAACGTTTTGGAATTGTGAAAATGAAATGGAAATATTACGCAATTTTGAAAACACGACGAAAGTGTTTTATAACTATGAAAATGTGATAACATGATTTTCTTTGTTGAAAATACAAGTATAATTTGGTGCATTTTATATGCATTGGAAAAAGATGCTTGTGATTGGATTTGGTGCATTATACATGCATTGAGAAAAATATGCGTTGAGGCATATGATACATTGAACAAATGAAATTGAAAAGATTTGGCCCTTTGGGGTTGGACTTACACGGATATATTCGTGTATTGTATATGGCTCTTGTGGTCGAATAGGGAATGAGAATTGATAGTGAGGTCTATGATGGATCTTGGGCGTCGAGCGTCGGTAGCGGTCGACCGGTGGGCGGTGGCGAGTACCTGTCTGTGCCACTTAGCGTCGCGAGTTGATTCGTTGCAACGCATTGACGATACCCGACAAGAACACGATTCTTTTCAACAAGCTGGAAGATTGTCTTTGGGTTAAAGTGACAATTGTGAGCATTCTCCTCGAAATTGTGAAAACCTCCATGGAGTTATTTTTGAAAAACTGAGTCTTTGTGCACATGCATAAATCTGAGCATTTATATCTGTATGATATATTATTTGAGGAATATTGGCTATGACAATTGTTTTAAATACTTGGATGATGATGATGACAATCATGTTGATGGCATTATTGTGATTATTGTGTGATAATAATAATGTTAATAGTATGATGATGATAGTTGATTAATGTTGAGTGTATTATTGAAATTACGGTATGACATATCATGTATGATATTCTTTGTTTGTGTTATCTCTGTCTTTCTTGTATGTTGGTATTGGCGTAGGTGATTTCACCTCTTTGTTATATTTTTTTTATGTTATGTCATCTTGTTAAAATCAAATAATAGAAGGATCGAGTTGTCTTAGACATAACTAAGGCGATGGACACTCACGAGATTGGTGACAACAATAAGGAGTGGACATTCAGGACTCGAAGGTGTGCAGTGTTGACAAAGAACAGATGTAGAACAGATGTCTGATGCAACAAGATGGATATACAACAGAATAAGTATATTAAGTTTTTAACGTTAGTGTTGTACCGTCCTATTAAGTAGGACCTGTCATGGGGTTTCTTCTTGTTTTAAAAAAAAAGTCACTGTTAGTTTTATATTTCTCTTTAAATTATGAAATATTAATTAGTGTCAATATTGTATAATGAATAGTTGAAATATGATTTTCAATATTACCTAATATTTTCAATAAATTTATGTTTCAGTAAAGAAGAAATTTTAAAACCCATATTTTCATAACTCAAACCTTGTGTGAATTTATTTTCAGATTATGAGTTGGGAGTCAGACATGTGATACCCTAGGGAGGGTGTTACATAATACATTTAAAAATCTTACAAAAACAGAATTAAATAATTCTCATCATATATCCACATAATCATGCATAAAAATTACAAGTTATAAACCCTAAAATTATTAGTTTTTCATATAATCATGCATGTATAGAATTGAATGGATTCTAAATCATGTATCTAAGGCTCTGATACCACATGTAGACATTAAAGATCATCACTAAGAATGTCCCTAGATCATAGATCATGAATTTAGAACACCATATTAATAATCAAATTGCGTACCTCTTGTAGACATCTTGTTCTTGTTAACTCTACGGTTAAAAATGATCAAGAATTAGTACACACTTGTGGACTACAGGAATCAGGATCTTCCTCTCCTTCTCCTCTTTCTTTTGGATGAGGCAATAGTAGTTTCTGACTTAAAGATCATGTCCATGTCTTTGAAAGACACAAATATATATATAGAGGGAGTGGAGAGGGGACCTGCCCTTTTGTTGAAGAGTTGTCTTGTTTCACCCATCATAAAAACAAGCAACTAAGTATCACACCTATTCAAACACACATACCATTTGAATTCAAAGTTCAACATGTGATTCCCAATAAATCCATTGATCACAATATAAAAGGATTTTAGGAAATATCAGGTTACCATTCAACCAGTTTTTGACAAACAGACAAATCAATGGAAGTTCAAAATCATAGAAAAATTTTTAACAGTTCTTGCTTGAGGCTTAAACCTTAAAACTGGGTGGAAATTTTCAGACCAGGGTCACCACCAGCAAAACGCTATTTTCAGTGTCCATTTATGACTAATTTAATTTCCACTTAGTCTTAGTTGAAACTTGCCACAGCTTAACACAGGGTAGAGTTGATTTCTTTTGAATATGATGATGGTCAAAACCGGTTACATACACGTCATGTGTTTCCAATGGCTCTTACCTTAAATATATTCATCTCCTTTGCCCTTTGCTAAAAAATATATATATTCTCTATTTATATTCACATAGACTTGGACAATGTCAACCCTTTACCAATTATATATATTTGAATTATTCCACTCAACTGTTGGCGGATATTAGAAAAATATTTGGGGGCAATAAGAACGAAAGAGATGAGATCTAGTAAGGGAATGGGGGTACCGCTGATATATGTATCATAACTTTTAATACAGAAAAAGAAAAAAATCTAACAAAATATTGCAATCATCTTAGAAAACTTCTTGTAATCGTTTCAACCAATTAAAATTCATGTTATCATATTAAATGTTATGTGTCATTTTCAAAAAAACGAAAAAGAATGTTGTACATCTGAAATATGGACTATCAATATATGACATATATTGGAAGCTTCTCTTCTTTATAATTATGCTAGAAATGTTTTTGTATGTAGAAATTAACTTTTATTCCTTGTATTTACTATACATAAACTTTTATTAGTTGAGATAAATTAAAACCTTTAATATGCATCATATCCTTAATCATTGAATTTTTTAACAGATTGCAAAAAATTACTAAGAAATATGACTGCCAGTAATTCGCAAATTTGTGTTAGCTTTGTGAACACTAAGCAGTTCATTTCATCGCACACAGTGCATTGATGACAATCCCTAAGTCTTCAATGAAGAAAGGATTCAAGATTCTTTTGAAAACTAGGCATTTAGTCAAACTTAAAACGCGGCTTATAATACCACGCGGTTTTCTCTTTTTATTAATTGTTGGATTTTATTTTCCTAGCCTCATGATTTAAGTATTTCTCCAAGCACCAGAAATCAGCAGGTCAAGTTCATAATAGGATTATTATTTTTTTCTTCGCTAATAAGGTAATACCGGCTACTTTATGTGTTAATATTAGTGACTGGTGTTATTGTCTATATGAAATTTCATTGCAAGTTCGAATAAAAGTAAGATTGAGTTTCCAGTCTCTATGAGTCCATGACATTATAAATTCAATGACTTAAGAAGAAAGAATGGCACATTAATTAGGTTTCATCATTGGGAGATGGCTCAGATCAGTCTCTCTTCTATATCTCTACATTTTCTCGTTCTGTTAATAATGGCCTTTACTTTGTTTATGAAGTTGACTCCAGTTAGTGCAAGTTTGTCTTTGTCATTGAAACATACAAAAATGTACAAAAGCATATGTATGTATAGAAGTATTTATATTCGAAGTTTCAGGTTATGTTTAATGTTATTGGTAGAAGAATTAGTCCATCACATGGGTGTTTAGTCTGTAAAAGTAAACTTAGTTGAAATCTTGAAACATATGTTGAACTGTTTGACAACGATCTTGTCGTTTAAATTTGCAGATCTGAAGATGAGGAAACTGGGTAACTTGCCAAGTCCACCTCCTTCACCCGTTCTAGCCTCTCCATTGCAACCTGATCTTCCTCCACCTTAGCGGTGGAGACCAGGGCTCCAACATGTTCATGTTATTAGTTCCCTGCACTACATCACATCATGTTCCTCCAGCTTTGATTCTCACCATGTTTATACAGCTTTATAGCATTGTTAGGTTAATAATGTATAAATTACATTATGTATCTCTAGACAGGATATATTTACTGAAGATTTGATTCCAAAATATCTATATGTAATTACATTCAAAGGAGGAAAGAGACTTTTATGGTTTATTTTTTGGTGTGGGTCTTTGACAACCAATATTTTTGCTGTGTATAGCATGTTAATTACTTATCAATATATCGTTGTTGTTGTTGTTGTTTCGTTGTTTTGTCTTCTTAGTTTGTATATTAGCTTAAACCATTCTTAATGCACTTATCTCAGAATCTTTTGGAAGTCTAATGCTAGAATTGAAGCAATCGTAATAATAAAGGTTGCTCCGAATGTTAGGTTGTATACCCACTTAATACTTCTCATTTTCCAGGTGTTTCATCTAGCATATGAAAATTTAATAAACACTTTTTTTATTTAATGTTTCTCCAATTTAGTTTCCAAACTTTACAATAGAAATATTTATCCTCGATAAGGATTAACTCAAGTGATACAATCGAACAACATCGGACAAGAAGATCTTGAGTTTGATACAAGTTTGTGGCATATATTGACCCTGAAATGCAATAACCTCTGGTCATTACCACGTGACCAGTTCACTAATTTTTCGTTCTGGTTATCCTGTCAATTCAATTTTTATAACAAAAATGATATTTACACAATAAAAAAATTATATTATTTTTACACCATTTTTTTAGATAATAAAATAAAAAACACACATTTAAATACTCTCTTTTTATCTTTATTTTTTAAAACAAACAAAGTGTGAAAATTGTATAAAATTTTTAGTGTGTAAATATCATTTCTATTCTTATAACTACGTTGTAATGTGACGTAGATAATACTAGGATAATTATAAATTTTAATTGTGAAATTTTTATTATTTTAGATTTAGATTTTAATTAGGGATTTTATCTATCTTAAAATTTCAATTTTAATGAGATTATATTAAAATTTCAAATTTTATCAGTGTCACATAAATGAAGATGTTGCGCTGGATATGTGGTCATACAAGACAAGATAGGATTAGAAATGAATGCATTAGAGAGAAAACAGGGGTAACACATATTGTGGAAAAGATTGTAGAATCTCACCTTAGGTGATTTGGACATGTAAGGAGAAAATTCTTAGAAGCCGCGGTAAGAATATTAGATCAAGTGGAGGATAATCTAATAGTTAGAGATAGAGGGAGACTAAGAAAGACTATAGGTGAAACAATTAAAAAAAATTAGATTTGAATGACATTTCTGAAGACTTTGGTTTATGATAGGACACAATGACATCGTTCGATCCATGTAACTGACCTCACCTACTGGGAAAAAGCTTAGTTGTTATTGTTGTTATCATTAATTAGTTATATTAAGATTTTGAATTAAAATATGATTAATTTATTATCTATTTTAGTTATGATTGATTTCTTTTATAAGAGAGCTATAAATACATTCCTATCAAATTTTAAAAGATAGTTATTAATTGTTATTGATTATCAAATTCAATTTGAATTATATTCTTACTTTGAGACTAATTCTCTTAGTATTGAATGTCATTGGATTGTTCTTTCAGTCCTTTAGTTCTACATCCTAATATATAATAGCATGAAAATTGATAGATGGATGCAAGGCAAGCCCACTATTGCTTCAGTTTCAAGTACAAGACTTGAATGTAGTGTTTTTAAAACCAGTTGAATCAAATCAGTTAAACTAGTTGAATTGTGAACCGGTCACATCACCAATTCTAATTCATCTAAAAAATCATATTAGCAATTGAATCATAAAAAGTTAATAAAAAAATTAAAAAACTTAGTAAAAATTAATAAACTGACTGATCAAACTTGTTAGTTTTTAATTTAAAGTTTTTAACTGATTTTTTTAAAAAATAAATTAAAAAAATTTATATAATTATAATATTAATAATTTAATCACTATTTAAATCAGTTGAACCGTTTAAATTATAAATCACTCACTTCATTAGTTAAACCTCAACCTCTCTGAAAAACATTACTTGAATGTGACAAAACGATAGTTGGTAAGTTTAGGCTTTCATCGATTAACAATTCACATTAGACCTTTTCTCTTTACAAAATTCCATTTTTTTAGGTACATAAAAAATTCCATTTTACGCATATCACTCTTTTTTTTTTTTTTTTGGGTCTCCTACGGCATATCACGTTGATGCCAGACATCAAAGTGCTTTCCGGGTTTTAACCGGAAGAGGGCCCGTCAAAGATTCCTCAGAGGCCTGGGCCTAACCCACAAGCGGTGTCATTGCCCCATCAGCAAATATAAGAACGCTTTGGGCTCGTGCCATTTTTATTGCCAAAATCTTGTAGATTGGGGGTCTATAGAAATAGAAGAAAACTATAATCTGAACTGAAAACGGTTATGACACATTACACAATAAGATGTCTGTGAGTTTGTGTAGAATTGGAATTTTTCTTTTTTCATATAAATAACATAGTTGTTACCAATAGGCAATAGCTAATTGAAAATCTTGTTTTCACCATTGGTTTACAAAATTTTGAAAACAAAAAAATAAAATAAAAATAAGATGGTATTTTTATAATTTATAAAAATATATCAACTAAAAATAAAAACAAAAAACAAACTGTACATTATAACACAACTCTTCCTTTTTGTTTCTTCTTTTCTTTTAAAGATTAACCATGTGTTATACAAATTACATCTATGAAGCATAGACACAGACACGGGACACGGATACAGAGACACACCAAATTCAAAAATTATATGACACTTGAATTGATATATATATATATATATATATAATTTATAAAAAGATTCATAATTCATTAATATTATTTTTATAAACTTGAAGATGTATAATATTTAATATATGTCATATGTATCAATATTTGCTACCTAATAAGCCCCTCCTAAAAAATATGTAACATAATTTCTATTGGTGTATTCTAAAAAATCTCTTAAACTAATTTCTCTTAATTGAACTAATCATGTACAAGTACATGTGCATAAAAAAACTAGAAGGAATATTGGTGTGAGGCAAGCTTCGGTGGCAATAAAGTGGATGACTTGGTACGAGCAGAGATAGAAGGAACAGATGAAAATAATATTGTGTGAAAAGATAAAACTTAAAAGTCTAATAGTAGCGTGTGAAAAGATGAAATTTAGAATATTAGTATGTGAAAATAGTGGATTGGGACATCAGTCATGTGATTGGACTCGAGTGAGTTACGAGTTTACTAATTGAACGTTAGTCATGGAAACTAAATTATTTTAAAAAAATATTAATGGATCATGTTCAAGTTGTATCTTAATCGTGTCCAAGCGTGTCTGAGCATGTTCGAGAAGTGTCCGAACGTATCCGAGAAGTGTTCGAGTGTGTACAAGACGTGTCCAAACTAAAAAAAATAATCTTTTTAATTAGACATATTCAGACACGTAAAACACGTGTGTTGTACGAGTGTCTCTATATATTTGATACGCACATCGTGTCGATCTGTGACGCAGACACGCCATAATCGACGTATCATTGCTTCATAGAATTACATATATGAAGATGTTTTAACTATGTGAACACTAAGCAGTTCATTTCATCGCACAGTACATTGATGTCAATCCCTAAGCCCACAATGAAAAAATATCCCTTAATTTGTAAACTAGGTATACTTAGTCAAACGTAAAACGTGGTTTGCGTATATATCTTCCCAACTACTGGGTCTTTTCTTCTTTTTTTCTTTATATTAGATTTTAACGTTAGTCATATGATTACGAATTACACGCGGTTTTCCCTTTTGGTTGTTGGATTTTATTTTCCAGGCCTCATGATTTTGATTTTTCTCCAGCCAACAGCTAATTCAGCAGGTCAAGTTAATAATAGGATTATTATTATTTTATTGGCCTAATATAACTAGTACTTTATGTTAATATTAGTAATTGGTGTCATTTTCTATATGAAATTTCATTGAAAGTTCGAATAAAAATAAGTATAAGTTTCCAGTCTCCATGGCATTATACATTTCAATGACTTCTAAAGCAATACTGGCAAATTATAGGTTTCAACATTTAGAGATGGCTCAGATCTTCAGTTTCTCTTCAATCTCTTTACATTTTCTCATTCTGTTAATAATTTCCTTTACTTTGTTTATGCAGTTTACTCCGGCTAATGCAGGTTTGTCTTTGTCCCTGTAACATACTTAAATGTACACAAAACCATTTTTTTAAAAAATTAAAGTATATATAATCATGATCACTATCTGAAATATCAAACATATATATGTTTAATGTTTGGTATGCGAATTAGTCAACCGCAGTGGTATTAAATATGTAAAAGTAAACATTGCTGAATCTTGAAACATATGTTGAACTGTTGACAACATCTAGTCGTTTTATTTTGCAGATCTGAAGATGAGGAAACTGGGTAACTTGCCAAGTCCACCTCCTTCACCTAGTCAAGCCCCAGCTCCAGGCATGGATGATACCTAAACATCCTCCACATAAGGGTGGGAGCCATGGCACCAAGATTTTCATGTTATTCTAGTTCCCTCGACTACACCACATCATGATCCTCTAGCTATGATACTCATCATCATGTTTATACATCTTTACAGTTTTAGGTTTTAGGTATATTATATATCTATGTACATTTTGGAAGAAAAGAATGGGAACAAAAAAAATAAATAATTATAGAAGATTTGATTCCAAACATATCTATTTGTAATTAGATTCAAATAAGAGAGACTTTTATTATTTATTTTATTTTGTGTGGGTATTTGACAACCAGTATTTTTGCTGTGTACTCTACTGTTACTTATCAATATAGTTGTTGGTGTACCTACTTAAAAATTATTCATATAAATTAAATATTTATATCCCTCATTAATGAATATTAATAATGTATTATTTTTATTGACTTAATTTATGCAAATTGTACAAGTTTATAGAAGAGTTTTTCCCAGTGCACCTTCTCGTCCATTTCAAGCTGGAGAAGCGTAACCGGCGATTCAACTGAATGATGAGTCTTCATCAATTACCATTCACTTTAGTAACATTTTTTTTTGGCAAAATTGATGTCAATTATTTTATATCTATTATATTTATTTTATCAATCAAATTATGATATGTTTGTATTTTTAAAAAAAAAATAAGAGAGAGAATATTAATACATAAGAGAGAGAATATTATTATACACATATCTTAATTTAATTAGTGAAATAAATTTAATTAATATAAAAAAATAGATTTAAATTTTGTCTTTTTTTTCTTTTACTTCGGTGTTATTTACAAAATTCCATTTTACAGCATAGCACTTTGGTACTAGTCATTTTGGGGCTTTAGCCCAAAGAGAGCCCTTCAAAAACCCTCAAAGACCTAGGCCTAACCCACCATCAGTCTCATTAATCCAAGCGCAAATATAAGAAGGCTTTGGATAAGTAGAAAGAAACAGATTTTATTATTTAGGACTCTCCTAAGTTGGGAGCTTTCTCTCCAAATAGCAGCAGCAGGAGTCTTCCACTCAAGTAGAGAGTTGGTGTGCAGAAGCAGAATGTAAGGACAGAGACAAGGCAGCAAGATCAGAGAAGCAGAGACTTGTCCTTGTATGAGATCAACTCGACAACCTAGCTTAACAAACAGAATGATGATGCGGTAGAGGCCTACAAGGGTAAGGAAAAGATAGGGAAGGAAAACAACAAAATAGTGGATAAGGAGATGGTTTGAACGCCCCTAGGCTGGAGGGGTTGGACCTCCTTTCAACTCAAGTTGGGCTTAGCAATCCAAGGCTTTTAATGGAACATAGAGGCCCAAACTAAAGAGGGTAGCAGTCAGTTTGGGATAGGTTTGAGCCCAAAACAGACTCATGTTAATAATGATGGCTGGTTAGTGGATCCATTGCAAAAGGAGATTTCAACAGGGATTAAGGAAGGTACTATGAGGCCAAAACTATGAGGACAGGTTCCGAACTAAAGCACTTGTGCAAACAAGTAAAGCCAGCCATTGTTTTCCTTATGGAAACCAGAGCTAATGCGAGTAGAATGGAAGCTTTGAAGCGTAATTAATAATGAGTAGAATAGAGGGTGGAATGTAGAAGACAATCCTCAAGACTGTTGGGAGACTATTATTAAAAGAACAAATACTGTAAAAAAGGCATTGCAGAGTTGGAGTAGAGACACCTTTAAGAAAGCCACCAAATACCCCATCCTCTTCTTCTTCTACTTGTATTCACCCAGGTATCTGGAAGGTTATATGGAATCTCCACATCCCGCAGAAGATCAAACTGTTTGTTTAGAAATCTTGTCACAATATCTTACCAGTTAAGGAGAACCTTTTTAAAAGGAGAATAGAGCCCAACCTCGTGTGCCCCATTTGCAAAGATTGCATTGAAACAGTGGGGCATGTTCTGCTTCTGTGCCCGTGGACCAAACCAGTATGGTTTGGAGGCCAAGTGCAGTGCCTACCTACAGAAGATAGTGTCTCTAGTTTTGATCAATGGCTATATAACAAGATCCTTGTCTACTCTGACAACGAGTTCCTTACCAGAGACGCAGGTGGGAGGATAGTGTCTCTCTAGCCATGCTCAGAGACGCCTTAGTTTTTAACTCCATCCTACTATGTTCATCTAAATATTGTAATGAGCCAACGATCTGTTTTCCTCTTAAATTCCCATCAAGAGCAAGGATCGCACCCTTTTCATTTTAAAATCTCAGTTCAATTTATTTTCTCATCGTTTCTATATTATCAAGGGCATATCAATGCAGAACCTGGTTTTCTTAACATATGGGTCCGGTCATTCAAATTCTTCACTACTACTAATGTAAATTTATCAACAAAACAAGTAATATCACTTAATGCATTTGAGAAAACAACAACAACCACCAAAGCTTTCGTCCACTAGGTGGGATAGTCTACATTAATCAAATGACGTCATTTTATTTTTTCATGACTCATTTAATAATGCATTTGATAGAGCTGAGCAAAATAAAAAATAGAATAGGTAATATACAACAACAACAACAACTAAACATTTTCCTACTAGGTGGGGTCGACTATATGGATCAAACGACGCCATTGTATCCTATCATGAACCAAGTTTTCAGAAATGTCATTCAAATCTAGATCTTTTTTAACTGTTTCACCTATAGTCTTTTTTGATCTTCCTCTACCTCTAACTATTGGGCTATTTTCCACTTGATCTACTCTTCTAACAGGGACTTTTAATGGTCTTCTCCTTACATGTCCAAACCACCTAAGGCGAGATTCTCCCATCTTTTCCACAATAGGTGCTACCCCTACTTTCTCTCTAATGCATTCATTCATAATCCTATCTTGTCTAGTATGACCACACATCCAACGCAACATCCTCATTTCCGCGACACTGATCTTGTGCGCTTGTTGACTTTTTACCGCCCAACATTCAGTACCATACAATATTGCGGGCCTTATAGCTGTGCAGTAAAATTTACCCTTAAGCTTGAGAGGCACTTTTCTATCACAAATAACTCCTGCAGCACTCCTCCATTTTGAATCCTATGATTTACATCTCCTTCTATCTCTCCGTCATTTTGTATGATGGATCCAAGATACCTAAAATGTGTGACTTGTGGTATGGTATGATCTCCAATTTTTACCGCTAAGCTAGCATTAACATGTTTCTTACTGAACTTACATTCCATATACTCCGTCTTACTCCTTCTTAGACGAAAGCCATGTTCTTCCAAAGCCCGTCTCCATAACTCTAACTTCTCATTTATTTCATTTCTCGACTCTCCAACTAAGACTATATCATCTGCAAAAAGCATGTATTGTGGCACTGGCTCTTGGATATGTGCAGTAAGCACATCCAAGACCAAGGTAAAAAGATAAGGATTCAAAGCTGACCCTTGGTGCAGTCCTATAGTTATAGGGAACTCTTCTGTGATTCCACTCGGTGTTCTCACACTAGTTGTAGCCTCATCATACATATCTTAGATTGCTCGAATATAAGCGATACGAACTCCTTTCTTCTCCAAAGTCTTCCACAAGACCTCTCTCGGTACCCTATCGTAGGCTTTTTCCAGATCAATGAAAATCATGTGTAGGTCTTTTTGCTTCCTCCGATACCGCTCCGTCAATCTTCGTAGAAGATAGATTGCTTCCATGGTTGACCTCCCAAGCATAAAACCAAATTGATTATCTGAAATATGAGTCTCTTGTCTTAGTCTCCTTTCAATGACTCTTTCCCATAACTTTATGGTATGACTCATGAGCTTAATCCCTCTGTAATTTGCACAGTTTTGTATATCTCCCTTATTCTTGTAAATAGGGATTAAAGTGCTTCTCCTCCATTCATTTGGCATTTTCTTAGACCTCATTATCTCGTTAAACAGCTTTGTAAGCCAGCTTATACCTTTATCTCCTAGGCACTTCCATATCTCAATAGGTATATTATCCGGTCCGACTGCTTTTCCATTATCCATCTTCTTCAAAGCTTCTTTTACCTCAAACTCCTGAATTCTAGGATAAAATGTTTTATTTTGATCTTCCTCTCTAGTGTTTAGAATGTCTGAAACCCCTAATGCCCTGTGTTCCTCATTAAATAACTTGTGAAAATAATCATTCCATCGATCTTTGATGTCTTGTTCCGTAACCAAGACTTTACCCTCTTCATCCTTAATGCATTTCACTTGATTCAAGTCTCTGTCTTCTTTTCCCTACTTTTAGCGAGCTTGTAGATATATCTTCATCTTTGGTGCCCAACGATTGATATAACCCGTTAAACGCTTTAGTTTTTGTCTCGCTCACCGCCTTCTTAGTATCTTTTTTAGCTGCCTTATATTTTTCTCAATTTTTATTATTTTTACACATGTGCCAAGCTTTATAACATTCTCTTTTAATCTTAATCTTTTATTGTACACTTGTGTCCCACCACCAAGATTCTTTATCCTTGGGTTCAAAGCCTCTTGATTCACCGAGTGTCTCTTTTGCTACCTTCCTAATCCCTTTAGCCATCTCGTTCCACATATCATTAGCACTCCCTTGTACCTCCCAAATCTCTTCCTACATAATCCTCCTTTGAAAGAGCATTTGTTTCTGTCCTTTAGTTGCCACCATTTGATCCTTAGCTTTCTGTCTCAACAATTTCTCCTTACTCTCATCTTAACTCGTACATCCATAACCAAAACCCTGTGTTGGATAGTCAAGCTCTCTCCAGAGATGACTTTGCAATCCATGCAAATCTTTCTATCAGATTTCCTTAATAGAAAGAAATCAATTTGGGAGCACGAACTCCCGCTTCTATATGTGATAAGATGCTCTTCCCACTTCCTAAAACAAGTGTTAGCTATTGTAAGATCAAACGCTACCGAAAAATCTAGAATCTCTTTACCCTCTGCATTAACTACTCCTAGACCATAATCCCCATGCAAACTCTCATATCCCCTAGATTCGCTCCCCACATGACCATTTAGGTCCCCACCTAGAAAAATCTTCTCTTCCAAAGGTATTCTCTGAACTAAACCTTCTAAATCCTCACAAAATTTAATCTTGTAGTGCTCGTCTAACCCTACTTGGGGTGCATACGCACTGATAACATTAAAAGTCTCATGTTCCACAACAAACTTCAAAGTTATAATCCTATCTCCGAGTCTTGTCACATCCACAACATTATTCTTCCAATTCTTATATACTATTATGCCTACCCCATTTCTAGATTTTATCTTGCCGGTGTACTAAAGCTTAAAACCCGAAGTGTCGAGTTCTTTTACCTTTTCTCCAACCCACTTAGGGTATGTTTGGATTAGTGGTATTGAATGGAATGGAATGGAATGGAATGGAGTAATATTAAGTTCCATTGTTTGGTTGTGTAAAAAAGAATGGAATGGGATGGAAGTGAGTGGGATTGATTCCATCCCATTCTACAAAAAATTATCACTTTTGTTCCCTCCCAATTTGGAGGGTATGGGATGGGATCAATTTTATTATTATTATTATTATTATAATTTTTACTTAATTATCCTCCTGCCTCTCTCACCCGTTCACTTTTGTTCTCCCCTACTCAGCCGTTCACCCACGCTGCAGAACTTGTCTACCACAGCCACCACACCGTCTTCACCGAATCACCATCACCGTCTCTGCCACAACCACCACACCATCACTGTCTCTGCCACAGCCACCACACCATCACCGTCCCTGCCACAGCCACCATAGCCAGCACACCCTACGGCATCACCATCACCTTTCCCTCACGGCAACCCCTCTTCACCATTCATCCTCACACCACAACCACCAAACTGCCACGACCACACCCTCATTGGTGGGCAAGCCTTCAACAACAACAACCAACAAGTTGTTTCCTCCCATCGGCGCCACACGCAGAGGACGCCAAATCCTCATTTCGTAAGACCAAATCTGAGACTGTACTCTTCCCTGTTCCTTGGCAAGGTAAGAACATTGGCTTTGATAGTTTGATGTTGAAACTTTCTTTCTTTTAGTTTGATCTAATGTGAATTATTTTGTTGCATGTAAACTGTTTGACAAAATGCTAAGCTTAGGTAACTTAATTTAGCTGCTGGCATGGAGGTTGAGTTTCGGTGGTTTGAGTTTCGGTTAATGACTTGGATTTGGAACAATGCAGACTCATTTTTTGTTGCTTACTATTACTTCTTTCTTTTTGAACTCTAGTTGGATTGGTCAAAATCAAACTTCAATTACCAATATATGCTTGAAGATGTAATGTCGTTCTGTGATATTAATATTATTCTTATGTTGTATGATTTTGCCTATTCTGATTGTGTTTATGAATGGCAACCATAATGGAAGGTTAAATATGAAAAATTGCAGAGCTAAGTTATTTCCTGCTGAAACATGGATATCATAATACCCCTGCATATTTCTATCCTACCACTTTGAATACTTTTTATTACTTCTTTAATGCATGTTAGACAGAGAAAATGGCAGGAAAACGTAGAAACAAGTAAAGGAAATAGAGAAAGAGAGAAAGAAAATTAGAGATGCAAGTTGCAATCTCTGCCCCAATAGCCTAAGCCACCCGAAAACCACTCCAAAATTCTGTTGTCCCTCTCCACTGCCACTTTCCCTTTTATTCTATCTTCCAAGCCTTACTCCTTGCTTTCCCACACTCCTTGCCACGTAAGTAAGGTTGTTATAGCCATTCACACCACTTTGTGCTCTCACTTCAATTACCTGCTTTGAAATATTAGTGATATGTGGGCATTAAATATTAAATATGATAGATTTTCAATCTTTCGTTTGTCTTGTGAAAACTATTACTGCATTGTTTATTATCCTTTCTTCACATTATATTCTTTAGTATGCATGTCTGTGTATTATAACCTTTTACATACATATCACTTTGTTATAATTATGTTTCCCTATAAATCAAAGATTGTATATAATTAGGCTTTGTAATTAGGAGTTGATTGCTCTGTTTCCTTTTTAATAGCATAGAAAAAAGAAAATATGTGTATATCAACTCATTTTAAAAAAATAAAAATAAATAAATTTATAGTCTTGAAGCCTGCCTTAGCTACAAGTTACCAAAATATTGTCTCAATAATTGTTATTTACGTGTCACTTTTCTTTCTTTAATTGATGTGTCACTTTTTACATTGTCATAGATGACCAATGAAGATATAAGATTCAAATATATAATATTGCTCAACATGATTCAAATGATGGCTGCTCAAGTATTGTGCCTTATAGCTGTATTGTGTGTACTAAGAAACAAGTCTAGAGTATGTAAAATACCTTCTAGAATAACAGAACATAGAGAAAGAGTTCGAGATGAACTAATGAAACAAATTGTGGGCAATGATCGATGTCGTGATATAATTCGTATGGGACCTCAAGCTTTCTTAAACTTATGCACCATATTAAGAGATCAAGGTGGACTTCAACACACACGAAATGCAACAATTGAAGAACAAGTTGCCAAATTCCTTTACATCGTAGGACACAATGTAAGGAATCGTGTAATGTCATTTTTCTTTAGACGTTCAGGAGAGACTATTAGTCGCCATTTTCATAGAGTATTACAAGCTTTGATAGAGTTGGAGGAGATATATTTGAAACAACCTGATGGGACACATGTTCCTCCAGAGATACTCAACAGTCATAGGTTTTACCCATATTTTAAGGTAAATATATATTTTTAGTTTTACTTTAGCAATAATAAGTTAATGTCATGCACATTTTAATAAGATAATTGAATATTAGGATTGTATTGGAGCAATTGATTGTACGCATGTACGTGTCAAAGTGCCAATGAAACATGCCCCTAAGTATCGTGGTAGGAAAGATTACCCTACACAAAATGTATTGGCTGCTTGCTCTTTTGACTTGAAATTTACATATGTCTTACCTGGATGGGAAGGAACGGCATCAGACTCAAGAATTGTAAAAAATGCCTTGACACGTGGATATCCTCTAAAAGTTCCACAAGGTAATGAAAATTCAAAGCACATGGTGTAAGTTCCAAGTTTAACCAAGTTAATAAACTCATTGGATTTTTTTTTTGGCTAGGAAAATTCTATCTTGCTGATGCCGGATTCCCTATAAAGACTTGTCTCATAACGCCTTATAGGGGAGAACGATACCACTTGCAAGAATATTCTAGAAATCCACCGCGAAATCCTCGTGAATTATTCAACAACCGGCACTCATCATTACGGATTTTCATTGAATGTGCATTTGGTGTGGTGAAGAAGAGATTTCCTATTATACAAACTACAACTGACCCTACATTTGGTATTACGACCCAAAAAAAAATTATCATTGCCTGTTGTATATTGCACAATTATTTGATGGGTGTAGATCCTGATCAAAATATCATAGATGAGGTGCAACATGAGCTTGCAAATGCAAGGGATTTTCAGGATGGCCATCAAGTTCATAGGGAAGATAATGACGATACAACTAGAGGAGAATTAATTAGAGATAACATTGCAGCTTCTATGTGGCACGATTACTGAACATTTCTTACTTGGTTATGTACTAAACTTGTTAGTGATGTACTTTTAAATGATTTTAGTTTGTTGTATGTACTTTTATTGATGGTTTATTGATGCAAATTTGTATTGATCAATTTTTATATATGTCATTGGTTTTATTGATGGTTTTGTATTGATCAAGTTTTATATATGCCATTGGTTTTTATGTAAGCTTAGATATGGAAGCAAATCCAAAGAAGGCAAAGAAATCTAGTGATACATGTTTCTGGACACCATCTATGAATGAGGTATTGATTGATGCATATTTGCATCAACATAATTTGGGAAATAAAAATGGCAATAGTATGACATCAAAGGCAATGGACAACATTCTGAAAGAGTTGAGAGACCACTTTCCTGACAGACCAATCTCTAAAGATAAAATTAAAGATCACATGAAAAACATAAAATCAAAATTCAATGGTTGTTATGATCTTTTCAAGAATGGTCTAAGTGGGTTTGGTTGGGATGCAACAACAAACATGTGGATTGCTGAACCTGAAGTGTGGGACAAGCTAATTGAGGTATATTTAACGTGCAAATATTAAAGTTTCATGGTTTTTATGTAAGTTTAGATATGGTTAATTTTGTTTTTTAATATTTTATTTTATTTATTTTTATTGTAGGCTAAACCTGAAGCTGCTGAGTGGAGAAACAAGCCTATCCCACATTATGATAAATTAGCTAAACTTTTTGGGAAAGATCGGGCAACAGGAGAAAATGCAGAAACAGCAGCTGAAATTAGAGCAAGAAGAGTTGCATCTGGTGGGAATGGTTATGATGACACCATAGATGACATTGACCATTTGGTATCCACAAATGAAGTTAGTTTAGAGGGCTTTGACAATTATGAAGAGGAATTTCAACCCTTCACTTCTCCTGAAGTGCCTTCTGATGGCCATTCTCATGGTGCAACCTCATCTAGGGCTAAGAAACGAGCAAGAAAAGTTGTGGAAGATGATATAAGCATAGGCCATATTGCTAAATCTCTTGAGAAAATGGTTGAGGTGTTTGACAACTTAAGCAAGAGCACAATTGAGTTGGCCAAACAAAATAAGAATGTTGCTGCTGAGGAAGTAATATGGGAACAATTGGAGGACATAGGCGTTGAACCAGCTTTCTTGCCCGATGTATACATGCACCTTATTCACCATCCTGATGCTATGAAAGCTTTTAATGGAATTCCAATTCACAAGCGCAAGGAAATGTTACCTCGGATTGTGCCATGCTACCCACCTAACATTTAGGCTACATAACGTTTTCATTTTGTTAATTCTACTTCCGTTGGGATTGTCTTTCCTATTGAATTAGAACTTTAATGACTTAGTTTACTTTTTTAAGATTTTTATGTTGTTGTTTCTCTTGTCTTATGTTATCTCTTTTAACTTATAACTTGAAATGTTGTTCTTTCGACAAGTAGAGTATTAGTATTATTGTATGCTTTAAGGTTGAATCAGTTACGATGATAATT
The DNA here is from genome assembly GCA_029884605.1 of Ormosia emarginata. NCBI lineage: Eukaryota > Viridiplantae > Streptophyta > Magnoliopsida > Fabales > Fabaceae > Ormosia > Ormosia emarginata. The sequence goes on from JAQQTP010000072.1 coordinate 13,170,444, forward strand.
TAATTATTGTAATTGCAAATGCAAGTTTAGTTGTGGTTATGAAGTAGTAGAGTTCATTTATAAAGGAACTTGATGTTTGTGTAATGATTGATCTAACTTTTGCAAAATTTTCTATGTGTAAAACAAGAGTCTTCCTTCACCTCTTTTATCCTTGCAACTTGCAAGTATCACAAGTATATACTTGTAGATTTATAGAAATTATGTGAAAGTAATTGTTCAACTACTACCACAGAAAATAACATCCAAAACTAGCATTCCATCCACTTCCCAAACAATGGAATGTGAAATTAAGTCTTTTTGTTAGTTATAAATAAATAAAATTAGTGTGTTTACAATAAGGGTAATTTAGGAAAAAAAAAATTATAACACTTACCATTCCATCCACTTCCCAAACAATGGAATGGTAATTTTATTCCATCCCATCCTAAAATATCCAAACAATGGAATGGTATTTTTATCCCATCCCATCCCATCCCATCCCATCCCATCCCATTCCATTCCATTCCATTCCATCAATTACTAAATATCCAAACATACCCTTAGTTTCTTGTAGGCACATAAAATTAATCATCATCCTAATCATGGTGTCAACTATTTCCATTGATTTAACTGTAAGTGTGCCTATATTCCAAGTTCCAAAACGCATCCTACTCTTGTAAACTAACTTCTTTACCCACACCCGTTCACGAAAATATGGGAATCCTTGCTTATTTTTCACTACACTCAGGCGGCGATACAGCGGTTCTTGCTCATTTGACACTGTACTCGAGTCATACAACGCGTTGCTTAGGGGCAACGACCTAGTATTAACATAATTACTTTTTTTATCCATGTCATAAAGATTCGACAAAGTTTTACGTTATTTGATTTGCTAACACAACCCTTCTCTTTTATCCAGGACTTGGGATGGTATGTAGGAATTTTGCAACAGTTTCAAGATAGAGAGTTAGAATAGGTAATATATTCACATAAAAAAAGTGTAGTTAAGTATTAGATGCTTGTAGATTTTGAATTTCCTCATATATTGACAATTAACAATAGTGTACATCTAGCAAAAATGCTCACAGAATAAAAAGAAAAGTCTCTTTCCATTGAATCTAATTACATATGGATATGTTTATAAAAATAACCTAAAACTGTAAAGCGGTATGAACATATATAGTGAGAATCAAAGCTGGAGGACCATGATGTGGTGTAGTGCAGGGGAACTAGAATAACAATAAAATTATGGGGTCCATGGCCTCCACCCCTAAGGTATTGGAGTATGTGGCCCGCGTGACGTGCTTAGAGCAGGTGCAGGAGGTGGACTTGGCAAGTTACCCAGTTTCCTCATCTTCAGATCTGCAAATTAAAACGACTAGATGTGGTCAACAGTTCAACATATGTTTCAACTTTCAATATATTCAACAAAGTTTAATTACAGATTAAACATCCACTTTGATCACTAACTCATCTACAAAATTTTAAACATAAGCATGTGTCTGAAACTTCGAATAGTGATCATGATTTTGTATACTTCTATATAGTTCTATACAGTATACATGCAGGCATTTCAACATTCATGTATGAATGTCTAAATGACAAATTAAGACAAACCTGCACTAACTGGAGTCAACTGCATAAACAAAGTAAAGGCGATTATTAACAGAATGATAAAACGCAAAGAGATTGAAGAGAGACCGAAGATCTGAGCCATCTCCCAATGTTGAAACCTAATGTGCCAGTCTTGCATCTGAAGTCATTGAAATTTAAAATGTTATGGAGACCGGAAAGTCATACTTATTTTTATTCGAACCTTCAATGAAATTTCATATAGAATATGAGACCAGTCAGTTTAGCAATATTAACATAAAGTAACAGGTATTATTAACCAAGAAATTTTTTTTCAATCCGATATTAATTTGACCTGTGAATTCCTATCCTGTGCTTGGAGAAATATTCAAACAATAATGTTTTTTTATACCTCAATTTGACATTCACTGAGATACCGTATATTTATATAAATTAACTTGAATATTATCATATATCATATGTAAAATTGGAATAAATGTTTTGTTTAATGAGTATCGTTGGATGTCGTATTCTAGATGAATTCATTTTCAAATGCATGGGACCTGGAAAATAAAATCCAATCAAGAGAAAAAAACCGTGTGGTAGTACGTAATACGTAATCATATATATGATAACAATTAAAACCTAATGAAAAAAAAAAAGAAAAAGAAAAGACCTGGTAGTTGCGGTTGGAAAGATATGTATACAATAATAATTTGTCATAGGCAAGCTAAGTTTGAATTCCTAGTTTCCGAAGGGATCTTAATCCTTTCTTCACCGAGGTTTTAGGGATTGACAATTTGACGTCAACCCACTGTTGGATGAAATGATTAATTAGTTATATCCGTTTGGATAGACTTAATTTTTAAAATAAACACTTATATTTTAAAAATAAATACTTAAAAGTATTTTTAAGTGTATTTAGATGTCATTTAAAAAGAAAAGTAGAAATCAAAAAAGCAAAAATGGTTCAAGTATTTATTTTAGAAATTAACAATCTCAAAAATTTAAAATAAGTGAAAGAATAAGTGGTTTTAATATTAGTAATTATTAATATAAACATTTTTCAAATATTACATCCAAATATAAAATATTTTAAAAAATAAGCTTTTTTTAAAAAGAATTTTATAAAAAGTACATTTTTCATAATCTATATGTTTGAATGGAAGAGTTTAAAAAAAAAATAAGAAAGGAAAGATTTTTCATTTAACAAAATACTCTCTTATTCATGAAGTTTCCAAAATGAGATATTATCGTAGGTAACATTTTAATTAGTCTTTATTTATTTTTAAAATAATTTTTTAATTGATATAAAAAATAATTTTATTTTCCTTCTCTTTAAAATTTCTCCATCCAAATTAAGTTTGATAATGGGGCAGAATTTTACTCAACTTAACCTCATCCTACAAAATAAATATCAAAATCCACACTCGTCCGTCCTCACCTTGCATTTATAAATATTTTACACTAAATTTATGCAATATTCAATCACAATTTTAAAATTAATTATTTATCTTATATAAACTAAAAATATTTAAAATAATTGTCAAACTGATAAAGATTAGTTAATATAATTAACTTAATTAGTAACTAAATTACACAATAATTATTAATATACAGGGATCAAGGCAGGGTGAGGTGCATTAACAAATCTACACCCGCCTCACCCCACAACGGAGCGATTTTTAAACCCACTATGTGTTAGTTGGGGTGGGTGTAGTACCCGCGGGGTTGATTGAGGTTGCCAAGCCTAATCCAAACATACCCGCATATATTCATATGTTTAATTACAAGGCATTGTTAATTTTAAGAATAGGAAAAAAGAAGAAGAAATCAAAAGGTGTATGAAAATTTAAAATTAAATTTTACTTAAGATTATCAAGACCTTTCAGCATCCATGTTTGGGCTTTTTTACGAAAGTATCATTAGTGACAAAACTATTTATCAAATTGTCATACATTTAGAATTATATATCAAATTACCTCACCTTTTATCTACATAGATTATTTTATTATTTATAATTATGCCAACATATATGACATAATTATGTGGAAAACACTAGCAGATATGATGTTATCCATGTAAATAATTACGTTATACGTGTTGACGTTTTCTACATAATAACGTCACACGTGTTGGCATTACCAGTGAATAACGTCATGTTACCCGTAAAACTCTCATTTCTTTCTTTTCCAGAGGATGATGATGATATTTACATGTAATAGTGTACATGAACATATATACTTAGATTGATTGAGTGTTTGTTATTTCTTGATTATTTTGATAAATATGTGCACATGATATTCATTCTCTTGTTAGAAGACTTTACCATTGCTGAGATGTACAGTTGGAGATTTGCAGTCTTAGCGTACTTGTATAAAAAACTTTGCAAAGCCACAAACTATAACGTGTACGAAATTGGAGGTGATCACGATCAAAACATAGGCAGCTAAAATACATTTAGGATTTTAGTAAGTTTTTCAATATAAATGACTATTCCAATGGCTAAAAATTTCTATGTCGTAAAAAATAAAATTTCTAACAAAGTAATTGAATTCAGTAAAACAATAAGATATTTACATTTTAAAAAAATAGTGGCTACGTAATAGCGCTAATGCGTTAGGTGTTATTGTCTAAATAACGCCAACACGTATGATGTAATTATATGAAAAAGTCAACAACATATACCCGTGCACATTGCTGCACATAAATATCATTATCGTCCTCTAAAAAATAGGGAAAAGAGAGCTTCACGAGTAACATGATGTTATTCATTGGTAACGTCATCATGTATGACGTTATTACATGAAAAATACTAATATGTATGACGTAATTATGTGAAAACGTCAACAGCGTTGGCACTATTAGGTGGATAGCACCATATGTGTTAACATTTTCTACGTAATTACGCCATATGTGTTGACGTAATTGTACATAATAAAATAATTTACGTAAATAAAAATTGTAACAATTTAGTACATAATTTTAAAATTATGGTAATTTAGCAAATAGTTTTACGATAGTTTGGTAAAAAACTCTCCATGTTTGGATCATTTTAAAGAAATTTAATATGCTCAATTATATTATAGAGTATTCTTTTTTCTGTTAATATATTACAGAGTATTCTAAATACCCCATTTTATGAAATATATTCTTATTCTGAAATATAATAAGGCTTATATTGGCTTTCATCTCCACATCGCGGAAGCCACATGCATTTGAAAACGTACATCTTTTTTTTTACTTCTTAACTATATGGATACCATCTGTCTGTATTCAAAGGTGACAGTGACTACAAGCACAATGAGAAGAATAGAAGATGGTAGATAGAATTAAAGAGGCTTGAATGCTAATGTCATGTATGGGCATTTGGGCAAGCCATGCTTCATCTAATCACCTTATGCATCGAAATTTAATTAAAAGGTTCATTACATAGGAAGTCAAGTCATAATTTTTATTTATTTTTTGCTGATAAGTCATATTTAGACTTAACCGTTCACACTTTGAACAAGGTTTCACATGAAATGAGGAATATTAATACTACCATGGATTTCCAACCATTGAATGGGAATGCGGCCGACGCATTTGAAGAATAAAAAATGAATTAAATGAATGCGGCCCACGCATTTGAAGAATGAATGAAAAGCAAGAAAGCAAAAATCTGAATATATGACCCCAACCGTTTGAGGAAAAAATGAATTAAATACTAATGGTATTTTGGGAAAATCAGCTGTTTTTCTTTTCATTTTTGTATTTATGTTTAATTAAATATTAATGATATTTTGAGAAAATATAAATTGTGATGAAATGAGAGAATCCCTTAGTATAGATTAAATAAGAGACAATTTTTTTAAAAATCTAGTCATTAGGGGTGAAAATAAATTAGGCGGGGTTTATGATCTGGTTTAATAAATAAGTCAGATTAAAACTTTTAAAAATCATATTTAATTAACATTCCTCATGTCAATAAAATAGCATTTTAAGCTTGACTTATCAAATTTATATGCAATATAATATTTTTAATAGCTATTTTTAGCTTATTATATATCTTGAGTTCTATCATACAAAGTAACGAAGAAATAGAGGGTGATATAAATTATAAAATTCAATTTGGTGGATGAATTAGAGAAATGCCTCATGTTTTATTTGTAATACTCTCAAGTTTAAAAGAAAATTTTATTACACAATCATAAGACTTGTGATATTTTATGATACTAAATGTTAAGTGATAAAAAGCCAACAAGAGCATATATAAGTTAAGTATTGTGATAAAATATTTTATATGAGTTAGCATAAATCATATTATAATTTTATAAAATCTAGAATAATTAGATGTCAAAATTATAAAAGTATTTTGTTTAACCCAAATTATTATTAGTATTGTTATTGGAATGACTTCTTGTTATTAAGCACTTCTCATATGTGGGTTTTGTTTATGAGTTATGTATATGAGATTGTCATAGTGGATAAATTTAGCTCATTTTAGTTATTCTATATATACAGGAAGAAACTCATATTTTTAGTTACTCTAGTGCATACAGTCACCCAATTGAAATTGACACATGAGCGACTACTATGTGATATGAATAGTATATTGCCCTTATCGAAATCGCTTTCAATGAATCAAACATGACAACCTCAATGGCAACTTTTGTAGATTGAGTTATCTTGAGTCTAAAAACATGTATATCGCATTATAATGTTATGAATTCAGACAAAATTTTATTTAAACCCGTGGAACCCTACAATGTTCAAGTTTTATGATCCAAATTTTTTATTTGATCAATTCTAGAAATTGCTATAGGGTTATTGTAGATCTCTAAATGGTGTTTTGATAGACACAAGAATTGTGTCAAATGGTTAAGAAACCGGTGAGTAATTTCGCTTTTTAGTCTCATGAGTATGGCCTCAGTTTTGCACAAAAAAGACAAAGTTTTGTTTTTGTGATTTAATCTCAAAATTGTTTAGGGGATATTGTAGATCTCTTTCTGATGATTCCAAATAGATCGTATAAAATGACCGAGAATTCGAGGAGAAATCGTGTGCGACCTGTTCATCCATGAACCAGGTCGCGTGATCTGTTCATCCATGAACCGGGTCGTGCGACCCGTTTAGCAAAAAACAGGTAAGGAAGACGCAAGCTACTTCCTTTGCCCATGTGTATGTTAAGCGCGTATGGGCGTGTGTGTAACTTCCAGACATACTTTTTCACTTCTGTTTTCACTAATCTATTCCACGTGCCTGGATCTATTTTTTAATGAATTTTATTTAATTTTTCATGCTCATTTATTATTTATTTCCAAATTTCTAGAGTTTAAAATTTGTTAAAAATATATGGTACTATTATCTTTTGTCTTTGAAAATTTTAGTGTGTTATTGTGATACTAGTGGGCATGATATATATTATGCATTCTCAAAGTTGATGTTGTTTAGTCATTGAGATAATTTTCACTATTATTTTATGCATAAATTAATATATAATGTTTTGAAAACTATTTATCTTGTAGTTATTTATGCAATTTGATTCCGAGAGTTGCTGCTTAAAGTATTGTTATATTGTTTTAGGACATTTTGCATGATTGTGAGCTCGCCTTCGTGAGACCAATTATGTTGAGGTGTCATTTTGTTAATATTTTTGTCAATAATGTTGCATTGAAGATTTTGTTGATGATATACTTACCCTATCAGTTTGTCTTCATTAATATGATTTCTGATGATTTGTTAAAGGCATTAAGGTTGTGCCCTTAGAGTTCTTAGTATTCTCTTGGCACTAGCTTTAGGGACATGGTTTTGAGGTCGATGGGAGTCTACTCATGTGTTGTAATTCGGGACCCTTAAGCAGGATTACAATTGTATAAGACAGCTTCATTATGATTATTTGCTCAAATATTGCACATGTTGATATGCTTGACAAAATCTCTCTTTAACGTATCGTTCTTCAACTTTATCAATGAAAATGAACGCTTTAATGAAATTGAATGAGACTAATTATGAGGGCTAATGGATTCTGTAAAATTGTTACTTGTTGTCTCTAATGTTGATGCTTCTCTCACTAAGGATGAGCCTCAGTTACCCACAAATACATCTTTCTGCTGCAGATAGGAAAAAGCATAAAAAGTGGGTTCAATCCAATAAAATTAGTTTAATGACCATGAAGTATAGCATAGATAAGACCATTAAAGAGATTATTCCTAAAACAAATAATGCTAAGGAGTTTCTGAAGTTTGTTGGTGAGAAATTCAAGAAGTTTGACAAAATGAAAAGGCCTGCTACCTCTCTTTGTTGGCAAAGATTACATATGATGGTATGAGTGGTGTAAGTGAACACGTCTTGAAGCTTGTGAATTGGTACAACAAGTTGAGGTATATGAAAGTAGATTTGGGAGAGGATTTCCTGGTCTGGCAGGTGTTTGAATCTCTGCTAACTAGTTTTGATATTCTGAGGACTACTTATAACGCTCAAAAAGACGAGTGGACTATTGATGAACTTATATCTGTTTATACTCAAGATGAGCATACGATGAAGAAGGGTAAGACCCATAATGTTCAGTTTGTTTTCTACAAGAATGTTAACAAAAAGAAGAAATTTGCTAAAGGGAAGAACAATAAGCCCCAGTTTAAGAAAAAGGGGAATGATAAGCTTGAATATCCTTCTGGACAACCGTTCGAACCACCTTCTGGTCCTGGTGAGTCTTTTGATGTTAATCCCAAATATTGATTTAGTGGAAATTATAAGTTATGTGACATATATGAGCATAAACAGTCTAATTATTTAAAGTTTAAGAGTTGACTATGTTTTGAATCAAATATAATTGATGTTCCTTCAAATACATAATGGTAAGACACTAGAGCAACTATTCATGTTACAAATTCAATGCAGGAGAAAACCAAGTGAACGGGACTTGATGATCATAGTAGGAAATAAAGCAAGTGTCAAAGTAGAACATATAGGAGTGGTTTCTTTAAAATTATGTACTGGACATGTTTTAGTTTTGAAAGATACAATTTATGTGCCTTCTATGAGAAGGAATTTGGTTTCAATTTCTATTTTAAATAGTTATGACTACTCTTTCCATTTTAGTAATGAAAAAGTTTCTTTATATTATGATTCTGCTCTTGTTGGTTCTGGAGTCTTGTTTAATGGTCTATACATGTTGGATGTTGATTCATTTTTTGTTAATCAATGGTGTTTGGATATCAATAATATTGTTGGAAACAAGCATGTTAGAGTTTTTAAAAACTCTTTTATGTTGTGGTACAAACGTTTAGGACACATCTTTAGGGAGAGAATATAGAAGTTGATCAAGAAGAATATTCTTCATGATCTTAACTTCTCTGACTTTGATAATTGTGTTAATTGTATAAAAGAGAAACTTACAACTGGAGCCAGAAAGAGTGGGGTTACCATAAGTGAAGGGATTTTATAGTTAATTCATATAGATATTTGTAGACCCATTATTCCTATTGCTATGGGCAGTTTTAGGTATTTTATCACATTTATTGATGACTTTTCTAGATATGGTTGGACTAATTTGCTACATGAGAAATCCGAATGATCTTTAGATGCCTTAAGAACAATCAAGATTGTTGTTGAATTAAAATTTAATAAGCAGATCAAGTGTGTGAGTTTTGATAGGAGTGGTGAGTACCATGACAGGTATGATGAAACTAGTAGAAATCCTAGACCTTTTGCTAAGTTCTTATAGGACTATGGTATTGAAGTACAGTACACCATACCTGACACTCCGTAACAAAACTAAGTTATAGAAAGGCGAAACTGTACTCTTATAGATATGGTGAGATGTATGCTTAATCATTATACTCTTCTAGAATTCTTGTGAGGATATGCCTTGAAGACTACAGTTTATATATTGAATCACGTGTCAAGCAAATCTATGTCGAAGACTCCATATGAGTTAATGTCAAGTAAACGACGTACTTTAAGGCATTTTGGTATTTGGGGATGTAAGAATTTATAACCCACAGTTAAAGAAGCTTGATCCCAAAACCATTAGTGGTTTCTTTATTGGCTATTGTATTGGCTCAAAGGGTTCTAGGTTCTATTGTCCCTCTCATACTACTAGAATTATTGAATCTGATCAGGCTGTCTATTTTGAAGAGGACTTGGAGCATGGTGGAACTCAAGAGCCGCAAATTGTTGATTTTAGAAAGGAGCATGTTATCGTTCTTATTCCTGTTGTTCCCTTTCTAGGGATAGTGTCATCTCTTTTGATCTATAATGATAATATTGTTGATCTTATTGATAATGTTGATATCCCTCAATAAGTTGAAAATAATGTACAAAATTTAGATGTTGTTATGGTTCCACCTACAAGATATGAGTGAGTTCCTATATCCACTGAGTCTACTAGATTCAGGGATTATGTTGCATACCTGCAGGAGTATGAGTTTAACTTAGTTGAGAATTCTGATCTTAGTTCCTTTCAAGAGGCCATAGCTAGTCCTGATAGTGCACAATGGTTAGTGGCTATAGAGGATGAGTTAACTTCTATGAGAAAAAATAATGTTTAGGAATTAGTGTAATTGCCTGCTAGTTGTAAAACTTTTAGTTGCAAATAGGTCTTTAAGACAACAGGTGGTGTCAGATGTGAAATTGAGAGGTATAAAGTCAAACTTGTTACTAAAGGATATAACTAGAGAGAACACATTGATTATAAGGAGACTTTCTCACCAGTCTCTATTAAAGACTCTTTCCGTGTTGTGATAACCTTGGTTGCTCATTTTGATTTGGAGCTTCAACAAATAGATGTTAAGACCATCTTCCTAAATGGTGATTTATATGAGGATGTATATATGGATCAACCTGATGGTTTTATTGAAGATGATAAAAATCATATGGTATATAAATTGAGAAGATCAAATTATGGATTGAAACTGGCTTCTAGGCAATGGTACTTGAAATTTGATTATATTGTTGGCTCCCTTAGTTTTAAAGAAAATATTCTTGACCAAAGCATTTATCTAAAGTTCAGTGGGAACAAATTCATCATTTTTGTTTTATATATTGATGATATTTTGTTGGCTAGTAATGACATTAATTTTTTGTATGAGACTAAGCAGATGTTGACAACGCACTTTGATATGAAAGATCTTGGTAATACCTCTTTTGTTTTGAACATTGAGATTCACCTTGACATATCTCGTGGCATTATTGGCATGTCTCAAAAAGCTTATATTGAAAGAATTATAAATAGATTTAATATGAAATCTTGTAATCTTTGTACTGCACCCATTCAAAATGGTGAAAGGCTCTCTAATACTCAGTGTCCTCAAAATGATAAAGATGTTGTTAAAATAGAGAAGGGTCTCGTATGCTTCTACTATTAGCAACCTTATGTATGCTCAAGTTTGTACACATCTTAATTTTGCTTTTGTTGTTAGTATACTTTTGAAATACTTAAGCAAATTTGGTATGGCTCATTGGTAGACTGCAAAACAAGTTATGAAATATCTACAGGGTACCAAAGATTATATGCTCACCTATAGGAGATCGGATCACCTTGAGGTGATAGGCTATTCTGATTCTGATTATAATTGTTGTCCATAAGATCACAAGTCCATATTAAGGTATATCTTTATGCTGGCAGGAGGATATGACATTCTTCCTAACAGAATAGTCCTAATTAGAGTTATAGAAGCTCAGAAATACTGGTAAGGGTTAATTGTTAATTTGAGTAATTTTTTGAACCAGTTTTAGTGTAATCCTATAACATTAAATACAAGAAAATAACTAAAGTTTCTGCAGAATCACTTGATATTAAAGAAATAAATATTTATTTCCTAGTTAAAAACCATTGATAAGAGTTGTAGAAAATTTTAAAGAATTAATTGAGTTAACTTAGTATTTTTAAATATACCGAAGAAGGATTAATGAAACAGTTATTGAACAACTAACTATCTCAGAAAATTATAAAATTTCATGAAAATGATAAGTAATATATGGAGACTATTTTGGTATAAAATACTAACTAAGATAAGTATCAGTAAGCATATTACTTAATCTCTCGATTTAATTTAAGTTGGGACCAAGTAATGAAGCTTAACTGATAAATAACAGTGAAAAGTTATGAAAAAATGGATTTAAGGACTAAGATGAGTTCTAAAATTTTCTATAACACTTATGACAACTTGAAAACTTAACTTTAGAAGATTAAAGTGTACGTAATAGATACAAAAGTTCTAGCATAAAAAAATTGGTCACCAACTGCCATTCAGTTTCTACCCTTTTCTTGACTTTTCCTTCATCAATTTGCCTCTCATTTCATGCCTCCAACAGAGAAAGGAAGGAAATGCGAGGCTTCCTTCATCATTTTCTTCTCTTTATTCTTCTCATTAAACTGTTCTTTATTCTTCATGAAGTCTTCTCATTATTTTTACTCAGTCCTTTCTTCTTTCTCAACACAATAAAGCAATAAAATATGAGCAGAGAAAACATGAAAAAAGAAAGAAGAAAAAAGAATAAAAAGAAAGGTGAAAAGGAAGAAAAACCAAGGAACCAAGCTACGAAGTGAGGTAGGGGATTTATGTCTTCAATTTGTTTCTCTTTTATATTAACTATGGATTATTTTTGTGACCCTTATGCTTAAGGTATACACAGCCGAAACAAAAATTTTATGGATGATGTTGACTTAAATTTACTCCTCTTTTTTCATTGATTTTTGACTTGGAATTATGATGTTGGTTGTTGATGAAAACTGTGTGTTCCTTCCAAGTGTTCACACTTGGTTGTTGTTTTTCTTGTTTGTTGATTTTTTGTTGTTGTTGTTGGGTGGCAAATGGATGGATTTGTTTGATTTTGGATAGGATCATAATGGATGAATCCAAAATAAACCATTAATTATTTAAGATCTATTATAAAATGCTTAATATTATCCAATCCATCAATGACTTAATTTAATGGATGAATATTCAATTCATCTATTAATTCATTTTAATAGATTGAATGGATGGATATTCAACTCGCTCATTTAAAAAAAAATCTATTTCTAAAAATTGTTATTCTCTCTCTAAAAAATGTTTCTCTAAAAAATTTATTTCTCTCTCTAAAAATTTTCATCCTCTCTCTAAATTTTTTCTCTCTAAAAAATATTTCTCTCTCTAATTTTTCTCTCTCTCTAAAAAAATTCTCTCTAAAATTTTTGAGACTCAACGCTTTGTGCTATTGGCTTTTGGGCTTTAATGAAAGTGGAAGTATTGAACAAAAAAAATATAAAATACATTAGATATCTATTGGATTGGTTTTTAATTAGATATCTAATGGATGTTTTGGTTGGATTACTAACTATCTATAAATAAATTTAATCCATTAGTTCTAATCAAATAAAATATATTATTTTAATTGAATAAACTGGATTGGTTTTAATATGGATGGATTGGATGAATTAAAAATTAATGAATTTTTTTGTCAACCCTAGTTGAACATGTCTCGGTTGAATCGAGCAATTTACCACCTTTATGAACTTTGAATTGCGATACTGTGTGCTTGCTATTTCACGGTCAAGCCTAAGGAAAATAGAAGAAATTGATATGTGTTCACACTTTGTGGTATTGATTATGTTCACACTTTAGGTGAAGGAAAGACATGACTTAACAAGGCTTTGTTGACTTTAAAATTGCATTTGTTTATGCTTTATTGCTCACGACTAACCAAAAGAAAATGTGAGATATTTATTGTAATCTTGAGCTATGTGATGTTCACGGCCATACCCTAGAGAGAAGGAATTTTCTTTAGTTTTGTGACTCATTATGTTTTCATACTTATTAGTTAATTAAGAAGACTAATAATTGATGATTTATTGGCGAGTTTGTGAAGATAGCCCTTGAAATGAGTCTTGATCGTGGCACACTTTGTTCAATTGTGATTAATATTGTAACACATTATCAATCACTTGTGCTTAATTTATGGAATCTTCTTATTGTATTTAATATCTATGTGCTTGAGTTTAATGTTATATGTGATTGAATTATGATGTTTGAATTATTGTTTGTATGGAAATTTTCTTAAGAAATGACTGTATGATCACTTTGATGTTCAATTGATATTTAGATGCCATTGATACGATTCACTTGTCAAAAAGTTGTGAAATATGAAGAATGAAATAAGGTTGTGTATTGGATGTTATGTTGCTCCCTTGATTCTTAAAGGTTGAGCTAGAATGTGATATTGAATAATTAGTGCTCATAAAAATTGTATTTGAATGTATTTGATTTGAGTATTAGAATATGGAAATTTGTATTTTATCATGGTGTACTATTCCCAACATATGAGTATCCTCTAGTATTTGAATAGATCTGGCATTTTGCCAACTTTAAATATATTGGGTATTAATGAATTCTGGAGTTAATCCTTTGTGAGGGAAATATATCCAGAATTCTATTAGAATTACGGAGATGAACCTCTGTGAGGAAGAAGATCCTATATTCTTAAAATTCCTCACTAGTTTCCTCACTTGCCCTAATTTTCCTCATGTATATAATGATATATGCAGTAGTTCTATGTGACAAGTGAATCATTATAAATAGGTTGGAATGTACCAACGTGAAAGCAGACTATTGTCAAGCTAAATAAGATACTTGGAATAATTTTGTGTGATAAGTGAATCGTCATAAATAGGTTGGAGTGTGCCAACATGAAAGCAGACTATTACCAAGTTAGAATTCAGGTTATGAAAGGTGACCTGGTTTTGTAGGAATTAGTACTGGATAATGAGCATTGAAATGAATTTGAAATTGGATGTCATATTATGACTGTAAACACCAAATTTTGTCCGGGACATTTTGTAAATAAAATAAAAAAATAAAATAAAAAAAATAGAATCCAACCCAATATTCTACCCACAACCCATATCCTAAACCAACTCAAACTCACCACAAACAACTTATCCTAATCAAATCTATCAGCTATCCTAGACCAACCCCAACACTTATCCTAAACAAATTTTAACTCATCATCTCAAACCAATCCTAATCACACTCTAACTCTAACTCATTAACCTAATCTCCTTCTATAAAACCCATTACCTACCCCACACAGGGCGGACCTTTTGACTAAAACATACAAACTTTGACTCACGAAACTCCTTCAAAGAAAAGAAACACACTTTCACTTTAATCTCGCCACTCACGCAGCCTTCACCCAAACAATACAACTTACCAACTTCATTCACCATTTCATATCCATTCAACTTCATCTTCACCATAGACCCACCATTCCCAAGAACCACCATCTCCAAATAAACTTCACCTTATCCAAACCACCACCACCCAGCCACAAACCCGGACACAACCACGCCCCCGGAGCTCCATCGCAGATCAGCCCCTGTCAGACGAGCCGCGAGCGGCATACCCCGAACCAGAGCCGCCGAAAGAACCACCGAACCAGAACCGCCGGAGCTCCATCGCACCAGAAGACGCGACGCTGTCTCCACTCCACGCGCCGCCGCAACCCAAGTCCGAGCCGCTCCGTCGGTCTCCACCGGACTCGCGTCGCACCTCCACGCCGCACCGAAGACGCGACGCCATCTCCGACCCAAAGACCTCACCGTCGGCCGTTCCGTTCCTCCCCACCGACGACACCATCGCGCCGCCGTGCTCCCGCCCACACACCCTGCGTCGGTTGCTCGTCCCTGGTCTCCCTGTTTTCTACAAATATCACGAGAGAAAGAAGAAACCCCCTCCCCTGTTTACTTGTTAGTTTTCGTAAGTTGCTTTTTATTTTTTTCTTTTCATTTCTTTTTTAGTTTTTTTGTTTAGTTTTAGAAATTGGTAGTTTTTAGTTTTTTTTTTTTTTTTGAAATAGGCCTAATGGGCCTAAATGGGCTAGGAATAAAAAATTTCTAAAAAACTAAAAAGTAAAAAAAAAACGAAAAATAAAATAAAAAGGTAAAAGTGAAGAAAATAAAATAATTGAAATATTTTTTTAAAAATAAAATAAATAAATAAGTGGGAAAAAGTTGTAATGAAATGAAATTGTTAATCTCATAATTATTTTTTGGATCATCGATTAAGTGACAACCTAATGATTCAAAATTAAAAAGGGTTAATATAAAATAATTATTTCAAGCAGGATTAACCGAGTTGTGACAGCTTGTTAATCTTGTAACTATTTTGGATCATCTGCGTTGGGACAACCTAATGATTCAAATCATTTTAAAAAAAATAAAATGCCATTTAATAAATAGTTAAAATTTGAATTTTTTTTATATAAATCCCTTTTAAATAAATAATCTGTGGGTGACATATAGCGTGACGCAAATTTCACTCATTCAAACTTTAATTTGATTAACAGAGTCGCGACGACCCGTTAATTCAAATTTTTATAGAATAAAAATTAAAACTTTTAATCAACCAACCCATGCAAAGTGAAGGAAATAAAATAATTGAAATAATTTTTAAAAATAAATAAATAAATGTGTGGGATTAACCGAGTTGTGACAGCTTGTTAATCTCATAAATTTTTTTTTTTGATCATCGGAGTTGTGACAACCTAATGATTCAAATTATTATTTAATAAAGGCTCGAAATTTATTTTTATTTATTTTTAATAATAAATTTAACAATCCGTGGGTACGTCGGTGTAATAAAAGTTTTCACTCATTCAAACTTTAATTTGATTAAATGTAACAGTCGCGACGACCTGTTAATTCAAATCTTTTACAAAATAAAAAATTCAAACTTTAATTTGATTAACAGAGTCGCGACGACCTGTTAATTCAAATCTTTTATAAAAAAATAAAAATTAAATCTTTTTCTTTAAATAAAATCAACCAACTTACATTTATTTTCTAAAGAACTACGTGACTTTGAGTTCCTCATTGCACCTGAGGGTACGTAGGAGCAGAATTTTTATTCTGTCAAGCTAAATTTTAAATTTTCGCAAATTCTTTATTTTTTTAATTTTTTAAATAAAAGGGGTAAAATAAATATATTACGAGATTATTAAATTTTTTGCATAACTAATTTAGGGTAACCGTTTTAGGATGGATGTTTTAGGGGTGCTGTGGGGTTAAGTCTCCACCCTTCCCTATGCATAACCGACTCCCGAATCCAATCTGGTTCCAAAGACCATTTTATAAAAGGGTTTTCTAATTTTTCCTAAATTAAATAAAATTGGTGGCGACTCTAACATTATTTATTTTGTTTCGCTCCCATCATGGATTACGGTCGCGACAGGATGGCGACTCCACTGGGATACTTGAGGTCAAACCCATATAATTTTGTTGTGTAAAATTTTGTAATCTTTGTATATTTTATTTTACCTTTCTTTTTTTTTAATTGTTATTAAAACCTTAGGATAGAGAATTTCTCTTGGAATTTTTTTTTGTTTATTTTTTGTTTTGCAGGATACGGGTAGTCTTTAGGATAATGAAGGTTTGTATGCTCCCTACACCCACCACGCTTACACATGTATCACACATTCGAGTGGGGCCCTATACCCGGGTCTGAGTGAAACTTAAGTTAAGTAGAGGTTGTGTAGTAGTAACCATTTTGGATGTACATCCTGTTTGGCTATTGCGAAAACCTCATCTAGAGTGCGCCTTTTCACAAATGTCCCACACCTAGTGGTTTACCCCTATTTCGTGGTCAACATTTTGAAATAGGACTTGGCTCTAGAGACCTTCAGAATAGAAAAGCCACCAAATGAAGTTTTCACGATTTAGAAAAGACTTGTAGATCCTTAGAATAGAAATCCCCGAGTTAAGGAAATCCTATTAGGACACAAAGGGAGCATATCTTTCGTTATCTTTTGACTTATCTCGTATACCTTGTGAGTTGTTCAGTCCCTTAATGTGATGAACCATACTGGTGTCCCTCTTGTTATTAAAAAAATAATAATAATAAAAATAAAAAGTTTTTCCAAAAAAAATGGGGGCGAATCACTTTTAAAGGACCAACAACTCACTCATTATTAAATTGTAAAATCATTTTTTTTAAACCATGCATTGATAATTCTTCATCCCCAGGTTTGTTGGAGAACCATTTGAAATTCAGTGCCTAAGGACTAGCAAAGTGAGTATCTTTGATTAAAAATGGAAAGTGACATGGGATCGATCACAAGGAATCAATTTTGAAAAGACCCTACAACTTAAGGCCAAGATAGCGGATCGCGAGTCTAGTGGGATTGGGCCGATTCTTGGAAAAAGACACAACGTTTGACCTTTACCTTGCAAGATATGGGAAAATTTTGAATCTGTTAGAAGTGGACGTACAAACAGAAGCCATCACTGCACTAGCCCAGTATTATGATCCACCATTACGTTGCTTCACATTTCAAGATTTTCAGTTAGCCCCTACATTAGAGGAGTTCGAACAGATCTTGGGCTTATCGTTGAAAAAGGAAAAACCATACCAATATAAAGGTCACTATGCGTCATTGCCAACCATAGCAAAGGTCTTGAAGGTGCCTGTAAGGGGGATTTACAAGAGGCAAAGCAAAACAGGAAAGGGATAGAGGGTTTCAGAGCAAATACTTGGAAGAACACATGCGCCACTTAGCCAAGGTTGAAGACTGGAATACTTTTATGGATGTACTAGCCCTCACCATTTATGGTACTATCCTATTCCCAAATAGTGAAGACTTGGTAGGTTTTGCGGCAATCGATGTATTCCTTGCTCGACGAAATGATGCCGCAAATCCTATCCGGCCATTCTTGCTGATGTTTACTACACCTTGAATTTATGTCATGAAAAGAAGGGTAAGCGAATCTTATGTTGTCTACCGATGTTGTTTGTATGGCTAACCTCTCACATGTTCAAGAGGGGGTACGTGGATTCATGTCCCATTACAAGTCTCAAGATGCTCCAATTGAAGACCAAGAACGGTCGTGAATGGGCCGAGGAATTGACCAAGCTTGAAGATGGAAAGATTGTATGGTACCCATGGCGTGAGGAAGGGCAAACTGTGATTTATCAGTGTGAGGGGTTTCCTAATGTTCCCCTAATGGGTACTCAGGGATGCATTAACTATAACCCCGCGTTAGCATTACGACAACTTGACTATCCTATGATGGGACCACCCTCGGAGTTAAAGATTACTCCTTTTGTTTATGACATGCAGACTGGGTGTACCGAGACACTTGGGAGAGTGCGAGATGCTTGGAAGAATATCATCAGAAAGGGCAGAGAACTGGGAGTCAGAAGCTGTGGGGTCAAAGAAAGCTACAGGCAATGGGTCAAGGACCGGGCTCAAGAGGTCAAGTTACCCTTCAAAATGTCAGCTAGTAAAGCCTTGCCTCTAGCTCCAATAGAAGACGAAGAAGTAAAGGAAAAGTTAATAGAGGCCAATGAACAAAAGAGGCAATTAGAAGCAGAACTAGAAAAGGTTCGCCAAGCATATGCAGTCTTAAAGCGTGAAAATTCTGAGAAAGCTCACGCCCTTGAAGGAGCTAACAAGAGGCTAAAGACAGGGCAAGAACAGATATCAAGAACTAGAAGATGCTTGGAAGCTGCAAACAAAGAGTTGGGACTCAGAGGGCAAGAAAGAGATAGGGCTTTGGCTGAAAACCAACAACTTAAAGAACGGACTCATGAATGCCAAGGCCATGCAGAGTGATGCTCTTCAGCAAGTGGATGGTATAAGGCAGCAAATGAAAATGATGTCTTCAAGATACGAAGACATGATCAAAATTGAGCGGTCGCACACTGCCAAGGAAATTGCAGAGTATGAAGCGGCATTGCGACACGGACAGGAGGACTTGCGAGAAAATGATAGATCTTGTAAGGCAACAAGACAAGGACATTAATGAATGGAAAGAAGAAGCCCACCTTCTGAGAGACCGCTTTGTGAAATTAGCAGGCCTAGCCAACACGGCAATCGCAGACATTCCATATTATTTAAAGGTGGCAGATAAGATGGTCGATCCTCTTAAGATTCCGGCAGAAATTAATGACTTCATTGAGTATTGCAAGGGCTCGTTGGACAAGATGAAGCAGATGATCAAGGCCCGTTCGGTTGAGAATGGTGGATTAGACTAGACAATGATGTATTGAAAATGATGTACTCCTCGATGTTGATGATTTTTTCAAATAAATAAAGTATGCATTATATTTGTTCGATCCCATAGAAACCCATTTCTTTTGAACGTGACGTTCTAAGAAATGTTCGTGACAAATAACTTTTGAACGAGACGTTCTAAGAAGTAGTCATGACACAAAAAAAAAAAAAAAAAAGATCAAAGATACTCACTCAAGTCCATTCAGCACGAATTAATAATGGTCTTCTAACAAACAAATAATAATCATGGTGGTTTCTAATAAATTGTTCCTTAATTGTTCGCAGGAAATTTAGAACCATTGCGCGACCAAGGAAAGAAGACACCAATCAAACCCGAGTTCACAACACAAGGGCTCGAACAAAGCTTTTGGCAATGGCGTAAAACGAAGGAAGGAACCTAAGTATAGAAGTAGAAGAAGTGAAAGGAAGGGTGAATGAGATTACGGAGTCTCAAAGAAGAATGGAAGAGATGTTGTTAGCCATGAGGGAAAGCCCTCATGGGGGCGATTGGGGCGGGGACACGGTTACATAGCACTTCCATGAGAACAAACCCTGCGGTTACTACCGCAATACTGTTGTGGGAGGAACATCAAATCTTTGCATCGCTAGTACTTCCTATTGGAGAAGGATACCATTCCCTAGAAGGAGCTCGGAATGAAGTTCATGGTAATACCGAGTGTGCATGGGAGCCCCCACATATGTCTATGCCAACCGGATTACTCTTTGGGACGGGTCATGCACCATCCAAAATGACAAGATAAGAGAAGAGTGGATGGAAAGGATGGAAGAACAGATTAAAGCGATCAAGAGTCCAAGTACTTACGGACCCCTTGGGATAGAAGAATTATGCCCTACTGCTAATATCATTATTCCCAAGGATTTCAAAATCCCATTCGTCAAGTACGATGGGAGCACCAATCCTTTCTTCCATCTAAAAACATACATTACCAAGATGTCAATCGGTCAAAGGATTGGAAGTTTCTTGTCGGCTTCTTCCATGAAAGTTTAAGCTGGACCGACTTTAGAATGGTGCATTCAACAAGACCTTTCCAAGATCTCCTCATGGGACGACCGGGCAAATTTGTTCATGGGACAATATCGCTTTAATGCGGATACGGCCCCAACTCGAGAGCATTGGGAACACTTTGGAAAAGAAAAATGAAGAGACATTCAAGCAATATGCCCGAGAGATGGAGAGCTCTAGCTGCACAAGTGCAACCGCCATTGACTCGACGGAAATGTGCTCGTACTTTTGGGGACTTTAGGGACCCCTTATGTTGGGACAATGGCGGCGCCGCTACCGAGACTTTCTTGATTTAATTGCGGTGGAGAAAGAATTGAGATTCTAGTAAAAGGTGGAAAACCGCCCACCGTGGCGTGAATGAGGTGGTTTCAAGAAAGGGTTTTCCCCAAGAAAAGAGTCGAAGTGAATTACGTGCAAAATCGGCAACCTTCACAACCTCGATATTCGCCGTCCTACCCCATATACCGAGCACCCTCATACAACCCAAACACTTACCCTTCCTATCAGATATCTACACCGTCTCACCTACCGGGCCTAACCACCCCTCCTATGAACACGCCTCAAGCCCAGCCATTCCAAGTCAACAATGTTCCTGTACCTCAACCATACACATCGACTCGCCCAACCTACACTCAATACCCACCTCCCCTTCGCAAAATTTCTCAAACTACCCACAGTCTCGACCAAACTTTCAAAATCAAGGCCGTTTCCGTCCCCAAAACTTACCCCCGTTCCCAAAACGTCCATTCCAAATACGATTTATTCCAAAGGTTATTTGATGCTCACCTCATTTCAGGGAGTCCTGTACGTCCCCTACAACCACCGTTTCCAGTATGGTACAACCCAAATTTAACTTGCAAGTATCATATGGATGTCGCAGGGCACTCAATCGAAGACTGTGAGTCTTTTAAGACCGCGGTAAGGAAACTTATCGCTTGTGGAAAGCTGGATATTCAAGAGGAGGCTGGACCTAGCATTGTTAACAACCCAATCCCTAACCATGGTGGAAGGAATGAGGCAAATCTTTGTGGGGATTGAAGGACCACCAATAAGAAGGGTCATGAGTCTGCGTACACCGATGACTCAAATATTTGAAGGATTGAAGAAAGCGGGTTATGTTATCACCGCGCCGGCCGTCAATGAAAGAAGATGAGATGTATGATGAAGAGTCAAGTTGCGCTTACCATTGTGGGGGAATAGGACACGATATTGAAAATTCTTTGGGACTTTAAAGCTCGAGTCCAAGGTCTACTCACTTTGGGAGTAATACAAGCCGTGCAAGGGGTAGCTTCCTCTCGAAGAGGTTAATATGGTTGAACGTTTTGTACTCAAGGTGCCACCTCTCAACCAAGCCCGACACGGGTAAAGTAGTGGTGACGGTCAAGAAGCCAACACCATTCACTTATAATAATACTCATTCGGTGCCGTGGAATTATGAAGCAAAAGTAGAGATGAAAGGAGTTAAGGAGGCGTCAAAGGCTCGAGTGACTGAAATCCACCAGGATGAAGAGTCTGTGACAAATATAATCACAAGGAGTGGGCGATGCTATGGCCCAGTAGAAACAGAGAAGAGGAAAGAGGGAAGTTCAAAAGAAGAGGAAAGAGGGAAAGAAGAAGAAGAAGAATTTCTGAAGATCATGAAACAAAGTGAATACGACGTGATGGAACAATTGAAGAAGACTCCAGCAAGGATATCTCTTCTGTCACTTGTTTTGACATCGGAATTGCATCGGAAAGCATTGCTAAGAGTACTAAGTGAGGCTTATGTCAAACCCGATGTTACCCCGGAGAATGTTGTCAGCATGGTGGACCCGGTGAAGCGTGTCAACATGATTGTATTTATGGATGAAGAGATCACCTCTCGGTCTGAGAAAAACCCACGAGCTTTACATATAACCCTTAGATGCAAAGGGCATATAGTTGCAAAGGTTTTGATCGATGGAGGGTCTGCGCTAAATATCCTACCAAGGTCTACTCTAACCTCATTGTCAATAAGCGAGGATGAGTTGTCTCATCGAGAAATGGTGGTTCGAGCCTTTGACGGAAATAGGAGAGGCATTTTGGGAGAGATAACATTGCCATTAGAGATCGGTCCGAGTAATTTTCGGGTACTGTTCCAAGTTATGGACATTGAGTCTGGTTATACTATGCTCCTGGGGAGACCATGGATCCACGCTGCTGGTCTTTGTTCCTTCTACACTCCACCAGAGTATCAAATACATTGAAAAAGGGTCGGTCATCACCATACACGGAGAAGAAGAAATCATGTTGACAAAACAGTTTCGGTGCCGTATGTGGAAAGTGCAGAGAAAGACGAGGAGAACTTATGGCACAGTTTTGAAGTAATTGAGACTGGACTCAGTAGGAATGAATCCCCGGCACAAAGTGTGAATCATGTGGTGGCTCGAATCATGGCTAACAACGGGTACCAAAAAGGAAAAGGCTTGGGCTTACAGCTGCAAGGTGCAAGGACACCAGTCTCATTTCCAGAAAAGCTAGACAAGTTCGGATTGGGGTACGAAGCATCTCTAGATGAGAGAATGGAGAATATGACTATAGGAAAAAGGAGTGATAAGGGCCAAATGAAGCACATTCCTCATTTGAGGGAAACGTTTCCGGCACCAGCCGAGGTAATCATGCCTGAAGAAGTGCTTCGTCCCCAACACCATCTCACTATTAATGCACTGCATGAAGAAAGCCCAGAAGAGTTCAAAGCAATCCATCCTTTTTTGCTGATGAGGAACCACTGAAGAACTGGCAATCTGAACCAATGATTGATGTTATTGTTGCCAAGTAATTGTCTAGTCATATTGTAACAGTCAGATATTTAAGTCTAGCTATGTTTTGATCTTATATTTATATTATTTGAGACATTAACTAAATAAAGTTGCATGTTTATTCAGCATTCCCCTTTCTCATACTTTTGGCTTATCTTTCTTTTCTTTTTACGTTCCGTTTAAAAAAAAAAAAATCTCTCGCTTCTTGCCTTTCCAACTCCAACAAATTGCTTTACAGGGATCTAAGTCTTGTAGAAGGTTCGTCTCATGAAAGGTACCTTGAAAACTCGTCGATTGATTCTCCGCGACGTTTGATGAAGAAAACCCTGGATCGATGTAGATGATGAGATTGTTGAAAAATTTGAAAAGATATTGGAGTACTCAGAAAGAAAATTTGATGTGGATAATGAAGTAGTTGAAGTGATTAACATGGGAACCAAAGAAGACAAGAAGGAATTGAAAATAGTAGACAATCCCGAGCGTGTGGAAATGATGGCGCTACTTAAGGAATACCTGGACGTGTTTGCATGGTCCTACAGAGATATGCCTGGTTTAGATCCTGAGATAGCGTCACATAAAATTCCATTGTATCCAAATGCGGAAGCAAAAAGGCAAAAGTTGAGAAGGATGCATCCTGACATGTCACTAAAGATCAAAGAGGAAGTGACTAAACAATTAGAAGCCGGATTCATAGAGGTGTCGAGGCACCCAGAATGGGTAGCAAATATTGTGCCAGTACCCAAGAAGGATGGAAAGGTTAGGATGTGCGTGGATTATAGGGATCTAAATAAGGCAAGCCCAAAAGATGATTTCCGCTCCCTCCTCATATTGATGTTCTTGTTGATAATAAAGAAGAAATCATAGGTTCTCGTTCATGGATGGTTATTCGGGTACAATCAGATTCCCATGGATTTCAATGACAAGGAAAAAATGACTTTTATTACCCCACGTGGGAACTTTTTGTTACACAAGTAATGTCCTTCGGGTTGAAAAATGGGGCTACATATCAACGTGCTATGGTTGCATTATTTCATGATATGATGCACGAGAGAAATTGAAGTTTATGTGGACGATATGGTGGCCAAATCTAAAGAAGGGAAAGTCATGTGAGGTCTTGCGGAGGTTGTTTGAAAGGCTCGAAAGTATAAGTTGAGACTCAATCCTTCTAAATGCGTCTTTGGAGCATCTCTTTGGAAAATTACTTGGGTTCATCGTCGGTAGAGAAGGAATAAAAGTGGACCGGATAAGGCGAAAGCAATACAAGAGATGCCTCCTCCAAAGCGAGCGTGAGGTGAGAAGTTTTCTCGGGAGACTCAATTACATTGCTAGATTCATTGCCAACCTCACCAAAGACGTGCGAGCCCATATTTAAGCTTTTAAAGAAACATCACTGGAGAATGGAATGAAGAATGTTAAGAAGCTTTTGATAAGATAAAGGCTTATTTAATGAATCCTCCGGTGTTGGTACCCCTACGGTGGGTCGTCCTCGATATTGTACCTAACCGTATTGCCAACCGCAATGGGGGCAATCTTTGGGGCAACATGATGAATCCGGAAAGAAGGAGCAAGCAATTTATTATCCGAGCAAGAAATTTAATGATTTGTGAAACCCGATACATGGCAATGGAGAAAACATGTTGTGCCCTAGTATGGACCTCAAAACGGCTAAGACAAGTATATGCTCTATTATACTACCTGGTGATCTCCGAATGGACCCTCTGAAATACATATTTGAAAGCCCTCATGTCTCATTAAGAGTCTCAAAATGGCAAGTGATATTATCAGAGTTTGATATCAAGTACATGACTCGAAAATCCATCAAAGGGAGTGCAATCGCGGACCATTTAGCTGAAAACCCTCTTGAGGGTGGACAACTAATAACGTCCGAGTTTCCGGATGGAGAAATATTGATGGCAGAAGGAGAAGAAAAAGGAGAAGAGTCCGTGTGGAAGATGTATTTTGATGGGGCAGTCAATATGTATGGTAGTGGCATAGGAGCCGTTGTTGTTTCGCGGTCGGAAAACAATACCTAGTCGCTATCAAGTTGGATTTCGAATGCACAAATAATGTTGCAGAATACGAGGCTTGTGCTAGTGGCTTACAAGTAGCAATTGATTTGGGGATCAAGCAGTTGAAAGTATTTGGAGATTCGGCACTTATCATTTATCAAGTGAACGGTGAATGGCAAACTAAAGACCGAAGTTAGTGCCCTATCAAAAGTATTTGACCAAGTTGACCGAGAAGTTTGAAAAGGTGACCTTCTCCCATCTGACTCGAGACATGAATCGGTTTGCGGATGCCTTGGCCACTCTGGCCGTGATGACCAAGTTGGATATCCACAATAAGGTCCAACCCATCCAAGTAAAGATACATAGTGAGCCCGCATATTGTGCCAATGTGGAAAGTGAGTCGATGGTAAACCTTGGTATCATGATATCAAGCAGTACATCGGCAAAGATAGAGAATACCCAACTCGGGGCAAATGAGGTGAATAAGAAGACTATCCGCCGATTGGCAATGGCCTTTTTCTTGAACGGGGAGGTTTTATACAAGAGAAGTCATGATGGTACCTTGCTCAGATGTGTGGATGCTTGTGAAGCTCGTTTAATCATGACTGAAGTCCATGAAGGAATCTGTGGGACTCATGCTAATGGTCATATGATGGCACGGAAAATTCTAAGAAGTGGTTATTATTGGTCTACCATGGAGACAGACTGCATAGAATATGTTCGAAAGTGCCACAAATGTCAAATACATGCAGATCGAGTCAATGCACCTCCATTCCCCCTGCACAACATGGTGTCTCCGTGGCCTTTCTCGATGTGGGGAATAGATGTCATTGGACCAATTAACCCCAAAGCTTCCAACGGTCATCGCTTCATTTTGGTAGCAATTGACTATTTCACCAAATGGGTAGAAGCGGCCTCATATGCCACAATCACTCAAAAGGTATTTTTGAAATTCCTCAAGAGGGACATCGTCTGCAGATATGGAATTCCAGAGAGGATAATCACAGATAATGCTGCTAACCTCAATGGTGGTGAGATACAGAAGTTTTGTGAAAAGTTCAAAATCAAGCATCATAATTCGGCTCCTTATAGGCCCCAGATGAATGGTGCAGTTGAGGCAGCGAATAAGAATGTTAAGAAAATTGTGGCCAAGATGGTCGTGAACTATAAGGACTGGCATGAAATGTTACCCTATGCTTTGCATGCATATCGTACCAATATACGATCAAGTCTTTGGGGCAACACCTTTCTCTTTGGTGTATGGAATGGAATTTGTCTCTCCCATAGAAATTGAGATTCTGCTTTGAGAGTTCTAATGGAGGTGAGTTAGAGGAATCGAATGGGTAAAAACTCGGTATGAGCAGCAATTGAATATGATAGAAGAAAAAAGACTAGCAGCTATCTGTCATGGACAATTGTATCAAAGTAGAATGGCCAGAGCCTTTAACAAGAAAGTTCGTCCTAGAGAGTTTTATCCGGGAGATTTGGTTTTGAAGAAAATTCTCCCTAATCAAGAGGATGCCAGAGGAAAGTGGGCTCCGAGTTATGAAGGCCCTTACATAGTCAAGCACGCATTTTCAGGAGGGGCATTAATTTTACAGAACATGGACGGAGAAGAATTGCCAAGACCCATAAACACCGATATCGTTAAGAGATTTTATGCCTAAAAAAAAAAAAAAAAAAGAAGAATGACTCGTTAGGTTGAAAACCCGAAAGGGCGGCCTAAGCAAAAGTTAGAGCAATAAAAAAAAAAAGGGAAGAAGAAGTCCGTTAGGTCGAAAACCCGAAAAGGCGACCTAAGCAAAAGTTAGGGCAAATAAATGGGCGAAATCTCAAAGACGGAAAGTGGTTGATACTCCAAACGGGGCAATTTTTGTTCTGCATTCAATTGGCTAAACCAGGGCAAAATTTTGGAAGATTAAGGGAAAGGTGTGCTTTGAAAAAAAGCAAACAGAGACAGCGGTTGAATTATCAAACGATTGCAGGGAATCAATTGAACGAGGAACAAGAAACCAATACTGGGGCAAATTTTCTTTCCCTTGTAATTTTCTTTCCTATGTGCGTGTCTTGCTTGATCATCAGAGAAATAAAAGGAAGTTTGTTCATTCAACGAATTTCTATCCATTCATGAATGCATGTTTAACTCATTAGGTTATGTCTCAAATAACATAAATTTAAGGTCAACAGTTTGATTTTGATAATTCTGCAGCAATGCTTTAATGATTGAGTCAGATTAAAAGATCTTGGTAGTCCAAAAGTGTAGATTGCAATATGACATTTGCTAGAAGTGGTTTCAATACTTCTCGCGTAAGCCTTTGTTGATAAGAGGAAAAGGAAGGGTCGAATTAAGTTTTGAAAAAGGAAGAAGCAAAGAAAGAAAAGAGTAAGTTGGGAGGATTCCGAACTAACCAAAGGGGCCTGAGGAAGAACAACGTGTGAATGAAGGGTTTGATTGGTCAAAGCTTTCTAAAGTCGTCGCTGGTTCGAATGACTAAAAGAAAAGAGAAAAAAAAAAAAAAAAAGAGAGAGAAAAAAATTTTAAGAAACCATTAGACTGGTCTAAGTGTTTGGCATGAGCGCATCGGCTCATTGCAATTGCATTTTAAGTTTGAGCACATCGGCTCATTGCATGTTTAAGCTTTAAACGCATCGGCTCATTGTATTGCACTTTAAATTTTGAGCGCATCGGCTCGTTGCATTTCCATTTTAAGTTTTTGAGCGCATCGGCTCGTTGCATTGCACGTTTAAGTTTGAGCGCATCGGCTCATTGCACTTGCATTTTAAGTTTGAGCGCATCAGCTCATTGCATGTTTAAGCTTTGAGCGCATCGGCTCATTGTATTGCATTTTAAATTTTGAGCGCATCGGCTCGTTGCATTTCCATTTTAAGTTTTTGAGCGCATCGGCTCGTTGCATTTCCATTTTAAGTTTTTTTGAGCGCATCGGCTCGTTGCATTGCACGTTTAAGTTTGAGCATATCGGCTCATTGCACTTGCATTTTAAGTTTGAGCGCATCAGCTCATTGCATGTTTAAGCTTTGAGCGCATCGGCTCGTTGCATTTCCATTTTAAGTTTTTGAGCGCATCGGCTCGTTGCATTTCCATTTTAAGTTTTTGAGCGCATCGGCTCGTTGCATTTCCATTTTAAGTTTTTTTGAGCGCATCGGCTCGTTGCATTGCACGTTTAAGTTTGAGCGCATCGGCTCATTACACTTGCATTTTAAGTTTGAGCGCATCGGCTCATTGCATTTTCACTTTAAGTTTTGAGCGTATTGGCTCGTTGCATTGCATGTTTAAGTTTTGAGCGCATCGGCTCATCACATTTTTAAGTCTTGAGCGCATCAGCTCTCTGCATGAGCGCATCGGCTCCTTGCATTTTTAATTTTTTGAGCGCATCGCTCCTTGCATTGTGTTCTCGTATTGTCTTCTGCTTCTCCCGAATAAAATTTGAGTTTATTTCTTTACTCGTTCCTTACTATGATAAAATGAAAAGCTGCGGTTATTCTCTTTTATCTAGTAAGAAACAAGTAAAGAGGGGCAACTGTAAACACCAAATTTTGTCCGGGACATTTTGTAAATAAAATAAAAAATAAAATAAAAAAAAATAGAATCCAACCCAATATTCTACCCACAACCCATATCCTAAACCAACTCAAACTCACCACAAACAACTTATCCTAATCAAATCTATCACCTATCCTAGACCAACCCCAACACTTATCCTAAACAAATTTTAACTCATCATCTCAAACCAATCCTAATCACACTCTAACTCTAACTCATTAACCTAATCTCCTTCTATAAAACCCATTACCTACCCACACACTAGGCAGACCTTTTGACTAAAACATACAACAACTTTGACTCACGAAACTCCTTCAAAGAAAAGAAACACACTTTCACTTTAATCTCTCGCCACCACGCAGCCTTCACCCAAACAATACAACTTACCAACTTCATTCACCATTTCATATCCATTCAACTTCATCTTCACCATAGACCCACCATTCCCAAAGAACCACCATCTCCAAATAAACTTCACCTTATCCAAACCACCACCACCCACCACAAACCCGGACACAACCACGCCCCGGAGCTCCATCGCAGATCGGCTCCCGTCAGACGAGCCGCGAGCGGCATACCCCGAACCGAGCCGCCGAAAGAACCACCGAACCAGAACCGCCGGAGCTCCATCGCACCAGAAGACGCGACGCTGTCTCCACTCCACGCCAGCGCCGCAACCCAAGTCCGAGCCGCTCCGATCAGTCTCCACCAGACTCGCCGTCGCACCTCCACGCCGCACCAGAAGACGCGACGCCATCTCCGACCCAGCACCTCACCGTCGGCCAGTTCCGTTCCTCCCCACCGACGACACCATCGCGCCGCCGTGCTCCCGCCCACACACCCCTCGCGTCGGTTGCTCCGTCCCGGTCTCCCCGTTTTCTACAAATATCACAGAGAAAGAAGAAACCCCCCTCCCCGTTTACTTGTTAGTTTTCGTAAGTTGCTTTTTATTTTTTTCTTTTCATTTCTTTTTTAGTTTTTTTGTTTAGTTTTAGAAATTCTCGGTAGTTTTTTTTTTTTTTTTTTTTTGAAATAGGCCTAATGGGCCTAAATGGGCTAGGAATAAAAATTTCTAAAAAACTAAAAAGTAAAAAAAAAAAAAAAACGAAAAATAAAATAAAAAGGTAAAAGTGAAGAAAATAAAATAATTGAAATATTTTTTTAAAAATAAAATAAATAAATAAGTGGGATTGACCAAGAGTTGTTAATGATAAATTGTTAATCTCATAATTATTTTTGGATCATCCGAGTTGCGACAACCTAATGATTCAATATTAAAAAGGGTTAATATAAAATAATTATTTCAAAGTGATTAACCGAAGGTTGTGACAATTGTTAATCTTGTAACTATTTTGGATCATCTCAAGGTTGGGACAACCTAATGATTCAAATCATTTTAAAAAAATAAAATGCCATTTAATAAATAGTTAAAATTTGAATTTTTTTATATAAATCCCTTTTAAATAAATAATCATGTGGGTGACATATAGCGTGGACGCAAATTTCACTCATTCAAACTTTAATTTGATTAACAGTCGCGACGACCCGTTAATTCAAATTTTTATAGAATAAAAATTAAAACTTTTAATCAACCAACCCATGCAAAGTGAAGGAAATAAAATAATTGAAATAATTTTTAAAAATAAATAAATAAATGTGTGGGATTAACCGAGTTGTGACAGCTTGTTAATCTCATAAATTTTTTTTTTTGATCATCGGAGTTGTGACGACCTAATGATTCAAATTATTATTTAATAAAGGCTCGAAATTTATTTTTATTTATTTTTAATAATAAATTTAACAATCCGTGGGTGACGTCTGGTGTGACGCAAGCTTCACTCATTCAAACTTTAATTTGATTAACAGAGTCGCGACGACCTGTTAATTCAAATCTTTTACAAAATAAAAAATTCAAACTTTAATTTGATTAACAGAAATCGCGACGCACTGTTAATTCAAATCTTTATAAAAAATAAAAATTAAATCTTTTTCTTTAAATAAAATCAACCAACTTACATTTATTTTCTAAAGAACTACGTGACTTTGAGTTCCTCATTGCACCTGAGGGTATGTGGGAGCAGAATTTTTATTCTGTCAAGCTAAATTTTAAATTTTCGCAAATTCTTTATTTTTTTAATTTTTTAAATAAAAGGGTAAAATAAATATATTACGAGATTATTAAATTTTTTGCATAACTAATTTAGGGTAACCGTTTTAGGATGGATGTTTTAGAGAGTCTTTGTGGGGTTAAGTCTCCACCCTTCCCTATGCATAACTGACTCCCGAATCCAATCTGGTTCCAAAGACCATTTTCTAAAAGGGTTTTCCAATTTTTCCTAAATTAAATAAAATTGGTGGCGACTCCTAACATTATTTATTTTGTTTCGCCGCTCCCGCCGCGATTACGGTCGCGACAATGACTTAGATATGTTATAAGAACCATTGCATGAGTTTGATATTATGGTTCTTATTTGAAAATTATTTCTAAAATTACTTATGATTATAAATTGTGTTGTTTGATAATAAATGTTTTTGGAAATAGTTAATAATTAGAAATTCTATTTCGGGAAGATGAAGGACTAGATTTGGCTTTTGCTAGCTACCTACGCTTAATGATTTTTTTTAAATAATTTTTCCCAAAAACAACTGGAAGTATTATGATGACACGTATTTTTAATAACACTATTGAGAATTTTTAGATTCTCACCCTTTTTTGTTTATTTTCCATAATATTTTTAAGAATGCGTACTTCAGCAAGGAGGCAAAAGATGAAGATGTAGAATAGGTTTTGGTGATTTTATGTATTTTGTGTAGTATAATTAATACTTTGTAACATATTATGTAATTTTGTACTCTGATGTAATTTTGTAACATATAATTCCAACCATAACAGACTCATATTTTTGCATATCTCTTATATATATATTCAAATAAATTATGGTAATTAATATGTGACATGCTTAATTCTAATTACTAATATGTAGTTTTGGATATGGTACACTAATTGTATTAAGGACGTTACAGGAGGAGCTATTTATTAGAAAAGTGTTAAACAGACACTTACAGCTACTTTCACGATAGAGAGAGAGTATATAGTTTATTTTGAGATTACGTGTTAAGCGGTATGATCGAAGTATTTGATTACTGAATTTCATATTGTGAAAAGTGTTTCTAAGCCTCTTACTATCTATTGTGATAACTCTGTCATAACGTGCTTCTCTCAAATCAATAAGATCTCTAATCACTTGAAGCATTTTGACACAAGGTATATATTTGTTAGAGAGAAGATTCAAGAGTTTCTAACTTATGTCGAACATATCCCTATAGAGCTTATGGTTACAGATCCCCTAACTAAAGGTGTTAGTCATGGCAACCATTACCCAAGAGGGGGGTGAATTGGGTGATGACTAGTTTTAATGCAACTTTGACAAATTATGCATTTTAAAACACTCAATAAATAAATGCAGCGGAATATGCACAATAAATGTATAACTATTATAGATTACTCAACTGCAACTTGAGATATAGGATAAATCAAGCAAATAAGCTAAATATCAAGTTCAACTCAAGCATATATAATTAAGGTGCAAATGTAAAGAGATAGAGTTTAGAAGATCAAACACAATAGTTTATCCTGGTTCGATCACCAATCCACTTGTGATCTACGTCCAGTCCTCAAGCAATTGCTAGAGATTTTCCACTATCTTCAAGCTTCAACAGGTGCTTGATAACCTTTACAATTGAGAGCACTCAACACATCTTGGGATACCTCACCCTTGTGCTTGAGCCTCAAATAGGGATACCTCACCCTTTACAACTTTTGAGGATGCCTCACCCTCAAGGGATACCTCACCCTTTCTTTATATATTACACAAAGTGTAGAAGATAGAAACTCTCTTGAAGAGTAGATAATACAACTTGAAGCTTATAAGTATAAAGTATTTACACACTTAGCTCAAAACAAAGATTTGGAGAAAAAGATGATGAAATTCGTTTTCAATACTCAAGAGTAATTTTCAGAATGTTCTCCAACATTTCTTTGATGCTCAAACACTTGCATTTATAGCCCAATGTATTTTAGAGCCGTTGGGGTGGTTGGTAGCATTTAAGGCTCTGCTAAAATAGCCGTTGAACAAGTTTACTGGTTTTCCAGATAATCGATTAGAGGTTCCTCCTAATCGATTAGACAGTATATAAAATTGTTCTCGAGTTTCTGTTTTAGAGAATAACCGATTAGCAAAGCTTGCCTAATCAGTTAGGCATTCAGAATTTAGTTCTCGTAGCATTTAAAAGATATACTAACCGATTAGTAAAAGTCACTAATCAGTTAGGACATTTCACAATTCCTTTCCAGTGACATTTTAGAAACATACTAACCAATTAGCAAAAGTCTCTAATCGGTTAGGACACTTTAGAAATGGATTCTGAGTTCTCAAATAATCAATTAGCAAGTTGTTCTAATCGGTTAGGTCCTTTTACAAAATATTTCCTGTGACATTTAAAAGCACACTAACCAATTAGCAAACATGCCTAATCGGTTAGGCAATAAAAAAAAGTTGGTTCACGTAGCTTTTATAACAAATGCTAATCAGTTAGTGAAATAGTTTAATTGGTTAGGAGCAATTAGAAAAACATGTTTTGACTTGATGAATAACCAATTAGTTGGAGTTCATAATTGGTTAGGAGCTCTTAAAAAGATTTAGTATTTTGTTCTTGATCAAGTCACTAACATGTTATCCCATTAAAACATTTTAGCTCAAACATAAACTAATTTTTCACAAGTTTAAAACATGATTTTGTAAAGCCATTTAAGTCAAGTGAAAAACCATTTGAATGAGCTTTGGAGTAAATCCTAAATACCTTAACACAATATCTAAGTCCTATAAGCTAATCTTGAAGATCCTTGGACTTGATCATTGCACTTCTATTTCTTGTCTTTGTTTGTTATCATCAAAACCATTGCTTTAGCCAATGTCAATTACAAAAGGTTTAACTGTTAAAGTTTTTGTTGATCATGTAACCTGTATGGGTATAGTGAAGTCTTTTGATATTTTGAGTTAGTGAGAGTTTGTTTTGTGTTTTATTGTGATCTCATTTTATTATTATATATCGAGACCTTAAACAATTATATTATTATTATTATCGTTACCATATAATATTGCTATCTGCATTGGTCTCAATCTCATTTTGTTATTGTGATGAGATTGTTAAATCTCAGAAAGCATCTTAGGCAGATGCTTGGGTCATTTTACTAGAAAATGCACTTTAATCATATATTAGCATGCAATTTTGTTGTACTTTCCCATCACCCGTATTCCACATTTTATTGGGTCACCGGGATATGAGTGTCTTGCATGTTATCAGTACTCTTATCAAGTGTGATTTATTCTATATTGTTAAGATGCTTGTAGTCTCATTTTGGACCACTATTGGGAGTGCTGACTTAATTTTGACATCATGTTGTGGCTACACATTATTTGATTAATATAAAAAATTATTTATTTATTAAAATAAAGTAATATGATTTATGTTGTCTAAGTGGAAAAATGTTAGAATATTTTATATGGACTAACATAAATTATATTATAATTTTATAAAACCAAAATTAATTAGATGTCAAAATTATGAGAGTATTTTGTTTAGCCCAAATTGTTATCAGTATTGTTATTGAGCCTGTTGTTATTAAGCACTGTTCATATGTGGATTTTGTTTATAGATCTTGTATATGGGCTTGACACAGTGAGTAAGTTTGGCTCATTTTAGTTATTTTATATATACATGGATAAACCTTTATTCTTAGTTATTCTAGTGTGTATTATTACCCCCATTGATACTGAAGCCTGAGAGACTACTGTGAGATATGAATAATATCTCTCCTTCATCGAGATCGTTTTCAAGGATTCAAACATGGCAACCTTATTGACATCTTTTCAAGGTAAGCCTATAACTCATTCTATATTATTTGGGTATGTCATAATTTGGGATTAATTGATCTAGGAATTTTAGCATATTGTAGAGATGAGGATGTTATAATAAATGAATGGTGGACATACAAGATAAAACAAGATAAGAAATGAATGCATTAGAGAGAAATTAAGGGTAACACCTATTACAAAAAGATGGTAGAATCTCGTCAAAAGTAGTTTAGTCATGTGAGAAGAAGACCAATAGAAGCCCGAATTAAAATGTTTGATCAAACGGATGATAACCCAATAGTTAGAGATCATAGAGTGAGACCAAAAAAACTGTAGGTAAAACCATTAAAAGAGACTTAGATCTAAATGACTTTTCTGAATATTTGGTTTATGATATAATACAATGGCGTGATTTGATCTATATAGCCAACCCTAACTCACCTAGTGGGAAAAAGATTTTGTTGTTGTTTGTTTTTTGTATTATATATCTTGAAAGTTATTCCAACATCTGTTGGTCTGAGTTGAAGGGACTCGAGTCCCTTAAGTATGTAGTCTTGAATTCGATATCGAGATTCATGTGTATAGAAATAATACCGTTAAAAAGGATTCTCACTTAAATACTGGACTGTATTCTAAGAGATTAATCTATCACTTATCAAGTGGAAGATATCCAGAGAAACCAAAAATTATATCTTGAAATTGATAAAGTCTAAGTTCATTAACTTATTTAAAAACATGTTTGTTAGTTTATTTAAATATTTTAATGTAAAATAAGTCTTTAAATAAAGTTTTAGACTAAGTTAGAGCATATAAAGAGGTTAGGCTCAAATTTTATATTTAGAAATAAGTTTGACTAGTTTAAGACCCTAACCTCTTGACCCATTTTTATACCTACAAATCATGAATTATTTTTTAACCATGTGTTGGCTAACGAAATCAAGTCAACATAATAACCAATGGAAGCTCGAGTTTAGAAATCAAATCAAATACTCAAGTTTCTCACAGCAATATCATTAAGGAATTAACATTTAGAAAGTAAATTAATTGGGCTAATGCAATTTGATTAATTTGATTTAAGAGTTTCAAATGAAGTTATGCACTCTTTAAGTGTCCCTTCTCCGGAGATCTCCTTACATCTTGGCTCGTGTGAAAAAAATTATAGAGCGAATATCTTGAAAGAGGAGACTAAACAATAATAGAGAAGGAATTTTTTTTTTTATTCTAAAAATATTTAAGAATTTCTCACAATAGCATTATAGTAACATATTCTTAGTAGCATTTTTGTTTGAAAAAACAAGAAAGTAAATTGGAAACAAATGATTTTACGTAAGTCTGTAATATGAAATTTCCTTTGATCGTCTATAAGTTCGTATTAATTAGCTTAATAGTTAATAGTAAATTGAGTGGTGGATCCAAGTCTAACCTACAAAATTCTTTTTTTACAGACTTAATTTGCATAATTTATGTAGATTAAGTTATTAAAAATTTGCATGTATTTATTTTTCATTAAATAAGTAAAAAATATTTATATAAATTACATATTTATATCCCTCGCTAATGAATAATAATGATGTATTTTTTTATCAAATTAATTTATACAAATAGTACAAGTTTATAGAAGAGTTTTTCCCGGTGCACCTCCTCCTCCATTTCAAGGTGGAGAAGACCTGAATGAGGCCTCATCAATTAACAATCATATTTCGTTCCCTTACGTGTTTTTTACAAAAACAATTTTTATATTCTTATCACAAATAATATATAATTTTTTTTATATTTTTTTCAATACCATTCATCATATATATTTTTTTATTCATTTTTTTTCATTTAATCAATACCTTTAAAAATGATATTAATAATTTCTAGACTTCTTTTAAAAATATAAAATAATTATTTTTCTTATAAAAATTAAAAAAAGTGTAAGATAATCATTTTTCTTACAAAAATTCCAGTTTACAGCATAACAATTTGATACTAGGTATTGAATGGCTTTAACACGAAGAGAGCCCTTCAAAATGGTGCTCAGAGGCCTGGGCCTAGCCCACCTCAGTGTCATTGCTCCAAGCCTCCGAGTGCAACTATGCTAAGGCTTTGTGATCGTCCCTCTTTTATTGCCAAAAACTCTTGTACATTATGGGTGAATATAGAAGACATAAAAGGCATAAAAAAAGAAGACATAAATGACAGATTAAAAAAAAAAAAGGAAGACATAAAAGAAAACAATAGTCTGAAAGCGTTTACCAATAGTCTGATAGATTTTCAGAACAATTTTATCTTATCTGATATTTTAAAAAATTAATTTCAATGCTTCTTCTCATGTATAAAATTGAGCGCTTCTTCATCTTGTAAGAGCACTTTCTGCTAAGCTTTAAAATCAACAAAAGTTATTTTTAGTTTACAATTTTTTTTAAACATTTGATCAAATTAAAGGATATAAGTACTTTTATGAACTCTTTTTTTATAATAAAAAAATTAACTGTTAAAATACAAGATTTTTCTTAGTTAAATAAGGAAAATGTTGTCATTTTCATCAATTTGACTCTAAATGCTTTTATATTATGTTAGGATTTTTTTCATTAATAAAATAGAAATGAATAGAGAATGATTGGAAATAAAAGAAAAAAATAAAATAAAGTTATCTTTTTTCTTATTTAAAATATTAATAAAAAAAGAAAGAAAATTTTATTATTTTATTTAAAAATTAAATTATAAAGAAATAGAACAAAATATAAAATATTTATTTTTAAATTTATAAACTTATTGTTCCTATTTCATCTTAATTTTGAAAAAACAAAAATTTAATATTTAAAAAATCCTCTTAAATTGTTTTCTCTTTTTATTTATTATTAAACTCTTTAAAAAAAATATTTCTTATTCCTTTTATTTCCTTTCCCTTCTTCTTATTTACCCTCATCCAAAGAAAGGTGTTAGGGGTTACTTGATCTTAATTTAAATCCCATTCCACGCCAAAGGGGTTGACCAAAACAAAAAGATCAATTTGGCAGATTAAAACGGGCCAAATGTGTTGGACCGATCTGTTTACAACTTTACATGCTAAAATTAAATGTGTTGAGTTTAAAAATACTAATTCTTTTAAATTTTAAATTTAAATTTAATATATTATTAATCTAAAAATTTTATATTATTAATTTATTAGATATTATTATATGTATACTTTTTAAAATAATTATTATAAAAATTAAATATTTTTAATAATATAATAATTTATAATTAAATAATAATATATTAAAATTAAATCAATTAGACTAGTATACCAACTTGTTTAAACATTTATTTTTTTGGCTTAAAGGGATCAGACTAACCTGTTTAATAGTCATAGTTATCAACAAATTATTTATGGTGATTTTTAATTTCTTAAATTAAATAACAATTTAAAATAACTATTTAATCCTTAATTGAAATTAATATTTCAAACTATAACTGAAACTTTTCCTTGGCTAAATATTTTTTTCTTGGCACAAGGGTAAATACCTTTCGAAGTTCAGATCTTACAAGAGCTAAACACAAAAGGGACCAACTTTTTTTTTCAAGGAAAAGAAACTTTGTGTCACTTGTGGGTTTTTTTTTTCAAAGGAGAAAATGCATAAACTTCCCATAAACTTTGCCTTATTTTAAAATAGAGACCTTGAACTTTTAAATTTGAATAAGAGGTCTTTAAACTTTTAAAAACATGTGAAAAAGATTCTTAGGTTAACTAATTAAGTTAAAATCATTTATTATGTGATTTGTATGTGTTAATATTCACAATAATCTCTAATTTGTCCGTATTATTTTTTTAATTTTTAAAAAACTAGATTTTTTATCTTTTTTATTTATTTTTATTTCCATAAAATGGAAAACATAGTATAATTTAAAAATAAATTAAATTAAAAGGAAGAATTTTTTAAAGAAAAATATGAATAAATTAGAGATTATTATGTGTATTAATTAATACAAACAACTTATATGATGAATGGTTTTGTTAAACTCATGTATGGAATGATCTATTTACAAGATTATGAAAGTTCAAGCAACTTTTATCCAAAATTAAAAGTTTATGTTTGCTATTTCAAATTCAGGTGGTGTCTATGTCTTTTTTTAATTTCACAAATTGAAATAACACAAGAGGAGTTTCATCTCCAAATCTCTCAGCCAAAATCCTATGAATTGGTTATTTTTGCACTCGTTTCTCTGCCTAATACTCCATAAATATCATGTGGAGTGGTAGTAGATATGAGGAGCTTGCCTTAGTTTAACTCCAACCTACCATGTTCATCTAAATATTGTAACGAGCCAACGATCTGTGTTCCTCTTAATTTCCCAACAAGATCAAGAATCGCACCCATTCCATTCAAAAATCTCAGTTCAATTTTTTTTCTCATCATTTCTATATTATAAAGGGCATATCAATGCAGAACCTGGTTTTCTTAAATACATATGGATCTGGTCACTCAAATATTTCACTACTAATGTAAATTTTTATCAACTAAAAAAATATCACTTAATGCTTTTGAATATTTGATAGAGCTGAGCAAAATAAACAATATAGAATAGGTAATATATTCATTTAACAAAAGTGTAGTAAAGTATTAGATGCTAGTAGATTTTGAATTTCTACTGATAAGAAAGAATCAGCAGCAGCTGTCACAAAATGGAGCAGGAGTTTGAAGCAAAAGAACTACTAAGAAATCTACGTCATGATTCATGGAAACTTCTGGGAATGGTTTGGGAATTCAAGCTCAAGTTTAACATGGTAAGATGCAGCCACTTCTTCACTTAGTTTCCTATCAGTCTGAGTAAACACAGCAAGACCACGAGCAAAGGCAAAGGAACCTGTCCCTCCAACCACCCTGAGTTCTTCTCTGCCCTTGTGGGCTACTTCCTTGGCCTGCACACTCAGGCTACCTGAATCTTCTGGGGTGTCAAATGTCAGATATATAACATTGAATGCAGAATGCTCAAACTGCTCCACAGGAATGATGAATCCTTGTGCTTTCCCCACTACCCTTGAAGTGTTCTCTGGTCCCTCTGTAAGTACACGGTGATAGATGAATGCTCCAGCATCTTCCCTGGCCACAGGCTTTGTATTTGAGATTGATATGTGAGGTTGTTGGATGTACATGGAAATATCAAGCCAAGGCCTTGAATGGTTCTTATTGTGGGATACTGGTGATAGCAAAGCCAAAAGGATGACTGCTATTGTTGCTAGAGAAACTGCAGTGCAGAATATGATCCTTGGCAACATTATGCATCAAATAGAGCTTACAAAAAGTTTGGCATAGAATTTGAGATTTGAGTTCCTTATGATGAGATCAAATTAGTATTAGTTCATTACCTTTTAAGATGAAATTGCTCCTCATGGTTAAATTAAATGTTACTGGCAACCTAACCCAATTTGTGCAGTCCAATACCTAAACCATTGTGAAACCTTCATGCTTGTCCTTTTCTTGTTGCCTTGCCTGTATGAGGAATATCAGAAGCTTCTCACGTTGACTGGTCACCTTTACGAATTTCCTATGTCTATCTTTTTTATGCACTTTCTTCCCCAACTCAAGTAAATTCTGCATTTGGATTCTAATTTGCTTGAAATTCATGCCAGGCCGAGGACTGTGGTTCAAGGTGGAATGGCACAATTAATAACTTAACTAGCAGGTAGTTGACCAATTTTGCTTCAATATGGTCAATTAAGTTAAGGGAAAAGTTTAATTTATCCTCACCAACTTAGAGTCGTATACATTTTAGTCTTCAAACTTAAAAAATGTATAACACGATTTGTAAACTTTTTTATGTAGACATTTTTGTCCTTCCATTTAATTTTTCACCGAATTCTAACTATTGAAATCACATTTTTAAAAATTTTAGGATTAAAGTACATATAACGCTCCGTTTAAGAAGTAAATTAAACTTTTTTTATTAAGAATTTTTGTACGAAAAATGTTTAAGAGATTTCAGCACAATAATTTTCATTAAAAGTTGATGAAAAATCAAATGAAAGAATTAAAATGCACAAGTTAAAAAGTTTAGAGATCATATTACACGTTTTTAAAGTTAGAAGACCAAAGTGCACATAATCTTAGGGAGTAAATTGGCATTTTGCCTTAAGTTAATTGTCAATTATCTTGGTTCAAATTTTGGTTGAATGGACTCATAGTCAGACGTCAATTACATGTGATTTTGGTCAAAATAAATTCGTGCTACAAAGTTAATTTCAGAAAGGATATTTAAAACCTCCAAGTGGTTATTGTTGTTCAATAGCTTGCATTATTGACTTTGCAGAACCTGAACTTTACCCGGGACAGAGATCCGCCAGAACTCCAACTTTAATCAAAGATTATAATTTACAACTCTTAACAATTTCTTCGTCACTATCAAGTGTCAACTACAAAAGTACATGAATGAAGCAGTCAATCCCTAATCCTAAT
Organism: Ormosia emarginata; assembly: GCA_029884605.1. Classification (NCBI taxonomy): domain Eukaryota; kingdom Viridiplantae; phylum Streptophyta; class Magnoliopsida; order Fabales; family Fabaceae; genus Ormosia; species Ormosia emarginata. The sequence continues at coordinate 13,211,713 of JAQQTP010000072.1, forward strand.
GCAATAAGTTTATGTGCGGGCCACACACCCACAGCAAAACATTGCAGTTTAAACATACTAGACCCACAACATGCATCGTCCTTAGACCCTTTTTTTTTTTCACACAAATGGCTCTTACAATGTATAGTGAGCTTGATATAGAAAGCACAAGTGCACAACTAGTTTCAGCATCAAATTCAAGGTCAGAAGGCCATATTTGAATTGAGGTGTTTTGCAAGAAGAATTGATCTTGGATTACAACTGTTGCAGTGTTTTGAAATTAACATATTAGACATTATCATCTGGAACTACCAGCACATCACTACTTTTGACCAATGCGATTGCAAGTGCCTATCAGTAAACTGATCTTATATGATGGCTTCAAAAGTAAAATAGTTGAAGGAAATGAGGGTCATCAAAAGTAGGTTTTGATTTGAGACGTGAATTTCTCAATTTAACTCATTTCATCAAAAGTAGTCTTACTGCTGGTTGATTAGTTAGATCATAATAAATATTTTAGGTGAGCAATGAGGGAATTTCAAGTAGTTCTAGCCCTATCCTACTAATTACAATCTACTTGTATTCAGTATATGAAAACGATATATAGACTAGTAAAAATTTTGGCACTTAGCACCGACTTAATTAAGACAAGATATTGGGTTACTACTAGATCTAACTATCATCATTACAACTATAGGGAACAATGTTAGAAGTTATAGTTCTCAGCCAACATAAAAGAATTCACTTACTCATAGGCACCTTTTTTTATAGGAATTAGTACCGTTTTCCGCAGTCTATATAGAGAAATTCTTTTAGGGACTTGGTCCGTGTGGACTAAGCCAATAGAAAACTACAAGTTCGTATGGCTTGTTTTAGAGTTTGATAGAAAAATGTTTGATATTAAGTTCAACTGTACTAATTAGTTGCAATCATTGAAATAAATTCTATCCCCATTGGATTTATTGGACTTTTTTTTTGTTATAATTTTTTCTGATGTGGTTAGTCATTGATTCTGAAGTTCTATTTTACGAAAATGGACGATTATATGATTTAGGTTTTAGACAAACATGATAAGTCCACTTGTATCTCTCTTCAATCTCAGTTTTGCTTTTATAGGCAATACATGTACGATTTCTAATTGCATAGATCTAAGGTTATGTAATTGATGTTATTTTTTTATCTTTGAAAATCTGTGAAGCAGTAGTTTTTTTTTTTTTCCCTTTTAGTCTATATAAATTGTGCATGAAGAATATCCTAAATACTGAACAAATCTAAATTCATATCACTTTCATTGTTTCTTGCTTTTACTAGCTAGACACAGTCTCGTCACGGTAACATCAGCAGCAAAAGTCTCAAGTAGATGTTACTTACAAGAGCTTCATTCATTGCATATTATTTTGAAAATAGAATCATATTCTCAAGAACCTTGCTGTAGCTTTAATAAAGATATCACAAGGCAAAGCCGTGGCTGCACTTGCTGATGTCATTTGTGAGAGGTTTTCTAAAATAATGAGTAAGGAAAAAATCCTACATTACTAAAAGTCTCAAGTTGCTCAAGTGTTAAAAATGTAAAGGCTTTATATATGAAAAGTCTCTCAATAAAATAAAACTATGATAAAGTAGAATTATGCTACACAAACCGGCCATGCACATGCCACACGGGCACAATTTTTTTTTTCTGACACACACATTAAATATTCTTCATTGCATCTGCATATTTGCCGGTAATTATTTGCATCTAATTTTAGGAATTGGTGAGTACAAAGCCTTGAAGTTTTTGTACAATTTATATTCTCTAACACCATTCAATAATATCGACTGGCCACCACAGTGATCGGATTTGGATAGTGGTGTGACCAACCTTATCTATTGTCATCATTCTCCCTTTAGTTTGTAGATTTAGTTGAAAAGTTTATAGACCAAAATAGAATTAATTCCCTTACTAGTAGTATCTAATACTTGTCAAGTGGCTTAAACTCTATGTATTTTTCATCCCATAATCTTCATATTCAGCTCTCTTTCCGTCATTCTTATAATTCCTTTTCCTTCCCTATACATTGCACATGCGCATATGTTCTGTTATCTTCTAGTTTAGTAGATTATCATTGAAAAGTTTATTCTGCATAACCTTTAAAAAATGTACATCACATAATTCATAAATCTTTAAGGTCTTCGTGGTCTAAACGCTATCTATGATGAATTCCTTTCAAAGATACCAACCATACATAATTCCAGAACCCATCAAAAGCTATGAAGATATTTGCATCAATTATGGTGGTGTTGTTTGGCTATTTTTGATTCATTTTCCTGCACCTTCCAACTTTTCCAGAGAGAACCTTATATTGGCCAATCAAGGTGGGCATGTGGTACCCAAATAAATATCGAGTATGATATTTACACATAATTTTTTTAAGTAATAAAATAAGTAAAACACAAATTTCAACATTTTCTCTCTTCATCATCCTTTATTTCTCTAAAAAGTAAAATGTGAATAATGATGTAATTATTTTAATGTACAAAAAACATTCTTTGTAAATATCCATTAAATGACCACAAATGAAGAATCGTCCTATACCCAAAAAGGGAAAGTCCAAAAGGTTCCAAATATAATATAGTCTCCAATGGCAGACCAGCAGCGTCCACATTCTATGGCAGGATATATAGTCTCTGATTCCCAGCCACTGAGGTGGGCCTATTGAGGCCAAATGAGGAAAGAAGGTATGGGGTGCTGACAGGTGTTGAAGATAAATGACGTCTCTTTCTTACTTTAATGAGCACTGAGTTCCTTAGTGCAATGCTCCTTTTCTTGCCCTGCCAATTTCCATTTGCTTATGGAACTGCACAGGAAAAGTGACTTAGAAGGGGATAAGAAATGTGTGTTGAGGGATGCTCTTAATTTCTTCTCCATGCTTCCTGGCATGTTGCTGTGAGAATTCATCATCCTTGACCAATTGCCAAACATCCATTTTCTCTGCCACAGTTAATTGAAACTTCAAAAATATATGACAGGAGAACATGCATGCCATTACATTATGGGACATTTATTGACATTTTTTTTTGGCAAGTGAAAGTTTAGGGAGAGGGAATTTTGTCCCATTTAAAGATTAAGACATGCCATACAAGCATTATATAATAGTACTTATGCCAATAATCAAACCTAAAACCTTTTAATCAACATAGTTGGATCCTAACCGTTGAACCAACTTTTTCATTAGCGATTATGAACAGTTTTATGATCCATTATAAATTCATTATTCACAAGGCCCACACATCAAAAGATATATGTGGATAAAGGCTAAGTCTGTATGGTATACATAACTTGGATGCTGGTGCAACTATATGGCTATGTATCAACTATTGGCTATTGTACCATACGTGCACTATAAACTTTGCCATATGATGAAAACTTTGATAAAGTGGCAACAAATTTGAATAAAGTGCCTTGCATATGGGAGAAAATGACTGATGAAGTTGAAAACTCATAAAAGTAATTGGAGAAATGATTTTTTTTCACACATGGTTTTGCATATTACGCTGGGTGCACAATTTTGAACAGTAAAAGAAGTTCAGTCAAAATTCAAGTGAGTCTAGTTAAATTAAAATAATCAAATTTCTGAATGAAAATTACTAAATCCTACGAAATTCTTTTCGTAAAAAGACAAACGAAAATCAAATCATGTGAAAAGTTAATGCCGTTTTATGAGGTAGTTATTTTTTACTTTGAAAAATTGTAATTCTTCAATAATTAATAACCCGCATGTATTTGGCCTTTCGTTAAATTTCATAAATAATTGATTCGTTATAAATAGCATTACTCTTTGTGAATATAAAAACGAAGAGTACAATGAGGTGTACAAATAGCATAACTCTAGCATTAATATGAGGGAAAATACATGTAAGTTCAGATGTATTCTAAGCTGTGATATTTGCATATCTCCAATTTCATGCTATTTTTTAGTAGCCAGTAACTTGTGTTATTTGACAATAACCTGCTATTATATCGGTAAATCTTATCATATTCTAAGAATTAGTCATTAGTTTTAATCTAAAATTTAACAATATACAATTACAAACAAGCATACGAAGGTATAAAAGACATAGATGTACAAATGGAGGTACAGATAATATTTCTCATACTAAATATTTTCGAACTTGCAATTAATTTTTCAATTGCAAATTACTTTTTTTCCTCAATAGTGGCTACCGATAAATTAATAATACACAGTACATGATAAAAAGAAATTAATATAAAGTACTTACGAAATATATAACATTAGTAATGTCGCTTGAATATAATTTTTTTTCTGTCTGGGGAAATCATATTTACATTACTTCGCAATTGTAATTTGAAGGAAAAGTCCCTTTAGGAATAGCCGACAAGTGCCACCATTTACTTGACTGTAAATGCACAATTTGAAAAAACAAAATAAAAAAATATTCATAATTTAGGGAAAAAAATGATATAATATATGCCTTTTTTAATGATATAATATATGCTTTAAAATGCATTTGATAAACTTGTAAATTAAAAAAAAGTACATGTGTATAATTGGTCCTATATATGTTTAGGATTCCGAGTTTAACAAGGGACAAGATTGCATTATGTCTTGCTTCTTTAGTTTTATGTTTTTTTGTCTCTTTTTTTTGTTTTTTTGGCTAAGAGTTGTTCACATATTTGCGATTATTGCTGTATTAAAAAGTGATGTTTGTTGGGATAAAACTCTTCTGAAATAAGTTTTTATCTAAAGTGAATAAATAAAGATATATCAACTATTAAATTAATTATAACTAGTAGGGAAAGATTACGATTCACTTTAAATAAAATTAAGAGTGAATATACTTACTCACTTTAAATATAAATTTACTTTAAAATAATTTTTCCTCTTTGTTGAACGTGAACATAAGTTGGTTGTTGTTGTATTAGTTAATAAAGAGTAATTTTCATAAGTCTAACTCATAGTTAATTTACTTTTTCATATCATTTCATGATTGGTTTTTCGCACCTCCTTTTGTAATAAAAAAGTATATTAATATAACATAAAAAACTAATCAAGTTAAAAAAAAAAGTCATATAAGAAAATTGCTCTATTTAAAGCCAATTACACTTTTTCACAGTTCATATTTACCATGAACATATACTGCATTTTTACACCTTTCCCTTCTTCTCAAAAAGAAAAGGTGTAAGGGATTTGCTTTGCCCGAGAAAAATGATTTATAGATATTAGATTTTTACATTTTTTATTTACACCTATTCTTTTATAATAAAAAAGAGAGAAAATGTATATTAAAAAATGTGTTTATTTTGTTTTATTATATAAAAAATAGTGAAAAAATAATTTAAGAAAAATAATATGTAAATAATATCACCATTTAAAGAAAAGGAAGGGAGAATTCTTTCCCTGAAAGGTAAAAAAGTGTAAAAGGATAGTTGTAGAAATATGTTATATGAAAAACATTTTTGATAGAATATCAAGTCTGAAGGACAACTAGTTTTCGTGCATGGCTGTAGTGAGGGTTGTTTAGTGGGGATGGTCAACTTGTAAATTTACGGATTTTGACTTAACTTAATTCATAAAATGTGATTTAGGTTAAATTCGTAAATTAAGTAGGGTTAAAAAAATGTTTTAATCTACAATGTGTGAGTTAGATAGTAGTTTGGAACACGTTCAACCTGCACAAACCTGTCTTGCTTACGTTTTTTTTTTTTAGTAAAACATCGTTTAGTCGCAGTTTCAATGGATGGTTTAGATGATAAAGAGTATATGAAAAAAATAGAGAGTGAAGTCAATGATTATGTAAATACATATGATATGCATGATGACATATTAACTTCAATTAGTTAGACTAATTTATTATTTGAGTTATAATTAGCTTTATTTAATTTATTATTCAGATTTTGTAAGACTTGTTAGTTATTAATTTGTTATACATTTATTGATTTATGATATTTGATTTATTTAAGATTGAGACATATTATATTTAAGTAAGATAAATTAAGACTTATAGTATTAGTTTGTTACATTAAAACATATTATATTTTAAATTGAAATTTATAATGTTAATTTATTAAATTTTATATTTATATTTATTTTTATTTTTAAAATTTTTTTTAAAAAATATGTCAAACTTATATATTCAACTCAACTTAATCTATTTTTGAACATGACAAATTAGGTCAAATTAAACAAAAAAAAAAATCTTCTTAATTCAACTGAACGTATTCTAATGAATAAATGAAGTCCATAAATATTATTAAACACAGTCAACCTACCTAACATACAGCCCACAGTAGCTGGGAAAATGAAGTGGAGTATAGGAAAAGCCGATACAAGTTCTGCCTAATTTCTTACAGCATGAAACTGATTTCCGTTAAAAGACATAAATTTGATTTGATTTATTGTCTTCTGAACGCGATCACTGTGGCTCCTAATTATAGTCCTTGCTCTTTTCTATGATACTTTTTCAACCTGTGTTTTACATTCTTGTATATATATATTAAATACTCCTGACGTCAGACTGTTCAGTGGATCGATACTGGATAGCATAATTACACCAAAGTTATTACATCGAATATTCCATGGAGTCAACAGCCTTAACTGGACACATCACACAAACACGCACATAAATATATATTTAATAAAAGAAATAAGGTTTTGCTAATCAGTACCTTATTTATTATAAAGACAATTATTAAAAAATTAAAATATAAAATATTTAATATATTAAAAATTTAAAAAGTTATACTTTTAAACAAAAATTATTTTGATTTCCTAGTAAGTGCTCTTAGCAAAATCTAATAAAATAAGAACCTATTTTTTTATCATCAGCCAAAACAATTAAATAAACAATTGTGTTATGTGTACACTTATTTTGCACACCATATATATATATATATATATATATATATATGATGATGATTCATATATAAATAAGTGATAATATATGTATTATGTGATAATTAAAAATATTAATTGACATATAAATAATTAATAATTAACGTATAAATAAATAGTGATTGATATATATTATGTGATGATTTAATCATTAATTATTTACACATTAAAATATATATCCACTCACCACATAATATACACCAATAATTACTAATTATTTATACATAAATCACTGTTGTGTAAAAAGTGTGTAAATACACTTTTCCTTAAATAAAAACACTTTTTATGACAATCATACACTAGCACACATAAAAGTGGTAATTATGACAAGAAGGTATGAATCATAACCGACACATCTCGAATCTGTTTACTCCAAATATGACACAATACAACTCGATTGTAAGATGATTTAATATTTAATTATTTCATGTTAAAATTAATAATGGTGTGAGACATAATATCACATGAAACAGAATGAACAAGAAGATCGACACAAACACACAGAACACTGAAGACATACAGAGAAAAACAATCCCACAGCTGGTACCCTCCTGAATATTTATGAATCCGCTTGTTGATGGTGACTTCCCAACCATGCGTACGTAGCATCATCCACAACGTTTCAGCACTGTGTGGTAGGTTTAAGTGTCATGGCTCTAAATAGGGTAAATCAATTCACACAAGTCACAGCAGTCCTTAGGTTCCAAGTCTAGAAAATAAATAAATATATATATATATATATATATATATATATATATATATATATATATGAGATAAAGACTAATTTGTCTCCATATATTTTTAACTTACATATTCTCCAATTTTCTGAACCACTTGACAGCTTCACTTGCCTTGACCCATGCAAGGTCCCTACTACAATGGAGTATTTGAATTGTGGGGCCCACAGACCACTCATAGTAAGTGAAGAAGATAGATGTAAGTAAATCACAACAACTCAATTTTTGTTACCAAAAAAAAAATAAATCACAACAACTCTGTATAGCATTTGGATTGCTAAGTTATATAGTAGCACTTGGAAAATATGATGATGATCTCACAAGATTTATAGAAATCCCATTGCACATGGTTGCATATCATATCAATAACTGCTGCATAAATAAGTGAAGGATATGTGGACCCTGTAGTACACCACTGCAACTGCACTGTATATTTTGAATAGGTCACGCTGTTAGTGCCTCAAAAATCACAGATAGTGATATATCCACCATAAGAAGTAGGGGGTAGAGATTAAAATCTTTGTACATATTGAGAAGCCAATTGGCATGCATGGTTTTACATGGAGTACGTGAATCACTGAATCATGGGTTAGGAATGTTACCAAGGGTGTCCTTTTGAGGATATTTTTTCTCGTGAAAAGCGGTTACAAAATAGAGAGTACATGGAAAGGGTCATTGCATTGGCACTAGCTAGTTTAGTGGAATATTCTACGGCCCTTAATCTATCATTCTATTCGCATACCACTTTTACATGTGCAAATTACTATTAATTTCTGTGTATTATGCAGTGAGCAGAGATATTAATCGATTATTGATAGTTGATTAATATTCTGCTCATTACATAATAAACACTGATCTCTAATTTTTTACATGTCGATCATCGGTATATAAATGGCATGTGAAAAATAGTGTGGGAATAGACTTTTTTTTCGTTTACCCATTCTTTCCAGCGGGCTAGCTTGCTTTCCCCATTCATTTTTCCTATAAATAGGTGCTCTTGGCAGATGAGAAACCCAACACTTCAAAGTTCAAAACCCAACACTCCAAAGTTCTAAACCCAACTCTCTTTTCTCTCTATTTTAATTCTTCCCCTTTGATCAGTTCCTTCTTTTATATATGACTATTTTCTGTTTTTTTTTTTAAGAAAATAAAGAACAGTATAAAGGGGGGAATATGGGAAAAAAGAGGGAGGGAGGCACTAGTTGGTAAGGTTGTTGACAGAAGATAGAGAGCACAGATGATGATGTGCATATACATATACATACAGAACGCAATTGCATCTCACTCCTTTGTGCTCTCTAGGCTTCTGTCATCCACCTTCAGCCTCCACTTCTCACTCTCCCATTACTCCAACTGTTAATATCCCTTTTCTGTGTACTAGAATTCATGATTAGCTTGATGATCATATAGTTCATCAAAAAAAAAAAAAAAAGAAGCTTGCTGATCATATAAATGTTTATACACATATAACTTGTGCTGTTGTGCAACTTCTCTTATTCTCTTTTCCTTCTCCAAGAGCTAATAACTTTGTTTTTTTCTGTCGCTGAACCCGTTTTATTCTTCTCAAAATTGCTGCTAGTATAATTATGAGCTTCTCAGATAAATATTTAGGTATTTAATGGCCATTAACCTTTGTATTTTGCAGTTAGATTAGGCGCACCAGTTGTGGCTGTTGTAGATCATGAATCTGTTCGTTGATGACTAGATGGTATGAAGAAATTATTAGAATGAGAAACTGAACGTACGAGTTAACTTGTGCAAGTGCTGTTCCTTCTGTATAGTATACCTCTTCTTTTAGAAGCTTATTTTGCTTATCAACGGCTACATAAGTAATAACGTAATGTCTGTAAAGCTTGGAGAGATATTGGTCCTTTTTTCTTTTACTATCTAAAGCATTAAGCATCTTTTGATTTGGCAATATTAATTACACATTAATTAAGGTATACTTTCATTTATATATTTTTGCTTCTTCGATAAGAAAGATTTGGCTTTCTTTTTTAGGGTTTAGGTATACATGTGATATGCTAAGTATCATGATCAGTTGATCACAATATATATGATTCCCAGCGAGAAGGATGAACTACCAGTCTACCACTTGCTTTGTGGAAGAAGGACCATGTGGTATGGAAATGGGAACTTCTGGCAAGGGAAGACTACAGAAGCAAGCTAGTTAAAGCAAGTATATGGGGTCCAAACAGACCCATGACATATTGTGGGGCATATACTTTTTAGGAATTTTCCAAGTCAGTACCCCACAATTTTTCACTGATTCGCAGAGGTGACCTCTATATATCAGTCAATGGGTGTACGGATTGCAAAGGGGTCAGGTTTCTCGGTGGAGATTTGATGTTAATATCTAATCATCATTAATTAAGAGCACCATTATAAGTTCAATATAGGATCAAGATCCCCATTAAAATTGCATGGAGATCTCAGCTTTGATTAAATGTTTGATAATTTTAATATATGGAAATAAAAGAGCGTGGAGTTTGTTTTTACAATTGGATTTATAATCACATACTCTACAATTTTCTTTAAATTGCAGGGTATCCATATCCCTCCATATATATAGCATTTACTATTCACGAACAACTGTAAGGGATCTATATTCCTCAATATATAGTATTTATTATTCACGAACAAAACCAAGCTGATTTAATTTAATAATTATATAATCTTTACATGTGTATGATAAATTGGTAATGGTTGATGAACTAAAGTTCAATTAATTAATGCAAATGTAAAAAAAAAAAAAAATACAAGTTCACATTTACAAACACAAATATGGATGGTCTCCGTCAATAATTAGAAGGCCTTTCCCATTTTTGTGTCTAGTGAATTCAAATTGTGTCATGACCCCATTACACGACGTATTTCTAACTGTAGTAGGCAATTAATATATTCCATTAAACGTTTCATTTTCGGTTGTGCAATCCTAGACAGACACCATCTCCGGTAAACAATGTGAACCACAGAGAGAAATTTCTCTTACCAATTTGACATGCCTGCAAAAAACATGAAATTAATGAAAACTTCCTCTCATTTTCGAAGCCTAGTTACTAGCTCTATAGCTAGCTCATGTGCTGTATTCTGATGAACCCTACGAGGTCGCAAGTTGGGACATCATGTATAAGCCTGTCTCAAGCCACTGTCTCATGTATTAAATTTTTATTTGTCTGTATTGTCTTCAAAGTCACAGCATATCTGTAAATGAAAAAGACCCTTTCCAAGAAAGATTCATACCATTGCCTTTCATATTCAGGATGTCTTTAGTACGACTATATTATAATAAATATAATAGAGTCATTAGATTTACTTAACAACATATATTTTTGAAAAAGTTGATTCATGACAAGGTATCCGTGTCCCTATGACTAAGAGTGGTTTTCAACCTCAAAAAATTCTTACCCGAGGAAACGTGCTAAGTTTGTGAGAGAGTTGCTTCATGACAGTGTGAAATGGAACCAATGGAATGAAAGGGAAGAGGTGAAAATTGATTAAGTATTTTTGAGACAAATTTTTGTTTCTAAGTTATTGAATATATATCATATTAATTATAGTATTAAAAATATAATTAAAATAAGAGACATTAATCACACTTCAAAATTTATCCCTCATTATTTTCTTTGATCTCCATATTCATCAACCGTGTCCATCGTCAATTGGGTCATCTTGACAATGGTGGTGATGCCAATGTCAGTGGTGGTGGTGACATTGAAAGCAACAATGGTGGTAGTGCCAGGACATTAGAGTAGGATATACTTTAAGTGTTATGAATACTTTATGGATGTAAGTAGAAGTGTACTCAGATTCATAAAGAAGAATTGATAAAATAATAAAGTATGTAAATAGTTTTTTTACAGTAAAATTTATTTATCAATACTATTTATACCAACAAAATAAATCAAGAAGTGTACACTAAATTTAACATAGAAAAACTCTCTTATACACTGAGGAGAAAAAAACCACAGACTAAACTCTGAAAATATTTTATTATATCAAGAATAATTATAATATTATTTCTATACTCTCACACACAAGATGTACAAATTATAATACTACAAATTATAATATTGTAGTATTATAAAGACTAGAAAGTATACCAAAAAATTTTTCAATACATGCACACACACTATATTCTTAAAATTTCCTCAGACTCTTTTTTTTTCTCTCTCTCAAAAGCTCGTGTTGCTTCTTGCTTCTGCTTGATATATTTTTGGATGGAAACTCAGGTCTCTATTTATAGAGACTTCAACAAGCCATGCATTTAATGCAATAAGCTTCCTAACTGCCATCCACACTGAAAGTGACTCTGCAGTAGGGAACAAAAAAAATCTTCCTCCCTTTGTTGACTTTGAGATGCAACCCACAATTAACAATTAATTCTCCACCTTGGCTTGCATTTCACTATTATCCAGAGTCTTCAATCTCTTCAAATATTGATCAAGTCCAAACAATGCTTGAACTTATCAACTGACAATGATTTCGTTATCATGTCTACAAGATTCTCAGTTATGGCTATCTTCAGAATTGTAACCGTACCAACACTGATACTTTCTCTGACAAAATGAAGTCTAACATTAATATGCTTTGTCTTTTCATAGTAGATTGGATTCTTAGTCAGATGAATGACACTTTGACTATCACAATGTATGATTGGTACTTGTCGGTCCAATTCAAAACTACTCAAAAGACCTTGCACTCATATGCTCTCCTTCACAGCTTTGGTCAATGCCATATACTTAGCTTTAGTAGTTGACAATGCAACTGTAGACTGCAATATCGCCTTCCAACTAATAATACATCCAAATACATACTATAAAGGTATAACTTGTTAATGATCTCCTTTTGATCAAATCACCTGCATAATCAGAATCTATATAGCCTACAACCCCACTGGTCTAATGACCATCAAACACCAAACAGGCATCGGTGGAACCTCAAGTATTGCATGATCAATTTCACAACTTCGCAATGCACCCTTCCCAATTTACTCATAAATTTGTTCACCACACTTACTACATGTGAAAGATCTGATCTAATGCACACTATAGTATACATGAGACTGTCAACTAGACTAGAGTAAGGTATATGAGTCATATGTTCCACCTTCTCTTCAGTTTCCAGATATTTTTTTAAAGAAAGCTTGAAATGTGCAGCTAAAGGAGTACCAATTGATTTAGACTTATCCATATTGAAGCGCTGCAGTATTTTCATAATGTAAATTTGTTCTGATAAGCACAATCTGCCACAATGTTTCTCCTTATGAATCTCCATACCAAGAATATTCTTTGTTGCACCCAAGTCTTTCAACTTAAATTCTTTTTCTAACTAAGTTTTCAATATACTGATTTTAGCCTTGTTACGAGTTGCAATTAGCATGTCGTCTACATACAACAACAAATAAATCTGGGAACCATTTGGAAGCTCTTTAGAGTATATGCAATTATCATATTGATTTCTATTGTATCCATTACTAATTATAAATGCATCAAACCTTTTGTACCACTAGCTTGGAGACTGTTTCAAGCCGTACAATGACTTCCTTAACAGGTAAACATGATCCTTCTTTTCAAGAACTACAAACCCCTCCAGTTGACTCATGTAGATCTGCTCCTCTAGTTCACCATGTAAAAATGTTGTCTTCGCATCAAGTTGTTCTACCTTCAAGTCAAACGTACTTATAATAGCTAATAAGATTCAGATAATGCTATGCTTCACCATAGGAGAGAATATTTCATGAAAGTCAATGCCCTCCTTCTGAATATGACCCTTTGCTACCAATCTCGCCTTGAACCTTGGAGGCTCAATACCTGAGATTCCCTCTTTCCTTTTAAAGACCCATTTATAACCAACTATTCTTTTCCCCTCTAGAAGTTGTACCAGCTCCCACATATGATTTTTCTGAAGAGATTCAATCTCCTCATTCACTATCATTAGCTATTCTTTTAACTCCTTGTTGTCTACTATATCATGGTAAGTAGATAGTTCATCTCCTACTGCACTATCCACTAAAGCCAAGCAAAGACTATAGGATCTGTATTTGACGAGTCAAGTGCACAAGCAACATAATTCAAATATCGCTGAGATTTCTGAATGTGTCGCCGTTCTCTGCCAGTTGTAATACTATATTGCTCTACTTCTTTGGTTTCTTCACCAGCACCCTTGTTGCCAAGTTCATCTTGTTGTTCTACTTCAGGTTGAGGAGTGCCTAAAGTACATGGTTGATTTGTGTTTTCTTTTTGCTTCATCTTTCTAGTGTTAATCTCCAACTCCACCTGTTTTTCAGCACCATGATCTGTCTCTATTTGATCTACTTTAAATTCTTGTGCTAACAATGATCTTGGGTGAACTTGCTTTTTCTATACACCACAATATGTAGCACTTCATCCCTCGTGCATACCCTAGAAATATACACTTTCTTGCCCTTGCCTCAAGTTTACCATCACTCACGTGGGCATACATAAGACAACTAAATATTATCAACTCAGAATAGTTCACAAGTCGACAGGACCATACATCTTGTGAAATCTTTAGATTAATTGCAGTTGATGGAAATCTGTTTACTAATTATACAAATGTATTGACTGCCTCAGCCCAAAATGATTTAGAAAGTTTATCATTAATCCACATGCATTGTGCACGTTCCAGAAGTGTTCAATTCATCCATTATGCAACTCCATTTTGCTGTGGTGTTTCAGATATAGTATGGTGGCTTACTATACCTACATTCTTGCAGAACTCTTCAAATTCTTTACTGCAAAATTCTCCACCATTGTCAGTTCTAAGTCGCTTGACTGACCGCCTAGTTTGCTTTTCGACCATGGTCTTCCACTGGTTGAATTTGTCAAACACCTCATCCTTTTGCTTTAGGAAATAAACTCAAACCTTCTTAGAATAGTCATCTATCAGAGTAAGAAAATAACGAGCTCTACTCAATGAGTTAACAGAGGCTGGACCCTAAATATCAGAGTGAACATACTCCAGAATACCATTGTTGGGTTTTGTGGAGCTGAACTTCACTCATTTCTATTTTTCAAATACATTATTTTCACAGAAACTGAGTTTGCAATCCTTTACACACCTTTCAGTAGTCCTTTGCCGGCAAGTATCGTCATTTCATTCTCACTCATATAACCAAGTCGTATATATCACAACTGTGCAGCTTCATCTTCTGATTTTTCAGAGGATGGGACAACAACAGTCCCACTAACTGTGCTCCCTAGCAATAGATAGATCTTTCCCTACAACTTTCCTTTCATTACAGCCATCGAGCCTTAATTTGGTCACCTTTAATAGACCACCCTTTCTAGAGAACTTGTACCCTTGATTGTCTAGGGCACTCAAAGATATCATGTAACTGCTCAACTCTGGTACATACCACGCCTGAAATGTCCTTACAGTACCATCATCCAAATTGATTCATACATCTCATTCACCTTCAACAACAATTACCCCAATCTGACCTTTCCTTCTCACTTTTGATAGGAAAAGAAAAAACTCTTATTGGGTATCATGTAAAAAAATGCGCCAGTATCCAAGATCCACTCGTTGTCTGAGTCACTAGTGAAAACTGTTAGGACAAGCTCAGCATCATTATCTTCAGAACTTGCAATTGTTACGTTGGCAGAATTTCTTGATTTCTCTTTCCTCTCTAGGTAGTTTCTTCGAATATTCATTTAATGATGAAAATACTTTAGGGACTTGTAATTTTTGGACTTTGATCTTTTATAGCTTTTGCTTCCTGATCATCTTTCTTGACTATGTCCTCTCATCACGAACAACCTATCTATAAGATTATCAGTACTAGATCCTAATGCCAATTTCTGATGCTCCTTCATCATCAACGTCTCCTTGACAGTTTTGACGGTGATGGTGAATCTACCATACAACATAGTATCATAGAAATTATCATAGGACGGAGGAAGTGAAGTCAATAATATCATAGCTTGATCAATATCTTCGACTTTAATTCCAGCCGCTTGTAAATCGGTGATCATCCAATTGAAGTCATTTGCATGATCTCGAATTGGTTTCTCTCCTGAATGTTTGAATGTGTACAATCACTTTCTCTAGTAAAGTTAGTTTGACAAAGTCTTTAAGGAGTACTTTTCTTCTAAAGTTTTTCAGAGTTTATATGCAGTCTTCTCGTTCATAACTTCTCGTAGTATATTGTCTGTCAGACTCAATTGTATTGTACTACGTGTTTTGACCATTATCTCCTCCTTTTATCAGAAGACAACATTTCTGGAAACTTGTTCTCACCCTCCAAAACCTTTGATAGACCTTGTTGTTTTAGTAATACCTACAACTTCAGCTTCCATAAACTGAAGTCGTTGGATCCATCGAGCTTCTCCACATCAAATTTTGACACCAACATCTTCAATATGAAAATTTGATCAAGTGACTCTGATACCACCTGTTAGGAAATCAAAGTATGATGCACTCCAAGTGTCTTGAACACTTTATGGATGTGAGCAAAAGCGTACTTAGATATGTAAAGAAGAATCGATAAAATAATAAAGCACGTAAATAGTAATTTTACAATGGAACTCACTTGTCAATACTAATTGCACTAGTAAAATAAATCAAGAAGTGCACATCAAATTTAACGTGAAAAAACCTCTTGTACACTGAAAAAAATCACGAGTCAAACTCTGATAATATTCAATTATATCAAGAATAATTATAATATTCTTTCTATATTATCACACGCAATAAATACAAATTATAGTATTTTCTAATAAGACTCTCTCCTACTATAATTGTAATAGTACAAAGACGAAAAAGTATAATAAAAAATTTACAATGTATATACACACTACACTTTTAAAATTTTCTTCTAATCTTCATTTTTACTCTCACTCGTTAAAGTTCATATTACTTCTTATTTCTGCTTGATATATTTTCGGATAGAAACTTGAGTCTCTATTTATAGAAATTTCAACAAGCATTGTATTTAATGCAATTAGCTTCTCAATTGCCATCCACTACTAAAAGTGACTCTACAGCATGGAACAATAAAAAATATTCCTCCATTTGTTGACTTTGAGATTCAAGCCACAATTACAAGGTAGTGCACGATACAGTTGTGGCCATAGGTGTTGAGTGGTGACCATAGTGGTGGTGTGGAGGTGCGCTCGAAACGGTGGTGGCATTGATGGCATCGGCATTGGCCATAATAATGATAATAAACATTTTGTTTGATATGATAATTAATTAAAGGTGAATTTAATTATAAATAAATAAAATTTAAAGTTTTATATGTATAATAATAATAATAAAATGATTTTTTTTTTTTAGTATTACTCTAAGGGCATGTGGATATAATCAAATAGTACAGTGCAAATTATTATCATTTCCGTTAGGTTCACATCCTATCACTATCGACTGGCAAGAGAGAGGAGTGGTGAACGTCAATTATTACTCTAGGTACATGTATCTAGTTTATAGAAGTGTAAATTATCATTTTGGTTCCTTAAAGATTGATTGGGTTGATATTTAGTTTTTATAAGTTAATTGATATCAATTTAATTTCTCAATTATAAAAAGTAATATTAAAATTATTATTTTGTACACAAAGTGTGAGATTAATAAATTAAATTGATGTTATTTTTTATGAATAAGGGACTAAATTGATATTAATTTTTTATAATTGAAGACTGAATTGATGTTATTTTTTTTTATTGATGAATTAAATTGATGTCAATTTCTTTAAAGAACTATCTTAATGTCATTCTCTATCTTTTAAGAACTAAATTGATGTCGCATATCTTTCAAGAATCAAATTGATGTTAACTCAATCTTTTAGAAACTAAAATAGTAATTTACTCTACATAGAAAAATGTTATTTGTACGCATTTTAAGTGTTTTTTTCCTCTAATTTGTATTAAATTTTATTTTTATTTCAAATAATTAAGTGTATGAAAGTGTGAAAAAAAAAAACCTAGAGTAACATTAGTCCTAATAAATATTAGTAAAAATTCTAAAAACTAATTTGGCTATATAAACTAATTAATAGTACAAAATTTAAGATACATCCCTATAGGAGTTGATGAAAATTAAGTTAATCTTTATATTAACATCTTTATCAATTAAAGAATATGTGTTATCGTATCCTTCTATACTTAAAAAGATTACTCTCACATTCAAATAGTGTTTAGAGATATTTTGAGAAACCAAAAAGAATATGTGTGTATAAAAGGAGTAGCCAAATCATATGTTGCATGTTTCCAAGCGGCAATTTACTCTTGCAAGTTATAAACCTCACCAGTCATCATGAATTTTTAACAGAAAATCCCAACTAGAAAACTTCTCTAGTGAAATGAAGCTCAACTTTCTGATCGTTGGAGATATAAATATTTACATTAGGTAAAAAAATAACTCAAAGTAACATTCACATTGTGGGATCTATAACATGAAGAAAAAATATAGGGTTTTGTTAACAATTAACATGTGTTCTTAAAACCTAAAGAATAAAAAATAAAAACTATTAAATGAAAAGTGGATATATTTAATATCTTGAAATTCAAAAAATATTTAATAAATTTTTCTTAAGTAATTAATAATGAGTAATAAATGTTATTTTTATTCATTAAGATATACTTTTAGGTAAGGACACATATTAACAAAATTCAAAAAGTATAAGAGCAAATAAATAATCCTAAGTACTTTGTCATTATTATCCCGTACTCTTCTTTATCCGAAAAATTTGTAAAACGGCTGCTGTCTACAAAACCCTTTTTTTCTTGTTCTTTCGGGACCATCTCCCCATGGTTTTCACGTTTTAAAGCTTTTTGTCTTGCACTTATGGCACATAACTTTTTTTTTTCTCTTGATTCACTTTTGATCCTTGTTTAGTTATGACTAAAATCTTAGCCAAATCAGCAAATATAGCGTTGTATGTGCTTGGCTATTTGAGTCAAATCTCATGCAAGTTTAGTTCTAATAATCAAGAATGTAACATTAGTTTTCAATGGCCGATGAAGGCGTTTCTTTGAAAAGAAATAACACAGTAAGGAAGATTCTTTTTGACATTATTGTTCCAAATATAATTATAGCACGGCTGACCACAGTAGAAGGAAAAGTATGACAAGAGAGGAAAAAACCTGAAACTATAATAATAATAATAACATAAAATAAAAGTGAGATTATATATAGCTTCGCAGGTGGTTGCATCTTATTGGATGAAGATTCTACACTAATATTTCATTTGAGAATTTTTATAATACTTTTATAAGTATGATATTAGGGTGTTTAACATTCATTGAATACTGATTTTATAATAATTTAAAAATAATTAATAATTAATTAAATATTTGACAACATCTTAAATACCGTACCGTAAAAAAATAAAAAAGATTTACGGTAGATTTCCACTTCCATCTGTTTTATCTTCTTTTGCAAAAAATCAATGTCAGTGGGATCCATGTTCTAGCAAAAGGAACATTTTGATAGAGAATATCTGTCTAATCTATGCTGACAATACGAAATATTAGGAAGGATCTTTTTTATATTAAATGTTGGCCGGAGCCTAATCAGCAGAGAGAATGAAAACATACATCAATCGCTACAATTAAAGCTTTCATGTTAAGTGGTGTTGGAATGATTGAAGTAAGTAAAAAGTTATATAAAATTTGTTATAATAACTATTCTTAATATTAAAAGACAAAAAAATATGTATATAAGGATTAGTCTGTCAAAATATTCATGTATAAACTTTAAATAATCACTCAGTTAAATTTTTTCTTATGCAAAAATATTTACTCAACTTGATTCTTATAAGTAAGCTTGATTCCATGCTTTTTCATGTAGCAGTATATGTGTAGACATTTGCCATGAACATGCATCTCAAAGAATTTGTACCTTTTGGCTGCGGATTGCCTGGGTGGCTAGCATGCTTGGTGGCCCATTATCATGTGCATGTGTCATGAATTGTGGCCAAGTTGACAAAGTACATGCGCGGTTCAAAACTCATTATCATATCTGTGATGCTGTTGTTCAGAGAAACAAGTGCTTCATCCTCATCAAGGGTTTGAATATCCATATATTGGTGAATACTAATATCTTTCTCTGATTTTTCTATCTAGATCTCTTAATCTCCTATGGTATCATTACTCATGGATTAAGTTCAATTTATTGAGTCTAAAAGCATTTTACTGAGATCATGGCTCATCGGTTTTTGATGCAATTATTTTATTGCCCATCAACCTGATAGGCCATTCTGAACGCAGTCATATTCTAGGGCCGGCAAATTCTTGGGCAGATAAATTCATTTTGGATCAAGTTTCAAAAGAAGGCCAGAGATTCGGTGTGCTAAGATATGGCAGGCTATTTTGAGAGTGGTATTTATTATAAAAGATAATATGAGTGAATATTGATTATTAGATTTTATATAAATAGTTAAAATTAGAATATAAATGTATGTTAATTTTTTAAGTAATCATATGACTTTTAAATATTTTTTAATTTTGATCATTTATATATAATTGTATGATTAAAATTTACTCATCTTTCTCTCTTATAATAAAAATCCTCCTACTAAATACTTTTATATATATATATTATATATATATATATATATATATATATATATATATTGCTTAGATTTTATCTTCACAAATAGATCTCTAGCTAGACTCTATCTTCACAAATAGACTCCATATAGGCCATTGGTTAATGAAATTTTTTTTTAAATAAATTTATTTTTAATGTGAGTAAGTAAAAATATCTCATCTTTTAATTTAATTTAAAATGTATTATAATTTTAATTTATTAAAATTAATAGTAAATATAATTTTATTTACTTACTTTAAAAAAATCTTATCATTAATTAATATCTTAATTCCACGGTAATTTTTTTAATAGTAGTAGTGATGACTCCATCTCAAAGTCTCTGAGTGATTTGTGAAAAGAATAAAGTTTAGACAAATATCATTACTTATATAAGAAAGCTTTTGCCTTTATGTTGAAATTCCCACTACCGATTACTGATAGCAGATTTTTTTGCAACCATCCTCATTGTCATGGCCATGGAAATTGCCAATGGTACAGGATTCTACTGGTTCTGTTAACGTCGCATGGCCCCATTACACCGACAAAGTGATTAATATTGAAGCCAATCAAACAAAATAAAAAGATTTTTGACCTTGTAACTCCAGTCCAATTATTACCTCCCCCAATCATTGACCCACATATGACTCTTTCTTTACTTTTTAATAATCACTAGTTCCAGATTGCTTGTGATCAAGAGGGATTCAAATATGTTTAGAAAGCTCAACTATGTTCATTTTCTTAGCTCAAGACTTGACTACAGCATGCCTTGATCTGATATAAACTAATCGAATGATTACCGGATTTATTTTTTTATTCAAAATATGCCATTCATATCCAAATTAGGCATGCACTGAAATTATATTTCAGGAGTCATATATTCAAGACAAACACTCTAATCACTAATTTATTTGGAAATGAGTATCATATATATACAAGCAAATGTCTTCAAAGTCAAAATCAACTCCTGCGCCTTATTTATGTAAAAAAAAAAATAGACACAACCTACAACTGAGCTTTTGAGACAAATTATTACCAGCTAAATGGTAATATTTCTTCAACAGCAGTTAATACACCTATGCTGATTCCATATCCTCATTTTCCCTCTCCATGAATGACTTAGTGTGAAGTTCCATTGTGATTTGAGTGGTTGTATCCAAGAAGGACAAGATGAATGATGTCAAGCAGCTACAAATAAACATGGGTATGGGCCTATAAATCCAGTGGACAAGAGGAAATGACAAGTAAAATACCAGCAAGCCAAGAGACCAAGAGTAACTTCCACGGTTCAAGGTTTTTGCAACATATTCAATGAACTCCTTTTTGCCTTTCAATGCAGTTGCTAGTGATTAAGAAACTTGCTTAGTATCTAGTAGACTGCACATTACATAGAAATGCAAGAAGGAAGCAAATGAGGAGAAAGAAAGGTGTTTGATTGAAGAGTTAAGGGAATCCTTATTCCCATAAACTAAGTTGGAAGCTGAATCACTGCTTGCATATACAGTTATACACCAATAAGTGAACTAAGTGTGATTGCTATTGTAGCAAGAAGAGAAGATGCCATCATATTGTTGCGACATGGAAATGGAGTTTGTTATAGAAATTGCTGTCTTAGTAAACAAATTCAAACTACACTCAAGAATTTGTCAACATGTATTCAAAAATTTTGGTATGTGCTGAAGTGATGCAAAAGAAAAAAAGAAAGCAAGGATAATCAAAGCCAATCACACTGGTACTAATTTTTTGAAAGAGTAATGCGACACAGTCAGAAAAAAATAACCATAATATGCAAGGGTTGTTGTTGAAAAGAATAAAATGGTAAGAAATTACTCACTCATTTAAGAGTCAACAAACATTCCACATCATTATAAAATATGTAGTATATGTAATTAACAATCTCTAACTTAAGCTAATTTGATGAATTGTCACTCCCCCACTTTACTTGGTTCAGAATAACTTTTTCTTTTTTTCTTCTTTTTTTTGGGTAGTTTATTGTGTTCTCAGTTACTACTGCGATTATCATTTCATCCAAGAAGTATTATTTAAAACAAGATCTGACAACTGATGATACAACATAATAAATTTACAGACATACAGTTTTTTGAATAAAAGAAGAATTTGCAGATATACATATATAGACTGGTTGACTGGTTGAGGTCCCTATAAAATCCAAATTTTACCTAACCAAATCTCAACCAGCTAGGTGCATTTGAATGACCTCTATTGAGATACACTACAGAAGCAGCAGAAAAAATTTAGGTAAGTTGAATTACAGCATATCTGGCACCTGTATTTAATCAGCTGAACAATTCGCCAATGTTTCTTCCATGAGTTTCGTAGCAGTTTATTGACGTATGACCCACACTTTTATCCTGAAGTTCACGTGGCTCATGTCTCATCTAAAATCTCTTTGAAGAGGTCAACTTTATACTAGGTTGCTACTGAGATTTGCCTCATGTACATTCCACAAGAACATGCATGCTTGCAACCTTTCTGAATCATTTTGCTATTCTTGCCATGTGAAGTCCCTTTTACTTTACTGGATTATTAAAGATGAAAGTTCATTTCAAACTGCACTCTATCTGCACCCTAGTTTATACCTGCCTCATAAAATATTGTTTAAAGCAACACCTTGCTATCCTTTTCATTGCTCAAATCAGCTCATTATAGCAATTTCACCGTACTTCTATTACCAGAATAAGCTAGAGAAATCTTGACCAGGGTGTTAGTGTTGATGGTAAGACTAGCACCATTATTGTTTGTATTACCATTCAACATGTATGTTCAAGAGGGCATAGGATGATAATCAAAAGAATTGCAACATGTTCAGCATATGTATAATGACTATATTGCAAAGAGACTAGTGGATCTGATCTATGAGCATACAGAATTGTGACTAAATGATGGTTGAATATCTATTTTAGCTTTGTTAGCGAAATATAATTAAGTTTAATCTATTAAGTTGGGTCTTGCTTTTTGTATATCAAACTCTTTTTGTATTAGCATTAATCGCTTAATATAAATATAGAGTTAGAGTGACTAATCATAATAAGTTAGCTACTCTTTTTTTCTATTTTATTTCTCATGATTTTCCCTTTCTCCATCTCTCTTTTCTCATAACATGGTATCTAGAGCCAGTTCAAACAAATCTCAATCTCCATTAAAAAAAAATCACTTTCGTGCTCAGAATCTGCCGATCTACCCTTCCCTAGGGTTGGTTGATTTTTCCCAGCATCGTTGACGTTCAGATCAGCATTCTTCGTGGGTGTTTGGGTGTGAGGGTTTCACACTAGATGCGCTGATCAGCGGCCAGGTGGGTGTCACGCTTGCTGTTTCTGGTGATCAGGAATGTCGCTGCCTAGTAGGGGAGCCGCGATTGGTATTTCCGGCAACCAGGGGTGCCGTTGTCAGCCAGGGGTGTTGCGCTTTAGGTGTTTTCACTTCACTTGATGCATTTTCCAATGGTGTTTGGGTGCTTTTCCTTTAAGCCCAACGACTTTCGTGTTCTTTGAAGTGTACATTGGTGTCTTTTTTTTTCTAATGGCCGATTCTAATCAAAATTCAAGTTCCACCAATTCTAATGAATTTGAGCAGTCTACGAAACCTACCGTCATGCTTAAGGTCATCTCTGCTTCCGTCTGAATTACTAATGATAAGTTTGATAGGAAATACTATGCGGAATGGTGTAAAACTATCACCATGTTTCTCACTGGGATTGAGAAAGAAGATCATCTAACAGATGACCCACCAACATCCACAACCAGGCATGATCGGTGGTTGCAGGAAGATAACAGAATATTTGGTATGATTAACAAAACTCTTGATACTTCCATTAAGCATGTTGTTTCTCACTGTGATATTGTGAAAGATTTATGGGAGTATATGGAGTTTATTTATTTAGAAAAGCAACTCGTCTTTATGAGGTGTCACAGGCGTTTCATAGACCGGCACAGAAAGATAAGTCCTTTCATGGGTATTTTACTGACTTTAAGCGTACCAATGAGGAATTGAATAACCTCCAACATATCTATACTGATATTAAACAGATGCACTTATAGCAGAAACAGTTGGCAGTTGTGAGTTTCTTGTCTGGAATATCCTCTGAGTTCAGTGCCGCTAGTGATCAGCTCTTGATTGATTCTAATCATATGATCCTTACTGATGTTTATCGTCGCCTCATGCGCACTCATCATGAGTTGTATTCTGATTCTTCTTCTGAATCATCGACTGCTTTGGTTGGTTGAGGTGGCGGTAAAATAAGTAGAAATGGAGGTCGTGGTAGAATAAGTGGTCATTCTAGTGGCCGTGATGGTGGTTCTTATTTTTGTTATTATTGTGGGGAGGAAGGCGATCATATTAAGAAGAATTGTTGGAAGTTGAATGGAAAACCTAGTTCCTCCTAAGGTCAGTGTTATGCTCATGCAGCCAATCAAGAAGGTTTCTTGCCCACACCTGTCACTGCTCCTCAAAAACAAGGTCTCAAAAGCATCACCATGTCTGGTGCTGAATTTGAGGCTTTTACTCAATTCCAAGCCTCACAAGGTATTGATCATTCTTCCACTGCTACTCTTGTCGAGTTAGGTAATCTCATTGCTTGTCTCACTTCTTCCTCCCATACCTAGGTCATTGATTCTAGTGCAACATATCATATGATAGGTAATACTAGTATTCTATCCTCTTTTCCTCCCACTTCTTCCTTACCAAATGTCACTCTAGCTAATGGTTCCTCAACCTCTTTTATAAGTAGTGGGGTTGCCAATCATTTGTCCTCTCTTCCTTTATGTTTTGTCTTATGTTTACCATATTTTCCTTTTAATCTTTTGTCTGTTAGTAAAATTATCAATAGTCTGAATTGTAATGTTCACTTATTTTCTACATATTATTTATTTCAGGATCTTGGGACGAAGAAGGTGATTGGTAGAGGTCATGAATATTCCAATGACTTATATGTTTTGGAGTCCACCAATCCGGGACCATTGTCGGTTGCTTGTTCTGCTTCCATTTCTCTATTGCATCTTCATTGCCGACTTGGACATCCACCTTTACATACATTAAAGAAGTTAGAGTCTTCTTTTGTTTTAAATTATAAGTCTTGTCAGTTTGCTAAACACCATCGAGGATCTTTTCCGCCTTGGATTAATCAGCATGTTGCTTCTCCTTTTACTTTAGTTCATTCTGACATTTGGGGGTCTTGCCCCGTTGAATCTAAGGCTAGTTTTTGTTATTTTGTTACTTTCGTCGATGATTTACTCTCGTGTTACTTGACTTTATTTAATGAAAAATCGTTTAGAGGTGTTTAATATATTTCGTTCCTTTTATGCTGAAGTTCAAACTCAATTTAATATTATTAGTTGCACTCTTCGTAGAGATAATGCTAAAGAATAATTGTCCACCCATTTTCTATCTTTCTTTCAAGAACATGACATTATTCATGAAACCTCATGCATTGTCACCCCTTAACAAAATAGGATGGCAGAAAGAAAGAATCGACATTTACTTGAAGTTGCCCATACTCTTTTATTTGAAATGAAAGTTTCTAAATACTTTTTGGTTGATGTTGCGTCTACTGCATATTATTTAATTA
The DNA here is from genome assembly GCA_029884605.1 of Ormosia emarginata. Taxonomy (NCBI): domain Eukaryota; kingdom Viridiplantae; phylum Streptophyta; class Magnoliopsida; order Fabales; family Fabaceae; genus Ormosia; species Ormosia emarginata. Next base: position 13,237,458 of record JAQQTP010000072.1, read on the forward strand.
ATTGTCTCTCTTCGTTTATTCTTATTAGTCAAATCCTTCATTCCTTGCTCTTCCCCTCTCAATCTCTATTTCCTCTCCCTCTTAGAATTTTTTGTTGCATTTGTTTTGTGCAGGATGTTCACTCCCAGGTCTCTAAGTTGGATCATCACTCCCTCAAATGTATCTTCCTTAGTTACTCTCGAAGTCAAAAAGGGTACTAGTGTTACTTTCATAATTTATGTCGGTATCTTGTTTCGGTATGTATGACATTCTTTGAAACAACTGCTTTATCTTCTAAGTCCACTTTTTCCTCTTCTGGTATATTCTTTTCATACTCCAAGTACCTCCTCTTCTCCTTCTTCTTAGTCCCGTTCCTTCCCTCGTTCTCCTGTGTTCTACCATTATGTTCGACAGTCCTACTACTCTAAACCCTATGGATTCATTACCTATTCCAGTTCCTCCTTCCTCTCCGAATCCTGCTCCTCCTTATTCGAGTCTTGATCTCTCAATTGTTTTTAAAAAAAGTAAACATAGTTGTACTTATCTTATTTCTTCCTTTGTTTCTTATGCTAGTTTGTCTAGTTCTAGTTAGTCTTTTGTTGCTTCTCTTGATTCTCTTACTTTTCCTAATACTGTTGTTGAGGCCTTATCCAATGAGGGGTGACGTCAAACTATGTTGGATGAGATACATGTTCTTGAACACAATGACACTTTGGAGTTAGTTTCTCTACCTGCTAGTAAATAAGCAATTGGTTGTAAATGGGTGTATGCTGTGAAGGTTAATCATGATGGCTCTGTGGCCCGTTTAAAAGCTCGTCTTGTTGCTAAGGGTTTTGCTCAAGTTTATAGTATTGATTATTTTGATACCTTCTCTCCTATTGCTAAACTTGCCTATGTTCGTATCTTTATCTCTCTTGCAATTAGTCATCATTGGTCCTTGCACCAACTTGATGTCAATAATGCTTTTCTCCATGATGACCTGTAGGAGGAGGTATATATGGTGCAACCTCCTGGGTTTATTACTCAGGGGGATAATGGTAAAGTTTCCAGACTAAACAAGTCATTATATGGTCTCAAACAAACTCCATGGGCATAGTTTGGGAATTTTAGTCAAGCTGTTGTTCAGTTTGGGCTACAGAGAAGTACTTTTGATCATTCAGTATTCTTTCGATGCTCTTGTCGCTTATATTTTTAGGATGTGCAAGTGTACACAGTCAACAAGTAATAAAGTGTGAGTCAAGATCGTTCCCACGAGGATTTAAATTGTATTAAATACTAATTCTAGAGTTAACTTCTTCTATTTAAATGCAAAAAATTAAAGAGAAATTTTTAAACATGTAAAGTAAATGGAGAAATAAGATGTCAAAGCAGAAAATAATAAATGCAAGAAATTAATGAAAGTAATAAATGAAGTGTTTAAATCGAGAAATGAGAGCAGTTAGGATTTTAATCCTTTGTAATTCTTTACTTGAGGGTAACGTATGCTTGAGGATGCTACTGACATTTAGTCCAGGAAATGAAATTTGCTTTCCAGTATTAAAAACTGAGTTCATTAAAAGCTTCTTATTCCTAAGTTCAATTAATTTCCCTCGGTTATCGAGAGAAGCACGTCCGGCTACTTAAAGACTTGAAGGCTATTCTAGCTCATTCAACACAATTAATTTTCCAATTAACTGTTCTATCTTTATCTTCTAATCAAGTCCACTAACTTGGTTTTCCAAACGAAATTAATTGATATTTCAGATTAGTTGATCAAGCTAAACCGAAATTAAACATTTAAGCAGAAAAGAAGAAAATGAATAACATCCATAACATTAGATTACCCTTCAGTACAATTACAAATTCATAAAATCCTAACTAAGAAAATTTAGCTCATAATGAGCTTGGAAACAAAGTAATCAAAGAAAATGGAAAAATAAGACATAATGCGTAAAAACTGGAATTACAGACAAAACCAGGAGTTGACGGCTCTGCACAGTACCAAAAAGCTCTCTAAAGGCAAGGTCACACTCACTATTTGTACTCACTCCCAAAATAGGGTTACTCTCTCTCTCATGCCTCACTTTTTGGGCTTTTACAAATTCAAATACTAAAATATTCCTTGGCCCAATTCCCAAGTACACACAATTTCTTTGCATTGTATTCTCTTTCTTCCTTTTAAGCGTTAAGACTGACATGTATTTTGTCTTCTAGTGGGCAAAAGAGGCGAAATTTGGAAATGATTTTATCTTATAGTGACTCGCTCCCCCAAATTCATGACATTCCAAAGCATCCCAGAGCAACACCTTCAGCAATTACCCCTTTAAAACCTGCTCGAGAAATAAATCAAACCTTCAGCAATAACAGATCAGAATTTATAGCATTTCACAATTACTCAGATTAACAATGATATTTACTAAATCAAACAAAACTTGAAATTCTTCTCCAAGAATTGATCAAAACAAGAACAATGATTAAGCAAAAAGAATGGTAATAACTCTTATTCCTAAGAGTTATCACATCCCCAAACTTGAACCATTGCTTGCCCTCAAGTAATGACATTCAACAAGCATTAACAAAAAAAACCGAGAATAGTATAAGCCGGATCCATGACAATCCTCGGATGCATTTTTGAATTATGCTCAACACAAATTACCATTGTCTAAATCACTTTCCATAGTGTGTGTGTGATTTCCCTAAGCTCTCGGCTCGGTTTAGCAAGGGACTCCAACCAAACCACCTCTCAACGAGTCTTAGGTGCATTTTCCAAATATCCTTTGGATGTTAGGGTGAAGACTTACTAGATTATCTTCCTAAGAACAGGGGCTTAACACACTTATTGGATTTGTCACATCGCTCAATTCACTCAACTTTATGTTACGTGTTGATGTTTCACTCAATCATCATTCACATGCAACTCTATCATATGCTTGACAAATTTCTATCAATCAAAAGCACATACACAATTTTCACACAACAAGAGGACCTTAATGGAACATGTAATGAGGCTAAGGTTCGGGTGTGAAATTTTTGGGAAGTAGCTAACTTAGGTGGAGTTCAAGATTTTTATCAAAATTACCCACCTAAACTTAGACAAATTATATATATATATATATATATATATATATTTTAAGCCATACTTATGGTAACAAGGGAGAAATTCCTTTTTTTTTTTTTTTTTGAAAAGAAGAAATAGAAAATCCTTTGATAAATTGCTCATTCCTCCCTTTTTATTGCGTAGGTACCCCACCCCCAAACTTATACTGCTGGTTGTCCTCAACCATTGTGGTCAGGACTCAGGACTTATAATTAGGTAACTCTTTGACACAGTCCTAAACTCCACCTAAACAGGGTAGTGCATTGTTTTTCAGGGAGTTTGAGCTTGTAATGTGGCTTATCACCGACAAGAAAGTCTTAGGCTCAAAGGGGTTCACAAAGGGTAATACTTGAGGGTTGGCCATTTAAGTCTCAGTATTTAAAACAAGAACAGTGCCTCAAGTCAATTTGTGTGCCACAGTGAAATATGCAATCAATCACAGAAATAAGTCAAGTTCTGCAGAGAAAACACATGAATGGAATGCATGATGAACAAAATCTGCTGAAGCTCAAAAACTCACAGGATTGATGCTGTAGAGTGCTACAAACACTACCTTCATTCTCACTCACCCCAAACTTAGGTTGAAATCTAAATCAGACCTCACCCTCTCTTCCTTGGACAAGGGTCTTTGTAACCCAATTCCTCCAATTGATTGGTGACTTTTGAGAGAAGTCCTTCTTCTAAGTCCATTTTGAGCTAGGGATTGTGGTGAGAAAGGATTAAATCAAGGTATTAATGTGTTTTACATGCAGAAGGTAAAATTTGTCTTCATCAGAATCACATGGGCAAAGCAAACACTATTCTGTCATTAACTTTTTTTTTTTTTTTTTTATTTGAAAAGAAACAAGAAAAACAAACAATACTTCAATTCTAACAACAAAAATTAAAACAACTAAAACAAATTAAAGAGGGATCAAGGGAAATCTGGTCATCGATCTTTGCTTGACATCTTTTGCGGCACACTGGGTGTTCCTTCTTGCTCAAGGTGAGCTAATGCAGCCTTTGCTCCTTCTCTTTGCCGAGATCGGCCATCTGCTTCATTGTTGGTTTTCTTGTTCAGAAATCTCTTTGGTAATAGTCAATTCAGCACTTTTTTCTTTTTCGGCTTCATCCTCCTCCTCCCCTCCTCCGGCTCTTGGTGAGCCTTAGAAAGTGAAAGCCTTGAGCTTCCCAATTCTTCCCATAATAGGCATATTATCTTGAGTCCTCACTTGAGTGCGGTGGGGTCTCCTTAGCACCTACATCAATCCCTAATTGTTTTCTAATCACGGGAGGAGCTACGTGCTTGATTACGCCCTTCTTTGGTGGAGGGGGTCTTACGGTGCTTCATCAACCAACTTTTCTTTTCCTCTTTTGGACCCGCTTGGTTGAGTTAGAGGTGGTGGTGGTTGTGGATCTCTGCGGGTGGTGGTGGTGGTGTCGGTCAGAAATAACATCATTGTTATTGATGGAGTGCTCACTAGAGTGGGATGAACAGAAGGAATTTCGGTTCTTCTTGTGGTGAAAGAGGGTCAACGGCAGTGCGGCATCCTTTGCGGGATGGGTATGTGTCTTGGGTTCATGAGGAAATCTTGGAATGGTTGAAGGATTTCTTCGGGAAACAAGGGAGGATAGCTACCTTGTCTCGGCTTGTTGATGCCAAGAGACCTTTGTACCCATAGATCTTTGCTCCTTAGCAAATTCCCGAGAAAAGGCTGCTTCTTTGCTTTAAAATATCTTTTGACATTTGATAGCATTGGTCCACTTTTGTGTTCACTTCATGTGGCTGTTCTGCGGTTCGAGAGAGAGAAGCGAACTTTGCACCTTTGATGCCGATGCCCCAAAACGTTTGATAGCTAACAAATCTATGGCTCCCTTGTTGTCCATAACTTCATCCTCAGACAAAGCCTTGATTCCACATCTCAAACATAAAGAAGTGATCAAGGAAGGGAAGAACAACAATCCTTTCTTCTTAAATGCACAAGCAACAATTTCCCGCTCAATCAGTTGGCCCACATCCACCTTCTTTTTAGTCAAAATGCAATACAACAGGACTAACCTCTCCTTGTTTACTGTTTCCAAGTGCGTTGTGGGAAGAATCTTGGTTCTGATTACATGATACCAAACTTTAGCCAAGGGTGTGAGATCAGGCCTGGCTATTTTCCAATTTTCATCTGACTGAATCCAGTTGGCCCCTTCCACCGTAACTTCCCGCATCATGTCAGTAAGCTCTGTTTCCTCAGCATTCTTCAACAGGGTCATGTATTCGTCTTCAACATCCTTCAAACCCCACCTCCTGTTCAACGTGGCCGCAGAAAATGACACCTTTGAACCCCTCACTATGACATATTTTTGCTCTGGCGCAGTCAAATTAGCATAAAACTCGCGCACAAAAGGGACAATGGGTTCTCGTGGGTGAGATACAAACTGCTTCCAGTTGTGGTTGTCTATGAGCTCAGCAATGGCCTCGGTGAGCCCGTAATGAGGAGAGTCCAGTATGAAGAAACCCTTCTCCAAATGAAAATTTCGTTTCTTGATTTCCCTCTCAAATTTTAATCTTCCTTCCTCATCCCAAACCGCAAATTGATTTCCTCATCGAGAAGAGGTTGGGTATTTGCGACGGCAGCGGGGTGTTTGGACGACGAGCTTGTGCTTTGCCCATGGTCTTTGGAATGATATAAAAGAAGAGTGGGTTGATGGTGATAGAAAGAGACGGGTGAGACGAGAATGTATGGGTGGGGCTGCGTGTGGGGCTAAGGCAGAGAGGACAATGGCTTTAATAGAGAGAGAGGGAGATTGAGGTGAGAGGTTAAGGATGGAGGTGAGTGGGTAGAGGAATTAAGTTTGTGGGTGGGTAACTTACATTCCCACGATTTCTGCAACCCATCCGTGCTCACAAACTCTTCAACTTTTGAATTTGGAAATTCAAAAATATTGCAGTTGAATATGGGCTCTTGCTTGTACCTGTCACCACCACTACTACTGTTAACTGGGCCCGATGTGACCACACACCACTTTTCCATGATCAACTTGGATTTAGGATGGTCTCTTAGTAGCAAACACTAGTCGACAACGATATATATATATATATATATATATATATTTTTTATTATTTTTTTTTTTTTTTTTTTTTTTTTTTTTTTTTTTTTTTTATTTTTGTTATATTTTTAAATAACTATTATTTAAACTGAAATTTAAGAGATAAAGTAAAGGATATAAATTTGAAATTTGCCTCCCAGTAGCGCTTGGTTTTATGTCTTCAGCCTGACTTCACACTATTGATTAAGGATCTGAAAGATGAGTGGTGACCCTCATTCTTGCCCACTGCTCACCCCAATATGGCTTCACTCTCTGTCCATTCACCTTGAACTCTCTTCCAGAACTTTCCTCCAGCAATTCCACAGCTCCATGAGGGTGTATTTTGACCAATTTAAATGGTCCAGACCACCTTGATTTCAATTTCCCAGGGAACAATTTTAATCTGGAATTAAACAAGAGCACGTGCATTCCTTCAACTAACTCCCTGGGTTGGATTTTCTGATCATGCCATGCCTTTATCTTGCTCTTATAGATTTCAGCATTTTCATAGGCAACGAACCTGAACTCTTCAAGCTCATTCAGCTGTAGTAACCGTGCTTCACCAGCTGCTTGTGCATCAAAATTCAACTTCTTAATAGCCCAGAATGCCTTGTGTTTCAGCTCTATTGGTAAATGACAAGCCTTGCCATAAACCAATCTGTAAGGAGACATGCCAATGGGAGTCTTGAATGCTGTTCTGTAGGCCCAGAGAGCATCATCTAAGTGCACAGACCAATCCTTCCTAGAAGGATTCACCATTTTTTCAAGAATTCTTTTGATCTCTCTGTTGGACACTTCAGCTTGTCCCTTTGGTTTGAGGATGGTAGCAGTAGCCACTTTATGTTTCACTCCATATTTTGTAAGCAAGTTAGCAAACGACTTGTTGAGAAATGTGTCCCTTCATCACGATTATGGCAGGAGTGCAATCTGGTGAATATGTTCTTGTGCAAAAATTTGGTAACTACCACGGCATCATTGGAAGGCAATGCCACTGCTTCTACCCATTTAGAAACATAGTCCACTTGCAACTAAGATGTAGGCATTTCCATAAGATATAGGGAATGGTCCCATAAAATCTATTCCCCATACATCAAACAACTCAATCTCCAAAATGGTGTTGAGTGGCAGTTCTTGTCTGTTGGAAATGTTCCCTACCCTCGGCATCTATCACAAAACACTGGCAAACTCATGAGCATCTCTACGAACAAAGTGGGCCAAAAGTATCTGATTGTAAGACCTTTGCGGTTGTCCTTCTTCCTCCAAAGTGACCACCATAAGGAGCTTGACATGGCAATCATTAAGGATAGCTTGCACTTCTTCCTCAGCAACACATTTTCTCATGATCTGGTCTTGACATCTTTTATACGAGAAAAGGTTCATCCCGGTAGAAGTGTTTAACTTGATGCATGAACCTCCTTTTACATTTGAGAGTTCATATCCTTTGGAATTATCCCGGCGACCGGGAAATTCACTATGTCTGCGTACCAAGGTCTTTGCGGCATTTTCAATCGATAAAAGATGTTCATCGGGAAAATTCTCTTTGATTTCTTCTTGAAGCTTGGATTCTCCTTTCTCAACAATTCTTGACGGATGATCGGCTACGATTTTCAATTCCCTTCTTATCTACGATCTCCAAATCAAATTCTTGAAGCAAAAGCACCCATCGATAAGCCTTGGCTTTGCATCCTTCTTGTCAATGAGATACTTGATGGCTGCATGATCGGTGTACACCACTACTTTAGCTCCCACCGGATATGCTCGGAACTTGTCAAATGCAAATACAAGCTGCTAACAATTCTTTTACGTAGTGGTGTAGTTAATCGAGCATCAACGAGAGTTTTGCTAGCATAATAGATGGTATGGAATATCTTATTATGCCTCGACCTAACACGGCTCCCACTTGCAAATTCACTTGCGTCACACATTAGTTCAAATGGCTTCTCCCCAATCTGGAGCTACTATCACGGGGCGGTGATCGGGGCTTTCTTCGAGTTTCAAAAGGCGATAAACATTCATACGTAAAATGAAATGTACTATCATGCTCTAACGACTTGCAAAGTGGCTTGGATATTTTAGAAAAGTCCTTGATGAACCTTCTATAAAACCCTGTGTGTCTAGAAAACTTCGATGCCTTTGTGAATTGGGTGGAGGGAGTTTTTCAATCACTTCAACCTTAGCTTTGTCCACCTCTAAGCCCTTCCTTGACACCTTATGGCCTAGCACAATACCTTCCTTAACCATGAAATGACACTTCTCCCAATTTAGCACTAAGTTGGTTTCTTCACATCTATCCAACACCTTTTCTAAGTTGTCCAAGCATCCCATGAATGAATCTCCAAAAACTGAGAAATCATCCATGAAGATTTCCATAGTTTTCTCAATAAAATCAGAGAAGATGGCCATCATGCACCTCTGGAAGGTTGCTGGAGCATTCTGAGCCCAAAAGGCATTCTTACGAAAGCAAATGTACCATAAGGACAAGTGAACGTAGTCTTCTGTTGATCTTCAGGTGCTACTGCTATCTGATTATAACTAGAATAGCCATCTAGAAAACAATAAAACTCTCTTCCAGATAACCTATCAAGCATCTGATCAAGGAAAGGTAGTGGAAAATGGTCCTTCTTTGTGGCCTTGTTCAACTTTCTATAATCCATGCATATCCTCCAACCTGTAACTGTTCTTGTGGGAATCAGCTCATTCTTTTCATTTTTCACTACAGTAACTCCTCCTTTCTTTGGAGCCCGCACCTTGGACTTACCCACACACTTATACGAAATGGGGTAGATGATTCTGCATCAAGCCATTTAATGATCTCCCTTTTTACCACCTCTTTCATAATTGGGTTCAATCTTCTACGGCCTTCAATCTTGTTCTTAGTATCTTTCTCTAACGAGAATTAGTCATGTGCATACAAAGACTAGGATGATTCCTTTAATGTGTCGCCATTTGCCATCCAATAGCCTTTTTGTGCTTCCTCAAAAGTGAAATAAGACTATTTTCTTGCTCAGGAGTTAAGAAGGAAGAAATGATGATAGGAAGAGTTTCCTTTTCTCCAAGATAAACATACTTCAGATGAGAAGGTAATTGCTTCAATTCAAGGATGGGAGGTCTTTCAACAGAGGGAACATTCTCTGTGAAAGTGTCTGGAGATATGTCTAAGGATTCATATTTTCTAATCTAAGATATGTATGCCAAGTTCCTTTCAGTGGTGCTTTAGCTGTTCATCTGCAAAATCGGGTTCTTTGTTCAATTGACCTCATGCTCCAAGTCTCGGCTTGATGCTATCAATTGCTCTTGCACCGAGCAATTATATCGATAATAATGAGAGAACAACTTTCCACATCTTCATCGGGATATTGTAATGCATTAAAGACATTGAAAGTTACTTGGCGATCATTCACCCTCGTAGTAAGCTCTCCTTTACGCACATCTATCAATGTTCTTCCGGTTGCCAAGAAGGGTCTTGAGGATAATTGGAATTTCCTTGTCGCCTCAAAATCTAGAATAATGAAATCCTTGGAAATACAAACTGTCCACTTTGATTAGAACATCCTCGATCTTTCCTTACGGATAAGCAATAGATCTATCGGACAAGTTGCAAAGTCACGGCGGTGGGCTGGCTTCACCAATGTTCGGTTGCTTGAAAATGGACATAGGCATCGATTTATACTTGCTCCAAGGTCACGTAAGGCTTTTCCACAATAAGTATTTCCTATAGAACAAGGGATAGTAAAGCGCACGGGTCCTTCATTTTACGAGGAACCTTGTTACGTAGCAGTTGGCGCTCTCCTTTGTCATTGCAAGCTGTTTGAATTCTCCTAATCTCTTCCTTTTAGTAAGAACATCCTTCATAAATTTGGTGTAGTTGGGCATCTGCTTTGTAGAGCTTCAACTAAAGGTATATTAATATGCGATTTAGAGAATATCCGAGAAACTTATTAAATTGCTTCTCTTGCATTTGCCTTCTTCAACCTCTGTGGAAATGGAGGGGTGGTTTCTCTGGAATCATCTTGGGTTCGGTCCACTTAGGGATGACTTGCTCTGTATCTTCGGCCGTGGAGGCTGATTCATGTTTAGGTTCCTCGGTTTGGTGGTTCGATTACCCTTGTTCTTTGCGGGTTGGATCTTTGTAGCATCTGTAGCACTTTACCACTCCTCGGGGTGACGGCTTTAACGTGTTCCTTCCCTTTATCATCGAAGATGATGGAGACTCTGTGGAACGGGCAAAGTACCGGCAGTGCGCTAGCTAATGCGGTGGCCAAGCCCTGACCTACTTGGTTCTCCAAGTTCCTTACAACGACTCCTTGATTACGGATTTGAGCTTTAGTTTCGGCCATGAAAGCTTTCGGCATAGCTTCCAATGATGGCTCCTTTGCGGGAGCATGGTTCTGCTTCTTGAATGTTACGTTGTTGTTGTTGGTAATGTGGAGATGCATAACCGGAAGGAGGATTCGAGTGTTGGAGTGATTCTGTGTGGTGAAATTAGGATGTTGCTTCCGGCCGAGATTATAAGTATTGGAAAAAGAATTATTCCCTCTATTTCCCACATAATTCACTGACACTGGATTGTCAGGGCATTCTTCAAACAGATGCCTTCCTCCACAGAAAACACAAGCTACTAAATTTACTGGAGCCATAGTAGGTTCAACCATGACAGGTTCCTTACTAGTGTTGACCGCGGTTAAGTTTTTCAGCATGTTGGTAATGGCGGCAAAGAATTTGGCGAGACATAGAGTCATCTCCTTTACTTCATAAACACCAGCCCCACCTTTAGAAGAATTTGCTCTTTGGTTGGCCACTTGATAACTATTGGCGACTATGCCCTCAATTAACTCATAAGCTTCATTATAAGACTTATTCAAAAGAGCTCCTCGGAAGAGGCATCCAACATTAACCTTGAAGGTGGTAATAATCCATTGTAAAATGTTTCCATTTGAATGCACACGGGAATGCCATGATGAGGGCACCTTCTTAACAGATCTTTAAACCTCTCCCAAGCTTCATACGGTGATTCATCCTCATTACGCACTGCTGAAGGAAGTAATATCATTCCTCATTCGGCATTTTTAGTAGGAGGAAAATATTTTGTCAGGAACCTTTCAGCCGAGTTCATTCCAAGAAGTAATTGAATTGGGTTCCAAAGAGTTCAACCAAGTCTTTGCTCTGTCTCTCAATGAATAAGGAAAGAGTCTCAATTTGAATGCATCATCACTTACTCCGGGGATTTTGAAATTGTTAGCCACTTCAAGAAATTGCCTTAAATGCAAGTGAGGATCTTGATGGGAGCACCACCGAATTGCCCAACCGTTTGAAGCATTTGAAACATCATAGGCTTGAATTCAAGCTATTTGGGTGGTTATTTACGGCCTAACTATCCCAGTATTCATCGTTTGGGGATCAAAAGCGCATAATCCACGATAGACCTTTCTCTGTCATTTGCTCTGTCAATCATCTTGGGTTGCTCCTCATCATTTAAGAAAAGATCAGCCATGAGGCCTAACTTTCGAGAATGTTGGATTTGAGCACGTTGTTCTTTGGTTCTCTTCCTTATCCTCTTAAATTTGTTTTCTCTATCTCCAAGTCAATTTGAAACTCGGGTTCACCCCTACTGCGCATCTGATTGCAATACGACTGTTCTTGAACAGTACACCAAACTTTTAGAAGTAACAAAATAAATTAAGTTAACAAAAGAATTTAAATATTCAACACCATTGTCAATCCCCGGCAACGGCGCCAAAAACTTGTCGCTTATATTTTTAGGATGTGCAAGTGTGACAGTCAACAAGTAATAAAGTGTGAGTCAAGATCGTTCCCACGAGGATTTAAATTGTATTAAATACCAATTCTAGAGTTAACTTCTTCTATTTAAATGCAAGAAATTAAAGAGAAATTTTTAAACATGTAAAGTAAATGGAGAAATAAGATGTCAAAGCAGAAAATAATAAATGCAAGAAATTAATGAAAGTAATAAATGAAGTGTTTAAATCAGAAATGGGAACAGTTAGGATTTTAATCCTTTGTAATTCTTTACTTCGAGGGTAACGTATGCTTCAGGATGCTACTGACATTTAGTCCAGGAAATGAAATTTGCTTTCCGGCATTAAAAAGCGAGTTCATTAAAAGCTTCTTATTCCTAAGTTCAATTAATTTCCCTCAGTTATCAGAGAAGCACGTCCGGCTACTTAAAGACTTGAAGGCTATTCTAGCTCATTCAACACAATTAATTTTCCAATTAAGCTGTTCTATCTTTATCTTCTAATCAAGTCCACTAACTTGGTTTTTCCAAACGAAATTAATTGATATTTCAGATTAGTTGATCAAGCTAAACCGAAATTAAACATTTAAGCAGAAAAGAAGAAAATGAATAACATCCATAACATTAGATTACCCTTCAGTACAATTACAAATTCATAAAATCCTAACTAAGAAAATTTAGCTCATAATGAGCTTGGAAACAAAGTAATCAAAGAAAATGGAAAAATAAGACATAATGCGTAAAAACTGGAATTACAGACAAAACCAGGAGTTGACGGCTCTGCACAGTACCAAAAAGCTCTCTAAAGGCAAGGTCACACTCACTATTTGTACTCACTCCCAAAATAGGGTTACACTCTCTCTCATGCCTCACTTTTTGGGCTTTTACAAATTCAAATACTAAAATATTCCTTGGCCCAATTCCCAAGTACACACAGCTGCTGCATTGTATTCTCTTTCTTCCTTTTAAGCACAAAGCCTGACATGTATTTTGTCTTCTAGTGGGCAAGAGAAGTGAAATTTGGAAATGATTTTATCTTATAGTGACTCGCTCCCCCAAAGCTGCAGCATTCCAAAGCATCCCAGAGCAACACCTTCAGCAATTACCCCTTTATAACCTGCTCAGAAATAAATCAAACCTTCAGCAATAACAGATCAGAATTTATAGCATTTCACAATTACTCAGATTAACAATGATATTTACTAAATCAAACAAAACTTGAAATTCTTCTCCAAGAATTGATCAAAACAAGAACAATGATTAAGCAAAAAGAATGGTAATAACTCTTATTCCTAAGAGTTATCAGCTCTCAAGGTGGTTGTATTTTCTTAGTGGTTTATATGGATGATATTATCATTACTGTGAGCGATGAGATTGAGATCAGAAAGCTTAAGGACTTTCTTCAAACATAATTTCATACTAAGGACTATGGTGCTTTGAAATACTTCTTAGGCATTGAAATGATGTGGAGTTTGAAGGGTATTTTTCTTACTCAAAGGAAGTATGTGCTTGATTTACTCAAAGAAATAAGTATGCTTGTAGCCAAACCTGTTGAAGCACCTATGGTCCCTAATGTCAAACTCTTACCAAATGATGGAGATATTATGCCTGACCCTAAACGATATAGAAAGTTTGTTGGCAAGCTTAACTAATTGAACCACTTATTGGGAGGTTATTCTTCATATATTGAGGTATCTAAAAGGGGCTCTAGGTTGTGGTGTCTTGTATAGAGATCATGGACATAACATGATAGAAGGGTTCTCCGATGCTGATTAGGTTGGTTCTCCTATAGATAGGAGATCTACTTTAGGTTATTGTATTCTTGTTGGAGGCAACTTTTTTTCTTGGAGGAGTAAGAAACAAAGTGGTGTTACTCGTTCTAATGTTGAGTCAGAATATTAGGCCATGGCCCAAGCTACTTGTGAATTGGTATAGATTCATTATCTTCTTAATAAGATTGGAGTTAAGAGTGTAATACTTATGAAGTTGTGGTATAACAATCAAGCTACTATCGATATTGCCTCTAATCCCGTTTTTCATGAATGGACAAAATACATTGAAGTTGACTGTCACTTTGTGCAAAAAAATGTTCAACAGGATCTTGTTACTTGACATGTATGGACATGAGAACAACTTACAAATATTTTTATCAAAGCACTCAATCGAAGTAGAGTTGACTATATTTGTAACAAGCTGAGCATGATCAATATATATGCTCTAGCTTAAGGGGGAGTGTTAGTGAAATATAATTAAGTTTGATCTATTGCATTAGCCCTTAGTTTTGTATATCAGTACTTTCTTGTATTAGCGTTAATTATTTAATATAAATATAAAGTTAGGATGACCAATCATAATAAATTAGCTACTCTATTTTTCTATTTTACCTCTTATGCTTTTCTCATCTTCCATCTCTCTTTTCTCATTACAAGCTTAATAGAAAATTATCTTAACTTTAGAATATCAATTATTAAAGCAATCCAGATTTGTCCAAGGAAACAACTCTTATAGAGAGACTACATAACATTTGTGCTCCCATAGTGAAATGAGAATTAGTCCTACGGACAGTTCAAAGGGACCAAACATATAAGGTTACCTCATAGTCTCACACAAAAAAAAAAAGTACTTGTCAAATACCTTTTATACACTCAAGGAAAGCATTTGTGAATTCAATGCATGTTAACCACATCAAGGCTTAACAGACTAATTGATCCAGTAACAAACCTTTAAATACAGTAAACCAGCATAAAAATATAAATTTATGCAATACTGGAGAACTTGGCTAAAACCAGAATGTCTAAAATAGCAAGAATTAGGATAAGGGTTAGAAAATTATTATCACAGTTGAATATTTTGTTGACACAATCATATAAATAACATTCCAGATAATTAAGTTCCTCTTTCCTCACTCACAAACAAAATAATTTATATCGCTCAACAACATTCTCCTGAACTCCCAGTTTCTTAACCACATGAAGTTATCAAATTTTTAAGGGTGCGTACCGAGTAATGAACTAGCTTCCAAAGGTAACTCAAATATGTCATTCATCGATTTCACATCAACTAACAAAAGTATGAGAATAAGTTCATTATGTGCCATTGTTGATATCCTTACTAAAACATAGGACACCAATACATACACAAGCTTATTTTGAATATAACTTAAGTAGCATAAAATTTTAGAACACGAGCATTTTTAATGAATAATATGCATGGCCACAGCAAGGCAGGAACTACCAGACACACACAGAACAAGGTACCATGTGAAAAGGCAACTAATACTGAGACACTAGGACTAGCCCAAACAACAATGACAAGCAAGTTCTAAAACCCTATCAACAGATACCCAAAAGCAAAATCCAATAGTATTAAAACACTGGCTTCATTCTACTAAATAAACAGTCTTCACGAAAAAGAACAACATTTATGCCACTCAGTCCACTCTTAGTTTTCAGAAGCAACACAAACCACTCAGCCCAAAAGAAGAGAAGAAATTGTTTCTTATGGCATCAATTACATGAAGCATGTAGATGATTTTCCAGTGTAAAATAGCATCCATATTTCCCTATTATGCTATTGATTACTAATTTTATCTCTAAAAAGAGGCCTATTTTGTTTTAGATCTATCAACACAAGACAAAAGACCACAGTCAAATTAGTACGGGGTGTTGTTCTATTTTGTTTTACGTTTTACCAATTTCCTTAAAATATGAGTTCGTGTTTGTCTAAAGGTATAAGAAAATAATCCATAAACCATCATTGTAGTCTCGAAATTGTAACCACTGATCACAATAGTCACTGAATTTAAGAAATTGATTTATTAATCCTTGACATTGTATTCCGGTCATTCAAATTTGTCTAAGCATCTACCGGCGTCAGTTAAACTTGACGGACATGCTCATGTTGCACATTAAGTGTCAAGATGGATGCCTACGTGACAGGACAATCTTTTCCCTCATCAGAAATGACATCATTTTAGTTATTATACCATACCTACATCATCTATTAGAGCTTACACAACAACCTAAACTCCTAAACCTCATCTTCCTCCCAAATCGCCCAAACCATTCCATAACGGTCCTCCCACACCTAAGCCTTACCACAGCAAAATCACACACTTAAAACAAACCCAGTCACTTAAAATGGCCATACTCCCGCACCATTGTATATATTATAAATGCACACTGGTTGTCTTGTTCTCTCAAACTCCCCTCCATCCCTCTCATTTGCTTCAAACTTTAGTTTTTTAGATTTTCTAGCATTACAATATATCTCATCCAATGCACCATCCTCTCTTCAACCTACAACAGAAAGAAATGTCTTTTTTTAACCAATTGTCTCTAAAATAAACTGAAAATGAGGTTCAACAGGATGAAATAAATACAGGGGAAGTGGAAAAAGGTAGGTTGGAAGATAAAAGTAACACTACAACACAATAGGCTAACGACGGCAGTTCTATGTTCTATTTGCGGCGGTTTAAACTGCTGCGAAAAGAATCTCTCAGCGGTTACGTTTCTGTGGCTATGTCTAGCATCGGGAGGCTAAAACTGCAGTGGTTAGATTAACCGCTGGTATAACCGCCACAAAATAAATATTGATTTTTTGCGGCAGATTTTAACCGTCGTAATAATTTTTAAATAATTTCATCTGGAATTTTAGCGGCGGTTGTGAACTGCCGCTAAGTACAACTTATAGATATTTGATTTTTAATTTGCAACGGATCTTAACCGCCGTAATAATTTTTAAATAATTTCATCTGGAATTTTAGCGGCAGTTTATAACCGCCGCAATAAATACATTAAAGAATTATTTTAATATTTTTGCGGCGGTGAGAAACCGCCGCTAGTAATAAAATGAAATTAACGTTTTGACATTTAAAACTTGCATCTGTTTTTGTAACCGCTGCAATCTTTTTTTAAAAAAAAATCATTTGTTTATACCAATGATAATTGAAGAAAATTAAATATTTTCTATTTACATTCTCTAATGATTTTTAATTTGGTTTTAAAATTCTTTTAGATCATTAAAACATTAATTGATCTAAAATATCAAATTCATTCATTACTCTAAACAAAAATTACATAAAAACAATGCACAAAATACAAGTATAATATTTTGCTCAAAAGTGCTAAGTAACATAAGAACTCATCCCAACATAAATTCATAGTCAAAATAACAATGCACAAAATGCAAGTCTAGTATCTTGCTCAAAAGTGCTAAGTAGCATAAAAACATCTATTCCCAACATAAATTCCTAGTCAAAGTAACAATGTACAAAATGCAAGTCTAATATCTTACTCTAAAATGCTAAGTAATAAATAACTAAGTAGAAGATGATGGTTCATGGTTTTGTGGTTGATGACTAGCGCCGGAAGAGCGTCTTGCATCTGCTGGTGAGCCTAAGTCTGTAACCTGAAATTGAACGAAAAAGTTTTACATGCATATTTTGAAGCAAATCTAAGTAGAAATCAAGTAATGGAATGAGTTTAACTATAATAAGCAAAGAATAACATAATAAGTAAAGATTATGCCATAGGTTAAAGAAACTCATGAAGCTAGAAAGTCAATGCCATTAGACAATACAATAAGCATTATCAATAACATTTAAACTCATAATCAATATCAATAAGACTGTAACAACTCAAATACAAGAAATATGCTGCTGTGTTAAAGAATTCATAATCAAAATTTTCATTTAGGATGCCTCTTTATGCCAGTTTAATACTTAACAAGTTCCTTCTATCTGCTCAGAACTTTAGAGTCATTTGATAAATATTGTTCATGGAGTCATAGTCAGATGGCAAACAACACTGATGTTGTTCATTTTTCATGGCATTCCTGATGTTTATGGCAAACAACAAAACTGCACACAACCTTCAAACTGTGATCTTCAAATACCAGACTCTTACATTATTACCATTCATATATGGGCAAGACAATTAGTAGTAGTTAAAAATTAGATTTGCAAATTTTGTTAAAAATAATCAGATTATCATGTTAAACACCAATGTTCAATTAAACCGGAGAAAGATAAGACCAATGTGAGCATATAACAGTCATCATATTTGGATAAAAAAGGGGGTTCCATTTGCGCATCAACAAGTACAGTTGATCTTAGTTCTTATAATAACCAGAGTCTACAAAGGGTAGCTAATAATTTTTTTCAGTACTCATTTTGCTAAATACCATCCCATGGTAATAGCAGTGTAATGTTTCTCAATTTAGTTGAGCATGTTTTCTTTAGTTGATAAATGATAATAGCTTGCTTGCTAGTATAATTGTGTTGCAACACCTCAAAATGTCAAATTTTTATTCCATTAATGACCAACACAATCATCATTAATCAATAAAACCCACTAAACCATTGAAACCCATCATAAAATTCCAATGTTCAAATAGAACAATAACATTTAAACTCATATATACGTATGTTTTTATAGTGTCTTTAATGCAAGACATGTTTATGTTACTATGTTTGATATCTGGGAGAGAGATAGACTAAACATTGAACTATTGTGGATGCAGTTGTTCTTGGACATAATGTCCATTTTATAAGCCCAGTAAAATGACCCTGAGATAGATTTAACTAGAAGTGTCAACTCTTAACATGATACAAGGGGAATGGTCATATTGCTGCTAGATTTTCTAGAAACAAGTGCATCTATTAAATGCTTCCTTGGGAAGTACAAATAGATTCATGGTTAGAGTAATAACTTTTTTCGTTAACATACTGAGAAATTTTACAAATGTAGAATTTCTATGAAATTCACAAAAGAAGAAAAAAGGTGGACTTAATTGGCAGAGGAAAAGATGGGAAAAGAATAAGAAGACTGAAAAGATATATACATCAAGGTTAATTAATTGAAAGACACAATCACTATGAAATTTCTTAATGATTCAGAATATGTGTGACATACAAGAATGTAGAAACATAAAATGATTTCAGATTTGTCAAAGGAATACACTGATAAATGGGAATGGCTTTTGCCCTATTCACACATTTACAAACATATCAATTCACATCTACACATTTTTTATTATTTGATTATAACTGAATGCATTTTATTTGATTAAGGAAAAATCTTGTGCAGGAAAGCAAATATTGGCAAAAGTCAAGCAAAAATCTTGTAGCAAGAAAACCATTGATCTATGAATTTACCTGATTGACTCTTAAGTTGGGAAAACCAGGCGGCAATTGACCCCCGTTAGTTTGCATAACATAAGCCAATAATTCTTTAAGCATCACAGTATTTGTTGCAACTTCTAACTTCAATTTTTCATATTCAACTTTTGATGGGGCATCACTATATGAAGATGACGTTGACCCTCCAGAACGACAAGTAGGTCCAAAGACCTGAGATGGGCAGACTCCAAATCCCATACCTCGAACATATCCCGGGTGCTCTTTCCCAAAGACTTTAGTATATGCCTCATTTTCAGAAGGTGCCTCCTCAATTTCCTTTTCTAATTCTTCCTGCATATAACATTAAACAACATGTAATTAAACATCCAAAAGATTGACAATATAAACTCGTAAATAACATATTGTACTTACACTCTTTTGCTTGGCTTCAGGATTGACAAAAGATCCATCCTTTTTAATGTGGGAAATAGGATACATTTCCCATCTACTATAGGGTCGCCCACTTTGAATTTCCTAAGATTTTGTACCATATAATTAGTATGATTATAAAATAATCACTTAATTTTCTAAAACTAGCAAACATCAAAAGAATAAATGAATTATACCAACCCATGCTTCTTCCTAGCAATTGTCTTAGACCCAAGAGTGTGTGGAATTGTTTGCTTTTGTCGGTTGGCAATATTTTTTTCACATATCGCCTGCATTATTAACATAAATATCAATCAATAAATGATAAACATATCTAGAAAATTTACAATTAATGCTCATTACCATAGTTTCTTCACTCAATCTGTGGTTCAGATAAGCAGCCCAATGTTCTCTGGAAATCCTTTCTGGGTGCAAGTCAAGATTGGCTTCCCAACCAAGATCAAAATTATAATGATCATAAAACAACCTACTCTTATTGTCCTTCCATTTCCTCCCAAGGTTTTGAAGTATATACTTTTTATTCTCCCCATCATTGACAACAAATTTTTTCTTCAAGGCAAACATAATAAATTAAAAGGTTAGTAAACAAAACCAATAAGAAATCAAATTCATTTAGTTAAATATAATTTATACTTTTATAGTGTTATTCCAAACATGTTCCTTGTATGTGCTTGGAACTTTTTTCCAATTTATGTAGATAATGGGAAAATTATCAAAATTACTTACAATAGCCCCTAAAAATCCTCCCAATAGGCCACCAGACTCTCCAATTGGTTGACTCACATCATTCCATTCTGTTATCACCCTTTTCCCTACTCGAAGCACAAACACATCTTGCACCTTCAAACGTGTTTCTTTTACAACACCCTCCTCATCTAACATGTAAAGCAAACCAAAGTATTAGTATCCAAAAATATAACACAATCAAAAACATTAAATCTAAAATAGTAAGTTGTAAATCACATACCAATCACATCCATTGTCCAAAACTTATTACTCTTTTTCCCATAGATGCGTGGTGGATCTTCGGCTTCATCAGGTTCAAGGTGTAGAGGATTTTGGGCTTCCGGCTGAGTTGGTTGAGGATTTTGGACTTCAGGCGGAGTTGGTAAAAGATGTTGAGCTATAGGCTCACTCACATATTTGTAAATAGAAGAATAACATGTAATAAATATTTGTAAAGGGCAACCTGGTGTTATAGAGTTTCTGCAATGTGCGGAGTCCAGAGGAAGGTCGGATCCATTATTTATAAATATTTATAAGTAAGAATAAAATGGATAAATGGCCTCATATAAAAAATGCATAAATGGCTGAATTATTGATCCGTTAAAATAGATGGAGAACTAAGACCTACAAAAGTTCATATCCTATCTTATGTGAAAAGAGCACGTTAGATTGTAAAGTTTTATTTGAATATAGAATGTGATACTAAACAAAATATAATAAATGGACCACAATTTTCCATTTCTTAATATTTTTCAAAGCTTTTTTTCCTCTTTGAATTAATTTTTATGTAGATTTAATTAAATTTTTGGTTCATTTAATTTTAAGAAAGTTTGATTTTAATTCTCATTTTTTTCAACTTCAAAGTAATGTCGTGTTTGTATTATTCAAATTGATATAATTGACTCCATTATCAGACACTGACGTTGAGGTGGCATTAATTTTGCTAACCTAATGGAGTATTAGGTTAGGCCACATCATTTACACTGTCGAAGTCAATTAAAAAACTTCATAAACTGACGTACTTAAATCAATTTTAAAAACTGCACAGATAGCATTATGTTAATTAAATAAAAGAATCAAAATCAGAATTTACTACAACTAAAGAAATCAAAAAGCAATTAAAGCTCTTGCATATTATCAATACAGTAAAATGATGTATTTTGTACATTTTTCTTTTCAGTAGAGGCAATACGCAATGTTTACTTTTGATTAATAAAGCAGAGCTCAAGATTTTTATCAAATATATTAACCCTTAATAATTATTGCCAACAGATTTAGTTTATTTCAAGCATAAGGTCGCTTTACAATAATTCGCATTCATCTTTGATTTTCCTCTCTCATAATGCCATCAGAGTACAATTATTGCCCGCAGCCAGATGCAAAAATCTTGACAATTGTTTCTAGAGGCAAGTGCACTCAAGACAGCATAAATGACCATTGTTTTGTCAGCTTGAAACGAAACACACTTTGCATAAGCAAACCATTAAAAGAGTTTGATTATCACAATAATTACCTAAAAAGTTACATTCTTTTAATGATGTGTCAAAACATTGTCAGATAAAATACTTTACACTGATAATGGTCAAATTTAAACTCATCAATATATACGGTAAATCCACTCAAAATATGTGTTGAACAACAGAACCTGTGATAATTGCCATATTTTGACAATGGAATATTATTAAATCTAAATATCCTTTGTATAAAAAATTTTAAAAAAAAATCTCAAGATCCCCTCCTAGGTCTGAGTGCATGCACGTTAGGTTCCTACTTCCTACCAAGTGCCATTGTAGATAACATGAAGCATGCATCCACGCATAAATCAGAGAGACAGACTAATGATATTTTAATAAATAAGAAAAAAAGGGTAATAAAACCAAAAGGGGAAGAGGGGAGTTAGATAGACCAAATTCATTTCAGAAAATTGTTACAGAATTAAGTGACACTTGAAAAATCAATCAAATCTATCAATCGTTTGCAAAGTTGGTATGAAGTAGCCACTTATAAAGATTTATAATAGGCATTACCATATAAATCAGTTTCATTCTATTTGAGACTGAGTTTCTGAGTAATTGTATGAATGAGAGTGCTAACAGAGGAGCAGGGTAAATTTTACATTGGATCTGAATGCACCCACCATAATAGAGTGTAGTCATGCACCATAACATCACTGTCAAAACTAGGTTTGCAATTACTTTTAGTACCTAAACCAGTTTACTAATAAAACGGTTTCTTAACACTAATCATAATATTTCATTATTATTTCCCATGTTATATTATTTAAAGCAGTAAAAAGTGTTGAATAAACAACAGTATTGATTAGTTCTGAGCAATTGAAGCTGAATGAGTGCAAGCCTTACCCTTACTAAGTATTATTTGAAGTTTCTAAGTAAGTTATAAAAGACAACACCCCAGAGAAAAAAATAGAGGGAAAAAAAGGCCTTTCATTAAAACGTGTATCATATAGACTATATACAAGTGTTTTGCCAACGTAAAAAGTATCAAAAGCAAGTGGTAAATATTTTTTTTTCAGAAAGTGAAAGTGATTAAAGAAAAAAAGGTTGCCGATGACATCTCACTTCTGTGAGGTGGGGTTCAATTGGTGATATGTTTTCATGTGCAAGACAGCAAGAGAAAGTTTTATCAATACCACATTTACTCAAACATGAATGTCATCATGAGAATTATAGCTTAAAGCTAAAAAAGAAATCATAGACTGAGCACAGGCATGACAATCCATTGTCTGCTACAATACATGAAACATAACAAGATTTTTTTAGCCACTCCTTTTCCCCATTCAGTCAATGTAGCTCTAGTTTTCACTTGGACTTTTAATTGACTAAATTTAAAATTCTTTCAGCTTATTAACAATTTCTTATATATGTTTAAATGTTTTCCCTTGGACCTTTTCCCATCCACTCCTTTTGAATGTTTGAAAATTCTTTAAAAAATTTAGTTTTTGTAGGGTTTTGGCTGGAATTATGTAAACAGAGTCATTAACTGAAAAATTATAAATCTATCAATGATTACAGGGCACGTGGGTATATAGGATAGGAAATAAGTAAACTGAACTACCTTGTGATCTTTCTTCTTCTGAACCTTACAAAACTATTAACAATCACTCCTGGAAAGTCAGTAACATGCTCAGATTTGTTAAAATGAGTGCATCATCATTTTAAAAAAGAAAAAGATCCAAAATCTTGTATGATATCAAATCTTTCCATTTCCTTCTGCTAGGTGGCCTCATACAGATTTTTTTTATACTCCATCTTAACCATTTCTCAAAATTATCCCTAATTCACCGTCACATCAGATCAGAGAACTATAATACCCAAAAGGCCAAAACTTCATAGACCTCCTGGTGCTAAAAGTCATAATACTCCAATCCTGTAGTACTCTGTCTATTTGACTCATTTTCATGGCAAGTAGCAAAGAGGCTATGAGAAAGGAAAGGGTGAAACCTTGAGAGCATGTTTGTAACGCTGAAATCTTCTGAGCTCTTTGGATATATCCCTCAGCTCAGACGCCGAAGCACGATTCCCTTGAAGTATCCATTTGTGAAGAATGTTGGTGGCGCTTCGCTTGGGGAGCCTTAGCCTCAAGATTCAATCTGGACAGACACAAATTTTCGCTGTTGCTATTTCTGCATCACAAATTGCAATTGGGTGAGTTAAATTACCAATACCCTACAATTTCAATCTGATTGCTTACGAGACAAGAGTCAGAAAAGAAAGTTTGGGAATTGCTTTTATTTCGATTCATTCAGAGGGATATATCATTATCATATATGGATTGAAAAAAAATGATTCAGAATCACAAGATTGATCAATTTTTCTTGGCAACCAAACAAAGGGAATGTGGAAATTTAGAGTGACAAGTGTGAGCAGTTTGGCTTACCTCCTCCTCGGGGCACGAACAATGGGTAGACCCAGAACAAATAATTATGGTTTGGAGTTGAACAATGGGGGTAGAGTGACGGTTCTGAGTGAACGATGGGGTCAAGTGAGGGTTTGCACGGCTTGGGAAATTTAGGGGTTAGAGGGAATGGCAAATTTGGGGGTTAGAGGGAATGGAAAATTTAGAGGGAACGAAGAGAAATTTTAGCGCCTGAAATAATGAATTCATACTCCGGCAGTTCAGTGTAACTGCCTGGAAATGCCACTTAACTGCCGCAAATTTAGAAAATTGCAGCCGTTATTTGAACCGCCCCAGTAACTGCCCTAAGATTAAAAACTGCGGCGGTTAACAGTAACCGCCGCAGTTTACCCGCCGCCGACTGCTGTATTTCTTGTAGTGTAATTGCCGCCCTGCAAGAGTACATCATAACTCTTCCATATCAAGCATTTCATTCTATGTTTGGAAGGAGGATTTTGGAGGAAAAGGAACGGGAGGCATTATTTTTTATTTTGAGTAAATATTTTTTATGTTTAATTTTTTTAAAAATAAATGAATAATATAAAATAAAATTATATAATATTTCAATCATCTTTTATTTATATTTATAAATATTTTATAATTATTTTAATTTATAAATAAAAAATAAGTCTTTCTTTTACTTTTTCTTCAAAAACCTCCATCCTTTATTTCAATTTTTCTGAGAATGTCCCAATCCAATTCGGTTAGTTTATCTTGCATTGGAACCTCTGTTCCATTCTCAGGGATGCTAGTTGAATAATTAAGACTTGCCAACTCCTGCTGAATAGCATCAAAACAATGGTAACTTTTCCATTAGAATCATCATCATCCATCTTTGGAAAGTCAATGCCTAGTTCTATTTCATTCTGTAACAAATTGCCCCTTGTTGAATCAGAGAAACAGGACCAGGCAGTAAAGCATCTAAGGGAAAATTGAGTACATTCTCTAGAAGTAGCATAGCTGGTTATGCACTCCAAAGCTACCACAATTTTAACAAGCTATCTTCTAGATGAAGCAATTGTATTAGCTAGTAAAACAGAAGTTGTTAGTTCTGTTAAATTGGTTATAGACAATTAATGAGATAGTTATTTTCTGTTATGTAACCATCCTCTACATAAGACATTTGTATCATTCAGAAAGTAATTCAATGAATTCATTCAATCAATTTTCTCTCTTTACATCATAATATGGTATCAAATTTACCTTTGATTCTTTAAGCTTTCGCATTCATCTTCTTCTCAGCCATGGCTGATTCATCCTCAACCTCTGGCCCTAAGAATGACAACACAAATGGGAATGGTTCAGTTCTTCCCCCTGATCCATCCCAAAACCCAAACAACCCATATTACCTTCACCCTAGAGAAAACCCAGGATCTGTTCTTGTATCACCCTCTCTCAATGGTGACAATTATTACAATTGGAGCAGGGCTATGAAGCGCGCTCTATCCTCCAAGAACAAGCTCAAGTTTATCAATGGAGGCCTCCTTCAACGTGCAAAATCCTATTCCTTATATGATTCTTGGGAAAAATGCAATAATATGGTAGTTTCTTGGATTACTCGGACTCTTTATCCTCATATTTCTCAAAGCACAATCTGCATTGATAGTGCTCGAGACCTTTGGTTGGACCTTCAAGAAAGATTCTCCAAAGGTAATCATTTTCGCATGCCCGATGTCCTTCAAGAACTACACTCAATTAGGCAAGGTGATAGGTCTCTTTCCACTTTCTTTATGGATATGAAAATCCTTTGGGAAGAATTGAAATACCTACGTCCAACACCCACTTGCACATGTGTTGTTTCTTGCACCTGCAACCTCAGCAAATCGGTCAAGTCTTACAAAGAAAATGAATATGTCATTTGCTTTCTTAAAGGTCTCAATGATTCTTACAATACCATGTGCACTCAGATCCTCCTCATGGACCCTCTGCCCTCCATCAACAAGGCTTTTTCTTTGGCTCTTCAACAGGAAAGGCAACCATCCAATTCAGCAGCTGATTCTACTGCCTTTGTAGCAAGCTCATCTAATAGCAATTCTCAAGGCAGAGGATTTTCTTCTCAAGGAAGGAGTAGAGGCAGATCTAATTCAAGACAACAGATGCAGTGCATTCATTGCAATCACACAAATCACAATATTGAGACATGTTATTTCAAACATGGCTTCCCCCCTGGCTATAGATCCAAGAACCAAAGCACAACTCTACAAGCTGCTTCTGCTTCAACTGCTAATGGCACTAATCATGCTCATGTTCATCATCCTACTCCACAGACTTCCATTGATCAATCTTTGCAATTGACTCGTGATGATTATCAGTATTTGATATCACTTCTTCATGCCTCTAAAACTGACACTGCTTCTTCTGTGAATTCAGTGAGTAAGCCAACAAATTCTGATCCCAATGCTCATGTTGTTTCAAGTGTGACCAAGTCAGGTAATTCTTGGCACCCTCATTCTATTTGGATCTTAGACTCGGGTGCTTTTGACCATGTTTGCCCCTTTATTCATTCTTTTTCAACCTATCATAAAATTCCTCCCATTTTAGTAACATTGCCAAATGGAGCCATAACTTTTGCGCATCATTCTGGCATTATACATTTCACACTTGATTTCTATCTAAATGATGTTTTACATATACCAGAATTTCAATTCAACCTCATTTCTATTCATAAATTAACCACTTCCCTCAATTGCAGATTAATTTTCTCACTCAATTCTTGTGATATACAAGATCTGTCTACCCTAAAGATGATTGGGCATGATGAGATTCATAACAACCTATACATCCTTCAACAATCATCAAAATCATTTCTTTGTAATAACACATGCAGTGATCCCCTTTTCCCTTCCTTTGTAAACCCTGCTAATAATAATGCTTTATCACATGATTCTTTTGATTTGTGGCATTATAGGTTAGGCTATCCTTCTCATGCTGTTTTACAATAACTTTGTACTAAATTTCCTTACATTCTTTTTAATAAAAATTTGGTATATGAATGCTGTCACTTAGCCAAACAATGCAAGTTACCTTTTTCTCACAACCTTACCAAATCTCTCCACCCCTTTAATCTTTTACATATGGACATATGGGGCCCTCTACGCATTGCTTCCATTCAAGGCCACCACTATTTTTTAACAATAGTGGATAATTACAACAGACACATATAGGTTTTTCTAATGAAAACCAAAGTTGAAACTAGATCCTGCATACTAATTTCATTACTTTAATTTCCACACAATTTTCTGCCAAAGTTAAAATGATTAGGATAGATAATGACACTGAATTTAACATGCCCTCTTATTATTCTTCTCTTAGAATTATCCATCAAACTTCATGTGTTAAGACCCCTTAACAGAACTCCACTGTTGGGAGAAAACATAGACATCTTTTAAATGTCACTCGGGCCTTATTATTCCAATATAAGTTGCCTAAGTCCTTTTGGTCTTATGCCCTTTGTCATTCTGTCCACATCATTAACAGGATGCCTACACCTGTTCTTCAACAAAAATCACCATATGAAATGCTATATGATGCCCCCCCCCACATTTTTTGATCTTAAGGTCTTCAGTTGTCTATCCTATGCAACTACCTTAACACAAAACAGAAACAAGTTAGACCCCAGAGCTAGAAAATGCCTCTTTCTTGGTTATAAAATTGGTACAAAGGGATATCTCCTATATGATTTACAAACCCGAGCCATCTTTGTGTTAAGGCATGCCATTTTTTATGAATCCATATTCCCTTACATTCTCATTGAATCAACTGAAGATGACATCACAGTCCACATGCCTAACCAAACTGATTCTATATTCCTTTTTGATACACCTATACTCACACCTCAAATCACCCAAAACACTACTGATGAACCACCATTACCTACATCTGAGACCACTACAGATTTACAACCTAAACCAGCACAAATGATAAAATCTGACAGACCTAGAAAATCACCTTCCTATCTCAAGGATTTCCACTGTAATGCAATCTCAGCATCTCCCAATCACTCATCAGGTATTCTCCATCCTTTGTCTTCTGTTTTATCTTACACTAACCTATTCCCCTCCCATCTACATTTTACTTTGTCTGTTTCTACACATGATGAGCTACCCACTTATAAGTAAGCCATCAAACATGAGCACTGGATTCAGGCTATGAACTCTGAAATTAAGGCACTAAACCAAAATTCAACTTGGGTTATTACTGATCTACCTCAAGGCAAGACACTCATTGGCTGCACATGGGTGTATAAGATTAAATATAAGGCTGATGGGAGCATAGAAAAGTATAAGGCACGCCTTGTAGCAAAGGGATTCACTCAAATTGAAGGCATTGACTTCTTTGATACCTATTCTCCTGTTGCTAAGCTGACCACTGTAAGATTACTCCTTGCCATTGCTTTCGCACAAAATTGGCATATCCACCAGCTTGATGTTCACAATGTTTTCCTCTATGGAAACTTAGAAGAAAAGATTTATATGTAATTACCTCACAAAATCACTCCTACCAAGCCAAACCAAGTTTGCAGACTGCACAAATCCATTTACGGGTTGAAGCAATCCAACAGGCAGTGGTTTGCAAGATTGTCCACTTCTTTCATTTCTTATGGCTACTCCTAATCTGCATCAGATCATTCACTCTTCATAAATAAAATTGGCCACTCCTTCACTGCCATATTGGTCTATGTAGATGACCTTATTCTTACGGGTAATGATTTGAATGAAATTACTACTATCAAATCCTTTCTGAACAGCCGCTTCAAAATAAAGGATTTGGGCCACTTGAAATTTTTTCTTGGCCTCGAAATTGCAAGATCCAAAGCAAGCATACATATTTGTCAAAGAAAATATGCTTTAGATATTTTATCTGATTGTGGTTTGCTAGCTGCCAGACCAGTTCCTACACCTATGGTCAAGGGAACCAAATTGCTTAAGCAAGGAGGCACACCCCTTTATGATTGGGCTGCTTATAGGAGGTTAATTGGCAAACTTTTATACTTAACCACTACAAGACCTGACATTAGCTATGTTGTACAATAGCTAAGTCAGTTTATGAGCACTCCCACATCCCTTCATCATGAAGCAGCTGTTCGTATTCTAAGATATATCAAGAGTTCTCCAGCACAAGGCTTACTTTTCCCTGCTAGCTCTACTCTACAGCTGAAAGCCTTCAGTGATTCTAACTAGGCCAGCTGTCCTGACACAAGGAGATTTGTCACAGGCTATTGCATCTTCCTTGGAGAGTCGCCCATATCATGGAAATCGAAGAAACAGTCAATTGTTTCCAGATCCTCATCAGAAGCGGAATATAGAGCCTTGGCCTCAACAGTTTGTGAAGTCCAATGGCTTAGTTATTTGTTGAAGGATTTACAAATTCCATTCATCTCTCCTGCTCTATTATATTGTGATAGCCAGTCCGCACATCACATTGCTGCAAATTCCTCTTTTCATGAGCGTACAAAACATTTAGAATTGGATTGTCATATAGTTCGAGAGAAACTTCAAGACAAACTCTTCCATTTACTTACAATTGCTAGTTCCGATCAACTTGTTGACATCTTCACCAAGCTTCTAGATTCATCTCCATTTACTGCCTTTGTATCCAAGCTGGGAGTGATGAGCATACACTCTCCAGCTTGTGGGGGGTATTAGCTGGTAAAACAGAATATGTTAGTTCTGTTAAGTTGGTTATAGGCAATTAATGAAGTAGTTATTTTCTGTTATGTAACCATCCTCTATATAAGACATTTGTATCATTCAAAAAGTAATTCAATGAATTCATTCAATCAATTTTCTCTCTTTACATCATAATAAATTGCTTGAGCAAATTTAGAAAGTCTTCCATTTTAAAAGCAAAAGTGAAAAAGCATTCATCAAAGCTTCAAGATTATATGTTTAGAAAAAAATATCCCATTAATTCCATCCATAATCTGTAAGTTGAGAAAAGCTCAATGAAAATGAAAGAAATAAGTAGCTTTGGTTATAGAAATCAATGAATGACAAAAAGGAAGAACTTAATCAAACTTATATATTTTCTTAAGACAGGAAAATCATGTGCAATGGCCGAAATTTCAAAAGTCATTGCTTTGATTAATGATGGAGGAAAACCCTGCACATCTTGAGCAGAACCGTATATGATGATATCAGCCATTAGTAACACACTATTGACATCACCATTCAAGCCATAATGCCTTATGGAACCATGAGGAAATCCCAAGCGTGAAGCAACTTCCTACACCATAAGCTAAAGAATCAGTAAACAATTCAAAGGCTTA
This sequence comes from Ormosia emarginata, assembly GCA_029884605.1. Lineage (NCBI taxonomy): Eukaryota > Viridiplantae > Streptophyta > Magnoliopsida > Fabales > Fabaceae > Ormosia > Ormosia emarginata. The sequence continues at coordinate 13,267,804 of JAQQTP010000072.1, forward strand.
GGTGTGTTTCAAGTGTGTGATTTTGTTGTGGCAAGGCTCAGTTATAGGAGGATCATTATGGAATGGTTTAGGTGATTTGGAAGGAAGATAAGGTTCAGGAGTTTGGGTTGTTGTATAAGCTCTAATGGAGGATGTGGGTATGGTATAATGTTGTCTACGGGGTTCATGGGAAATTTTGAGACGTCAAAGGATTGATATGACTGACACTTACAATTTTAGGAATTAAAATGACATTATTTTTTGTGGGGAAAAGGTTGCCCTACCACGCAGGCGTCTATCTTGACACTTAATGTGTCACATGAGCATGTCCGACAAGTTTAATTGATGTCAATTGACGCCTAGACCATTTTGAATGACGGAATGCAATATCATGCATTAATTAGTCAAATTCTTAAATTCAAAAACTATTGTAACCGGTGGTTACAAATTCAATGACTAAAATAGTAGTTTACTAAATTTAGAAATAACAACTACCGAACTGGTAAAGGATAGTTCAAAATTTGTGATATATTCACATTGTATTTGTATCTGATACTGTTATTTGTACGATACTGCAACATCTATATTTTTTGCGTATCCTTATAATTTTTTTTTAGATACTCACCGTCCTCAAAGTAGTTTCACTTAGAAAACTCAAAATATGGATTCAAGTCACATTCTTACTAATTACTTTCTTCAAAGCATTTCACTCTTGCAATCTTATCTCTTCAAAGTTATACCACAAAATAACAAACTTTTGTCCTCATCAAATGACTCAAAGAAAGCATAAGACTTGAGTTGAGGTAATTACAAATGAATAAATTTAATTTTTTACTTTTTTACATATATAAATATAAATATTTTATTAATATATATTGTTGTATTTGTATCTTAATTTTTTTTAAAATTTATCATATTTACATATCATATTATTATGGATGACCGTATTATAAGTTGGTTGGCCTTATTAATGCTATAAAATTAATGAATTTGAATGTATTATTTTTTAAAACGTAAAAAAATTAATTTTTTATTAATTTTATTGAGTAAAAAGAATTAATTTATTATTTATAAAAAAATTGACAAAAAAATAAACTTGATTTGATGCTCATGGCGGTATATATTGGGCCCTTGGTGGTTGATTAGGCAAAAAGAAAAAGTAAAAAAAAAACTTAAAAATGAAGTGGAAGCTAAATTTTTGTGACATCGTAATAAGAATTGTTTATCAAAACAAAGTCATAGTGTAAACTCTCAAAGATGAACAAAAAGAAAAGTGTCAAGTGTGAATCAATGAGAAAAACCAAATAACAAAGAAAAATTTGCAATTAGAAAAAAAATAATGAAGCAGCCCGATTAGCCTCGTAGCCTTCCATTAAATGAGATGGGCTAGCAACATAGAAGCTCGTGTAAACTTTCACGTTAGCCGCTTTTGAAATTACCAGGCTGTGGAAAAAAATAATGTTGTTGGAGCACACTCTCCCTCAATATGTCACCGGTTCTCAATCTTATTCTCATCTACAAATGCCAGTCCTTCTCCAATTCTGTGTACGACTCATGGAAAAACAATGTCCTTCACTCTTGGCTACAATGGTAATTGTTCATATCACAGTAAACCTCTTCACCCCATTCGCAAGCTTTCAATGGTTGTCTTAAGTTGTTTCATGGATGGACCTGTCTCAGCTTGGTCCATAGTAGACAAACCCTTGAAATATTGACTGCACTGGGAGGGTGAAAAATCGCATGTCGAAGGTGGGAACAGAATGATCAATTTAAGAATGATGAAACAAAAAGTGAAATAAAATAAATTAAACAATGACTGAATTTGATAAGTGAAAATACTGTATTTGAAATGAAAAGTGAATGAATAAAATATGTTCACACGACAAACATTGTTATCATTCCTTATTTTCCTTTGTATATTATTAACATGTTCATATTGTGAGAGAAATTGGTACATAAACGTAGTAAATCGAAGTTGGGTGCACAGAGACAATGATATTTTTAATTAATAATGGACTATGATGGTTAAGTCATAACTAATTATCAAAAGTAATTGTAATTAATAATGTGATTGGCCTACTACATGTAAGTTAGGTACACTAAAATAATGCAATAATGTATCGAAAGTTTAATTGAATAGTGTAGGGAAGTTATGTGCACTTGACCAAATACTCGGGCTTGCCTAGAACGACGTTGTTGTCGTCCTTGTCCTCTTCTTCTTTGTCCTCTTGAGATTCGTCATCTTTGTCATCAAGATCTTCTTAGAAAAAAAGGATGTTGTTTTGCTGAGATGCCATGACAGAGAGGGAGGAAGACTTTACTACAATAATAAATACTAGTAGGGTTCATTGGCAAAACATAAATGGAGTAGTTTGGTAAAATTAAAAAATTTGCTATGACCGTTTATTTTAGGGATGCATGGATGGACTCAAACTTAAAGGTCCACCATAAAAGCCACCTTAAACTTAACATGGAGAAGGTTATTGTGGACCACTTGAGAAGTAGTTCATGTATGAATCACTTTTTTTTTTTTATCTGACAGTATTTATATGCAGATCTAAGTATATGTAAATATTATTAATTAAAATTTATAAGTTTATTGTATGTACAATTATTCATAAAAAAAAGAGAAATATAGTTAAATTTATGTGAAAATCTAAGTATTACCAGTTGAATCTCACCTTGTAATCTCAATCATTGATTTATTTTAACAATAAATCAACAGTTGATTTGCACTTTGTTCATTCATGGACCACCTCCAAGGTGGTCCATATTAGAATTCTCCACTTAACATATCCCAGCTTGGAAATCATATGTGAGAGGATGCTAATATGGACCAAACAAGTTTGGGTTTATCAATAGACTACTTTTTTTTAAAATTTGACAGTATCTATATGTAAATCTGAGTATATAAAAAAATTATCAGTTAAAATTTATAAGTTACTTGTATGTACAGTTATCTATAAAAAAAAATTTATCTGACTAAATTTCTGTACGAATTTAAGTGTTACTAGTTAAAATTTTTCTTTTTATTTTAGTCATTGATTTATTTTAATAATAAATTAATGACCCAAAATTAATAGTCCATCTTAACACTATATTTGGATGACAGGTAATTGATGGAAAGGAAAGGAAATGGGGGGAACAGACATAATTTTTTGTGTTTTGAAGTTTTAAAATGTATAGGAACAGAACGGAATACATGGTGAATCATTCCCTCCCTCTTCCCCTCAAATGTCTAATTTTTGTTCCCTCCAAAATTAAAGTGGAATGGAGGAAACACATGTTCTGTTCCGTCTCATTAATGAATCTTCCAAATAAAAAGGGAGAGAATTATGCTTCATTCCTTTCCTTTCCTTTCCGATCCTTCTCTACTTATTCTGTTGTGTTTCATTAATGAAAAAACATCTACATACAAAGTATGTTGCAGCGAAAGGCCCATTTAGAGAAAAATAATAGAGAAAATGACACCGAGAATTAACGTGGTTCGGCAATTTGCCTACGTCCACGGTCGAAGAGCAACAAGAAAAATTCTACTATGACAAAAGAGGATTATTACAAACTCACTCAGTGTTTCAGACATGTTCTTACAGGCGATCAACATGTCATCAACGTATAGGAGCAAATAGATAAATGACTCATCTGCAAGCTTCTTGTAGTAGACACAACTATCATGCTCACTTCTGCAGTAGTCATTTCCAAGCATGAAGGTGTCAAACCGCTTGTACCACTGTCTGGGAGACTGTTTGAGGCCATATAAAGATTTCTTCAATAAGCAAACATGGTCTTCCTTCCCTTGGACTTCAAATCCCTCAAGCTGCTTCATATAGATTTGTTCCTCCAGCTCGCTATGCAAGAATCTTTGTCTTGACATCTAGCTTGCTCAAGTTCTAGATCAAATTGAGCTACGATGGCAAGTAGGATGCGAATAGAGCTATGTTTTACCACGGGAGAGAAGACTTCATTGAAATCAATACCTTCTCTTTGTGTAAAACCTTTAGCCACTAATCGCGCTTTGAATCTTGCATCTTCAATTCCAGGGATTCCTTCTTTCTTCTTAAAGACCCATTTGCATCCAACAATCTTTTGAGTCTTCGGCCTTTCAACAAGAACCCAAGTATGATTCTTATGAAGAGATTCAATTTCTTGTGTCATTGCAACAGTCCACTGAGAAGCTTCTTTGCTACTGATAGCTTCTTGGTATGATTGAGGCTCATAATTGTTGATATTATCAGCAATATTTAGAGCATATGCTACCAAGTCAGCATAGCCATACCTCAAATGAGGTTTTATCTCTCTTTTTTACCTGTCTCTAGCTAACTGATAGTGTTGCAATTGTTGTGTGTCTGAATCCTCAAGTGCGGTTTGTTCTTCTTCTTCTTGAACTTGATCCAATGAGGTTTCTTTGGAAGACTCCACCTTAAGCTCTACCTTCTTCGAGATATTAAGATCTTTGTTTTCATTTGATGACTCTTTATGAGGCTTTAGCATTTCAGCTTCATTAAAGGTAACATCCCTGCTAATAATGCATTTTCTTTTCTCTGGCAACCATAACTTATATCCTTTCACACCGTCAGGATATCCAAGAAAAATGCATTTCAATGCTCTTGCATCAAGTTTTCTTTCTTTGATATAAGCATATGCAGGACAACCAAATATCCTTAAATTTTCATAATTGGCAGGAGTACTTGACCACATCTCTTCTGGAGTTTTGAAACCAATGGTCGTTGATGGACATCTGTTGATCAAGTAACAGGCTGTATTGACAGCTTCAGCCCAAAATGCTTTTGGTAATCCAGCATTTGACAACATACATATGGTTCTTTCAAGTAAAGTTCTGTTCATTCGCTCTGCAAGTCCATTCTGTTGTGGAGTGTGCCTCATTGTATGGTGTCTGACGATACCATTATCCTTGCAAAACTTTTCAAATTCTCCGCTACAGAACTCCAAACCGTTGTCAATTCTCAGTCGCTTGATCTGCCTTCCAGTCTGCTTTTCGATCAAGGTTTTCCACTATTTAAACTTGACAAATACTTCATTTTTATGTTTCAAAATGAAGATCCAAACCTTCCTTGAATAATCATCAATGAAGGTTAACATATATCTGCCATCACCGTGAGAAGGTACTTGAGAAGGACCCTACAAGTCAGAATGTATATAATCCAATGTGCCTTTTGTTCGATGAACTGCAGTGTTGAATTTTATCCGACATTGTTTTTCGAATACACAGTGTTCACAGAAATCTAACTTCCCAACTTATTGACCACAGAGTAATCTTTGTTTGCTCAACTCTGCTAGACCTCTCTCACTGATATGCCCTATTCGCAAATGCCATAACTTGGTGACATCAGAATCAGCTGTTGAGGAGACAGTGGCAGTACCTGTAATTGTGCTTCCTTGTAGTACATAGAGACTATTCTCTTTCTTTCTCTTCATCACAATCAGAGCGCCTTTAGAGATTCTTATAGCTCCACCTTCACCTTTGTAGCTATAACCTTTTGAATCTAGCGTTCCCAAGGAAATCAATTTTTTTTTCAATTCTAGAACATGTTTTACATCCGTCAATGTCCTCACAATTCCATCAAACATCTTGATTCTAACTACGCCAATGCCGACGACCTTACAGGGAGTATTATTTCCTAGAAGGACCTTGCCCCCATCTAAGGGTTGGTAAGTGGTAAACCAATCCTTATTGGGACATATGTGATATGAGCATCCAGAATCAAGAATCCACTCATCTTTTGATTCATGATCTGAGACTATGAGAGCATCTACACTGTCGTAGCCATCTGCTACAGCCGCACTTCCAGATTTAGAGATCTTCTCCTTTCCTTTGCGTTCTGGACAATTTTTTTCTTATATGCCCTTCTTTGTGACAGTGGAAGCATTTAAATTTTCTAGGTTTCGCTTTGGATTTTGACCTAGATTTGCCTCTGCCACTATTTTGATCTCGTTTCTCTGTTCTTCCTCTAACAAAGAGACCTTCACCCGAGCCTTCAAATTTTGAATCTGATACTCTTTTCTTCAGTTCTTTCGAGTGCAACGCAGCCTTGACTTCCTCCAAGGTAAGATCTTCTCGACCATACATCATGGTGTCGATAAAGTGCTCGTAAGAACTTGGAAGGGAACATAGTAGAAGAATTGCTTGATCTTCGTCATCGATTTTAACATCAATATTCTTTAGATCAAGAATAATTATATTAAATTCGTCAGTGCTCTTTTATAGGCTTTCCTTCTGCATTTGAAGAGTATATATTCTTTTCTTCAAATACAGTCTATTGGTGAGCGACTTTGTCATGTACAGGCTTTCTAGCTTCAGCCATAATGAAGCAGCTATATTTTCTTCTGACACTTCTCGTAGAACTTCATCTCCTAAGCACAACAAAATTGCATTGTGTGCTTTTTCCAAGATCTCGCTTTTCTCGATGTCGGTTAGACTTTGTGGTGACATGTCTCTACCTTCCAAGGCTTTGCCCAAGCCTTGATGAACCGAAAAGCGCTTTCATCTTCATTGCCTTGAGAGACCGAAATCATTTTCTCCATTGAATTTCTCCAAATCAAATTTAGCACTCGCCATGATGACCGTATAGTGACGTACGGGTGAATAGTACCCAGTATCTTTGGAACAATGTCGTAGTCGTGAACACAGTGCACCGGGTAAGTTCCCGGGAAAGAGGTGGTGTACGTAACACACTTAAATACCAAGTCTTTCCTTTGCTAGAACTTTCCTGACACGCACTTTCACACTACCACTTTCTGCTTTTCCGGGAACAAGAATAATTTTTTCGATGTGGAAGATCAGACAATACTGCAACCACAAAGCATACTAAGAATTTTCTTATAAATCCAGTACCTTATCCGAGAGCTCTAAGAGCTTTGATACCAGTTTGTTGCAGCGAAAGGCCCATTTAGAGAAAAATAATAGAGAAAATGACACTGAGAATTAACGTGGTTCGGTAATTTGCCTACGTCCACGGTCGAAGAGCAACGAGAAAAATTCCACTATGACAAAAGAGGTTTATTACAAGTTCACTCAGTGTTTCACTCAGTTCCCAGCACCCAATTACACCCAAAATCACTCTAACTCAAGCCTCTCTTAAACCCAAAACTTTCTCTAACTATTAGAACTTTCTCTCACTTTAGAACAAGAGAATGAAGAGAAATATTAAGAAGAGAGAACTCCTAGAGCTTGGAGTTTTTGGTGTGTCTTGGTAAGGCCTTAAACATGGCTATTTATAGCTAAATTCCATGACCAAGATGTGGTCTAAAAATCTTCTAAAATTTCAGCCACAATTAGTGGCTTCATAATGACCATTCATTAAGCTTTCTCTATTATTAGTGTGGCATAATGATGAGTGTTTGATGACCCTTATGTCCACTAATTATTACAAAGTAAGAGGTTCATATTAAAATTTTCCTCTTATTATGACTTTTATGGTGGATCCTTTTAAGTTTGAGTCCATTCATGCACCCCTACAATAACCGGTTATAGTAAGTTTTTTATTTTATCAAAATAGCCCAATATTTATTTTGCCAATGAATTCCAGTAAATGTATTATTGTCAATAAGTCCCTTTATCCAAATCAGATCAAATCTGCACGGCGAGGCTTAGATTAGCTTCATTAGAACGATTTTGTGGATGATTTTTTCATGTTTGACAGACAACAAAATGAAGCAGGTTCGGTGGGATTTGTTGAAGGCTACTATTTATTTTCGTGTCTTTTGACCTTAAATATCTCATTTACCTTCCTTCCATTATCACGTTCAGAACGTCATCACTGAAGGTATACCAAAAACCAGATCTAACTAGCTTGTAACATGCTTATTGAAGTTGAAATCTTTTAACAATAAAAATGCAATAATAGATAATAATAGGATTTCAATAATAAATAAATTAATTGATCATTTTATAAATGAAGGACCAATTTGCAAACATAAATTTTTCCTACTTACCTTCTTATCAGATTATTACAAGTAATTAATCCTTATCATCCATCTATTTTTCTTCCCATCTAACGACTCACATGTACAAGACCATTAACTTGAGTCCATCTTATACGCAGCCTCCTGTCACATGTACCAATGCCTAGTCTCGTCTTTTCCGGTTCACCTAGCCAGTGACAATTCACCTTGTCGCCTCCCTTTCTTACAAAAACATTTTCTTTATCCCCAAAAAGTCTACATATAGAAAATGTTTAATGTAGGGTACTTACAAAATAATTTATGGATGAATTATAACTTTTGAATTATTAGTTTATTATTAAAATAAATTAATAGTTTACATTAAAAGATAAATTTTAATCAATAATATTTAAATTTGTACAGAATTTTAATCAGATTATTTTTTTTTATAAATAATTATATAAACAAGTAATTTATAAATTTTAATTAATATTTTTTTATATACTTAAATTTATATATAAATACTGTTAAATTAAAAAAAATAATTCATTGATAAATCTAAACTTATGGAGTTGATATTAACATCCTCTTTACATACAATATCATGACAGAATCATAAACCATACACATTTTGCACTCATAAACTCTTTACTGATGTCTTTACAAGTTATTAAATAACATATAACTTTTTTTAATGGTCCAGATATAAAATCTGTTAAAGTTTTGTAAGTATAAAATTTGTTGGCCACCTGGGCATAATTTCGGGGAAGTTCCTTATTTATAATTCTTATAAAATAATTAGTTCCAAAAAAAAATCTTATAAAATAATGTTACGTATTCAATCTTTATTTTCCCATTATGTATAAAAATGGTATTGAAACAACTTTTTCTTCTTAAATGTATTTAAATGTATTAAGTGTTTGGTCGATTTGAATTAAATCCAAAATCTAAATGGCTAACTGACATAGCTAACACCTTCTCCAAAAACTTACTTCAAGTAGTTTGTATGCTTTTATGAAATTTGGAATCAGCTACCTCACAGCTTATCATTAAGGTAAAAATTATGGTTGACAATCAGAACACAACTTTTTTATTTAACTAAATAAACCCAACCATTACATTTAAGGGTGTCAAACAGATTAGATGAATGTTATTTTTAATTAAGACGTGTTATGCGTAACAAATTTTTAATTTTATATTTCAACATTTCTTTTAAGAAGAGAAAAAAAAAATGTATGTAGATTTGACCTAACTAAATCTATTTGAGTCAGGTCGGATTTAGTTAAAAGAAAAAGTTTCCCTCAACTTAATCTATAAGTTTGATGAGCGAGCCAAATAAAAAAATATTACAAAAGCTACCCAACGAATACCCCTAATTACATTGACTTTAGTCTAACCTATTCAAAGCAAGATAATCAAATCACCAACTCTTGAACTTTGTCAAAGCAATTTCTGTTGATTAGTTTTTTTTTTTCTTATTCATATAATTAGAGTCTAAAAATATAAATTTTAAATAATTTATGTAGTTAACTTATATTAAAAGACCTAAATTAATTTATATTAAAAGATTTTAAACTAATTATTACTTAAAATAAATGAATATTTGTTAAAATGACATTTAAGAAATCTTTAAAAAGAAAATTTAAATAATTATAGTTCTAATAGTTAATTTTTACATTTATAGGCCTTGTGGACCAGCTTGGCCCACCACAAGTGAGTCTATGTTAGATCAAGCCCAATTGGATTTAGTGAACTTATCTCAAAATATATTTGGTCTTTAATTTTATTGACTCAATCCACATATTTTATTATATTATTCAAGTCAACCTATTAGACACAATTCATTTTGATATCTTTACCCAAAAACGACTAGGATTCTTGTGTGTGTGTATATATATATACTTGGCCCACCACAAGTGAGCCTATGTTAAATCAGGTCAAATTATATTTGGTAAAGTTGTATCAAAATATATTTGGTCTTTAATTTTGTTGCCCAATTCACATATTTTACTATATTATTCAAGTTAATCCATTAGACTTAACTTATTTTAATATTCTTACATGTAATCTACTAGTATTCTTTATATATATATATATATATATATATATATATATATATATATATGACCCACCACAAGTAACTATGTTGAATCAGGCCAAATTAGATTTGGTGAAGTTGTGTCAAAATATATTTAGTCTTTAATTTTACTGACTCAATCCATATATTTTATCAAATTATTCAAGTCAACTAATTAAATTTAACTCATTTTGATACCCTTACACAAAGTCCACTACTATATATATATATATATATATATATATATATATATATATATATATATATTCTTTCATGATTTTAACCAACAGTTAAGTAGCAGGTTTGTTCAATACAAAGCAGTACAAACACAGATGGTAAATACTTGAGTCCTTATATTTGCATACAAGAGTTTTATACATATTGCTCACATATACGGCATTAAAATTTTTTCAAATTAATTAAACCATTTATTTACTTACAATTCACCACTTCATCTGGTAATAAGATATAATTTTATTATTTGTTTCTCATAATAATCTTTCACTTAATAAATAAGAGATTAATCTCTTTAAAAAACAGTCAAATGCTTAAACAAAAATCTCTCTCAATAATATTATTTTCATTCATATAAATTCAAAAATCAAATTTAAGATTACATATTTAACAAATCCAAATCCCTTTTATCCGGACCAACACTCGTTGATGGTAAATAATTGATTAACTATTTCATAAACATACATAAATAACTAATAAATTTAAAAGAGAGTAATCATAAATTCTTCGTAGTCAATTGTATGTGGTTAAATTGTTAAATGAATTTGATAATTGAGGTATGTGAGAAAATGTTTGTGCAAGAAACATTTCCTTTAACTTTATGCAAAAAGAATCAAAACATTTTTGGCGGTAGAAACAAGGAAATAGAGTTCACATAAGTCATCAAAATCTTTTTTTTTCCCACTACAACATATTCTTATGTACATATATAAATGAAAATTGGTGGCTTCTCTAGCTCAGGTTTATTTACTGCATCAAAATTATTACAAAAAGAAACAAGGAACTAGAAATGCCAATTTCACAGCCTAGTTAATTATCTGCATGCTGCAGCTTAAGCTCTGAAGTGTCTAAGAACTTTTGTCAGAAGCTTTCCCTAAGGTGGTGAAGTTCAACCTGAAAATAAGGGGTCAACCAACCGAATTTAACACAGCTTAACCAAAACTCCAAAATAACTCCCAAGTCAAGTGCAAGAATATGGTAACCATGACAAGTACAATGTTCAACAATTGATATTGTTTACCTGACAAGAGGCTTCCGCTGTGGTACAGGTGAAGGAGTCCGGCTTAACAATGATGCTGTCATCTCAGCAGGCTTTGCCAAAAATAAAAGGAAAGAAAAAGAAATAAAATAGTCAGAACTGCTTCAATTCCTTAATGCTATTGCACGGTAAAACAACTTGTAATTTTTACATAATGCCACTGAAATGAAAGCGATTGGTCAAGGAATAAGTAACAATATATGGAATATGGATATTCGGGATGAGAGGATTCTCCAAGAAAACAAAAGCAGAGAAACATAATCCAACTTATTATGTTAGCTCGAATTAATTGACAGGAACAAATGCAAATTCAAAACCCTCGTCTAAAGATTCATAAAAGAACCTGTCAGGTTCACGTAACATATCATGAAATAATCCATATGGACTCCAGATAACCTCATCATACATTTGTATGCTAATATATTGCCAATTTCTTACCATATTTGTATCACATATCATTGGAGAAAATTATGTCAACCAAATTCTATCTAAAATATAGTAGTTAAAAAAAAAAACCACCAACAGCAAGAAGCAAACATTGCGAATTAACACACATGCGCATGCACAGAGAGGCGGAGATTGATAATAAATTAATAACTCCAACAAATTTAACAATTATAGCTCATATACAGATTTGACTGAGTTTTGAGCAACTTTAGCACAGACAATAGCTGGTATCTACGATCTACAATTCTTGCAGAACATTTTATTGAAGAATCTGACAATAAAAATCTTCCAAATTTAAGCCATAATAAGAGGTTAACCTCAAGCTCCTCGAAGCCCCCGATAGAGCATAAATGAGTTGAACATGTGGTTTCCTTAGAAATAACTGGTTCTTCTGCCACTGCAGATTTTGAGTTTGAAGAGTCCAAGTTGCTGCTTTTCACGTTCCCACCATGATCTTTGGCTTGATTTCTATACTCAATATCATCTTCAAGCTCATCAGGTTCTTCTGAAAAGGCTAGCTCTTCTGCATCTTTAGAATTAGATGTATCAGCAGCAGCAAGTATAAGGTTGACTTGTTGCCTGCTTTTCACTGATCCGTTGGTCTCAATATCCCCAGAAGGAATCTCCCCAGAAGATTTCAGACAAGGTTTCTCACTCTTTTGTCCGCCCATACTGTTGACTTCAGAGTCATCAAATTTCATAGAACAAGAACTAGAAGCGCTAATAGGAGTTCTATCTTCATGAATTTCCCTGCTGGAGGGAGGAGAAGAAGCAAAGGACTTGGAATTCCTCGAGTTATCATCCAAGCTATCCTCTGATCGCTTTCTCTTCCTTTCATTATCTGCTCCAAATAAAACCGCTTTACCTCCATCAAATTTTTCTGCTTGACAATGGCCAGAAACCCTTAATCCGGAACCTCGTACGTTGACTCTCCCATGTTACTTTAGACGGGCCGGATGGTCGGACACCACCAGGAAATATGAAGTTAGGTATCTTATGGCGTTTAACATGGGACACATGAATGTCCATTCCAGGTTTCCATAGAGTGTACACGTTGACAGAATGCTTAAATTCTTCAACAGTTAGCCTTATATCAAATTGTTCACCTTCATTCACTGGAACTCCTGGCAAACGTTGCAGACCCGTAAAGTAACAGCAGTGGAAAGGTCTAGATTTGTCTGGAAATTCTCCAGGATGTGGATGGCACTGAAGCATGCCATAAGTGTGCCTCTCAATCTAGAAGTTTAAAGGAAGACCAAATTAGGTTATATACGAAGTAAGAACAGAAAATATACAAACTCGCATCCAAACCCATCACCCCCCCCCCCCCAAAAAAAAAAAAAAAAAAAAAAAAAAAGGTGAAGAAAGAAACGATAAATTTATAGTGTTATACCTTCAATGTCAAGTGGCGGAGGCGAGACTCAACCCAGCCTTTCCATTGTCTAAGATCGTCCGCATTCTCTGCTGTAATGTCTATCTCTAGATAATTCTTGTAAGCTTCAAAAAAGGGATAAGGCTCAAAAAGAGTATCCCAATCAGCCTGGCTAGCCTCCATAGCCTACAATTACCAGAAACATCAAATTTAAGAAACATAAATATCACAATAAGAAGAACAAATTATAATTATAAAAAAATATATAACTAACAAAAATCATAGCCAAACTTATCAAAATTAAGAAAATAAACCATCCCACAAGAAATTGTTGCTTCCCGGATAATGTTATTCAATCCATATATGAAAACTTCAACCAATCAACCAACAACCAACAAACAGGCCTTATCCTGCTAGGTGGGGTCATCTACATTGACCAATGGTCAATCCCTTCATGAAAACTTCAATAGTGGTAAAAGTAATTCATTTTGGTAGAAACATAAACCCAGATATTACCTAGAATTACCCAAACTTGCTGTCATCGAATACACAAAAAAAAAATGAAAAAAGGCTTGTAGGCTAGGTTTCTTATATTGAAGTTCACAAAATCAGAGGAAGAACAAAGTTAGTGCAGATAACAGAAGTATCTACTAGGAAATTATAATGTTGTCAAAAGAGAGGCCAGACTTTACTAAACAGGTAAATTTAACCCACATATCTAGCATAACTTCAATATACAGTCCCACTGACATATTTGATCATGGGAACTCTAACTTGAAGGCCCCATGTCAAATTATCTTGGGGCAATGGAGAAGTGCACTGCAGTTAATGGGATGAAACAAAAGAAAAAGGGAACCTTGAACCAAAATTTATTTCAATTTTCAAACTTCATATACACTGAACTAGACAGCTTGATTGAGACTATTTCCTAGAATTTTCCAAGAAGAAAATATTTTTGAAATCATATCATACCTCACATATTTCACTTCCCCTCTGAAATTCCTCTGACATAATACGCAATGTACTTGATGTCACGTTGTAGGTAGAGTTCATGCAAGGGTAAGCAGGAGTAATTATAGGCATTAGATGAAATCTATCCTTCGGATTACTTCTAGGATCCCAAACTGGAAGTACAAGAGATTCTTCTTCAATAGCACAAAGCATGACTGGATTTGGCCATCGCCATTGAGTACATACCCTACAGAATCGAGACACTAACATATTCGGCAGTGCATTAGGATATAGCTGGCATATTTGAGCAACAAGCAATGCCAAGTTTATACCACCAAGAAAACCCGTAACCTGTCCATGAAATAGCAAGAAGATGCATTAGGTAAATCAGAAGAACATACTTCCTCCGTCCACTTTTATCTGTCTGTTAAGGTTGTTGCACAAGAATTAAGAAAGTTATTAAAAATTCTCAATTATAAGCAAAGTTGATTTTATTGACTGAATTACCGTTATTCAAATATCAAAATATGATTATCACTCTATTAATCTTCTCTCTCACTTATTAATACTAGGGGTAAAGTTAGAAAAAAAATAATTAATGACTCATTAATTATTGTTGTTGTTGTTGTATTAGTTTCCTAAATGGACAAACAATTTTGGACAAAACAAGATTCCTAAATAGACAAATAAAAGTGGACGGAGTATCAAATAAAAGTGAACAAGTTCAGAACAGCGGATAAGCCATCCTGTGCAGGAGCTATGCCATACATTTGAATAAACACCACGACGCTTTGCCCAAAACCTCATGCATCTCAATGTTGTGCGAAAATTCTGCATTTCAGAAATAGAGTACAATCAATGATAAGAATGCCATAGAAAAGCTCAACAGAAAAATCTACGTGAATATAAATTTATATCCACCACCTGAATATTTGGAACCAAACGCAGGACTTGATCAGTTACTCTACACCCATTAAGACTAAGAACAGTTTGTTCATCTGCATTTTGCAATATTGACTCCTGTGATATATCTAAGTCCTGCCCCACAAAATCCATTATTACTAAATGGTAAATAAAAGGTAAGATACAATTTACAATTTAGATTAACAAAGCATGCACACAAATCATATGGGGAAGGAAGATGTATTTCATGTCTCTAGGAGGTTCATTTTCAAAGGAACTAAATGTTCTATGATTAAGTCACAAATTAATGGCTTCTTCCGTACCACTGACCAAGAACCTACAGATCTTTAATCCAGTAAAAGTTCAGGGACAAAAGTATGATGCTGTCAAAGGGCCATTTAAGGATCTCTCACATTATATAATCTCTTTCAATTCAGACTGCTTTCAAATTCTCTGGAAAACCACATATCCACAACTCCTGGGAAGGAGATACAGAGAGAGGATATAGACAGGAAGAAACAAGAATTGTGCCCAAAACATAGTTAAATATTTTTGCATAAATCATTTGCTTCAGGAATAACCGACAGAAACAATCTTGCATAAAGGAGATCTACGGAAACTCCATTGAACTTGAATTTCATCACGGGGACATGAGCATCAGGCACAGGGTGCAATTCTGTTACTTCTGGTATCTCAGATAGCATCTTATGTAGCTCACCGAAGAAATCTTCCTAAGGCCAATTTAAATAACAATTTTAGCTGACAGGAGATATGACCTGAAAAACCTATATTTGAACCATAAAATGGCAAGAATTATTATACATCTCTGGTTGCATGTCTAGGTCCCACACAAAGAGTGTCTATATCAGCTCCAGGACCATGCACCTACAAGATTTGGAGTGAAAATTTTGGTAAAATAATAAAAGCAACCAAAAGAAAAAGTTATTGTAATAAATGTATTGGAGCCGATAGCTAGTAATCTCAGTTTTTGGTCCTAGTTTCATATTGCTGCAATGGTTCTCTGCAACTCTGCCTTTCGTTCTGGGAAGGATTGTATTTGGCCCACTACCTCAGAAGACTTTCTTTCTACCCATTATCAAGGTTTTGGGACACGCAAGGATGACAAAAAGCTTAATGGAACTGTGCATCGGTGCATGTTTTGCTGGTGTTGGGGCATCTTTGGCTGGATGCTGGAATGTAATGCCAGAGACTTCGAACAAAATTTTCAGCCACTATATCTCCTGTGTAGCAGATTCTTGTTTTTTGCCTCATTATAGGTCAAAGCTAGTGCTTTCTTTCAGAAGTTGAAAAATGCTAACATATTTGTTTTTGTACATTCCTTTTAATATTTGTTTTATTATTAATTCAAAAGCAAGTGTTATCACTATTCTTTTTCTAATAATCATTTTAAGTGTATGAGATGAATTAATAGTAAAATAAATATTAAAAGAAGTGTTTAAAAAATTGTGTTATTAGTATTCCTAAATATTTCATTCAATTATTTGGAAGTTATAGTAAAATGGAATGGTAAAAATTATAAGTGTTTTATTCATATATCATTTCTTTTCAACCCATTCCTCCCAATTTGTAGGGGGGTGAGAAGAAAAGGTGGGGTTTATGATAAAATTGATGTTACCCCATACCATTCTATTTGATCTTAATTTTAAAAAATTAAAAACCAAAGTGTGTTGGTTAGAGTAGAAGGGACTCGAATTCCTTAAGCATGTGGTCCTGAGTTCGATCTCAGAATTTATTTATATGGAAATAATATTATTATGAGGAATCTTCGCTTAGATATCTGACCATACTCAAGAGATTAGTCTATCACCTATAATATGAGACATGCTTTAAGAAACCAAAAAAAAAAAGAACTAAACAATAATACATAAGCTTATTCCATTACTTTTCATTTCATTTCATCCTTTATTATCAATCCAAACATACCCTAAGTGGTGGGTTTATTAGACTGCGATTATCCCTTATTTTTAGGGTATGAAGCCCTTTATTCTTCTAAAATTAAGATCATGGTGGTTATAATTGTTCAAGGCTATCTTGGAGCATGGGCTAGGATAATGGTCGTTGGTTCAGTTTTGGACACTTGGGCCTTGTTTGGCCTGAGTCAAGATCATAATATCTAATCTATAATAATATAATCAATATAATATATAAAAATAAAGTACACAGCTTATAATTATGTCAAGTGTCAATCTATGTTATCACTATATATTCTTAAATTCTGTCAGGTGACATCTACATGTTTTATACTATTGTTATGTGTTATTCATTAATTATATTATTAAAAGAGTTGTTGACATGATTACACATTTAATTAACACAATTAATTATCGTAATAAATTCATCAAAGTTTGAATATTTATTTATTAATATCTTATTTATGAAAATTAATTAAATTTATATTATTTATGAAAAATAATTAAATTTATATTATTTATGAAAAATAATTAAATTTATATTATTTATGAAAAATAATTAAAGTTGATTTACTTCAAATTATAACACCTAAATTAAAATTCACTAGCAACACATTTTAAAAATTTAGCATTGTAATGTACAAAATGTCATTTAAAATTATATTCAAATATTTTTTTATTCGTAGTCTCTTCAAATTATAATATTTTAAAATGTAAAAAATAGTTTTCTTCAAAATTTCATGTATTTTTTTCTCGCTTAAACATATTTCAAACATGTTTCTATAATAATAAGTTGACAAAAATGTTAATAATAACAATATTGCTTCCAAAAAAATTTCAAGGCTATAAGCCGATTGGAAAAATTAATTATTGTATTTATTAACCATCATTATTGTTTTTTATTTTTTTAGATTAGAAAGAACTACAAACAAATATTTACTTTCATTTGCACAATAGCTTATTTATAGTTCAAATTTCAAATATGAACATATTAAAAGAAATATATACAATTTAAAATTTTAGCTAATTCCAAATTTCAATAATACAAGAAAGTCAAGAAAACTTAAATGAGAAATTCTTGTTAAAAAGGAGATTTGACATTAATTTATAATAGAACACAACCTACAAGCAAAAAAAGAGGAATTGAGAATCAATTTTAAAGAAAAGTTGACAGCTATGTAAATGATGGCTCAGGTCCTCCCAAATTTATTATTGTATTTATTAACCATCATTATTGTTTTTTATTTTTTTTAGATTAAAAAGAACTAGAAACAAATATTTACTTTCATTTGCACAATAACTTATTTATAGTTCAAATTTCAATTATGAACATATTACAAAGAAATATACACAATTTAAAATTTTAGCTAATTCCAAATTTCAATAATACTAGAAAGCTAAGAAAACTTAAATGAGAAATTCTTGCTAAAAAGGAGATTTGACATTAATTTATAGTAGAGTACAACCTACAAGCAAAAAAAAGAGGAATTGAGAATCAATTTAAAAAAAAAGTTGACAACTATGTAAATGATGGCTCAGGTCCTCCCAAATTTATTCTTTGTGGTCAAAACTATCATAGAATTTGAACTTTGATTCCTCAAGATGGACATAGGCCAAAATTTGCTCAACTATATATCTACGATATTCAGAATGAGATATTTAATAGATTGTCTCCCTTTAGGTATTTACACTTCTTTTCTCAATTTTTGTTATATTTTTCAATAATTATTTTAGTTTAGCATGATGTTTCTTTGACTAAATATATGAGATTTATTTTATCATGAAATTTAAATCTTTTCAGTGGCAAAGATAGTAAGACTACTCTAGACCCTTCAATAGTACAAAATTTAAAAGATATAATAGATAAATATAATGTGTTGGCTCATTCTTTTAAAAGAGTTCGAGATCATATTGGAGCAAGCCAAGTATTAAATCAATCATTAAGATTGTTTAGAAATAGATCTTGTGATGCAATGATGTATAATCTTTCGATAGTTGATGAAGTTGCAGGTCTTATTATTGGAGATTTTGATAATTCTGACATCGGAAGGGATGCTATTGTTCTAATGGTGGTTTGAAGAGGATCCCCGAGACTCACCCTGCATTTATCTTTCTTCAATATCCATTATTATTCTCATACAAAGAAGACAGATAAATCATTACCATATGAAAGTCATTCAAAACTATGTCTGAGAGAAAGAGGACAAGAGTATCTTTTCGAGAGTTTGTTGCCTTTAGAATTCAAGAAAGGAGAACAAAATTTGGAAATGTTGTAAGTTCTAGAAGGTTTTTCCAATAATTCTTGGTTGACAGTTACTCAATGATTGAAACCCAAAGATTGTCTTTCATTTAAAATAATCAAATTACCCTAAGATATGAAATTCTTAATGGATTGAAGGAGACTGTGAACAAAGGTGAAACAGATCCTGCTACTGAAGGAAAGCATATAATTTTGCTTTCTTCATTTACTAGTGGCATGCGATATATGTTTAATAATTGTCAATATGCAATGACTATTTGCAAAAGATTTCGGTATCCTGATTTGTTCATCATTGTAACTTGCAATCCTTAATGGCTATAAATTTGTTGTTTTGTAAGCTCGAGAAGTCTTGCTGCAAATGATAGGTTTGACATTGCATGTCGAAAAGGGTGAACTCTTCGGAAAAGTCATAATTGATATGTTATGTGCTAATATTTACCTTCATTCTTTACTTTTTTATATTTATATTTATATATTTATTAACATCAATCTTTTGTTCAAGCATGTATACTATTGAGTTCCAGACGAGAGGTCTACCTCATGCCTGTGTTTTGCTTTGGTTACACCTAGATGACAAGTTGGATAATGTTGACTTAATTGATAATGTCATTTTTAGTGAATTGCTAGACAAGACAGAGTATCCTCGACTTTTTAATGTCGTCTCGACATTTATGATGCATGGTTCATGTGGAGTTGTAAATAGGAGCTCGCCTTCCATGAAGGAAGGTAAATGTTCAAAGTTTTTTCCAAAGAAATTTGAATAAAGAACTTCATTTGATAATGAAGGATATCCAATATACAAAAGAAGAGATACAATAATTACAACATCAAGAAAAAGAATAGAACTTGACAATAGGTATGTTGTTCATTGGAATCCAAAGTTGTTGATGAAATATCAAGCTCATATCAATTTGGAGTTTTGTAATAAATCAAATTCCATCAAATATTTATTCAAATATGTGAATAAAGGACCTTACCGTGTTACCATTCTTGTATCTTCTAAAAATGATGGGGGTCATAATTTACCTGTTGTTGATGAGATTAAATAATATTATGATTGTAGATATCTTTCTCCATGTGAATCAGTATGGAGAATCTTTGGATTTGATATTCATTATAGATGACCTCTTGTTTAGAGGTTGACCTTCCATCTTCCAAATAAGTAGAAAATAATTTTCAAGGACAGCCAAAGGATTGATGATGTTGTTTCAAATAACAAGGAGAAGAATACCATGTTCTTAGCTTGGATGGAAGCTAGCAAAATTTATCCGAAGGGTAGAAAGTTGACATATGGCCAGTTTCTGAATAGTTTTGTTTATATTAGGGACAAGCAATAATGGGTGCCAAGATAAAAAAAAGTCAGTCAATAGGAACATTACATTTTGTTCCTCCTAATACATGAGAGTTGTACTACATGTGGCTTTTGTTAACAGTTCAACAAGGTTGTTGTAGTTACCAAAGTATAAGAACTGTGAATAATCATACTTATTCTTCATTTCAAGAGGTCTATTATGCTTTAAGATTGTTATCAAATGACAAGGAATTTATTGATGAGATAAAAGAAGCTACAGAATTGGCTTCTGGACATTATTTGAGAAATTTGTTTATTACATTGTTGCTTTCTAACTTAATGAGTTGGCCAACATTTGTATAAGAGCAAACATGAAAATTCTTAGTTGATGAAATTCTCTATGAGAGGAGGATTTTGTTAAATAACCAAGGTATACATATAAGTTCTTTTATAATTGTGAATATCCAATTTTGTCCGGGACATTTTGTAAAAAAAATAAAAAAATAAAAAATAAAAGAAAAAAGAAAAAAAAAAGTAAAAAGACTCATCTTTCACTCAGTTGTCTATTATCCAACTCATTGACTCATTAACCAATAATTCATCATCCAATCCACAACCCATATACCAGCACTTATCTTAAATAAACTACAGCAGTCATCTTAAACCTCAAATTCATATTAAACAAACTCATCATAAACTAATCATGATTCATCTTAAACAAACCACAACTTATCATTCTAAACAAATCCTAGTCACACTTCAACTTAAACATTCTAATTTAATCCCTTCTTATAAAAATCTATAACCCACGGATAGAAAAGCACTTGACCTTAACTTACACACTTTAGCTTTTAACATACTTCTGCCTACTTTTCTCACTCACTTTTCCCTTACCCCTGCCAAATTTGTTTTTTTTCATTATCATCTTTTTAACTTCACCTTCATCACTTATCTCATCCCTCAATATCCACCGACTTCATCATCTACCTTTATCCTCTTTACTAACTTCACTTTCCATACCTTCACCATTAAACCAAACTCAATAACCACCATTCCAACACCACTTCTACCACTCCATCATATTCAAATTTCTCCCAAAGACCATAACCATTCATCCGCATAACCACCCATATCCTTCATCTTCAACAACCAAAACCATCATAACAACAACCCCATCATCATCTTCAAAAACTACCCTCTAAACAATCTCAAACTAACTAACCACCAGAACCTATAAAAGTCACGAACCCAGCCAAGCACCGAACCACAACCAACCTCGCTAAGATCTACTTCCGTACCAGTTTCGCACCCGTAAGCCGCACCATCGCTCCACCGCGACTTGTGCTCGAAACCGTTGTCGCACACCATAGATCCTTTGGCAAGTATACAAAGTCCAAGTAATAAAGAGATGAGTGGGTTGTCGCTCCCAACGAGGATCGTGACAAACCTAGCACCTAACACAACAATCACTATCTAAACGATGAGTTTGGAAAGAAGTGAGCTCAAACACCCGATGAAATCAGAAATTAAAAGAGTAAAGTTTTTTTGTAATTTTCTCAAACACCGTGAGCACAAATTTGGTGAAGTCCATAAAATGAAAGCCGCCGTTCGACCAGCAGATCTTGGACGTTGACAAGCAATATAATCTTTACCGCTTCCGAAAATCTCCACTATTTACCAAAAACGCGATGAAAAGAGCGCAAACCCTAATTAAGTCCGGACTTCTCTGACTTGAAAACCGCTCTAGCTGCGAAGGATTACTAATAAATCAAGATCCATTCCTAGATTCAAGATCTATTAAGTGATTAATTTCAGATCTAGACCGTGCAAGCAACTTTCCAATTGTTTACCAAATCAAACCAAGTCATGGATGTCAAGCCACAACCATTAAGCATAGATCTACCCGTCAAACAAATCAAATACATGAGGATCGAAAAAATAGATACATCACCCCAACAAGTGAATGATTAGCCGCATGATCAAGATAACAAAATAAAATGAAATGGGAGTGAAAGATGATGAAAACTCCATGGATGCTCTTCCTCTTTTGGGTCTTTTTTTTTCTTCCATTTTCAAATAGACCCTCCTCCCTTTTGGCCTTTCCTTTCATGAGTTTTGCTGAGGTTTTTATTTTTTTGGTTTTGGATTTAGATTAATAGGCTTAGGCTAAAAAGGTAAAAAATCTAAAAAAAATAAAAAAAATGATAAAAAATAAAAAAGGTAAAAATATAAAATAATTAATTTTTTGTTTTCACCAAAAGAAATAAAATAAGATTAAGCGAGTTATAACCCGTATCGAACCGTGCCAAGCACCTCCAGTCATAAACCGCCGGTCCACCCCAGATCTAACCCGTCAAACCCACGGATCCTGCCGTTGATCTTGAGTTTTGCTTTGAGGTTTTTATTTTTTGGGTTTTGGATTTAGATTAATAGGCTTAGGCTAAAAAAGTAAAAAATCTAAAAAAATAAAAAAATGATGTAATTAATTTTTTGTTTTTGATTAATCGAATTAATCATTGTTGATCTTGTAACTTTTGTAATCATTTGAGTTGTAACAACTTCATGATTCAAAATTCTTTTTTTCAAAGTTAAAAAATAATTAACCAACTATTGTTAATTTTTTCTTTTTAAAGAATAAAATAGGGTTAATTGAGTTGTGACAACTTGTTAATCTTATAATTTTTATAATCATCTGAGTTGTAACAGTTTGATGATTCATTGTTAAATTAAAAATAACTAATTCACAAGTATTTTATAAAGAATTACGTGACTTTGAATTTCTCATTGCATCTGAGGATACGTAGGAGCAGAATCTCTATTCTGCCAAGCCAAAGCTTAAATTTTCATAAATTGTTTTTTTTTTATTTTTTTAATAAAAGTTGTGAAATAAATACATTTTAAGATTATTAATTTTGCATAACTGATTTAAGATATTGTCTCAAGACGAGTGTGTTAGGAGTATTATGGGATTAAGTTTTCACTCTTCCCTACGCATAACCGACTCCCGAGTTTAATTTGGTTTCAAAGATCATGTTCTAAGAATGATTTTTCATTTTTTCCTATTTCAAATAAAATTAATGGCAACTCTATAATTAATTTATTTGTTTATCGCTCCCGTAATGATCTCGGTCGCAACAATAATTATTCATATTTTGTGATTTCATATAAATATTTGTTATTTTGTATGTTTGTTTCATATTTATTTTTAGATATATGAATAACTATTCAATAATTGACTTTGTTGTATATGACATTCGTTGTTGATGTTGTTGTTGATTATATGCACATATATTTACATTGGAGAATCTAATTTGAAGAACTTATGCTTGATTGAGATAGATAAGTTGTTGCATACTAATGAAAGATCTTTAAAGGAATTTAACTCTACGCCATTACCAACAAACTCTCCAATCAACCAATTTGAAAACACATTCTTGGTAGATGAACTAAATTACAATAGCGAAGAGATATTTGCAAATCTTCAAAGGTATCTTTCTTCTCTCACAGATGAGTAAAGGAAATTTTTTAATGAAGTTATTGATGCTGTAAATTCTAGAGTATGAGGTTTTTTTGTTGTTTATGGATATGGGAGAACAAGAAGACTTTTTTGTGGAAATCTTTGTTAGCTGCTCTGTGTGTAGAAGGTAAAATAGTCCTTAATGTAGCATCTAGTGGGATTGCATCCCTTCTTCTTCTAGGAGGTATGATTGCTTATTCAATATTTTCTATTCCATTCTTTATCACTAAAGACTCCACATGCAATATTAGACAAAGAATTTTTAAAGCTGAACTTCTTCATCATACAAGTCTTATTATATGGGATGAAGTCCCAATGATTACCAAATGGGCTTTTGAGGCTCTTGATAAGATGATGAGAGACATCATGAGGTTTTCTAATGACAGTTCTATTGATCAATCGTTTGGTGGCAAAATAGTTGTCCTTAGAAGTGATTTTAGACAAATTTTACCAGTTATTCCAAAAGGCAGTAGAGAGAACAATGTAATGGCAACAATTAATATGTCTAAATTGTTGAATCATTGCAAAGTTTTAACATTGACAAAGAACATAAGGTTAGCATGTGGTAGTAATAGTTCAAATTTTAAAGAAGTCAAGTCCTTTACTGAACGGATTATTAAAGTTGGAGATGGTGAGTTGGAATGTGACAATGATGGTGAAGCTGAAATTGAAATCCCAGAAGATTTATTGATTTTGAATTCCTCTAACCATATTGCTGATATTGTGGAATTTACTTATCTTAATTTAATTGATAATATGCATAATTACAAGTTTTTTTAGGATAGATCAATTCTTGCTCCAACCCTTGAAGTTGTGGAACAAGTTAATAAATTTGTTGTTTCCCATATCCCCGGAGATGAAAATGATTATCTTAGTTCATATTCTATTTCAGTAGTAAATGAAGATGTTAGCATTGAAACTGAATGATTTACAACTGAATTTTGAATGAAATAAAATGTTCTGACATGTCAAATCATAAACTAACACTCAAAAAGAAGTCCCAGTTATGCTCTTTAAAAATATTGATCAAACAGTAGGCTTATGCCATGGAATCCGATTGATTGTATATGAGTTGGGAATGAATGTTATTGGAGCTACTATAGTAACAGGAAAGCAAGTTGGAGAGAAAATTTATATTCCTAGAATGAACTTAACTCTATTAGATCCAAAAATTCCTTTAAAATTCTAAAGAAGATAATTTCTTTTGACTGTTTGCTTTACAATGACAATTAATAAAAGTCAAAGATAAACACACTCAAATGTTGGTTTGTTCTTGCCAAGACCTATTTTTGTATATGGTCAGTTGTACCTTGTTGTCTCAAGAGTTAAAGCAAGATCTGGATTGAAAATACTTATTACTGATAATGATGGGAACCTATGTCGAACGACAAATAATGTTGTCTTCAAAAACATATTTCAAAAAATTTAAATATAAGGAATTTGAATTTTTTTCGTATCTTTTAAAAAATGTCAATTCTACATTTAGTTAATTTAAATTGTTTCATACCTAACGAAATTTTTTCTCTTTTTTATTTGCGGGTCTCAATGGCTATATTTTTTGTAAAAAAATTATACATATGAAATTTCGTATATTGAGTTTGTGAAATTATCATTTTCTAATCATTATTGGAGTAGTTCCAAAATTTGTTTTATATTTAACATTTCATATATTCTATTCCGTATTTATTTCCCCGTGCAACTGTAGTAAAGATTTAAAGTAAAAACGAGTTCAACAACAAACTATTTGAAAAAATACCTGGTTAAAAAAAATTAATAATAGAAATTTAATTTTTTTTCAAATTAAAACTAAGAAATTTAGTGTCTCCAATTTTCATGTGCATTTTCAAAGAAAAAAGACTCAAATATCTTCTTTTATTCTGTAAGGATAATTCTTTGGTGTCACAAAAAATACATGTCACAATTAAAAAATTGTGTAATTATATCACATGATCTTGACTTTAGGTGTGCGTATATACATGTGATTTTACCACTTAATAGTGACGTGTGTCACTCGTGTCACGAAAGAATTATCCATTTTGTTAGTTGTTTAGGAATCAACTTATGAATGAAAACAACAAAATGAAATTCTGAATTAAACTCACTTCTTCTGTAAATAAATAGTCTACTTGCAAGTAATTCAACTTCTGAGCTTCAACGAATTAAAAGCATTGGCATTGAAGAATGAAAAGAATGACTCCATGGTTCAAAGCGTTTGATATTTTTTCTTCTTCTTTCTTCTTATTATTTGAATAGATTGATAGAGTTCACGGAACAAATTCTTCCCTTTAAGTTGAAATTTGAAAATGACACATGCATGGACTAAGCATGTTTCCAAGTAACGTGTCACTTTCAGGGCAATGAAGAATTCCTCAACTGACTTGTTTGTTTGCTATTAATCATAAAATCTGGGAAATTATCTGGATTGGGCTCGTGGGCAATCTCTATCTAGAGTAATGAACACTTTTTGATCGACACATCAAGAGCTAAGAGGTTAAAATTGACCACAAATCTCTTCATGGGAGGTCTATCTGCTGTCAATGCTTAATCACATTTCCTACATAGCTCTAAACGGCAAACAAAATCCCTCATTATGAATTGCCCCACTATGCCATCACAAGAAATTCCTCATATTTACTCCTGTTTTGCCCCATGGAAGATATCAACCCGTGTGAGCATTTTCGCTTTTGGATTATTTAATTTGCTTAGTGTTAAAGGCAAATGATCATGTCATGTTGTTTGTAACTTTATTCCTTGTTCGAGATCTGATCTGCTATGAGTTTTGAATAAAGAAAGCGCCAACTTTACATTTTTCAAGGCAAGATTCTCCAATAACATTTTCAGTCATCATCCATGAGTGCCAATGTGCCATTTTGGATGGGTTTGCACCTTATCATCACATTAGTTACCCATAAGTTTTTTTTTTTTTTGACAGATCAGTTATCCGTAAGTTGATGATAAACAGATGCATAAAAAAATGGAACATCTATAATGAAGTCTATCATTTTGCTAACTGCTAAAGCTGCACCAAGATTATGTATTGCCAACAGAGGACACATGGAATAAAACAATTCAGATGCTTGATAAACAAGCCAGCCTAACTCCCCACATGATTAAATTGGCAATGTGGAACAACCTGAGCATTTTGGAAATTGAACAGCTGGAATTTGGTAGTGCTATTTGGTGGGAGTGGTACACCTTTCAAAACTCCATTTGTAGACCAAATCTTCAAGATTTTTCTCTATATATATTAATGGAAACTTACATGGACTTCTATGTCATTCGTCTTAAAATAATAGGAATTGGTAAGCATCATGAACAAACTCATTCATAACCGGTTGAATTGATCCTGAAAATGCACTCTCCACTGATTACTCCACAATGGAGCTTAGCTAACAGATAGAAACTAATCAATCAAAAAAGCGAAATTATTTAGCTATAATTACACTATAATTACATGAAAAAAAATGCAATTACAATATTGATATTGAATAAATTTAAATTACTTCTCACTTTTACATTTAATTAAATTAAAATCGGACAAAAAACTAATTAAAAAAAATAAAAAAGTATTCATGAAATGATCTCTCACAAGTCACGAATCTCTACCGAACCCAACAATTCTCTGTCTTTGCTTAACACATGCATCCTGCCTTCTGAGCTGTATCCCCATTTCTTTCCTCAACTCAAACGAACCAATGATTTTTTTTTGTTTATTCTAATAATTATTTTCCATGTGCTTTCCCTTCTTGTCTGTCACATGTATCAATCATATGTGCAAGAATTCTTGAGGGGAACTGGAGCACTGAGCTTATTGGGATCCAAAGTGATGGAACATTCAATCCTCTTGTAGTACTTGGGCTTCACCAATTTGCCAAGGACATAAGCTCTAGACTTCAGCACAAAGCTCAGTTTCAATGGCACTGGCACAGTGGGCACACCCGTTGTGCTGCTCAGGCTAGCACCACTTCCATACAGAGGGATCTTGTTACCCATCACTGCCACACTCACCAACCTTTGACTCTTCCTAGACTGATAAAACTCCTTCATCTGCAACAACAACGACCAATTCCAACTTACAACGTTAGAAAAAGAGAAACATGTTTGTAGTTAAGTTTTCAGTAGTTAACCAACCAACTAGGATGTTCATGGATCTTACATTCCCTGAAGCAATTACGATTTCTGAATAGGACAGATCTAAGGGTGTTGCTGCAACATGGACCCCAAAGAACGTGCCAGTGTTGCTGTATGTGAATTTCAGAGTAGAATTCATAGTGATCATATCAGTGGCCACCCCAGTGGAATCTGAACCAGCTTGGACCCTAACATGGTCAAACTTCATGCTCTGCAGAATCCAAATAAAAATGCAAAATTGATCAAGACCCAGTTCAGATTTCATCCTAAAAACCTCAAAATAACGATCAAAATCAAAACTTGGGACCAAAAAACCTTGATGGAAATCAACCTTTATGCTCTGCATAATGTGAAATTGATCAAAACCCAGTTGATATTTCATGCTAAAAACCTCAAAAGAATCAAAATCGAAACTTAAAACTAAAAAAACTTTGATGCAAATCAAACTTTATGCTCTACAGAATAAAATTTAATGATAAAAAAGTGCAAAATTGATCAAGACCCAATTTATATTTCATCATAAAAACCTCAAAACAAGAATCAAAATCGAAACTTGGGACCAAGTTACCTTGATGGAAATCTTGGGTTTCATGGGTCTGCTGGCACCCCAGAGGATGAGAGAGAAGACAGTGAAGAGAACAAGGAAGCCAAGAACAAAAGCGAGGAAGTAACAACGACGAGGGAGGGTGTTAGAGCGGTCTTCACGATGGAGAAGGCCTTCTTCTTCAATCACATCGATCTGCTTCCAAGGCTTGTTGTTGTTGTGGTCCTTGCGGTGGTTGGAGGAGGAGTGGTGAGGGGAGGCAACGGGGCTTAGGAGGGGAGTGGAGTGGAAGGAGGCGGTGGTGGCAGTTTTCTCGCCATCGTGGGAGTCCCTTGAGGGGCTCTGGACGTAGTAGATGGGGCGGCGAGGGGGGGATCTTGTGGGGGATGATGCAGCTAGGCTAGTCACCTCTGAGTCTGTCTTGGCATGCATTTTTCTTCTCTGTTCTCTGATAATGCTTTCTGATGTCTCTATCTGATCAAAATCTGTTCAAGGAAAGAGTAACCAAAACTAAGGAATATGGACTTGTGTTACTTATGTGTTGAGGTTTTTCACATGAGATGAAATGAATGAATGAATGAATGAAGAAGAAGTTTGGTGTTGGGTTTTTTTTTTTTTATTCCCCTAATAATTTCCACAGTGAATGTGCACAACCGGAACTAATGAGTTTGATTGTGACCGTCTGCCGAATGGGAAGGGAGAAATTCCAAATCAGCAAGGACCCAACGGAGAAATTCTTCCATCTCTGGAGGAAGTTCCTCCTCATCTCAATCTTTAATATTAATGTAGAAATATTAATAATATATATTTTTTAATACTTATTTTATTATTAATTTAAAAATAAATATTATTAATATTTTTTAATAATTTTTTAAATATATAAAATAAATCAACAATAAAATAAATATTAAAAAATATTTTAAAAAATATATTATTAATATTTTTTATGTTCTTATTATATCTTGAGTAGATAAATTCCATTTGAAATTTAATAGTTAGGATCCTACTCAGAAAGAGAAATTTTCTTCCTCTAAGAGAATATAAAAATTTTGCGGAGCAAACAACCCTTTGTTGTGTGATGAAGGAGTAGTCGAGTTTTTTTATTTCAATATTGTTATTTTTTTTTTCATCTTACCTCACTTTTTTTATGCATTAAAATGGGTTGATTTTGAAACATGTTTGGACAAATTGTAATAGGTGAGGGCACTTGCAGCTTCCTAGTTATGTATTTAATTTATTTTTTTTATAAGTAATTCAAAAGCTGTCAGTTTTCCTATGTTAAAATGGGCATGTGATCTATGCATGTCATTTTACATTAGTGTATTGAGTATTATTTTCAATTCATTTTGAAGCCTTCTACCGAAGATTAATTGCATTCATATCTTCATATGTGTAAACACATATGTCAAGTTTTATAGCAACATTCACTCAATACACCTATGTAAAATAACATGCATAGATTACACGCATTCAATTATTCAAAGCATCTTTGACATGCAAACTATGCAAAACCAAATGCATTTGATGCAATATAAATTAACCAATCAAGTTGTGCAATACAGAGTCATAAAAAAGCTTTGCAATAAATAGCCATAAGTCAATACGTTCTGATGAGAATTTTTGCACTTCATCAATACATAGCCACAAATCATACAACACAAATTAGTCAATCAAGTGTCTTCACTACTGTGATGAGTATACAAATCTCAGCATCCAAAATTCAAGTCATTTATCCATGGTAAAATTGTAGCAGAGATTCCACAACAACACAAATAACTCGTGCACCAAGAGTCTTCTCACCTTTTTTTTTTTATCTTTTACAAAATTGCCATGAATGATAACAGTTTCTTTGAATATTTTATTTATTTATTTATTTATTACATGTATGAAAGTTGCCTTAATTGATAGTAACTTCTGTGAATAAAATATTATTATTTTTTAATATGATGTAAGAAAATTATCATAACTCATAATAATTTTTGAATTACTTATCAAAAAAGAATAAAATAAATACACATGTAAAAAAATCGTCTTCATTCATGACAATTTCTAAATATGTTTCAAAATCAACACATTTTAATATATAAAAAGAGGTAAGATGAGATGAAAAATTAAAAAAGATCAACAATATTGAAATAAAAAATAAAACCGGAGAAGTCTTCTAATAATATATTTTTTGATGAATAATATTAATATATTATAGATAGTTACAACTTACAACAATACGCATAAAAACATTTTACATAATTCTTATCACTATTATTTTTTTTTTTCTTTTTTTCTCCTATTTATTCTTCGAAACCAATGATTAATGATGCAAAATTCCGTGTGTGAGGTAGTAAAAGTACTCTAACACGTAATGCACGAATTATTTACGGTTGGAATTTAGTGGAGAAGTAAAACTATCTAACTAACACATGGTAATATGGTATTATTTTTTAGTATTTTTTTACAATGATATTCTTATTATTATTTTTATATTATTTTTCATATTATTGTTTATATTACTTTTTTATTATTTTTTTCATTTAATTATAATTATTAAAAAAATATATAAATAGTAATATGATGAAAAAATGATGTGATATAATTATTTTTTTATTTTTTAATGAATTTATTTATTTATTTTTCTTTTAATTTTGATTTTTTTTTGGTAGATACCTAGGTAGACAACCACTCAAAAAACAACAAGGAACCTACATAAAACCAAGCTGAAACGAAATTCTAGCTAAATCTTCACGTTAATCTGAACCACACAAGGAGGGGGATTGAAGAACCGAGAGCATGGTTGTTAAAATCTCATTTTTTAACTTAAAATCTTACGATTTTATGATTTGAAAATTAAAAAAGTTGTTAGATGTTATACAAAAAAAAAAGATAAAATTATTCTATAACTTGTTTTAAAACTTTAAAATCACTAAAAACCCAATTTTAACTAAGGACTTTATGCCTTTATGTTTAAAGAGTAATTATGCTTGATTTTTTTAGGTTATAGATCTTAAATTGAATTTGGGTAAGGTTCAACCCAATTTAGAACTTGTTTAAAAGTGTGTCTAACTTTAACATTCTGAGATTAAGTTTTCTGTGGTTAAGTTCTTTAATGGTTTGAGGTCGATGGTTGTATGTTAATTTTGTGCTTATTGTCTAATTATTGGTGGAGTTTAATGTCTTGATAGAAATATCGTGTGAGTACATCAATTTTGTGTCATTCATGAATTTGAGAACTCAGTCAATTTTACAATCTTTTTGTTCTTTAGTTTTTATTCTTTAGTTCTTATATGGTTTAATCAATTTAATTTATACGTTCGTATATGATTTAACTTTATTTATGTTTTATGAAATTTAAATTATAAATTTATGGACATTTTGTTAATTTAGTACTTAAATTTAAGTTAAAATTTTGTACATAAGTATTTATTGATACATATATTATTTTTAAAATAATATTTCAAATAATACGTATCATCTACATTTTTACGTTTTGTTTTTACCTGACCCTATAACGTTTTTTTGGGGAAAACTCATTTTTAACAACCTTGACCGAGAGACTCCATAATCCAGCGAATGACCATGATGGGACAGAGCATCTGCAGCTTGATTTTGAATCTTTTTTCTCACATTTAGTAATTATTTGATTAATTTTCTTCTTTAATTTTGGGTCATTTTTCTCATATTTAATGCATATTAATTATATTTACGTATTATATATTAACAATATTGATTGACATATTTTTTTTCTGTAGTTTTAGTTTTTTCCCCCACATTTAGCATATATTGAATGCAGTTTTCCCCTTACTTTTGGGTCATTCTCTTACATTAGTGCATATTAGTTGTATTTATATATTTTTATGTTAAGAAAAATATTTTTTAGAAATTCAGCATATTTTTCTTTTAGTTATGAGTTTTTTTTTATCACATTTGACACATATTAGTTATATTTATTTTTTTAAATTAAAAATCTTAATTTTATGAAGGAAAAGAAAATGGTGTTAAATAAAAAACATTTGTGCTTTACTAAATGGGAAAGGAAAAGAAAAGATAATAAATTAAAATAAATTGGCAGGACACACTGAAGAGTTAAAAAAGGGCGTGTTGGTGGGGGAGGGGATGGTGGTTCTGAAATTGTGATGGTGGGGTGGTGATGGCTGGCTTGAGAAGAAGAAATGACCCGACAGCAACATTACAGATGTCACCAACCAAACACGAATCTACCAGTAATTTTGTTGCTGTGCTGACTGCTCAGGATGGATGTCAAATTGTCAATTAAAAACATGAAAAAAAAATTGTAAAAAAATGAAAAAAATAATAATATATAACATGTGTAGGGTCAATCAATCAGTATCAATTTGCACGATACCATAAATCTATAAAATACGAACATATTAATTATAAAAGTGTATTTATATATTAAATATGTATTTATATTAAATATATAAAAATATTTATATGATACATGTATTTTGAGTATTGAATATGTTTAATTAAAAAAATTATTTTTTTTAGTTTGAATATGTCTAGGACACATTTGAATATTTTTTAGATACGTTCAAACACTTTACAAATACGCTCAAACACTTCTCGAACACTATTAGGATAAGACTTTAACACAATCCAATAATATTTTTTAAAAAAAAATTAGTTTTCATGATTAACGTTCAATTAATAAGCTCGTAACGCATTCAAACTCAATCACATGACTGACGTCTTAAGTCACTATTTTTACATACTAATTTTTTAAGTTTTATCTTTTCACACATTATTATTAGACTTTTAAGTTTTATCTTTTCAAACACTATTATTTTCATTTGCTCATTCTACCTTTGTTTGTATCAAGTTGTCTAAAACGTCGTTATCGTAAAACTCTTACTTCACACAAATATTCCTTCTAGTTATTTTTTTTATGTGCATGTATTTGTTGATGATTAGTTTTATTAAGAGAAATTAATTTAGAAGATTTTTTAGAATATGTTAATAAAAATTATATTCCATATTTTTTAGAAGGACTTATTAGATAATAAATATTGACACATATGATATATATTAAAATATTATAAATATTTAAATTTATAAAAATAATATTAATAAATTATAAATTTTTTCTTAAATTTTAAAATTATATATATATATATATATATATATATATATATATATATCTACGTGTCAAGTGTCTTATAATTTTTAAATTTAGTATATCTCCATATTTATATTTATATATATCTTGTGTCCATATCCATATTTATGTTTCATAACCATAGATTATTTACTGGACTTCAATTTTTTTAATAACATAATATTATAAAATAATAATTCAGTAAAATTTTCTTTAAAATAATAATTTTAAAATTCAAATATATTGAAAATAAAGTTAGTCTGAAACCATAATGTGCTTCTACTATAACTAATTACTTTTGAGTATTTACGGGACTTCATTTGTATTTTGATAAACATTTTCCCTTAATATTAATATTTTTGCTGAAAATAGATTTATAATCTTCCCTGCCATAGTTGCACTGCTCTAACTTACAAACTCACAAGTCACAACCATTCCAGGCATTGAGCTCTCTCTCTCTCTCTCTTCACCTGTGATTGATACACCTGCAGTATTTTTTTTCCCCTTTTTACTTTGACTTGCAGACTTGATTATTATTGGATACATTACATATTATAATCATGAATAAAACTTTACATTTGAACATTTTAAATACGATATTTAATTTATATTTTTTCATATCAATATATAATATATTTATTTTATTTTAAAATATGATATATTTTGACACATATTCACATTTATTTTGATATACTGTATTTATATAAAATGTCGTATAATAAATATTTAAATAATATTTTCCTAAAACTTAACTCAATCACTAGTGAGGTCTGGTTCATTTTTTTTTTTTTTCACTTTTTTTGGGTGAAATTTCTTATTTTACTTTGTTTTGGTGATTGTTAAGTCTATATTGGTCTGATTCTAAATAATTGTTAAATTGAATCATTCAATGAATTTGAAACCGGTGCAGGTTCCTATAGTAGATGTAGTTGAACATAATTATCTTGTTGAGCTGGTTACTTGGTCAAGATTATACCAGCATCAGCATTTAGATTGCTCTCTGGAGCTTGGCTTTAAATAACAAAAGGACGTGGAGGGCATGAGGTAGGTCCAATGTCTGCCTTAGTTTCTGCTTTTTTATTCATGCAATAAATTTTGTTTTTGTTCACAAGTAGTTGTATGAGGCAAGGTAGTCTTCCTTGAAAAAAAAAAAAAAAGATTCATAAATCGTAGGGGGAAAGTAATTAGAAGAGCTCATCCTTACGTATATGTTTGAGTTATAATTTAATTCATCATTACAGTAACAAAAGTGTTTTCTTTTTACCCATCTTGAAGGCTTTTAATAATTTTTTGAACAAGTGGCCCACCGGCTCTATATTGATTAATTGATAGAGTTATGAATCAAATTAGATGTTTTATGTTTACAGATGAGTGATAAATGGTAGAATGTTATAAAATCCTTCCTCCATTTATTTTAGAAATTCCCATTCTATTTCAAGCAAGCTCAACAGCACGCTAATCCTTTATAGTTCCACTCATTCTATGACGTTCATTTTTACTCTTTTTCCGCAAATCTATTTTTTTAGTATTTTTATGACATATTTGGTAATGCTTAATTTTTAACAAATAATCATTTTTTTTCAAAAGTTTTTCAGAGAATTTTTAATTATAAATTATTTTAAATACAAAATAAGTTAATCTAAACATACTTTTAGTCTAAAGATGATTTGTGTCAACGTGCAGGATACATCTCTAAATGCTTGCCTTGCCTTGGATAAGAATTCATCAATGTCACTATAGCTGTCAAAATGAGCCGGTCCAATTCGGGCCAAGCTATTTTTGAGTTGGGTCAGATCGGTCCATGTAAGTTTCAGGTTAATATTTTGTTAGCCTAACTTGTCCTTTTGTAATATAAATGGGCTGGGTTGGCTCGACCCATTGCGGACCGATTGGACCAGCCTATTTGAGGTACTTTTAGTTTCGGACTGACATTTTGTTTGGTTCAACCCACTTATTTTGTCGAATTATTCGAGCTGACTCATCGAGTTTGATCCATTTTAACGACTCTAAGTGTCACACCAAAGCCAAGGGTCAACAATTGCAACAACTGGCTCAGAGTCAAAGCCAAAGAAGAAGACCTATTGTGCTTGCCCTGACACTAAAACGTTGAGAGATGAATGCATAGTGAAGCACGGTGAAGCAGTTTGTACAAAATGGATTAAGGCTCATCGCCATGCTGAGGGCTTTAATGTTTGAGGTTGGTTGGGACAGTTTTTGGAATTCATCATTTTAAAGAGGATACATTAGCTCTTAGAAAATACAAACATGATCATACTTGAGAATAAATCTGAGTTCTTTATCTTGGTGGCTACTTGGAATTTCTAGCTCTTTTAACTCGTAACTTATCGAGAAGTATAGTGTTCTACGTTCCAATGTCTAGTTCTTTTTTTTTTTTGGTGGGTTAAGAGTGTCTTGGCAATTGGCTTAACATCAAACCAAAATATTTAACTTATTTTGGTTTATGAGATTAAAAAGTTACAACAACAACTAAGTCTTTTCCCATTAGGTGGGATCGACTATATTGATCAAAGACGTTATTGTGCCCTATTATAAACCAAATCTTCAGAAATGTTATTCAAATTTAATTTTTTTTAATTATTTCACATATAGTCTTTTTTGGTCTCCTTCTACCTCTAGTTATTGTGTTATCCTCCACCTGATCTACTCTTCTTACAGGGGCTTCTAAGAGTCTTCTCCTTACATGTCCAAACCACTTAAGGCGAGATTCTCTCATCTTTTCCATAATAGGTGCAACCCCTACTTTCTCTTTAATGCATTCATTCATAATCCTATCTTGTCTTGTACAGCTACACATCTAGTGTAACATCCTTATCTCAGTGACACTAATCTTATGCTTTTACTGATTTTTTACTGCCCAACATTTAGTACTATACAACATCGTGCGTCTTACAGTTGGGAGGTAAAATTTACCTTTAAGCTTGAGATGTAACACCCCGGCTCAGCCCAACGGTGTCCACCTACTCAGGTATTGTATGGCATTCGTCCGACATTCAAATTCCCTTCCATCGGTCTGCAGCCCTTCATGGGAATCGAACCCATGCCCCAAGCCTTTTACATTTCCGAAGGAATTGCCTCTTACCAATTGAGCTGCTGCAGACCGATGGAAGGGAATTTGAACGCCGGATCAATGTCATACAATACTTGAGTAGGTGGACATCGCTGGGCTGAGCTGGGGTGTTACATGAGAGATACTTTTTTTTATCACAAATAACTCCTGAAACATTCCTCCATTTCATCTATTCAGTTTGAATCCTATAGTTTACATCTCCTTCTATCTTTCTGTCATTTTGTATGATAGATCCAAAATACCTAAACTGTGTGACTTGTGATATGATATGGTTTCAAATTTTCACCGCTAAGCTAGTATTAGTATGTTTCTTACTGAACTTATATTTCATATACCCCGTCTTACTTCTACTTAAATGGAAGTCATGTTATTCCAAAGCTCGTCTTCATTGCTCTAGCTTCACATTTGTTTCCACTTTTGACTTTCTAATTAAGACTATATCATTTGCAAAAACATATGCATTATGACATCGACTCTTGGATATGCGCAGTAAGCACATCAAGACTAAGGTAAAAAGATATTGACTCAAAGTTGACCCTTGGTGCAGTCTTATAGTTATAGAGAAATCTTCTGTGACCCTACCCTTTGTCCTCACACTAGTTTTAGTCCCTTCATACATATCTTGCATTACTCAAATATAAATGATACAAACTCATTTATTCTCTAGAGCCTTCCACAATACCTCTCTCGGTACCCTATCGTAGGCTTTTTCCAGATCAATGAAAATCATGTGTAAGTCTTTCTGCTTCCTCTGATACCTCTCCATCAATCTTCGTAGAATATAGATTGTTGCCATAGTTGACCTCCCAAGTATAAAACTAAATTGATTCTCTGAAATATAAGTCTCTTGTCTTAATCTTTATTCAGTTACTCTTTTCCATAACTTTATTGTATGACTCATGAGCTTAATCCCTCTGTAATTTACATAGTTTTGTATATCTTTCTTGTTCTTATAAATATGGATTAAAGTGTTTCTCCTCTATTCATTTGGCATTTTCTTAGACCTCATTATCTCGTTAAACAGCTTTGTGAGTCAATTTATACCTTTCTCTCCTAGGCACTTCCATACTTCAATAGGTATATTATCTGCTTTGTGCGTCAGCTTTATAACATTCCCTTTAGCCATCTCATCACATATATCATTAACACTCCCTTATGCCTCTCAAATCTCTTCCTGCATAATCCTCATCTGAAAGAATATTTGTTTTCCTCCGTTTAGTTGCCACCATTTGATTTTTGGGACTCTGTCTCGACAATTTCTTCTTACTCTCATTTTAATCTGTACATTCATAACCAAAACCCTGGGTAGTCAAACTCTCTTCAGGGATAACTTTGCAATTCATGCAAAGCTTTCTATCAAATTTCCTTATTAGAAAAAAAAAAATTGAAAGCAAGAACCCTTGTTTCTGTATGTGATAAGATGCTTTTCTCGCTTCCTAAAACAAGTGTTAGGTATTGTAAAATCAAAAGCTATTGAAAAATCTAGAATCGTTTCGCCCTCTGCATTAACTACTCTTAGACCATACCCCTTATGTAAACTCTCATACCCCATAGATTCACTCCCCACATGACCATTTAAGTCCCATCTTAGAAAAATCTTCTCTCCTAATGGTATTCCTTGAACTAAACCTTCTAAATCTTCTCAAAATTTTATCTTGTAGTGTTCATTTAGCCCTACTTGGGGTACATATGCACTGATAACATTAAAAGTCTCCTGTTTAACAACAATCTTCAATGTTATGATCCTATCTCCGAGCATTTTCACATCCACATTCTTATCTACTATTATGCCTATCACATTTCTAGATTTTACCTTAACGATATACTAAAGCTTAAAACCTGAAGTGTTAAGTTCTTTTGCCTTTTCTCCAACCCATTTAGTTTCTTGTTGGCACATAAAATTAATCATCCTCTTAATCATATTGTCAACTATTTTCATTGATTTAATTGTAAATGTGTCTATATTCTAAGTTCCAAAACACATCATATTCTTGTGAACTAGTTTCTTTATCTACACCCTTTCACAAAAATGTAAAAACCCTTACTTATTTTCGTTACAAAGCGACAATGCAGTAACTCTTACTCATTTGACATTGTACTTAGACCATACAATGTGTTATTTAGAATTAACGACCTAACATTAACACAATTACATCATTTATTCATATTATAAAGATTCAACATTTTACAATGAGCGTCAACTATCAAAGCTCAACATAGCCAAGAGTTAAGATTAAAATGTTGAAGGAAATATAATTCCATACTTTCCACATGCAATTGCCAAGTACGCCAGTTTCATGAACCTGCTCACCAAGAGGCATTTGAATCAAAGGAAGGATTGGCTTTTAAGAACAATAATGTTTTTTGTATACTCCAATTTGACATCTTGAATGTAACTAAATATTATCATATATTATATGTAAAATTAAAATAAATATACCATATACAAATATAAATATGACCGAAATATCATATGAATATCATATAAATATCATATTTTAAATATTCAAATAACAAAATTCATTTAGAAATGAACTCCACTCGTTATTATCCTCAATAGTCTTATTATTATGAAGTCTGAAAAGGGTAAAATATTACGGACTAAAATCCATGAATGGAGATGCTTCCGCGACTAAAATCCACGATGGTCATTAAACAACCTTATGTTGTGCCATGGCTCGCCCTCTCTCATAAAAAAAAATTAAATGCAAAAAAACAATAAAGCAATAGTTACATATTAAAAATGAACCTAGGTGTTGCAATACCCAATAAACCTCAAAGACTTCGCCAGAAATTAATTACAGTCTAAATCTAAATTGCTGGCCATGATATTGGGGTTTTATGCATCAAAAAATAACAATAGTCAATGAAGCATTAAACCAGCTTACATACACCCGTAAAAGATATTAAATAGGCATACGATAAACAGTAACAAATATCAGGGGGAAAATCCAAACTTATTTGAAGAAAACTATCCAATCCAGCAGATAACTTGTGCAGACACCTGGATCTGGAATCATAGGCTCATTGCCTTGACCAATGATCGCAGCTACATCATTTTACAACCATCCACTGAGCAAAACATTATGCAGTGGATTCACCTTCCCTCCTGAACAATTCCTGTAATACCATAAAATCACAGTTATATTCTGCAACCTCAGTCACGCATTTCTAAACATACAGCATAAGAACGAACTTAAGTCAGCAAGCACTTACGTAACTGTTGGAATCACTTATTCTGTGGGTAACAAGCTACATTTCAAATAAACCAATTAAAAAAAGCGCAAACATTGAATTGATATTTATTCAAAAATTGAGTGTTCTGATAATATACTTTGTAACAGCCACATGATAAGAGAAATCATGGCTTGCAAGTTGCAAATGGCACAGCAGACACTAGCTTTACCAATTTACCAGTCCACATAACATTTATAATGGATATATTGCCCTCTCACCATGAAAATTTGCAGGGTCCAATTTTCTTGACTCCTTGAAAACAATTTCAATTTTTATTCATGAATATGAATTCTTATTCAATTTCTCTTGTTCACCATAATTCTTATTCACTTTTGGGTATTTTTTTTTCAACTCTTAAGGGGTATATCATATAATAACTCGTATATTTCAACACAACCTTTACACAGTTCCTCTGTCCTTCAACTAATGTAAAAAGTAATTCCCCTTGGTAACAGGCTAGCAGCAATTGGCCAACACTGCCTATACTGATCACAAGGTTGGAAGCCAAGTGAATAATATATGCATGTGTTATACATAAAACTTATACCATCTTCCTAGATTGTAATGCATGTGAATGAAGAATTCAGATTAGATAAAGATTTACCAATCTGGTAATAGCAATTGAGGAGCGCTGCCTTTCCTTTTTCTCACGATTGCACTCACCACACCAGCTGGAGAAATCTTTTTGATACCTTTTCATCTCTCTAAAGACAGAACTACACAGAAATAATGCAACCTTCATCTTTAATGTGCTGATAAAAAACAAAATGAATAGAGAATATACCTTTAAATTAACTAATCCATTCAAGTAAAAAGTCAGGGTTAAAAAACAAAAGTGGAAAATAACATTCCAGCTTGATGTTGCAATTATTTAACCAGAATATGAGCTTTCGGCCGCTATTCCCACACAAACAGCATTTAGGAAAATTCTTTAATAAATAAAGAAGGAAAATGTAGACTCAGGTACAATTTATTATCTCAAATCAATAATGACAAGGACGTGATTTATGAAACTAGAGGGTAGGCCAACGTAATTTAATATGAAGGGCACAACACTCTCACAAAATCATTAGACAAACGGAAGTAGCAATGAAGGCAAGCAACAAGTGAAAGCACCTTCTGCACCACAGAAGTAGGTTGACCCGATGACCAGATGTTGTAGCTCTAGCACCATGGCGATGACGACCGCGATGAAGCACAGCTCGTCCAGAGACATGGGAATAATCAAAGATCTCCTGCTTTCAAATAATGGACTCCATAAAAAAAGTGTACAACCACCTATGAGAAATAGCAAGAAGCAGTGGTCCATAAATCTCCTTAAAATAGTAAATAGACAACACTAAATAACTTCATTGGAACAGAATATGAACGTAAAATGAATAACTGCATTATTTGGATTCACTTTCACTATCACAGCAAACATATGCTGCTATAACTACAATGAAAAACAGAATACATACAGATACACCAATCCCAGTCCAACATGTAAAACATACATGAAGAGTATTATTTTTTCTTTGCAAGTTATTGCAAGGGCCCAGCTTGTTAACTAAAGCACGCCCAGACTTCATCATGCTCAATACAGTCTCCCAAAAATTTTAAAAGAGATATTTTTTTCTCATGCATACATAACTGTATCTATGCCAATAAATATATTTGTATTTAGTTTATATATTTTAACATAGATATGCCAGTGTAGTCAAAGATGCCAAAAGGCATTGAGGTGAGGGCACAAGGTGCCAAAAGAGGTCAGTGCTTCTTGCTGGTTGAGGCGCTGCCCCCTTTAGTGAGAGTAGACCATCATATGCTTACAGTGAAAATAAAAAATATCAAGCATTAAATCTTCCTACTACCAATCTAATTTTATGTTATTCCATCTACATGACTTACCTCTGATTGACTTCCTGTATTTACATGTTTCTCACATCGTGTGCCCCGAAAAAACAATTCCCCTCCAGAAAATTGCTTACCCAAGCAAACATTCAAGGTTACTTCCGAATCATCCACATGGAAACCTACAAATGTAAGACTCTTTCTAGTAAAACATCAGAAGTGTTAATATCGGGAAAGCAGATGTATTAACTGGTGTCTGGTATAGGAATCCAACATCATCAAAATATCTGTTACCAATAATAAAGCATTTATGGCCTCTATCCAAGCTTAGTTTTAGTTTGAAACTTCAACAGAAGCATAAAATTAAGTTGTCGAAATTTTTATTAACCAAAAAGCTTCATAGCAACAATTATACAATGTTGTAACTTAAGGTTCACGTATTAAGAAATTAGCCTTCTTCAGCATACGTGTCCAATATTATGCACATGGCATATGGAATGATAACAGAAACATTCATCAAGCAGAAGTCTTACCCAAGTCAACATCTCTATCTTTACCATATTCAACAACAAATCCATGATGAGAATCCAGGGTTGATCCACCAACTTCCACAAAAAACACTGTATAACGAACAATTAATTGACTGAACACATCTTAAGAGAATGAAAGGGAAAAAAAAACTTTAAAGAAGCTGGATAATCGCTTCTAGAGAATAAATACATTTGGTCAAATCACCATGAGCTAATGTTAATTATGCAAACTTTCATTCACCTCTAGATAAAGGACGAATAAAACCTTCCATAAGCTTGTCAAGCATCGTTTCGAGGCCAAAGTCATCAAGTACAGCACCATATTTATTCATTGTATTGGGACGCATGATTCGAAATTTTGCTTCAGTCACCCACTTCTCAAAATTTTCAATCTAGGGAGATAAAAAATACATATTAAAATATACAAAGTATAAGTATGCAGAGGCATCTGCTTACAAATTCTAATTTAAAAGATGAGATACTGCTTATACCACAGGTAATGATAGTTAAAATGATAAAGTACCTCAGATAGCAATAACTCACAAAAGCGAGGCTGAAGCATTTCAAATACAAAAATGCCTGGAGAGGGCTCAGAGATTATACTTCTAAAGCTTTGTTCTGTATTATCATTAATTGCTTTCAGAAATGCTGGGACAAAGAATGTCGTAGGATTGATAGTGTACAACTCTCGATGTAGAGGCTGCAAAATTGTAATAGAAAACCTGTAAGTCTTGCTAAAATAGAGCACAGAAAAAGGAGGAGGAGGAGACACGGGGAAGATTGTCATTATACTACAGCACATCTGAAATCTAAACACAAATTTATATGATTCTTTTGCTTTGGATGGATGTCAAGATTTGGCCAAATTAAAGGTTGTCTAAATTAGGAAGTAGGATCAGTTATTAGATTGAGCCATTATGGTTTACTATACCTTTTTTATTTAAGAATTTAGTTCACATAATTATGTGACATTCTTTCTCTCTTATCTTTGTTGTCTCCCTGAAATTATTCTTTCAGGTTCAACATCAATTTTGGGCTAACAAAAGCAGCCAAAAAGAATAGTCAAACAAATCAACATTTGGTTCAACATACCTGATAATTTGATATTATTTTCTGTCTGTAATCTCTATGCTTTTGAGCCTGCCAAATAACATTGGAACCATCATAAAATTATGGGGTAAATTAATAAAAATAATAACCATAAAAGTATGTGGTAATAATAATGTTAATGATGATGATGGTAAGGATCAAGCAATTTTTTTTTTACAACTTGTTAACCTAAATGGAAAATTTCTCAAAGGCACTTCCACCTCCCCATTCATAAACATTATGAACGGAAAGTTATTATAGCACTACAACTACATATATGCAAATGTTATTAAAAATTCTCATTCTCAGCATGAATTGCTCTTCCTCCCCATTATTCCAACCTCACAACTTCCACAATTTTCCTTTGTTTTTCCCTAGCGTACAAGAGTACCTAAAGCATTGATATCAACCCCAACATTGGAAACTTGGCAGTGTTATAAACACTGTATACCCATGTCTAGCCCAATAAACAGAGATGGGCCATCCAGTGACATCGTGTTATATATCACACAATCTAAAGTTGAATTTTTGGGGGGAAAAATAATAATCCACCAAACACCTCAATACATCACAAAATGCCACTGAAGACTAGCATGACTATTGAATCCCTGAAACTTCCTATCTCAAATTATTCCTATCACATAAGAATTATAAATTAGATCTCCCAAGTCTAGATAACCAACAATTGCTTCTTTAGACAATACCAAAACCAATCAGCAAGTTACAATTCATTTCCAAAACCTTGTTTCAACTCACCAACTTCATTATCAAAATCAAAATAAGAAAACTATCTTTAAAGTAAAGTAATTAAAAGGTTTATGATTTTCTTGTTGAGAGTCTTTCTTTTTTTTGGGTACAAAAAATGGGATTCCAGGGTGGTAGCTTGGACGACTGGGGCGAACCCCATCTACCGATCAAAGGCGCTGTCTCTAGATTCAGGCATGGCGGATGTCCGAGTTTATGACTCACCACCAGCCCTACCCCCAAAGGAGTGCGGGGAAACAGTTATGCTCACTGAGGACTCAACTCCAACATATCCACCAAGTGGCCGATCCAATGATCAAACCTGGACACTCCCATAACTTGGCGTAGGCTGGGGCCACCTCGACGAGAGCCTTCACTTTGCCATCACACCAGCTTCATAATTTATAATTTTATACGTACACAGATCCCTATTCATAGCACAGGACATTATTCCTAATATGAACAATGTTCCGAAATCAGAACCCTATCAACCCTATTAGCTCTTACATAACTAATGCTAGACCTCTATCATTATGACATGTTAAAAAGTAAATAGTTTTGAACCAGACTGCATTTCTAGCACGACACGCTTGCAAAAGGGGTAAAT
Organism: Ormosia emarginata; assembly: GCA_029884605.1. Classification (NCBI taxonomy): domain Eukaryota; kingdom Viridiplantae; phylum Streptophyta; class Magnoliopsida; order Fabales; family Fabaceae; genus Ormosia; species Ormosia emarginata. Next base: position 13,312,620 of record JAQQTP010000072.1, read on the forward strand.
ATGTCATTTAACAGTTAAAATTAAATTACTCGCCCAACAAAACCTCCCAACTGTTACACAAACTAACGACGATCTTCCATGGATGCAGTTTAGCTACCTTGAGACACAAGTTACACACTTCACCCAAAAAATAAAAATCCAACCTTTCTCTTCATTTAGCTTCATTTTCTTCCATTTTCCGAGCAAACAAACAAAAAACCAAAAAAAATTCAAAAAAAAAATCAGAGCATACTCTGTTGCGCTCTCCAAGGGGCAGATACTTGAGCAAAATGTCGCGCATGAACTGGGCCTTGTCTTCGCGAGGCACGGTGAGCATGTTCGGAGGAAGGTACCTCTCCAGGGAGCTGAAAATGGAAGGGCTGAAATCCAATTGCAGGTCTTCGTAACCATCTGGCTTGTGCTCCTTGTTAGGGTTCAGCCGAAGCCTCTGGCTTGACGCGACGGCGCCGTTTCCACCGGGGTTCCCGGTTGCCGGAGACGGCGCTTCCCGACGGTCACTGGAGCCACCGCTGTGGAGCGACATTCTCGGAACTTTGGAAGAATTAAATTAAGCTCTCTTCATAGCATCGATCAAGGATGCATATGGAAAAATTGGAGCGGAAAATTAGGGTTTTTGAGGTTAAATGAAATAGGATTTTCAGATTTAGGGTTTTTGTGTTGGCGAAGTTGAGAGCAAAGTGCTTTGGTTTTATAAAAATTTGGGAATTTTAACATCGTACTTCATTTTTATGATTGACGCGGTTTGTGAGACCGTGGAGGTTACTCTCCGAGGAAACTGAGATCTAGTGCGGAGTTTCAGCTTGAGATTGATGAAGGTCGCGTGAGGATGATGGAGCGTGGTACTGCTGCCACTATTTTTCATCCCTTTTGAAGTGTTTTTGATTATAAAATTATTTATCAAAATATTATTTTTTTTAAATTATATATCCAAATATTATTCTTTTATTTAATATAATATTTTTTATTATTTTTTTCATACAAATAATGTCAACATAAATAGTGCTTCTACGTGAATAACATTAAAACGTTTAACGTTATCTAAGTGAAAACGTCAAAGTAAATGATGTTATCTTTATGATAAAAGCGTAAATGACGATGACGCTATTTGTTAGATAACGATAACGTCAAAGCGTTGGCGTTATTACGTAAACGTCATCTACATTAGCGTTATTTACGTGGATAGAAAAAAAAGTAAAAAAAACTATGATGTAAGTGTTTTTAACGTAATAGCGTCAGACACGTTGAAGTTATTGAGGCGTAATAATGTTTAACGCGTAAGTTATCGTGTACGCCACTTACTTTTTTTTTTAAATGTAAATATAAATAGAATTATTCTTTAATTATTTTACCAAATTCAATTGCTTTATTTAAAATTTTATTTTTTATGGCATATAACTTTTTAGTCATATGATAAACAAAATTGCTTTATAATTTACTTGTAACTTGCGGTTAAGTTAAAAAAAGTGTAAATAAATATAAGTATGCCAAAATAATGTAAGATAAATTTGCAACCACTCAAAACCGTGTCATGACCGATTCATAAACTAAAATATCAACCTAACAAATATATCAAAATCAACTAACTTTAGTAGTTCAAATATTCTGATTCTATGAAAAATTTGACAAAATTTTTCCTATAAATTGGACGTTTCTAAAACTACTTCATCTTGTTTGATGAAACATATCTATATATATTTAGATTTCTAAATCAACAAAGCATCTATAGGATGCATAACAAAAATATTTGTACATATACATACAATCATTTCAGATTAAGCAAATGTATTAAAAGATATATAATTTAATCCAACTGTAATGACCATATCAATGAGAAGGGTTAGAGTCATAATGTGGTAGTCTGTGAGAGAGATCAAAAGAAAGTCTTGATTGTGATGAGTTTGGATATAGTGAGTAACTCTCATATGGTGAGTATAAAAATGATGGTGTAAGAGTAAATGTCAAAGGATATAGTGAGTAAATGTAAGTAGGTGGTGAGTATTCTGGAGATGGCAGGTAACTTATAGGTGGTAGGTAACCTGAATATGGTGGGTAAGATGCAAGTGATGGTTGATATGGTGGTAGTGCGTAACAATAAAGTAACTACAAAATAGCCTTCGTCTTGATAGTCTTTGTCCCAATTTTTAGTTTCTGACTAACTGGATTTTTGAAGTAGTATGGGTTATGACTTAGAACATTAAAGAAGAAGGCAATCAATAGCGCAGATTAAGCTAAAATAACGTGACATTTTTTATTATTTTTTGTCCACGCAAATATCGCTAACGTATATGACACTTTCACGTAATAACGTCAAACGCTTTGACGTTATTCACGTGGATAATGTCAAATTTTTTGGTGTTGTCCACGTAAAAGCGTCATCTACATTAGCACTATTTGCATAGATAGAAAAAAATTAAAAAAAGTCACGTTAGATAAAAAAATAATATTTTGATATATAATTTTAAAAAAATAATATATTAATAAATAATTATGTCTTAAAAGATAGTTTGATAATAAAAAAACCCTATTTTTCATCTCAATGGGGTTGTTGGCATAGTGGTAATAACTAGTACATTTGACAATGATTTTTTTAGAGAATAATAATTTATTCCTTAAAAAAGTTTTTATAATTATGTAAATATAAAATAAGTTAATTTAAATATATATGATGGTCAAATTAATTTCTAAAAAATATGATATGTGTCATATTAGTCTCTGAATTATGAAAATTATGTTCGAGATCCTTGAACGTGAATTCCGTCATTTAAATCTGTTCCCACACGTTAATTGGAGTCAGTTAAAATTACCAAAGATGTGTACGTCGCATAATCGCCATGCTAGCTTCACACATGACAACACAACTCCTTTCTCCCTTCCTAAATGGAGAAGTTCTTGTATACTCTCAAAACATTACACCAATTCAATAAAAGTGTAACACTTATCGTTTATAATTATATATGTCATTAGATTAAAAAATTTATTATTAAATTAAATATCAACGGTTATAAAATTATCCCAATTAATACTCCGAAAATAGGTTAGAAATTCTCCCTTAAATGACTGTGTTTTGGTCTTCGAGTAAAAAACAATAAAAACAAAACAAGCTGAGATGAGAATCAAAAAAAGGAATGGGGGGTTTTGGTCTCAGAATGAGTGCGTGAACAGAAAAGGTATGGAGCAGTGGGTGACAGTGGCCAGAACTTGCTCACGGTGGTGTCGGGCTCATTGTGCACGACTTCCATGGTTGAGCGTTGACTTGGGTTTATGAGGGAGGCAAGGGGCACGGTGGTTGAGAGAGGTGGCAAGTCGAACGTAAGGACCAAGGCAAAGACAAGTTGGGACTCTAATCTAGGGTCTTGTGGTTTCTCTGTGTTGTTTGGGATAGATTAATAGGGTCATTATGTTTTTGTCTCCTATTAGGAATGTTTTTTTCTTGGTTTCTTTAGTCTAGGGGCAGCTTTGGTGTGGTGTTGGTATTCCTCTGTTTTTGTGAGTGTGTGCATAAGTGGTTCAATTATTTACAGCTAGGTGAGTGGATGTAAGAAAAATATAAGGATGAGTGCTCTATGTGTAGTGTTGTGATGGCGAAGACCGGAGAGAGTGCCTTGTGTGTGCTTGAGTGTATGGTCAATGCGTGAGGATGCTTAAAATGGGTGAGAGTAAAAAGACCAAATATGAATCCAAATTCAAAGTTCAATGAGCATGATAGTGTTCACGAAATATTCAAAACTGGAAATTGGTTTGGGATATTGAGCAACACGCGTGATAATTGAGTAAACTATATTTGAGAAATTAATTACTGTTAGTTGAGGGACATATACCTTCTGTAGCAAAAAACCAAGGACCCAAAATCCTTCTCTTTCATTCACTCTCTCAAAGCATTCACTTTCTCTTTTGGTTTCTCTCTCAATTCTCACACGAGACTCAAATAATAATCCAGAAATCATAGACTTATCTCTCCATTCAAACTGTGCTCTCTCATAATCTCTAGCAAGAACTTAACCACAAAGGCAAAGACCTAAGCTTCTCCAAAGTGTTCTCCCTCTCAAATACTAGAAACTCTATTTATAGGTAAAGTGAGTCAACACCAAACCTTACGGAGTGACCTTAGCTTTTGTGAAGACCTTGCTTGTGCCTTTCCCTAATCCTATTTTTCGCTACAACTTTTTCTTCCTCCTCTTTCGTTTCATACCTTTTTCTCTCATGGTCTTTGTCCCAATTTTTAGTTTTACGGCCTTTGGATTTTTTGAAGTAGTATGGAGTTGCAGCTTATAACATTAACCCTGTGTTTGTTTCGTATTAAAAAATTAATTTATTTTTATTATGTTTTATAAAATTATAGAAAATGGAAGGAGAGAAAATGAGAGGAGAGAAAATGGTAAGAATATTCCATTTTCTCCTGTTTGGCAGTGAAGAGAAAATAGAGAATGTGAGAAAACAATAGAGAATGTGATAAATTAATGAAATATCCATTTTACCCCTCCCAAACCCCCTTCTTCTTCTTCCTCTTCCTCGGGTTGCGGCGAGGGCCAAGCGGCCATGCTGGACGTTGTTGCGAAACACATGCGGCTTCCAGTGGGTGGGGGTGGGAGAAGGCGGCGGCGGATGGGGGTGGGGTGGGTGTGGGTGGGGGTGGGGGAACGCGGCGGCGAGGGGTGGGGGTGGGTGGTGGAGCGGAGGCACGGTACGGGGTACCATTGCCTCGCCGCCACACCTCCAGATTGCTCCTCGCGCGACCACCGCCTAGACCACCATCCCACGAAAGGTAGTTCCATATTTGCTCCGTCGCCGCCGTCCTTTCGGTGCGAACACACGCCCACCTCCGCCCCGATCACGTCGGGTTATCCACCGCTGCCGTCGAGGCCCTTCGAGAGGAGCCCTGCCTCGCCGCCTCCGCCGTCATGAGGCCAAGGGAGATGCGCACCAACGCCCCTCCCCTCCCCTCCCCTACCCCCTCTCGCTTTGCTCGTTCCGTTGCCTTGCTTTCTTCGATTTTAATCCATTTTTTTTAATCCATCCCTGCTCGAACCGCATCTATTCTCCTCGAAGCTGCTCTCAGGATTCAGAAACAGTCAAAAACCAAAACCCACAACGAAAACAACGGCTTCGGGCTATTCGGGTCCTTATTCAAGAGACTAACACAACGAAGCAGGAACAGAAAGAGAGAAATAGATGGTGACAGTAATGTGAAGGTCAAAGATATATTGAGGTTTGATTCATCTGTTAGGAAAACGAAACCTTCAAATGAAAACAGGAAATAGCAAGAAAACATGAGTTGTTCTGAGAAGGGCATTAACGATGTTGTCACCGAGGTAATATAATTATATATTTATAATTATATCAAATAATATAATTATATATGATTTATATTTCATTATACATTTGATAAGGATAAATATGTCATTTTATATAATTATATATTCTATTCTCTTATTTTTTTATTCAACTCTCATTTTCTTTCTCTTCTTTTTCTCTTCATCCAAACAATAGGAGAGAAAATGTATTTTCTCTTTATTTTCTCTCTTCTCATTTTCTCTTTTTTTATTTTCTCTCCTCATCCAAACGAAACATAAGGGAGGAAAAACAATTGGGGAAGATGATGGCTAAAATGACGTCGTTCCAATTATGGTAGAGGGAAGAGACTTTGCCTTGCTACTTGTGAAGCTAGTATGACACTTAACATGCAACTTTCACATCTCTGTTAACTTTAACTAACATTAGTTAACGTGTGGATTGATTTAAATGACAGGAATGTACATTTGGCCCTTGAGCGTAATTTTTATCATCCAATAATTAATATAACTGATGTTGTATCTTTCATGGTTTAATCTAACCAGTTACTCAATAAGTTACTACTTTAGTCATAAGGTCACAAATTGGATACAAGAAGCCATCACTTTTCGTTCATATGACTAAGGGTGTAATGACCCAGAAAAACAAAAAAAAGATAGAGATGTAAATGAGTTGACTTAAACTAAATATTTAAGTTTAAGCTTAGCTTATATGATAAAAAAGTTAGTTAAATTTAATTTTTATCATCCAATAATTAATATAACCGATGCTGTACTATCTTTCATGGTTTAATCTAACTATTTACTCAATAAGTTACTACTTTAGTCATGAGGTCACGGATTGGATACAAGAAGCCATCACTTTTCGTTCATATGACCAAGGGCGTAATGACCCAAAAAAACAAAAAAAAGATAGAGATGTAAATGAGTTGACTTAAACTAAATATTTAAGTTTAAGCTTAGCTTATATGATAAAAAAGTTAGTTAAATTTAATTTTTTTATTTAACGAGTCAAATTTAAAATTTGTGTTTAACTTATTTAAAATAATAAAATTTAAAATTAACTTATTTAACTTATTTATAAATTAATTATTTTTTTTATCAAATTTCTAGTTGAAATACTAAAGTTTATTAATTTAATATTTTGAAGATAACTTTGTACCAAATAATCACAAATAATTCACACATACCTCCATTCATATGGGTGAGTTTAGTTCAATTATAAAAATTTTAATTATTTTAATAATTGATTAATAATTAATTATATATAATTAATTTTATGTTTGAATATATTAATTAAAAAATTTATTTCGTTTAAATGACATAAAAAATAATTTTTATATATTAAATTATCAAAAAAAATATAAAATGATTAAAAAAAATATTTAATTGATGATGAAATAATATTTACATTTTAAAACTTTTAGAATAATTTATAGTTTAGAATAATAAGTTTTAAGTTTCAAGTTTTAAATTTATGAAAAAAATTATTATAATATATTAAATTTTATATAAAAATTGAAACAAAATTATCTAAATATACATAAATAATGAAAAAAATCTTTTAAAAAAAATGGTTAATTTGAGAAATAATCTAAACTAAACATATACATCATCGTATAAGAATTTAAATTTTTTAATTTTTTTCTTTCAAATAATTAAACAAAAAAATAAAAATAAACACAAAAATTATAACAACAAATTAAAATTTACACATTATAATTAAATCTTATTAATAACTTTATTTGTATCTATTTTCTCTCTTCAACTTCAACACTTTAAAAAAATATTTGATATGATCCAAATTAATCGTATACACACATGCATATAACAATATAATATTATTATAGCGGGCAGTGTTAGAGGACTTCATTACCTTTGTTGGTCTAGGGTTTCAAGCATTTTCTCCAATTTCGTTGTTGTGATTGAAGCATTTTCCTCCATTGTTGGAAAAAAGAGAAAAATGAAAGAAAGCGCAGAGGCCAAAAGCGTAAGCGTGGAGCGTGAGACCAACAAGCGTGAAGCTGATTCACAAAGCCAGGAGGATGTTGTTGCGTCGAAGAAGAAGTCGAGGACCGAATCTTCGGGTGGTGGAAACCCAGAAGTTGGTTTGGATGAAAATGGTGTAAAGGAAGTAGCTTTCGACATTGAAGCGGATGCGGCTGAGGATAAGGGGTCTAGGCATACCATGGAAGATGCATGGGTCGTGCTTTTGGATGCTAGTTTAGATTACCCTGGAAAATTAAGGTTCTTTTTATACTTTACAGATAATGATAGTTACTAAAATTTTTACTTTTTGAAAATTTTCAAAACCCAATTTCTTATTATTTTTTGAAAAAGAAAAAACAAGGGAGTGAGCTGCCATTTATGTAAATGGTGTATTTATTACAATAATTTCTCATTAGTGGGACTATGTGCCAATATCAAATTTATTTCTTGTTGGTATTAGACTTGTCAATGATTTGCAATGTTATTTTTATCTCATTATTGTTTATATTGCTCTTCCATTGACAATTTCTTTGAGTGACAGAAATAAGTTATGCAGTAGTATTTCTTGGTAACTCTCAGTGCTTGGTTTTTCAGGTGTGTACACTTTGCAATTTATGATGGACATGGAGGCCGTTTAGCTGCAGAATATGCTCAAAAGCATTTGCATGGAAATGTTATGTCAGCAGGATTACCACGTGAGTTGGTGTGTTTGCTTGGTCTAATTTCATGTATACTTGATCAATGAGGCTCTTAGGCAGTAACAAACAGAAAAATTTATTGCTTGGTTCACATTTTGTTTTTATATTTAGTTGTTCTCTATTAACTTGTTAGATCCATATTTAATAACCAATTATGGAGAACTGTGCTGTGCAACCATTCTTAACAGAGTAATATGCTTATGGAAAAAGTAGACGTATTATCTTTTGGTTGATTGAGCACCAAGAAATGAGACAGAATTTTATAGAGTAGCAAGGGTCAATGTAGTCATTTATCTTTTAGTTACAAGGTTTTGGACAGTTGCAATGGTCATGCGATTTCTTTTGGTGAATTTATTTGAAAGATATTGGATGTGGTGGTTAAACCATTACTGAGACAATTTTACAGACATCATAAACAATATAATTTGTGATTGTATTTATATCTACACCTTTTGAACCTTACTGCCAATTAGCCTTGGTTCTAATTGATCTTTTCCATAAAAACATGAGTGGGCAGGAGATCATAGGTTCTGAATATTGTCTGTTTGGCCAATTATGGCACATTTTGAATTGCTTAATTTTTGGGGGAAAACTTTTTTTTTTTTTCCAAAAGCTTCCTCAGTAAGATTTTGACTATAAGCTATTTTGAACACAAAATAAGCTAATCCAAACAATTTATTAGTCAAAAGATTCCTACAGTTGAGTTTATGCAACGAGTCTCAATAAAACTATTAAGAGAAAAAAATCCAAAAGCCCGTTTTCTAGACAAAAAGCTGATGCTGACCTGATCATATGAAAAATGGAATTTTCAAAATGAATTCTTATGGCGTTCTCTGGAGATATTTGTTTATATGTATAAATAATTTTCTTTTCGATCTACTTTTATCTATCTCACCTCTCTCTTGATCTCTATTTTATATATTTTGCTTCTTATCTTTCCTCTGCTGTGCTGTGTTTCAGTTGGATGTAAAGGCAGCTAAAAGAGCTATACTTGATGGTAAGCATTCAGTTTACATTTTCCCTATTGACTCCCCCATTTTGTAAGTTGTGAAACGGAATCATGCATGGAATACTGCTATTCTTCTAATTTCTTTTTGGTTATAGAAAGTTTTCATTTGATGTTTTTATTCTGATTAAGGTTTTCGTAAAACTGATGAGTCTCTCCTTCAAGAAAGTGCTGAAGGTACAGTTTGATTGCTTTAAATTTGTTGATCTTTTGTTATATAAGTGGCTAAATTGAGTTTAAACTTTGTTGTTATAAGTGGATAAATCAAGTTTTCACTTGCATTTCAAAATTTACTGGTTTCAAGTCCATCTGATTTCCATCTAATTTCAAAGTTTTTAAAGATGATTTGGTGTTATTTATATCGTGCTGAGATCTATTTACTGTTACCAGGGGGATGGCAGGATGGTGCTACAGCTGTATGTGTCTGGGTATTGGGACAGAAAGTAAGTTTGCATTTATTTATTTTCCATTTACTATACAAGTGATTTATGCTGCTTCTTTCAGATGCTACATGAATTATGTCTTTGTTGGGCCATATGCTAACTGCAGGTAAACATCATAGGTAGGATAAGTATGGATGTTTGTTGAGTAATCTTGCAACAAAATTGGGATAGAAAATGTGCTATTCACTGTTCTTGATATTTTATTCTTTTGGTGAATTCTTCTCTTGGTTTGTTTCAGTATTCTATCAAGTCTGTGATAACTTTTTTGGCTTTTTCTGTTTGATGAATTTTTGTTAGGTTTTTGTCGCAAATGTAGGAGATGCCAAAGCAGTGTTAGCTCGGTCAACTGTAACTGATGGATCCCAAGATCACTCTGATGGAGTCAAGGTGCTGAAGGCCATTGTTTTGACGAGAGAACACAAGCCCATCTTCCCACAGGAGCGTGCACGCATTCAGAAGGTGTAAAATGCCTCAATGATGTTTGATTAGATCGCCAGAATTATTTAGCAATACCCGTTACTTGATTATTCTCAGAGCATGAACTTGACAAATAAGTCCCTGACCGCCTGCAATAAATTAAAGTTGTTATTTCCACTTCTTTATGTAGAGCTTTCCACTACACTCTTTTTCTGTAACATACTTTTCCATTCTCATTGAGCAAAATGACACATTTTTCATTTTTGAGATTAAGTTAAGCACCCATATTATGATTATTTGCTTGAACCATCACTTTCATGTTGCCAATGTTGAATTGGAGGGTTTTAGATAAGGAAGTAGAAAAAGAGAGAAATAAGCTAATGAATAATATGAAACTTATTGATTTGATGTGATGATAATGTGTTACAAAAGACAAACTTAATAGTCCTATTTATACTAATTTTAGACTCCTAATCCTAATTAAATAAGGAAACAAATCAAGAAATATAATAAATAAGAAATAAATTTTAAGAGATCATATATGATACGCTAAAATATCTCAAGATACAATAAAGATATTTTGAGATATTTTTCAGATATTATAACACTCCCCCTCAAGTTAAAGCTTCCTAAGCTTGAGCTTGAAACAATTAAATAATTTGATAGTGTGATAGTGGCTTGGATAGATGGAGTCGGTGGCTGGCAACTCCTTTTGGGACGGAGACGGAGACATAGACGAGGCCAGTGCATTTGGGACAAAGAGCTGAGGCTAGAGCATCTGAGACAAAGAACCAGACTAGAGCATCTGGGACAAAGATCTGGGGCCAGAGCATTTGGGACAAAGAACCTGACTAGAGCATCTTGGACAAAGTGTCAGGTTGGTGTGAGTCATAACCAACATAAGTTATCATTAGAATGATCGTTGATGGGAAGAGAAGTCACCACTAATATGATTCATCTGTGGGAGAGGAGTCATCACCAGAATGATTGTTTGTGGGAAGAGGAGCCAGTGGTATGATCCATTAGTGGGAAAACAATGACATGACAAACATCGGAATTGAAGTAACAAGGGTGGTCGAAAAAGGTCACCGGAAAAGGGGCTGATAGCGGTGAACGTAGTGGAGGAGATGAACCACAGAAGCACATATATGAGATGGCTGCCACGGTAGGAGAGAGAAAGTGATGGTAGAGAGATATAAAAAGAGGGTGCTGGAAGAAGAACACGGCAACAAGAGGCGGCTAATCGGAGTTCTATATCTTTTTTGGGAACTCTGCAGCGGAATAGTGACTGGACAAATCATGGAGGATGGTACCTCTCTGATACCATGTTGAATTGGAGGGTTTTAGATAAGGAAGGAGAAAAAGAGAGAAATAAGCTAATGAATAATATGAAACTGATATTGATTTGATGTGATGATAATGTGTTACAAAAGACAAACTCAATGGTCCTATTTATACTATGTCTAGACTCTTAATCCTAATTAAATAAGGAAACAAATAAGGAAATATAATAAATAAGAAATAAATCCTAAGAGATCATTTATGATACTCTAAAATATTTTGAGATATTTTTCAGATATTCTAATAGCCAACAACTTCAATAACTAAGGACCTAGAAATCTCATTAGGACTAGTTCAACTAGGAAGATGTCAAGCTCAAACTAGTTTAAAAATGAATTACTAAACAGCTCAAGCTTGATCTACTGTTAATAATTGTTGCAGAGAGCTCGGTTTATAATCTCTCTCTCTCTCTCTCTCTCTCTCTCTCTCTTTTTGGCTCTTTTGGAGTTGTGCTTTGAAGAACTGTCAAAAGTTATTCAAGCATTCATTCTTTTCTGGAGAGTGAACTTGTCTCCAAAGATGTGTGGTGTTGGAATTTCCTCTATTGGTTCTCTATTCTGAATTTCTGATATTTTCTACTTGCAGGCCGGTGGTGTTGTGAGCTCAAATGGACGATTACAAGGACGTCTAGAAGTTTCTAGGGGTTTTGGAGATCGCCAGTTCAAAAAGGTTTCCCTCTCACTCTGGGAAAAGATTACTTGTTCTTTTTGTCAGTTAGCCAAAGAAAATATAGCATGAAATAGGCCTAAAATGATTTGTAATCTCGAGGACAAATATTTGCAGGTGGGTTTTATTGCAACCCCAGATATCCATTCTTTTGACCTTACTGATAGAGAGCATTTCATCATTCTTGGCTGTGATGGCTTGTGGGGGGTATGTCTTTTTGTATCCATAGATGTCCCATTACTCATTTTGCTGGTTTGAATTTACTGCTCTGAGATGAAAAAGGCATTTTGGGTTTGTGTCAGGTATTTGGTCCCAGTGATGCTGTTGATTTTGTTCAGAAGTTATTGAATGTAAGAGTTTATTTCTGTCTTTTTTGTTCTTGCAACTTGAACTAATAAGAAGTGTACATTTTAACCTCTGTTGAATTATTCCAATGCATTTTTGGTTCCATTTAAATGCATTGCTTTATTCTTACTGTAGAGGTGTTTTGGTTTAACAATTTACCCCCGGCTCCCTACAAAATCTGAAAGGGAGGGGTGGGGGGAGGTCATACTTTCTTGTAATGACTGGTTAAATTGTTACCAATGGACTTGATTGCTTACTTGACAACTGCCGCACTTGTAATTTGCAGTACTTATTTGATTGTTACCATTGCACTTGTAATTTGCAGTGCTTATTTGATTGTTACCATTGCACTTGTAATTTGCAGTACTCATACCTATTAGGATTGCATCTTATTATCAAATTAAAGGAAGTTATTATTGCTATGCTTTTCTACAAGCTGGTAAAAAATGTCAACTAAATTATCCATGAATAAAGAAGTACTAATCTAGTTAAGTTGATCAAGATGTTTGGCATAGTACCTTAATATAATTTTCCATTCAGTGAAGGATTTAAAAGTAGTGACATCCTGGTTTAGGCTTCTAGAATTTTCTTTTCATTTCTTAATTTTTATGTTTTTCTTTTTACTAAGGATGTTGTGTTACATGAGAAAAAATTGAATTGAACCTTTGTAGGAGGGGCTACCTGTTACAGCTGTGAGCCGCCGTCTAGTAAGGGAAGCTGTTCGAGAGCGTCGCTGTAAAGATAACTGCACTGCAATTGTTATTGTATTCAAGCGCAATTAATTCCTTAGGCACCATCTCCGAGTTATACCAGCTGGGATCCAAGTAGAAATGGGGTTTATTTTCAGTTACTGCTTCCAAAAGCAATGTAAAATGTATGAATTACCTATCACTGTAAACAAGTGGTGGCTTTTAAAGCATATCAAATAGTTTTTTGGTTATGAAACTCGTGTATGATTGTTGTAATTGTGATACATGTTAAAGCAGTGGATAATTGTGATATATGATGAAGCAGTACCAAGCATCTAGCTTTGAACTTTAAAAGAGATCTTGACACTTTCTGAGAGATTTCAGGCCATTGCCTCTGCAGCCTCGCTACCCCTCTTGTTCATTCAACCGATATATATTATGAGGTGATAAAAGAAAACAAAGTCCTTAGGTACACCTTCTTATGTTTATATGATTGAATGGGAAAGAGCAGCAACCTTGTTAAGAACGCAGTGTTAACTTTTCATGGGTGGAATTGCAGGCTATTTCTTAACAAGGCAACTTAAAAATAATGACAGGGAAATAGTCATTAAGTTGTTCTCAGAAATCGAATATGCTGTGAATAGAAAACGATTAGCAGTTATTTGTCAATCACTTGTATTAATTTTTTCTTCAACTCAGTAAAACAATGTTTGTCAAGAGCTTGAAAACTCAAGTAATTGCAACAATGTGTTTCCAATATGAATAGAAAATTTCGAATTAAATAGAAATGCATGCCTCTACCAACCGCCACCGGCCGCCGGTGGTTGTGCACAAGAACATTTTAGATTTGCATGTTGAAAAGAAACAAATTTCTGCATTACCTTCCATTGAAGAGTTGATTCATGCATCAAGATGAATAATGAGGGCTAAAGAGTAGGACAAAATTCATGCACGGTGAATTCTTTCAAAGAGAGAGACTGAGATGAAACAGAAAAAAAAAAAAACAGCATTAATAATGTGCGTGCGTACACAATATGAGACATATCTAGTGAGAGAAATTTTTATTGTGAGAGAATTAGAAAAAGAAATCTTGATCATACAATCATACATGAATGATCAAGATTAAAAGTTATTTAAAGTTCATATGATTACTTAAAAAAATTATATATATTTATGTTCTAATCTTGACCATTCATGTAAAATTCAATAGTCAAGATTCACTCATCTCACCAGATACGCTCACTTTATATTAATGCATATACTATTAAAGAATGCAATCAAAACAAATGATGAACTTTGCTACAAACAAACCCCATAACATATTAATTAGTGATTTTATAATTTTAGTAAACAAATTTTGTTTCCTCTCCTTTGTGGTGCAACAGACAAATAATGTGTCGTCCATAAGCAGCATCTTAATCAGGACTATTTTCACACTTCTCAAATGGCACCTTTGTACTATATTTGTTAAATTTTCTTAGACTTGTATGAACCAATCTATAAAAAGGTTCATGAATAAGCACTTTGAGTCAATAATTTTCTTATCATGATCTAGTCGATGTACTGATTAAGGTATTGGTCTAAAATGAATATAATATATATCTTCTGACTTAAAAAAGACTGGATTATATTTGAGGACAACTTAATAATGCAATATCAATTATAGAATTTAACATTTTGTCTCTTCAATTGAACAGTGCAGTTGTAGGGTCGTGAGCTATGTGGCCATTTATGAGGGGAGGCATTTGGATTCAACTCTTAATGAAGTAGGCAGTTGAATCCACTAGTGACAAGAAGCGGGGTTTTAGGGGTTGAGAAAGGGAACGACTTATCTCTTTCTGATTCAGTTAAACAGGAAGAACAAAAGAAAAATTTTCAGTTGCACATAAATGAAAATAAACCATTACTTTTTTATGCCAATGTCCTAGTTTCAGGGCATTATGGAAAGTTTAACACACTACTATAACTACCTACATGTGCTTTCACACTCCTAGGGCCTCCTTTATTTCTTTATGAATCATAAAATATGCCTAAATTATAAACAGTAGCACATGCATATTTGATTCATATTCATGTTCTTCCCCCTTCCTTCATTGAAATGCGTTCAAAAGAATCACCTGAGTCTGAAGCAGCCAATCATCATCATTATTATTATCATCAAAACATGGCTTCAAAATTTATGTCAACAAATAATCAACTCCCTGTTGGATTAGATTAAAAAAAAAAAAAGAAAAGGACTACAATGATTACTCCCTACAAAAAGAACAATAAAGATTATCTTATATCTTTAAAAATGTGTAAATATTATTTATATTTTTTTAAAAAATATAATTGTGTAAAAAAAAATAATAAAAAAATATATATATAATGAATGATATTAGATGAAATATAAAAAATATATATATATATACTATTTGATATAAAAATATAAGAATTACAAAAAAAATTAAGACAACGGTCTCATTTGACATAGTAAGATAAGGGGATGGTGGGAACATGGTCATACACATGATAGAGTTTGGTAACTCTAACAACCTGGCTAACGTGATTCACCTGGACTCTGTCTCCATATATTATTCAATTTAAACCCAACAAGCAGAAGAAATGAATATATTTATATACAAGTTTTTAAATTATGATATGTGTCATTTTAATATAATAATATTTATATAAAATGTTGTTATGTAGTAAATACATATTCTAAAAAATTATTATGTAATAGATCATGTTATAATTTAAATAAAAAGTATAAATATGTTATTACATTGAAAAAATCATGTCACATTTAAAAAAATCTTGCCACATATAAAAATAAAAACACTTTCAAATCTGTTAGCAATTAAAATTTAAAATTATAAAATTATTAAAATAAAAAAATACCAGAATCAAATAAATGAACCTAAGACTCCATCATTTATGAGTTTTATATTGCAGCCCAAAATTCCTCTCTTGCCTGATACAAATCTTTCATGGCAAATCACTGCTCCTTCTTTTCCCTGCACTCAATGGCGCATAACAAGTTATGATAAATATTACAAGTTATGTCATTCTTGCATTCCCCACCAACCTTCTTTCTTTCACATCTATACATTGTTAATCTACTAATCAAAATCTTGTCTTTTACATAACTTGTTTTAGCTATGTTTAGATCCACGAGCACTTAGAGAAGTCTTTCAAAGTATGAGAGATTAGAAAAAGAATCTGCTACCAATCACACAACTTGATCCAGCCATTATTGGACTTGTGAACACTCGATAATACCTTATAAAGTATGAGAGATTAGAAATAGTGTGAGCTACCAATGAGACTTCGAATAGAAAGTTGAAGCGGGGTACAACTTTACTTTATCGAGCACAAGGTTCAACCTTTGGTAACATCAATCTACAGTGAAACCTCAATAAGAAGGCCAATAACAATAATAAAAAAGAGAAGAGTCACTTGCTCTTTAGTTTCTTTAATCTTTGTCAGAAAATGTTTGATGTAAGAATTTATAAGATAATGATAATTCACGTAATAATCTCTCAGCAATTGTCCTTTATTTATTTTTTTAATTTTTTTTGTCGTTTAATTCTTGATTTGCTAATTTTAATTCATTGTTGTATGAAGTAATTTTTTATTTACTTCATTTACTTTATAGTTTAATCATCAATTAAAATCTTCACTAATGTAGTAACATTAAACAATTATTGGACAAATATTTGGGATAATTAACTCAAATATTTCCTTCCTATTTTAGTTGTGTAAATTAACTTGATCATTTTACATAAATATATAATGTATATTTTTTAGATTATTTCTTTCGATAGTATTAATGATTATTAAAATAAAAAATAACTCTTATTTAATTTGATTAAAAAAAATAAAGTGATTTAGCCATAGCTAATAACATTAAAAAATTATTAATTAAATTTATCAATTTACAAATTTTGCATAAATAGGTTTGTAATACCCTAAATATATTAAAAAATATTTTTTTAAGTCTAAAATATGATAACAAATCTTAATAATAATAATAATAATAATAATAATAATAATAACAAATCTTAAGAAAATATGAAAATTCTTGAATTGTTTAATAATTTATATCAATTATTTTTAATTAAATAAATATATCAATTTAGTTACCTTTTATTTCACTTTCATGTGTCTCTTACTTAAATAACACGTCAATATACTTAAATCTCTCATTTTATATTGCTCTCACGCTCTTTTTAACTGTTAGTTTTAAAAACTTCACAAGTAAGATACTTACTCAATATTTGATATAAAGATTACACTAAATGTTAAAAGTGCTTAGAATAACTCAAGGTTTTCAATTACACTAAAAATATATTTTTTTTACAGGTATCTAACCAAGATGTAAATGAAGTTAATGAAATCTTACTCGACAAAGTATAACTTAATTTTTATTCAATCATATGTGTATCTTATAATAAAAGTTGTTATATCAAGAATAAACATGTAATATACAAAAATAATTAGTAGAACAATTTAACATTAAATTTTTAATATTAGATAATTTTTGTGTGTGTGTGTATATATATATATATATATATATATATATATATATATATATATATATATATATATATATATATTTCATTTAATAAAAATATTTTATTATATTTATCATTATAACTCAATTTTTAATTAACATCATGTATAGTACATGGACATAAATAATGTTATTGTTCATTATACTTATATAAAAGTAATGTTACAAACTATCAATGTTAAAAAATATATTTTCACATTTTCTTTATAATTTTTTTAAGATGATTTTAATATATCATTGATATGTGGTTAAAAATAACATAACTTATATTATTAATTCTTTTTTTTTTCCAAATTTTGTTTTTATATTACTTTTGAATAATATTTTCTAAAATTATTAAATATTTTTATTAGTTGTTCAATTTATTAAATCATATCTAATGCATCGTATGAATACAAAAAAAAAATTATTGCAAATTACTTTATATAGATATTTTTTAATTTAAAATTAATATAAAGAAATACAAATTAAAAATAATAAAAAGAATAAAGTATTAATATACGCGTGTGTGTGTATATATATATAGAGAAAATTTTATTGTTCTAAATTTATTGTTAGTTTAATAAAAAAAGATTCACCCGTAATTAAATAGTATTAAATTAATTTCAAATGAGATAAAATTTAAACAAATCATACATGGTCAACAATGTCTTAAAACAATAATAGGAATATTATGAAAAAATAGGAAATATTTTAATCATTTAAGATATGTACTGATAGTGATTATATTTTTAAAAATAAAAATAAAAGCATTCATACTAGGGATGGCAATGTGGCGGGGGCGGGTAATGCTTTCCTTGCCCCCGCCCCCACCCCAGTCACGGGTAGCGCTGCATAACCCGACCTGTGGACTTGCGAATTCGACCCGACCCTACCATATATATCTTGGTTGGTTCGGATAGACGGGTCAGTTCGGATTAGACCTGATAAACCCGTTTAGCTATCGGTTCGGGTGACGGGTTTGGTGAACCAACCCGATAACCCAAATTCGACGTTGTTTTTGAGTGACTTCTATTAGAAAATGATCATGGATCGGTCTAACCTGACCAACCCGACTACTTAACCTGACAAAACCCGACCAACCCAAGTACCCGACCCGAACCAACCTGATTATCATCGGGTTGGGTCGAGTCGGGTTACACGAAAAAAACTAACAAAACCCGACCCGACCCGACCCGATCCCAATTAATTGGTTTGGATATTTTTCCCCCCAAATCCGACTCGACCCAACCCGTGTGCACCCCTAATCACGGGAACCCATTTATGATCTCCGCGGTAGACTAGATATCGGTATTCGCGGGTAGTTAATAATTTAAAATAAAATCTTTAAAATTATTAAAAAAAATATAAATAAAATAAATTTTAACACAATATATTACAATTTTGTTCAATAATCTAAGATTCTTACAAAATTAAAAGAATATTATAAATAACAAACTAAATTTAATTATATTTTGTAATAAGCAATTTACATAAATAACTATTACATAAATAATATATATTTTTTAACAAATTTTATCATTATAAGCTCATTCAATAAAAAAATTATTTTAAAATAATAAAAATATATGTATTTTCATCTCATCTCAAAGTTAAAAATGAAAAAGAATTATAATATATTATATATATTAAATAAAAAAATATAGTTAATGGGTTTACAGTACTTCATAAAGAAATCTTATAATTCCCGCCTCCGCTCCATTTATTAAACGGATACTCATCTCTCGCTCCGTTACGAGTAATTCCTACAGATCCCCACAGGTACAAATGTTTTTGACATCCCTAATTCATACTATTGATATCGTGGATAATGTAAGAAAGAGATATATTTCCATTTCAAATGGAGTTGGAATAATAACGGTGTAACTTTATATTAAAACATTGACCTGTAATCTAAATTACCAATAATTTAATGTAGAAACTATTAAATTGTATTCTTATAAATTAAATATATTAATGAAGCAAAAACTTTTGGTCAATCAAAGAATTTAGATAGTGAAATAAATGGGTTATATTACATAATTCCAAAAATAAATATTTCTAATCTAATTATTGACCTATAATGAAGGAAAGCTTTAATTTAGTATGAATTTAAATTAATTTTTAGTTTGATGAAAAAGATTCACCCGTAATTAATTAGTATGAATTTGATTTCAAATGAGATAAGATTTAAACAAATCATACATGGTCAATAATGTATTGAAACAATAATAGTGAATATTATGCAAAAATAGGAAAGATTTTAGTCATTTAAGATATGTACTGATAGTGATTATATTTAAAATAAATAAATAAATAAAAGAATTCATACTATTGATAACGTTGATAATGTAAGAAAGAGAGATGGATTCAGATCCTCTCCATTTACATAGAAACAGGATATTGTCCTGTTTGTGAAATCTTGACCGCTTATTCTCATGTACGGTGCAGATTATAACACATCCATTAATTTGAAACTCACCGTTTCACTAATTTTATTTTTCATGTTCTTTTTCACGTCTTACGCCCTTTTACATTTTTTCTCTCCATCTGCAAAACGGTGTAGGCATGGTCGTTTTTCTCTCTAGCAAAGGAGTTCAACAAAAGGACCAAGGGCCGGGGAACAAACCATATTGCATATATTTTTTCCCCTTTCACGATAACCATCGTGCGCCACCCACCACCCACCACCCACCACCCACCACGTCCATTCTTGTCGGAGCTCGACGACCCTTCCCCGGTCGAGATTTTCACCTCCATCCGCCGGTGGAGCTTAGCCTCTCCCTGTTTGAGATTTTGTTCAGCGTCGCCTCCATCTCCTTCCTGTTGCCATTCTTGTGCCACCAATGTCCTCCATTGCTGGCAGAGCGCGGGGTACCCTCCCTGCTCAAGATTCAATTCAGCCTCGCCTCCATCTCTTTCCCTACACCCCACGTTACTTGGTACCCTTTGGAGGTGATGGTGGGATCAAGGGTGGAGGAGGTTCTGGTGGCAACATTTATGTTAAAGCTCATAGAATGTAATGTGCCTTTCCCTTCCTTTAAATTTCAATGCTGCATTTGTAAATTGAGTTTTATGATCAATTTTATTTTTCAATGATTGTGTATTGATCCTATTCAGGTTTATTATAGTTAGTGAGTATAAATAATAATTAAATGTAAAAATTATTAAATTTTATTCTTTTAAATTAAATATTATCAATAAAGAAAAAACTTTTAGTCAATCAATGAATTTATTAGATAGTGAAATAAATGGGTTATATTCCATAATTTCATAAATAAATATTTCTAATCTAATTATTGACCTATAATGAAGGAAAGGTTTAATTTAGTATGAATTTAAATTAATTGTTAGTTTAGTAAAAAAAAAAGCTCATAATTAAATAGTATGAATTTGATTCACCCGTAATTAAATAGTACGAATTTGATTTCAAATGAGATAAAATTTAAACAAATCATACATGGTCAACAATGTATTAAAACAATGATAGGGATTATTATGCAAAAATAAGAAATATTTTAGTCATTTAAGATATAATGAATGGTGATAGTGAAAAATAAATAAAATCACTTCAGATTAAAAATAATAAATAAGAAAAAAATAATTTATATCCAAAATGTATAATTACCTTTAAATGACAACCTTTTTAAATATAGTGAATAGTGACAGTGATCATATTTAAAAAATAAAATAAAATAAATGCATTCCTAATAAAATAGGAATGTCGATCTCATAAAAAAAATATTGTTAAAAATCTCATATCGTCTGTCTCAATCTTTTGAGTGCAGTTTATATATTTGTTGAGTCATTTCACTTAATGCCAATTGATTTTAAGTTAGAATCTCACATTGTGTCAGAGTCAAGATCTCGTTTCCGTCACCTACTTCACTAGGATTTTTTTGCCTACATCATTAGGCTTCTCTCGCTTACTTCGCTAAGCTCGTCTGTTCTATGTAAGCATATGTGGAGGAAAATGTTAAGAGTCTCACATCATCTGCCTCAATCTTTCAAGTGCAGTTTATATAACTGTTAAGCCACTCTACTTAATATTAATTGATTTTAAATTGGAATTTCATAAATACTATTTGATTGTTTCTAATTTATGTTATATATAAGTTAAAGAATTTTATTGCATTAAATACATTTATTGTCGAATTTCTTTTTACCAATACTCAAATTTTGTAACATATTAGAAACATGTGAAATCCTACAATCATATATCATATAATATATAGAAGATCTCAAGTTGTGTATTAGATATATGTCTTCGTATTTTGATTCCAATAACTCTTATGTGACAATTTTTAAAAAATGTGCATATGTCACCATATCTAAATTAAATTAATTACTCACACATATAAATATAAAAATTTATAATCACATATTAATTATCTTGATATATATAAATTTTCATATTAATATTAAAAAAATTCAAAAAATCTCCACTTATCTTTAGTTGACTACGTTATTAATTATTTTCATTAGTGATTGATCTTAAAATTTCAAAATTTTCGTAGATGTCTGACACTTTACAAGAAGACATGATAAAATTCATTTAAAAATTCAAATTTATAATAAAATTTGTTTAGTAAGATCGTTTAAATACAATTGAAAACCCATATCATATAACATTGAGATTTCATTGATGTTTTAAGTAAAATTATTTGCAAAAATTGAGATAATTTTTGTGGATAAATAATGAAATAAATTAACTTCAACGAGAGCATTGATGAAACATATGTAATGGGTAAGCTATAGTTTTGTATCATATTGAAATAAATTGAATTTATAAAAGAGAATAAGATTAAAGAACTTAAGAAGTCATATATGTCAATTGATTGATTTAACTAATGTGTTATTTTTATTTAGTCTACTTAAATTATGTAAACTAAATATATAGGTTATAAAATGTTAAGATATTTATATGCATTGAGTATCATTTGATTATATTGGTATTGACTATTTCAAATTTTAGTAGATTTTTTTATTTGTTATTATAATATCTACTTATCTAAGATTATTTTGTTAATATAATTTGACATTAAGAGCTAATTTGATATACTCTTAATAATAAATTGATAAAATATTCAAATAAATAAACACATAAAAATTAATATTAAAATAAAAAATATAGAATAAAAAATTAAAATTATCTAAAATTATATAAACTAATTATTTATTGGGAAGACATATATAAAAAAAATATTTATTGAGAGGAATAAATATACTTGGTATACTCTTTCAATATATAAATAAACTAATTTTTGAATTTTTTAAAATATTCTTCAGATTTTATATATAAATTTAATATTTAATGTCCTTAAAAAATAAAATAAATATTTAAACCTTAATATGAATTTTTTACATCACATATGATCACTTATAAAAATTATAAATATATATTTTTAGTAATAAAATAATTATCATATATTATTTTTAAATATTTTAAATTTTTAATTTCATACATCGCACATGTCCTATTCTAGTTGAATTTGTATCTAAGATTTTGTAGTCCATAGATAAGTTAGCATATATGTTACACGTTTACCTGTCTTCGTAACTGCTATTCTGAGGCATCAAATAATGTAGCTGACTACTGACATTAACAATAAAAAATGCTGTACAATTTTAATATTTCTTCAAGATTGCTCTCTATATAAAATCACCTCTCCTTTGTTATCGCCCCTTATAAACAAGTCTAAGTTATACAAGAATGGGAAGTATTGTGACAGAGAAAATGAAACTTCTTGTGGCATTACTTGCTTTGCAGTTCTGCTTTGCAGGATTGCACATTGTCTCTAGACTTGCACTAAACATTGGTGTCAGCAAAGTCGTTTACCCTGTCTATAGAAATATAATTGCCTTGCTTTTGTTGAGCCCACTTGCTTATTTTTTAGAGAAGTGAGTTTCCGGATGAAGCTTGTTTTCACCTTTCATGTCTTATCGCCTTTGAATTCATTTTTCTTAGCGTTATATATATTTTAACATGGAACAATGTTTATATCTTTGTAATCAGGAATCAAAGACCACCCCTTACAGTATCTTTACTGGTTCAATTCTTCCTATTAGCATTACTGGGGTAAGCAAGTACATAAGATGCAGATCTCCAAACTCTCATTTCCTTCCTATTAATTCTAATATTTTCTTCTTTCTGTATTTTTCATTGGCTATTGTAGGATCACTGCAAACCAAGGGTTTTACTTGTTGGGATTATATTATGCTTCTCCAACTTTTGCTTCTGCAATGCAAAACTCAGTTCCTGCTATCACTTTTGTCTTGGCCTCAGCTTTAAGGTAATTGCCTCTCCTTGTAACATTCTTTATCATTTTTCTGTTGTGAGCTCTTTACAATTTCATAACTTCATTCGGATTCTCTACCAGACTTGAAGAAGTCAACATCGCGAGGAGAGATGGATTGGCAAAAGTTCTAGGAACTATTGCCAGTGTGGGGGGTGCCACTATAATCACCCTCTATAAAGGCCCTCCTCTTCTTCACCTGCAGACGCACCAAATACAAGGAGACACCTTAGAAGTAGATCAGTCTTCAACAAAAATGCAAAATTGGACATGGGGTTGCATATACTTGCTTGGACATTGTTTCTCATGGGCTGGTTGGATGGTTTTTCAGGTCTGGTCATAATGATCATGACTTATCTAAACTGAAACTTCAGATTAGCTAATCTGCTGCTTCATTCATAATTATGATAATATTTAGAGTAAATTGGCAGTCTTAGTGGCCAGACATATGGTTGTGAAGTTGCACTTATTCAATTATCATTTACACAACCTGAATCGTAAAGTAACAATTTTGTGCAGGCTCCTGTGGTGAAGAAGTATCCTGCAAAACTAACACTCACGTCGTTTACTTGCTTCTTTGGATTGATCCAATTCTTGATCATAGCAGCCTTTGTAGAAACAGACTTGGAGCATTGGAAGATACAATCAGCAGAGGAGCTTTTTACCATCCTATATGCTGTAATACTCATCAATTCAATTCTCAAATATCATACTTACATAAATTTGATTTATATGTATGGCACATCTAGTCCCCAGTGCTGGCAATTGTGAAGTTAATTCAATTCACTATTGCATTTCAGGGAATTGTAGCATCTGGCATTGTCATTTCTCTCCAAACATGGTGTATTCAAAAGGGTGGCCCTGTGTTTGTTGCTGTCTTCCAGCCTATGCAAACCTTTCTAGTTGCTGTCATGGCAGCCTTAATTCTTGGTGATCAGTTATACTCTGGAGGGTATGCGGAAAATTTGTTAACCATCAATTGAATATTTGTTCTATTCATTTTCTATTTATGAAGAAAAAAGCCACTCAAAGTTTTTCCTTTTTCTTAAACAAAAAAATTACAAAATATGCCCTATTGATTGATTCAAGTTTTATTACAGGATTATTGGTGCAATTCTCATTGTTCTTGGTCTCTACTTAGTCCTATGGGGCAAAACCAACGAAAAAAAAGTGACCGAACCATCATTAACAAAGCCCTTGCTTAATGCTGAGGAGGAGAATAAGGAAGCTGATGCAGCTCCAAAAGACATACCATGACTTGTATATCTGTTGACAGATACAGACTCTCTAGTTCTGGTTGAGTATCTGAACAACCAGTCAACCACCAATACATAATCCTGTTGATAGCAGCATCTCAAGTTGTGTAAGATTTAAACCAAAATGATTTTCTCATTGATCTATTTAAATATAGTTATTAGAGCCAAGTGATCTAAGGCTAAGCTGGCTTAAGGAATAAGGCCTGCCGGTGCATTGAAGGGCAGAGAAGCCAATTTAGTGACACTTGATTACAAGGTCAAATTTGGTTGGCTGGCCGAGCGTATGTGTCATGTCAAACGATACATCTGGAGTTGTTGAAGAAAGACTCCATGTGTTGTTGTACATCACAATGACATGTACAGATGAATTTATAAATAAAAATTAAATAGTTGCTACAATGATATGTCCAAATCTTTTTCATCTAAATAAGCAACTATATGATGCAACAGTCAGAAGGAACAACAATTTCATTTAGTTGAGAGTTTTTAATGCAATGATCAACGAAAGACGAAACATGTTTGCCAAATAGCCAAAGTTTGACAAGTTGTTGAAGTAAATTTTATGATATGCCCGCAGTAAGAAAATGGAGTCCTGTATAACTTCGCCCTATGGTGGAAACAAATTACCAAACACATCGATTTTTTGTTCTTCAGAGTCGAGAGAACAAACCAGCCAAACCAACTCATTCTATCGATTCTCTGACAAAGGTGTCTAGTCACCAAGTTGTCGGAGGCACAAAAAGGAGAACAGATTCTAATGCACCATCACAGTATTAAAAGATTCTCCATATATCTTATTCACTGATATCCTATAATTTGATGAACACTAACAATACATATTGCTCCCTAACCAACATTATCTGCATACCTTTATGTGGGACAACAAAAGTAAGCAAGTCGTGGCATAAAAAAGCTCCTATCATAGAAACACAATTACCAGAGGTAATGGATGTCTCATTTTAATAGGTACTCATTAATCTTAACTTGGTTTTGTGGGGTGCGCCAGGCCCATGCTGTAGTGCAACGCATGAGCGACACTTGAGAGTCCCAGTAGCAAGCTACCGTGATGGACTCTCCCCCTAAAAAAATTAATTTTATATCATGTGAGTCAATGACCCACGTATCAGATATTAAACTGATAAGAACAGATACTACACTTGATCTTAGCCAAAAGGCCGAGAAAGGTATGCTTTGAGAAGTGGTTTGCTGTGACTTTTATTTTTGGTGTGTGCTCTACTGCTTTCTTGGCTGTAGGATGTGGGACTCCTCGTATGCAGCAGCTGGGAGCTGAAGGGTAGAGTTCAGAACTTCCGCTATTCATTCATATATATGAAGGAATTATGTTACTATAAATTCAAGTTCATGGTGAACTTTATACGTTGTAATATATTTATCTTTAAATTTTATAATATTCACATATTTATAATGTTAAATTATGTTTTGAGCGGTATATACATTGTCACTTATAAAATTCACAGTGAATCCAAATCTACATGAACACTACTATATACGAAAGGAAAAGTATACACTTTCATTTAACAAAAAAATAAATAAAAATTATACACTTTCATTCATCCTTTCTTTCTTTGGAGCTTAAATTTTACTTAAACTTACAGAAGAATCCTTTCCAGGGAATTGTAGCATACGGCGTTGTCATATCTCTCCAAACGTGGTGTATTCAAAAGGGTGGCCCTGCGTTTCTTGCTGTCTTCCAGCCAAACCTTTCCAGTTGCTGTCATGGCAGCCCTTATTCTTGGTGATCAGTTATACTCTGGAGGGTATGCAGATAATTTGTTAACCATCAATGGAATATTTGCTTTATCAGTTTTATATTTATGAAGGAAAAAGCCACTCAAAATTTTCCCTTAAGAAAAATACAAATTTGCCCAACTAATTGATTCAGGATTTAATTGGTGCAATCCTCATTGTGCTTGGTCTCTACTTGGTCCTAAGGGGCAAAACCAACGAAAAAATTAAGTGACTGAGCCATCATTAAAATGGCCCTTGCTTAATGCAGAGGAAGAGAATAAAGAAGCTAATGCAGCTTCAAAAGACATACCATGTGTATATTTGTTGACAGAGAGACTGTCTAGTGCTGGTATGGTAAAAGTATCTGAACAACCAAATCAACCACCGATATATAGTCCTGGTTAGCAGCTTCTCAAATTGTGTCAGATAACCAAAATTATTTTCCCATTAATCTATTTAAATATAATTATTAGAGTCAAAGGCTCAAGGCTAAGCTAAGCTGGATTAAGGAATAAAGCTTGCTGTGCGCTTATGATCAGAGAAGCCAATTCATTAACACGATAAATTCTTAGATAAACACGATTTATCCTACCATTTCTTAAGTACGTAAATTATAAAATACTTTGATTACAAGGTCAAATTTGGTCGGTTGGCTGAGCGTATGTGTTATGTCAAACGATACATCTGAGTCAATTGAAGCAAGACTCCATGTGCTGTACATTCCACTGACATGTACATACGAATTTATATATAGAAAAACATATTTGCTGCATGAATATTATAGATACTGAAAACCACTTCAGACAAATTATGTCCATTTTTCTTCGTTAGCTATAAATAATCGGAGTTCTCCATACAATAACTTCACAATAACAAGTTGACAAGAATTTTTCCTAAAAGGTATAATGCAAGATCTATATACCCCACAAAGAGATTCTACGCCTTGCCTTAATGCCGCTCTGTATCTCTTTACTACCGAAGACTATGTTAACTTGGTATAATTGAAAACAGCTGTGGCACCTGGTAGCAAAATATTATGGACAAAACTTAGATAAATTTTTTTAAGTATTTGTGATGTTATTTTTTAATAAAAATATAATATATGTACATTTTTTTATACAATTTATGAATGAAAATTTTAAAAAATGATGAAATAATTAAAAAAATAAGACACATTATATTTTTATTAAAAAACAACACCACAGGCACATCAGAACCATAAAGAACTTTTTGTCCAAATATTATTGGTTTTTATCTGGTACACAATCTTTTTTAGTTGGTTGCTACAACGATATGTCACCATCTTACTCAAATCAAGATAAGCAACTATGATGCAACAGTAAGAAATAACTATTTTCGTTTGGTTGAGGATTTTTTTTTTTTGGTGTAGTTTGGTTCAGTATTTTTAATGCAATGAATAATGATCAATGAAACACAAAACCTATTCCCCAAATAGCTGAAGTTTGGCATAGCTGTTGTAGTAACTTTAGAAATGATATACCGCAGAAAGAAAATGGAGTCCCATATAACTTCGAACTATGGTGAAAATGAATTTCCAAACATATCGTTTTTCTATTCTTCACAACCAAAGAGAAGAAACCAGCCAAAGCAACTCATTCTATCAAGAATTCTAAGAAATTGTTACAGAATTACAACTTAATTTCATTCTCTAACAAAGGGTCTCCAAGTCACCAAATTGTGTGCCTCCTCCAACTTAATTTCACCACATTCTAACGCATCATCAGAGTATCAAAAGATCAATATACCTTATTTAATGATATCCCGTAATTTCATGGAAGTAGCAAACTTTGTGAGCTCATGTAACAGCCTAAGAGTATAGATATTGCTGGCTAACCAACATTATTATCGTAATTTTAAGCAGCATAACAAGAATAAGCATTCATGACATAAAAATCCAACATAATCAACACAATTCTTATAGATTATACTCCAAGTCACATACAATATGGTTAAGAGAAGGAAAAGAAGAAACCTATTTGTCAAATAGCCGAAGTTTGGGTTAGTTGTAGTAAATTTTAAGATGATGATATATGCCGCAGCAAGAAAATGGAGTCCTATACAATTTCGCGTTATCATAGAAACAAATTTCGAAACACATCGTTTTTTCTGTTCTTCACAGAATAGATAAGAAAGAAGCAAGCGAAAGCAACTCAGAATATCTGAATATTCTAAGAATTTTTTACAGAACTTAAAACTCAATTTAATTCTCTTAAAAATGGGTCTAAAAGTCACCAAGTTGAAGGAGACGCGAAGGCAACCAGATTCTAACGCACCATCAGAGTACTGAAGATCAGCATACCTTATTCAATGATATCCCATAATTTCATGAACAGCAACAAATTTATTGATGCCTCATGTAACAGCCAAAGAGTATACATATTGCTCCCTGACCTACATTATCATAATACTTTTATGCAGAACAACAAAAGTAAGCAGTCGTGGGATAAAAAATTCCTAACGTAATCAACACAATTCCCATAGATTATAGATTTTTACTTTAACAAGTACCCATTAATTCAACTCAAAGTCACATACAAATATACAAGTGTTGTTAGGGGAAGGAAACGACACGAAAACTATCAATAGCAATGGCTCTCAGAAAATGATCTACCATTAATAAACAAACTCCCCCATGCACATTACGTAGAAGGACATGACTTCAGGAAGCATCACAAGGATAACAAATTTGTAAATAACAACAGCAACCAAAGCAAGTCAAAATTACTTAACCAAAGTCAATAAAAAAGAACATCAACTACAAACTCAAATAAAATAAAAGCACAGAAGGCAAAAGATGATGATTCAAATTTTTCTCCAAACATGTGTCACTGTTCAATCAACACTACCTCACAGATACAATGTCATCAATCTTCAAAATCATCCGCACACACTCTGTTGCTAAGGCGATTGCACTCGTGCTGACCAGCAGTGGTTGCACCACATTCTCCTCCAAGATGTTGGTAATCTGACCCTTCCTCACATTGATTCCAGCATTTATTTCACCCTGCGCATGACGATTCCTCAGCTCAGTAACAATCGCAATCGGGTTCAACCCTGCATTCTCAGCTAGAGTATAAGGAATAACTTCAAGCGCCTCGGCAAAGACCCGAATACAGTAACCCTCCATCCCATGTAAGACCTTAGCCCAAGCACCCAGTTGCCTAGACAGCTCAATCTCTGGCGCACCACCTCCCGCAATCAGAAACCTCTTGTTCACCAAACACCTCACAACACACAAAGCGTCATGCAAACTCCTCTCAGCTTCATCAATCACAAGCTGGTTCGATCCGCGAACAAGTACGGTCGTGGTCCTCCCCATATCCTTAATCCCACTAATCTTCACAATCTTCCCTCCATCCCCAAGAGACACCTCCTCCACAAGATCAGCCTGACCCAACTTCTCGGCGCGAAAATGCTCAATATTCGCAATAGGCAAACAATTCAAAGTCTTGGTAATGAACTCAATCTCATCACGCTCCACATCCTTAATCACCAAAATCTTAGCTTTAGCAAGATAATGCAAGGACAAATCAGTCACAGCATCCCTCAAAATACTCTTCTGAATCAACAACACATTACAACCAGTTGCCTTAATCTTCTTAATCATACCAAGAATATAACTCCTCTCTTCCTTCAAAATCCTATCCATCTGAGAGTAATCAGATACTACAATACTCTGTTCAATATCGGTTTTCGGCGGGGAAATCTGAAACTGAATTACAGCAATTTTAGCATTTTCCATTCTAGTAGGTCCACCAGCAGCATGACTTACCTTCTTATCGAAAACTAACCCTTTCACGAGCTCGGTGTCGTCGACGGTGCCGCCGGGCTTCTTGACGATCTTGATGTCGCGAAGATCGACGAGGTCGGGTTTCTCGGGGTCCACGACGGAGGTTACCGCGTCGACGGCAAGGGGCGCGAGGAGCGTGGAGTATTGACTGACGACCTTGCTGTTGAGGGAGGTGCTGGCGGATTTCACGAGAGAGTCGCGGTCGGAGAGTTCGACGGGGACGGCCATGGCGGTGAGGATGTCAGCGGCTTTGACGGCAGCCTTGTGGAGGGCGTCGGAGATGACGGTGGGGTGGATGCCGCGGGAGAGGAGGAGGCGGCAACTCTCGAGGAGTGCGCCGGCGATGACGACGACAGTGGTGGTGCCGTCGCCGGCGGCGGCGTCCTGGGATTTGGATAGGTCGACGAGCATCTTGGCAGCGGGTTGGAGGAGGTGCATGTTGTTGAGGATGGTGGCGCCGTCGTTGGTGATGATGACGTCGCCGGAGGAAGTGGAGATCATCTTGTCCATGCCCTTGGGGCCAAGGCTGGTGCGGACGGCGTTGGCGACGGACCTCGCGGCGGCGATGTTGGCGTGGCGGATGTCCTCCTTGCGCTTGTTGTCCACGTAGGACTCCGTCTTCGAGGAGGATCGGGGTTGGGGAACCGCGATTGCCGCCATTGATGAAGAGATCAGCGAATTCAAAATTCGAAACCCTAGAGTGTAGAGAGAGAAGAGTGAGAGAGAGAGAGTGGTTGCTGGTGTTTTTGAGTGCTCTGGAACAGAACAGAACACAGGATGTTCGAGAGGGTTCATTGGTTGCTGGATTTTGGCCCTACAACTTTTTTTTTGTTTTGGTGGGTTTCCAAATTGGGCTAGATTTGTCTGCATACCTGGATTGTAGATTGGGCCAACGTGAAACTGATGTAACCCATTCCATTTGTACGCATGAAGTGTTGGTACTTGGTAAGTTGGTATGATAGATTTTAGCCATTTAGGTGATGTTTGAATAATTGGGTTAAATTAGTGTTTATTTGAGTGTAGTTCTTGTTAAATATAAATAAGTTTTAATTGCATGAGTGTGGTTTAAAATAAATTGAATACTGTTTGGATATACAGTTTGTTAAGTGCAAATGTAGGAAGTGTTTAAAATTTGGTAATTCATTAAGATTAATATAGTAAAAAACTATCTATTATAGTTATAGTTATCGGTTAAGTTGTTTACAAGTTGCAAATGCTATTTCTAGATAATTTAACTTTTAAAGTTTAATTCATGAAAATGATCTCAAAACAGTTTATAGCGGTTTTCAAGACCTATTTTCAATTAGCTTATTCAAAATAATCATAAAATACCTTGTAAGTGTTTAGTAAAGAAGTCTAAGTTGAAAATAAAGTTATTATAATGAGGCCCTAGGTTTTTTTTTTTCGTTAGAAACGTGACAATACTATGTTAAGATAAAAGGATACAAATAACTAAGTAACATTTAGCAAACTATACAAAAATTTGAATACAAAGATGCTAAAGAGAAGGGTAGCGTTAAGCAAATTATACATAACATTAAGCAAACTATACTATGTAAAGGTGTTACTTTGAATGGATGTGATTCATTGATAAGCACCAAATTCCAGAAGTTAACTATTTACGAAAATCCAAACAAGCAGCAATCAACATATGATCAATTCCTCATAAGAGCTGTATGCCTACTTTTTATTCTCCCCATATGATCAATTACTACTAAACCACTCACCATGTCACAGTTGATATTACTTTGTTCTACTTCTATCCTTCCTTTTAAGTTTCAAATTGTCCTGAAAGAAGAAATCACCAGATTAGACCTTCAGAGCTTCAAGCTAAATAAACTGAAGTGCAAAGTGGAAACACCTACACTAACACACTGAAGCAATTTGGCAGGGGGACACCCTGCTTGTATTGGTCTAACGTCTAACATCTTCACTAGATATCTCACATAGGCTGCAGTTCACTTACATTTAATTTATTATTGTTTCAAATTTGTTCAATGTTCTGGTGGATTTATTCAAGATACTAAAGAGATATTGAATGAGATCTTTCATTGTGACCGTAATGAGTCAAGGACAAATCTACACACAAACGAACGGGGACATATGTCCTTACTCACCGTTAGAATTTTTTTTATTACTTATAATAGTTTTTTGTCATTTCTATATTCTTTATATTTTTAACTTTATCCCCTGCTGAGTAGATTTATAATAATAAAAGTTAAAATTTATTCAACATTTTTTTTCAAATTACATCCTACGTGATTAACAAGATCATTTAGCGTTTAAAAGTTTCTGAATCCGTAAAAAAATGACTGTTCAGTTTGCAACTAAAAGTATACAGTACAAGATTCCATTAAGACCTAATACTACTGCTTCATGGTGCATAGCATACTATAAGTGTGCAATCAATTAAAACTTTGTTTGATGAGGTGTGCAAGGCTGCAAGCCCTTGCTGTAGTACAGCGCATCGGCGACATTTAAGAGCCCTAGTAGCAAGCTACTATGTGCACTCTCCTCCTAAACAAATTAATTTAATATCATGTGGGTCACTGGCCCACATATCAATTATTATACTGATAATTACATATATTATACTTATAAGTATAAATTGGTTCGGATAACCTGACTAATTCGACCAACCTGAACCGAACCAATTAAGTTGGTTTGGTTTGATTTGGGTATTTAGATTGGTTCGGATAAAATTCGAACTAGTGAGAGCTTAATTAGTTTGGTTCTCGGATTTAGAATTTCAAATCCAAAGAACCAGTAACGTTTCGGACATTTTATGTTTGAATTTTTAGTGTTGTCAAGATTATCTTCAAATCTTGAAGTTGGGCTTTAATAAGTCTTTGACAAGTTTTTAAGGTAACATTTATAAGTACATTAATTATGATTGATTGTTAAAATTTAATATAAAGAAATTCTAACATTTTGTTTATCTTTATTGCAGGATGTAGATGAAGTTGAAAGATAAATTCGATTTGATGAATCGTGTTTAATGAATAATTTTTTTAATGTTTGGATTGAGTTTTGACTAAGTTTAGATTAATTTTGGGTGATGCATATTATTATGTTTGTACTGACTATATATTGATATTAGATAAAAGTCATGTATATCATATGGCTAGTGGTTTTGCTTTGACTATCATCTTATTTATTTTCTATCGCCTATTTATGAGACCACAAAAATTGTATGTCATATTTGATCTTTACCAAGATTATGCTTCTGACTGCTGTCTAGTTATTGCCTGAACTTTTTTATTATGTATTCTATTTTTTTATCGCCTACTAAGAAGTTTTCTTTTATCACTATTTTAGCATTTTGGATTTGATATAAACAAAAAATCTAAAAGACCAATGATCGTGTAACTCAACTTGAAATTGAATGTTCATTACCTGATGAAAGAACAAAGGTTAATCTATGTTATAATATTATTTGAAATTTTAAATACATTATGTGCACTTTTCTGTGTTACATATATAGTTATTTAGTTAATTTTTGTGTTTAAAAGAATAATGGTTAATCCGATCACTCAAACCAAACTAAATCATAAATGTTTGGTTCGGTTCGATTCAGATTTAGCTATAAAAAAAAAAAATCGAATCAAACTGAACTAATTAATTTTGATTGGTTCAAATTTATTTTTTCCCAAAAGCAGAACCAAACTACTTACTTACACCCCTAACTATACTTGATCATAACTTTGAGGCGGAGAAAGGTATGCTTTGGAGAGTAGCTTGTTGTGAGCTTTGGTGCCTTCTTTATTGTCCGAGGTGGGACTCTTATGCAGCAGTTTGGAACTCAAGTGAAGACTTCTAATCTAAACTTGGCTATTGATTCATATGAAAAATGAGGAGTCTTCGCTTTCTGTCTCTCTTTGGAGCTTACGGTTTTTACTTTAACTTAACTAAGAAAATCAAAATGGTCAACTAATGAGCACTGAGCCACTGGGATATGGGCCAAATGTGAATTGATTTAAGCCATCCATTGTAAACATGAAACATTGACATGGCAGATTTAGGTCATGTTTGAATAAATAAGTGTTTGTTCAATCAGAGTTTTTTTTTTTATTAAATATGTTTTAATGTCATAAGTGTGATCTACACTAAATTGAATATAGTTTGAATCTATAGCATCCATACTTCAAAATGATCGCTATACTGTATCTGACATGTATCATATATATTTGATACTTTGATATTTTTATATATTTTTTGTTTATATATCCTTAAATTGATTTTTAAATTTTTGTTATATTAATATATTTGTATCATATCGTATCCGTATCTCGTATTTATATATGTGTTTCATAGGTTTGAATATACACTTAGTGAAGTGCAAATGCAGGAAGTGCTTGAATTCTGATAATTCATTCAGATCAATGTAATTAGAAGCTATCGGTTAAATTGTTTTCGAATTGCAAATGCTATTTCTATAAACTTTAACTTTTTGCCTTTGAAAATAGTTCCAAAACTGTTTGCACGAAATTTCAAGGGCTACTTTAATAAGTTTATTCAAATAATCATAATATACTTCATAAGTGTTTATTGTAGCAGAGAATATTATGTTTAGAGTGACAATATTATGTTTAGAGAAAAAAAAAAGATAACTTATTAACATTGAGCAAGCTATAGATAAGCACCAAATTCCGGAAGCTAACTATTTCTGAAAATCCAAAGTGGCGGCGATCGACATATGATCAATTCTCATAACAGCTGTATGCATATAGCACTGGCCTTGAAGGGAGGAAGTCAGGAAGAGAAGGGGAGGAGGTGATTGGAGGCAAGAGAATTACTATAAATTATAATCAAGACATTTTGCATTTAGTTTCTCAGCTTGTCATTTGTTAATTCCAATTGCTCCAATTCGAACCATCATTTGATTTTGGAAAATAAACCTACCTCCCCTTGAGTACTCTATAAAAAAGAAACGTCGGTCTTATAACTCATGCAGCGCGCTGATTTAGGCAAATATATATCATTGGATTTGCTGATCTAGCTTGCTACTAAACCACACACCATGTCAGAGTTGATATTAAGTTGTACTACATCTACCTCCTCCCTTTTAAGTTTCTAGCTGTTCCTAACAGAAGAAAACACCAGATGAGACCTTCGATACTTAAAGCTCAATAAAATTAAGTTGCAAATAATTTGGCAGCGTGACACCCAGCTTGTATTGGTCAAACGTTTAAGATCTTTCACTAAAAATCTCACATTGGCTGGCAGTTCACTTACATTATTTGGTTCTGGTGATTATATACTGTCCTATTTGCTAATAATTAAAACGTTATATTAATCTACCATATAATAAAACATGGACTAAATGTTGACTTTAATAATTCATAGCATGTCAGATAGTGCAAAGTGCATATATTCTTGAACTTTTTTTTTTTGGATAAATAACAAAAGTTCAACGCTCAAAAGACTCTCTCTAAGAGAGAAGAGCAAGAACCATAAATAGCCAAACATACAAGGTACATAAGGAGGTTCAAAAAAACAAAAAACAAGAAAAAGCAAAATCTCAACAAATCATGAACAAAACCAACAAATCTTTTGCTCCACTATGTTGGCATCACAATTACCCCCAAAAGATTCTTTAGGCCTAACAGTTCTTTTTTTATGCATAAACCGTAAGTCCTTGAAGCACCTCCTAAAAGAATGGAACTTGTTCCAATGGAAGCGCAACTTCCACGGGACAAACTTATCATCACCCACCCAAGACAAAGCAATCAAGGAGCCAAAAGTAATCAAGATCGAATATTGTGCAATCCATGGTTTTTGAAGAGACACTTCAAGAGCAAAAATAATGGCTAGAAAATCAGCTTCATTCACATCACAACACTCCATAGAGTTGACACACTGACACAACGTCTTCCCATTCATATCCTTACAAGTATCTCCAATAACAAACTTCTCCAAATTACCTCTAACCGGACCATCCAAACACCAAAAGAAGACACCCATAGACATAGAAGCCCATGTAACAACTTGTTGTCTTATCGAACCAGAAGGCTTCCAACTTCTTACACTCTGCAGATTAGACTTCAAAAACTCTGGTGAAAAAGGAAACTCAGAGCACCATCCCTTAGCCCAATACCTAAGTCTCAATTTAACTTGAGAATGGACTTGATCCCAATTTGGTTCAATTTTGTCGAACACCAACTTGTTTCTAAGTTGCCAAATCGTCCAAATAACCACAAAAAATAAAGTCACCCACAACTTTTTCTGAAAACCATACAAACCAATATCCACCCACGAGTCAAAAAAAGTATGGGTCAGAAGGAGAAGACCAGTAAAAGCCCCACCAATCCAAACAAGAATACCACAATTTTCAAGAGAAAGAACAAGAAAAAAAAGAGATGTTCAATGTTTTCCTTATTAGAACTACAAAATTGGCACCATTCATCACATTCCTAAATTAAGTTGACCTTCCTAAGGCGATCCTTGGTGTTCAATCTTCCCAACAATACAAACCAAACAAGCAATTCAGCCCTTGGAATAGCTAGACCTTGCCATACTAATGTTTTCCTTATTCTTGAACTTGATTTATCGATAGTATAATACGTTGCATGTCTACATGAGAGGAGTGCATATTCTTGAACTTGGTCTAGTGAGGCGCAACAGACCTGTGTTGTAGTGCAACTCATGGGTGACACTTGAGAGCCCAAGTAACAAGCTATCGTAGTAGACCCCACCCCTCAAAAATTAATTTAATATCATGTAAACTAATGATTCATATATCAGATATTAAACTGATAAGAACAAATACTACACTTGATCTTAGCCAAAAGGCCGAGAAAGGTATGCTTTTGAGAGTGACTTGCAGTGACTTTTATTTCTATTATGTGCTTTGTTGCTTTATTGACTGATCGAGGTGGAACTCTTTTTATGCAGCAGCTAGGAACTCAAAGGTAAAGTTCTAAACTTGCTCTTCATGTCATATGTATATGAAAAGAAGAGTCCACACTTTCATTCTTTTCTTTTTTTTTTTAGCTTAAATTTTGCTTAAACTTACACAAGAAAATCAAAATGTTCATTGAGCCACTTGTAACTAAACACCCCCTAGTTATGCAGCCTTTAATGTTGGGGGAAGAATTCATCCATCAAATTAATATTTAGATTGTTCTCCAATTGATAATCAACAAGTTCAATTCATATGAACTTGTTTTACTATGTAGTTATGTACAAGCTAAAAGTTCAAGACACTATGTATGGACTATGGACTAAGGCTGTGAGGCGCTCTGCATCTTTGATTCAACCCTTTAACTAATAGAAAAGACAAAGAAAATATGGTCTGCAGGTTCTGCTTGAGGTACTGCCTAGAGTCTAGACTCTCATAAATAGAAGCTAATTTAACTTGAAAGCAAAGAAAAGTCAATAAAATGTTACTAGGAGGGAAGGTTTGCAAGTTTAATGACATCCTAAGTTGAATGCAAATTAGGAATTTGGAGTTGCAACTTGGTTACAGAAGGATAACACAATAACTAGTTAAATTCCAATATCCATGAATAAGGTGTTTTCAGCGAAGCTACCTCTATTTTTCATGTTTTATTATCATGCTGAATTTGATTCTTATCATCTACTTTTCATATGTTGTTTAGCATAAGAGTATCTTGTGTGTTAGCTATTTAGTCAGTTAGAAACTTTGAAGTGTCTTCACTTTGTCAACTATAATACAGGTGCTGTTAGAGGATTTGGATGGCAGAAAATAGGTGCATTTGCTAATATCTAGTCGGGATTCCATCAACTATCTTATTAGTTTTTGTATTGCTTAAAAGAGGGAACGTAAAAGAAGTTCATTGTTTCGTAGCATAGACTTGTGACCCATTGTCATTTAAAAAAAATGACAAATTTGAAACCATTTGAGTTTTTTTTTTGGTTTACAATCTTATACCTTTTCACTTGCTAAAATACTTAGCAAAGGGACTCTGGCTGGGGATTGTATGCGCACTCGTTTTTCAAGTATTTTCTCTACTTATCATTACTATACATATTTATTAGGAGCATGAGGTGAACTTTTGCCTTTTTATTTTTGTGATATTTTTTTTTTGAAATTCAATTTCTTATTCAGGCAAAGAAGGCTACAGATAGAGTATATCATTCAATAACACCAGAGGTGATAGTGTTAGGAATTTTCAATATCTTAACAGCTACACATTATGAGTAAGAAAACTTATGAGGCCCAAAGGATATTCTAATCTAGATCATTTAAGATATTAGATAATATAGATTATGTAGTTGGCCATTGCCTGTATCATCATGGTACTAAAGAATCTGACTATTTTTTAAAAGTATTGTCCATGGAAATCTTTCCTCTTACAACATGAGAACATATGACTTTTTATATGTCGTCTACAAGATTGCTAAATGTGAACTTTTTTATTCTAAAGTAGGTTCGAGCTAGAATAATTAAACTTGATTTTGTGGGGTGCGCCTGACCCAAGCCATAGTGCAACACATGGGCAACACTTGAGAGCCCCGGTAGAAGGCTACTATACTGGTCCCTCCACCTCAAAAAATTAATTTAATATCATGTGAGCCAATGGCCCACGTATCAAATATTAAACTGATAAGAACAGATACTACACTTGATCTTAGCCAAAAGGCCGAGAAAGGTATGCTTTGGAGAGTGGCTTGTAGTGGCTTTTATTTCTGTTATGTGCTTTGCTGCTTTCTCGACTGTTTGAGGTGGTACTATTCTTATGCAACATCTAGGAACTCAATGGTGAAGTTCTAAAATTACACTTCATATCATACGTATATGAAAGGAAGAGTCTACACTTTCATTATTTTTTTTTTAGCTTTAATTTTGCTTAAACTTAGACAAGAAAGTGAAAATGTTCACTGAGCCACTTGAAACTAAACACCCTCTAGTTACGCAGCCTTTAACGTTGGGTGAAGAATTCATCCATCAAATTAATATTTAGATTATTCTCATTTTAATAATCGACAAGTTCAATTCATGTGAATTTAATTTACTGTGTAGTTACAGGCTAAGAGTTCAAGACACTGCGTATAGACTATGGACTATGGCTATGAGGAGCTCTGCATCTTTGCTTCAACCCTTTAACCAATTGGAAATGATAAGAAAATGAGGTCTGCAGCTTCTGCTTGAGGTAATGCCTAGAGTCTAGACTTTCATATATAGAAGCTAATTTAACTTGAAAGCAAAGAAAAGTCAATAAAATGTTACTAGGAGGGAAGGCTTGCAAGTTTAATGCCATCCTAAGTTGAATGCAAAGTAGGAATTTGGAGTTGTAACTTTGTTACAGCAGGACAACACAACAACAAGTTATATTCCAATTTCCATGAATAGGGCATTTTCAACGAAGCTACCTCACTTTTTCATGTTTTACCGTGCTGAATCTAATTCTTATCACCTACTTTTCATGTGTTGTTTAGCATAAGAGTATCTT
This sequence comes from Ormosia emarginata, assembly GCA_029884605.1. Classification (NCBI taxonomy): domain Eukaryota; kingdom Viridiplantae; phylum Streptophyta; class Magnoliopsida; order Fabales; family Fabaceae; genus Ormosia; species Ormosia emarginata. The sequence continues at coordinate 13,352,564 of JAQQTP010000072.1, forward strand.
GTGTGTTAGCTATTTAGTTAGTTAGAAACTTTGAAGTGACCTTCACTTTGTCAACAATAACGCAGGCGCTGTTACAGGATTTGGTTGGCATAAAATAGGTGTGTTTGTTAATATCTAGTTGGGATTCCATCAACTATCTTATTAGTTTTTGTATTGCTTAAAAGTGGGAAGGTAAAAGAAGTTCAATGTTTTGCAGCATAGATATGTGACCTATTGTCATTTATAAAAAATAAAAATAAAAATTTGAAATCATCTTAGTTTTTTTTGGTTTACCATTTTATATCTTTTTAATTGCAAAAAAAATCTTAGTGCATGGACTCTGGCTGGGGATCGTATGTGCACTCGTTTTTCAAGTATTTTCTCTACCTATCATTACTATACGTACTGATTGGGAGCATGAGGTGAACTTTTTCCTTTATACTTTAATTCTTTCATCCTTTTATTTTTGTGATATTTTTTTTTTCTAAAATTTTGTTTCTTATTCAGGCAAAGAAGGCTACAGATAGATTCTATGATTCAATAACACGAGAGGTCATAGTGTCATGAAGTTGTAATATCTTTACAGCTACACATTATGAGTAAGATCTGTTTGTATCAAAGCATGTCATGATTTGTTACCATTGTTTTGGTAGAAAAATGTCTTAGAAGTCAAGGTGCAAATTTATGAGGCCTAAAGGATAATCTAATCGAGATAATCTAAGATATTAGATAATATAGATTATGTTGCTGACCTTTGTCTATATCACGATGGAACTAAAGAATCTGACTTTTTTTTAAAAGTGTTATCCACGAAAATCTTTCCTCTTACAACATGAGAACATAAGACTTTTTGTATGCTACCTACAAGATTGCTAAATGTGAACTTTTTTTTTTCTAAAGTAGGTTCGAGCATTATTGGAATTGTTTTCATCTTTTTTGTCCATATGATATTGGATTTTTTTTATTTCAATAATAGCCCTTTCCCAATTTTGATATCTTATCAACAAAAAAGGAGCTCATGCCTCTTGGCTATAGTCAATGGTCAAGTCTGTAGGAAAGCAAGACATTATTGAACAAGGGATGTTGCCAGAAGGTGTAACAAGGAAAAAGATCCAAATATGGGAAGACATATGGTTACCTAGTAGGCATGAAATGTGCTAGACAGGAACTCAATTAGGACGACGTTGAACACAACATGGTTAAAGACCTAATAGTTACCATGGCAAAAAGATAGGATATATCTCCAATTGAGGATGGATTACAGAAGGAGATGATGGTTGTCCATAAGATTCAACTTGCATGCAGGAGGAAGGATAATATATTGCCTTAATAATATAAACACAAAATGGATAGTTATTATTGACAATAAATTAATGTAAAAAAGAGTTTGGATAATTAGCTTCTGAATGCCTAGGAAATAACTTAATAAGCTAGAATAATTAAACTTGATTTTGTGGGGTGCGCCAGACCCAAGCTATAGTGCAACACATGGGCGACACTTAAGAGCCCTGGTAGCATGCTACCATACTGGTCCCTCCCCCCTCAAAAAATTAATTTAATATCATGTGAGCCAATGGCCCACGTATCAGATATTAAACTGATAAGAACAGATACTACACTTGATCTTAGCCAAAAGGCCGAGAAAGGTATGCTTTGGAGAGTGGCTTGTAGTGGCTTTTATTTCTGTTATGTGCTTTGCTGCTTTCTTGACTGTCATAGGTGGGACTATTCTTATGCAGCAGCTAGGAACTCAATGGTGAAGTTCTAAACTTTCTCTTCATATCATACGTATATGAAAGGAAGAGTCTACACTTTCATTATTTTCCTTTTTTTTTCTAGCTTAAATTTTGCTTAAACTTACACAAAAAATCAAAATGTTCACTGATCCACTTGAAACTAAACACCACCTAGTTATGCAGCCTTTAAAGTTGGGGGAAGAATTCATCCATCAAATTAATATTTAGATTATTCTCCAATTGATAATCAACAAGTTCAATTCATGTGAACTTGATTTACTATGTAGTTACAGGCTAAGAGTTCAGGACACTATGTATGGACTATGAACTGTAGCTGTGAAGTGCTCTGCATCTTTGCTTCAACCCTTGAACTAATTGGAAATGATAAGAAAATGAGGTCCGCAGCTTTTGCTTGAGGTAATGCCTAGAGTCTAGACTTTCATATATAGATGCTAATTTAACTTGAAAGCAAAGAAAAGTCGATAAAATGTTCCTAAAAGGGAAGGCTTGCAAGTTTAATGCCATCCTAAGTTGAATGCAAAGTAGGAATTTGGAGTTGCAACTTGGTTACAGCAGGACAACACAACAACAAGTTATATTCCAATTTCTATGAATAGGGCATTTTCAACGAAGCTACCTCGCTTTTTCAAGTTTTACCATGCTGAATCTGATTCTTATCATCTACTTTTCATGTGTTGTTTAGCATAAGAGTATCTTGTGTGTTAGCTATTTAGTTAGTTAGAAACTTTGAAGTGATCTTCACTTTGTCAACAATAACGCAGGCGCTGTTACAAGATTTGGTTGGCATAAAATAGGTGTGTTTGTTAATATCTAGTTGGGATTCCATCAACTATCTAATCAGTTTTTGTATTGCTTAAAAGTGGGAAGGTAAAAGAAGTTCATTGTTTTGCAGCATAGATATGTGACCTATTGCCATTTATAAAAAATAAAAATAAAAATAAAAATTTGAAATCATCTTAGTATTTTTTTGGTTTACCATCTTATATCTTTTTACTTGCAAAAAAAATCTTAGTGCAGGGATTCTGGCTGGGGATCATATGTGCACTCGTTTTTCAAGTATTTTCTCTACCTATCATTACCATACATACTGATTGGGAGCATGAGGTGAACTTTTTCCTTTATATTTTAATTCTTCCATCCTTTTATTTTTTGTGATATTTTTTTTTCTGAAATTTTGTTTCTTATTCAGGCAAAGAAGGCTACAGATAGAGTCTATGATTCAATAACACCAGAGGTAATAGTGTCATGAAGTTGTAATATCTTTACAGCTACACATTATGAGTAAGATCTGTTTGTATCAAAGCATGTCATGATTTGTTACCATTGTTTTGGTACAAAAATGTCTTAGAAGTCTAGGTGCAAATTAATGAGGCCTAAAGGATAATCTAATGTAGATCATCTAAGGTATTAGATAATATAGATTATGTTGCTGACCTTTGTCTATATCACGATGGAACTGAAGAATCTGACTATTTTTTAAAAGTGTTGTCCATGGAAATCTTTCCTCTTACAACATGAGAACATAGGACTTTTTGTATGCGGCCTACAAGATTGCTAAATGTGAACTTTTTTTTTTCTAAAGTAGGTTTGAGCATTATTGGAATTGTTTTCAGCTTATTCTGTCCATATGATTTTGGATTTTTTTTTCTTTGAATAATAGCCCTTTCCCAATTTTGATATCTTATCAACAAAAAAGGAGCTCATGCCTCTTGGCTATAGTCAATGGTCAAGTCTATAGGAAAAGCTGGTTACCCGAGTAGGTATAAAATGTGCTAGACAGGAACTCAATTAGGACGACGTTGAACACAACATGGTTAAAGAACTAATAGTTACCATGGCAAAAAGATAGGATATATCTCCAATTGAGGATGGATTACAGAAGGAGATGATGGTTGTCCATAAGATTCAACTTGCATGCAAGAGGAAGGATAATATATTGCCTTAATCATATAAACACAAAATGGATAGTTATTATTGGCAACAAATTAATGTAAAAAAGAGTTTGGATAATTAGCTTCTGAATGCCTAGGAAATAACTTAATAAGCTAGAATAATTAAACTTGGTTTTGTGGGGTGCGCCAGGCCCAAGCCATAGTGCAACACATGGGCAACACTTGAGAGCCCCGTAGCAAGCTACCATACTGGTCCCTCCCCTCAAAAAATTAATTTAATATCATGTGAGCCAACGACCCACGTATCGGATATTAAAGCGATAAGAACAGATACTACACTTGATCTTAGCCAAAAGGCCGAGAAAGGTATGCTTTGGAGAGTGGCTTGTAGTGGCTTTTATTTATGTTATGTGCTTTTCTTTGCTTTCTCGACATGTCGAGGTGGGACTATTCTTATGCAGCAGACTAGGAACTCAATGGTGAAGTTCTAAACTTACTCTTCATATCATACGTATATGAAAGGAAGAGTCTACACTTTCATTATTTTCTTTTTTTCTAGCTTAAATTTTGCTTAAACTTACACAAGAAAATCAAAATGTTCACTGATCCACTTGAAACTAAACACCACCTAGTTATGCAGCCTTTAACGTTGGGGGAAGAATTCATCCATCAAATTAATATTTAGATTGTTCTCCAATTGATAATTAACAAGTTCAATTCATGTGAACTTGATTTACTGTGTAGTTACAGGCTAAGAGTTCAGGACACTATGTATGGACTATGGACTATGGCTGTGAGGCGCTCTGCATCTTTGCTTCAACCCTTTAACCAATTGGAAATGATAAGAAAATGAGGTCTGCAACTTCTGCTTGAGGTAATGCCTAGAGTCTAGACTTTCATATATAGAAGCTAATTTAACTTGAAAACAAAGAAAAGTCAATAAAATGTTACTAGGAGGGAAGGCTTGCAAGTTTAATGTCATCCTAAGTTGAATGCAAAGTAGGAATTTGGAGTTGCAACTTGGTTACAGCAGGACAACACAACAACAAGTTATATTCCAATTTCCATGAATAGGGTGTTTTCAACGAAGCTACCTCGTTTTTTCATGTTTTACCATGCTGAATCTGATTCTTATCATCTACTTTTCATGTGTTGTTTAGCATAAGAGTATCTTGTGTGTTAGCTATTTAGTTAGTTAGAAACTTTGAAGCGATCTTCACTTTCTCAACAATAACGCAGGCGCTGTTACAGGATTTGGTTGGCATAAAATAGCCATGTTTGTTAATATCTAGTTGGGATTCCATCAACTATCTAATTTAGTTTTTGTATTGCTTAAAAGTGGGAAGGTAAAAGAAGTTCATTGTTTTGCAGCATAGATATGTGACCTATTGCCATTTTAAAAAATAAAAATAAAAATAAAAATTTGAAATCATCTTAGTATTTTTTTGGTTTACCATCTTATATCTTTTTACTTGCAAAAAAAATCTTAGTGCAGGGATTCTGGCTGGGGATCATATGTGCACTCGTTTTTCAAGTATTTTCTCTACCTATCATTACCATACATACTGATTGGGAGCATGAGGTGAACTTTTTCCTTTATATTTTAATTCTTCCATCCTTTTATTTTTTGTGATATTTTTTTTTCTGAAATTTTGTTTCTTATTCAGGCAAAGAAGGCTACAGATAGAGTCTATGATTCAATAACACCAGAGGTAATAGTGTCATGAAGTTGTAATATCTTTACAGCTGCACATTGTGAGTAAGATCTGTTTGTATCAAAGCATGTCATGATTTGTTACCATTATTTTGGTAGAAAAATGTCTTCGAAGTCTAGGTGCAAATTTATGAGGCCTAAAGCATAATCTAATCTAGATCATCTAAGATATTAGATATTATAAATTATGCTGCTGACCTTTGTCTATATCACGATGGAACTGAAGAATCTGACTATTTTTTAAAAGTGTTGTCCATGGAAATCTTTCCTCTTACAACATGAGAACATAGGACTTTTTGTATGCGGCCTACAAGATTGCTAAATGTGAACTTTTTTTTTTCTAAAGTAGGTTTGAGCATTATTGGAATTGTTTTCAGCTTATTCTGTCCATATGATTTTGGATTTTTTTTTCTTTGAATAATAGCCCTTTCCCAATTTTGATATCTTATCAACAAAAAAGGAGCTCATGCCTCTTGGCTATAGTCAATGGTCAAGTCTATAGGAAAGCTGGTTACCCAGTAGGTATGAAATGTGCTAGACAGGAACTCAATTAGGACGACGTTGAACACAACATGGTTAAAGAACTAATAGTTACCATGGCAAAAAGATAGGATATATCTCCAATTGAGGATGGATTACAGAAGGAGATGATGGTTGTCCATAAGATTCAACTTGCATGCAAGAGGAAGGATAATATATTGCCTTAATCATATAAACACAAAATGGATAGTTATTATTGGCAACAAATTAATGTAAAAAAGAGTTTGGATAATTAGCTTCTGAATGCCTAGGAAATAACTTAATAAGCTAGAATAATTAAACTTGGTTTTGTGGGGTGCGCCAGGCCCAAGCCATAGTGCAACACATGGGCAACACTTGAGAGCCCCGGTAGCAAGCTACCATACTGGTCCCTCCCCTCAAAAAATTAATTTAATATCATGTGAGCCAATGACCCACGTATCAGATATTAAACTGATAAGAACAGATACTACACTTGATCTTAGCCAAAAGGCCGAGAAAGGTATGCTTTGGAGAGTGGCTTGTAGTGGCTTTTATTTATGTTATGTGCTTTGTTGCTTTTCATTGCATTCGAGGTGGGACTATTCTTATGCAGCAGCTAGGAACTCAATGGTGAAGTTCTAAACTTACTCTTCATATCATACGTATATGAAAGGAAGAGTCTACACTTTCATTATTTTCTTTTTTTTTTTCTAGCTTAAATTTTGCTTAAACTTACACAAGAAAATCAAAATGTTCACTGATCCACTTGAAACTAAACACCACCTAGTTATGCAGCCTTTAACGTTGGGGGAAGAATTCATCCATCAAATTAATATTTAGATTGTTCTCCAATTGATAATTAACAAGTTCAATTCATGTGAACTTGATTTACTGTGTAGTTACAGGCTAAGAGTTCAGGACACTATGTATGGACTATGGACTATGGCTGTGAGGCGCTCTGCATCTTTGCTTCAACCCTTTAACCAATTGGAAATGATTAGAAAATGAAGTATGCAACTTCTGCGAGGTAATGCCTAGAGTCTAGACTTTCATATATAGAAGCTAATTTAACTTGAAAGCAAAGAAAAGTCAATAAAATGTTACTAGGAGGGAAGGCTTGCAAGTTTAATGCCATCCTAAGTTGAATGCAAAGTAGGAATTTGGAGTTGCAACTTGGTTACAGGAGGACAACACAACAACAAGTTATATTCCAATTTCCATGAATAGGGTGTTTTCAACGAAGCTACCTCGTTTTTTCATGTTTTACCATGTCCTGAATCTGATTCTTATCATCTACTTTTCATGTGTTGTTTAGCATAAGAGTATCTTGTGTGTTAGCTATTTAGTTAGTTAGAAACTTTGAAGTGATCTTCACTTTGTCAACAATAATGCGGCCGATTACAGGATTTGGTTGGCATAAAATAGGCATGTTTGTTAATATCTAGTTGGGATTCCATCAACTATCTAATTTAGTTTTTGTATTGCTTAAAAGTGGGAAGGTAAAAGAAGTTCATTGTTTTGCAAGCATAGATATGTGACCTATTGCCATTTATAAAAATAAAAATAAAAATTTGAAATCATCTTAGTTTTTTTTGGTTTACCATCTTATACCTTTTTACTTGCAAAACAAATCTTAGTGCAGGGACTCTGGCTGGGGATCATATGTGCTCTCGTTTTTCAAGTATTTTCTCTACCTATCATTACCATACATACTGATTGGGAGCATGAGGTGAACTTTTTCCTTTATATTTTAATTCTTTCATCCTTTTATTTTTGTGATATTTTTTTCTGAAATTTTGTTTCTTATTCAGGCAAAGAAGGCTACAGATAGAGTCTATGATTCAATAACACCAGAGGTAATAGTGTCATGAAGTTGTAATATCTTTACAGCTACACATTATGAGTAAGATCTGTTTGTATCAAAGCATGTCATGATTTGTTACCATTGTTTTGGCAGAAAAATGTCTTCGAAGTCTAGGTGCAAATTTATGAGGCCTAAAGGATAATCTAATTAGATCATCTAAGGATAATATAGATTATGCTGCTGACCTTTGTCTATATCACGATGGAACTGAAGAATCTGACTATTTTTTAAAAGTGTTGTCCATGGAAATCTTTCCTCTTACAACATGAGAACAAAGGACTTTTTGTATGCGGCCTACAAGATTGCTAAATGTGAACTTTTTTTTTTTCTAAAGTAGGTTTGAGCATTATTGGAATTGTTTTCAGCTTATTCTGTCCATATGATTTTGGACTTTTTTTCTTTGAATAATAGCCCTTTCCCAATTTCGATATCTTATCAACAAAAAAGGAGCTCATGCCTCTTGGCTATAGTCAATGGTCAAGTCTATAGGAAAGCTGGTTACCCAGTAGGTATGAAATGTGCTAGACAGGAACTCAATTAGGACGACGTTGAACACAACATGGTTAAAGAACTAATAGTTACCATGGCAAAAAGATAGGATATATCTCCAATTGAGGATGGATTACAGAAGGAGATGATGGTTGTCCATAAGATTCAACTTGCATGCAAGAGGAAGGATAATATATTGCCTTAATAATATAAACACAAAATGGATAGTTATTATTGGCAACAAATTAATGTAAAAAAGAGTTTGGATAATTAGCTTCTGAATGCCTAGGAAATAACTTAATAAGCTAGAATAATTAAACTTGATTTTGTGGGGTGCGCCAGACCCAAGCCATAGTGCAACACATGGGCAACACTTGAGAGCCCCGGTAGCAAGCTACCATACTGGTCCCTCCCCCTCAAAAAATTAATTTAATATCATGTGAGCCAACGGCCCACGTATCAGATATTAAACTGATAAGAACAGATACTACACTTGATCTTAGCCAAAAGGCCGAGAAAGGTATGCTTTGGAGAGTGGCTTGTAGTGGCTTTTATTTCTGTTATGTGCTTTGCTGCTTTCTCGACTGTCCGAGGTGGGACTATTCTTATGCAGCAGCTAGGAACTCAATGGTGAAGTTCTAAACTTACTCTTCATATCATACGTATATGAAAGGAAGAGTCTACACTTTCATTATTTTCTTTTTTTTTTTCTAGCTTAAATTTTGCTTAAACTTACACAAGAAAATCAAAATGTTCACTGATCCACTTGAAACAAAACACCACCTAGTTATGCAACCTTTAACGTTGGGGGTAGAATTCATCAATTAAATTAATATTTAGATTGTTCTCGAATTGATAATTAACAAGTTCAATTCATGTGAACTTGATTTACTGTGTAGTTACTGGCTAAGAGTTCAGGACACTATGTATGGACTATGGACTACGGCTTTGAGGCGCTCTGCATCTTTGCTTCAACCCTTTAACCAATTGGAAATGATAAGAAAATGAAGTCTGCAACTTCTGCTTGAGGTATTGCCTAGAGTCTAGACTTTCATATATAGAAGCTAATTTAACTTGAAAGCAAAGAAAAGTCAATAAAATGTTACTAGGAGGGAAGGCTTGCAAGTTTAATGCCATCCTAAGTTGAATGCAAAGTAGGAATTTGGAGTTGCAACTTGGTTACAGCAGGACAACACAACAACAAGTTATATTCCAATTTCCATGAATAGGGCGTTTTCAACGAAGCTACCTCGTTTTTTCATGTTTTACCATGCTGAATCTGATTCTTATCATCTACTTTTCATGTGTTGTTTAGCATAAGAGTATCTTGTGTGTTAGCTATTTAGTTAGTTAGAAACTTTGAAGTGATCTTCACTTTGTCAACAATAACGCAGGCGCTGATACAGGATTTGGTTGGCATAAAATAGGTGTGTTTGTTAATATCTAGTTGGGATTCCATCAACTATCTAATTTAGTTTTGCATTGCTTAAAAGTGGGAAGGTAAAAAAAGTTCATTGTTTTTGCATAGATATGTGACCTATTGCCATTTATTAAAAATAAAAATAAAAATTTGAAATCATCTTAGTTTTTTTTTGGTTTACCATCTTATACCTTTTTACTTGCAAAAAAAAATCTTAGTGCAGGGATTTGGTGGGGATCATATGTGCACTCGTTTTTCAAGTATTTTCTCTACCTATCAATACCATACATACTGATTGGGAGCATGAGGTGAACTTTTTCCTTTATATTTTAATTCTTCCATCCTTTTATTTTTTGTGATATTTTTTTTCTGAAATTTTGTTTCTTATTCAGGCAAAGAAGGCTACGAGAAGAGTCTATGATTCAATAACACCAGAGGTAATAGTGTCATGAAGTTGTAATATCTTTACAGCTACACATTGTGAGTACGATCAGTTTGTATCAAAGCATGTCATGATTTGTTACCATTGTTTTGGTAGAAAAATGTCTTCGAAGTCTAGGTGCAAATTTATGAGGCCTAAAGGATAATCTAATCTAGATCATCTAAGATATTAGATAATATAGATTATGCTGCTGACCTTTGTCTATATCACGATGGAACTGAAGAATCTGACTATTTTTTAAAAGTGTTGTCCATGGAAATCTTTCCTCTTACAACATGAGAACATAGGACTTTTTGTATGCGGCCTACAAGATTGCTAAATGTGAACTTTTTTTTTCTAAAGTAGGTTTGAGCATTATTGGAATTGTTTTCAGCTTATTCTGTCCATATGATTTTGGACTTTTTTTCTTTGAATAATAGCCCTTTCCCAATTTCGATATCTTATCAACAAAAAAGGAGCTCATGCCTCTTGGCTATAGTCAATGGTCAAGTCTATAGGAAAGCTGGTTACCCAGTAGGTATGAAATGTGCTAGACAGGAACTCAATTAGGACGACGTTGAACACAACATGGTTAAAGAACTAATAGTTACCATGGCAAAAAGATAGGATATATCTCCAATTGAGGATGGATTACAGAAGGAGATGATGGTTGTCCATAAGATTCAACTTGCATGCAAGAGGAAGGATAATATATTGCCTTAATAATATAAACACAAAATGGATAGTTATTATTGGCAACAAATTAATGTAAAAAAGAGTTTGGATAATTAGCTTCTGAATGCCTAGGAAATAACTTAATAAGCTAGAATAATTAAACTTGGTTTTGTGGGGTGCGCCAGGCCCAAGCCATAGTGCAACACATGGGCAACACTTGAGAGCCCCGGTAGCAAGCTACCATACTGGTCCCTCCCCCTCAAAAAATTAATTTAATATCATGTGAGCCAATGACCCACGTATCAGATATTAAACTGATAAGAACAGATACTACACTTGATCTTAGCCAAAAGGCCGAGAAAGGTATGCTTTGGAGAGTGGCTTGTAGTGGCTTTTATTTCTGTTATGTGCTTTGCTGCTTTCTCGACTGTCCGAGGTGGGACTATTCTTATGCAGCAGCTAGGAACTCAATGGTGAAGTTCTAAACTTACTCTTCATATCATACGTATATGAAAGGAAGAGTCTACACTTTCATTATTTTCTTTTTTTTTTCTAGCTTAAATTTTGCTTAAACTTACACAAGAAAATCAAAATGTTCACTGATCCACTTGAAACTAAACACCACCTAGTTATGCAGCCTTTAACGTTGGGGGAAGAATTCATCCATCAAATTAATATTTAGATTGTTCTCCAATTGATAATTAACAAGTTCAATTCATGTGAACTTGATTTACTGTGTAGTTACAGGCTAAGAGTTCAGGACACTATGTATGGACTATGGACTATGGCTGTGAGGCGCTCTGCATCTTTGCTTCAACCCTTTAACCAATTGGAAATGATAAGAAAATGAGGTCTGCAACTTCTGCTTGAGGTAATGCCTAGAGTCTAGACTTTCATATATAGAAGCTAATTTAACTTGAAAGCAAAGAAAAGTCAATAAAATGTTACTAGGAGGGAAGGCTTGCAAGTTTAATGCCATCCTAAGTTGAATGCAAAGTAGGAATTTGGAGTTGCAACTTGGTTACAGCAGGACAACACAACAACAAGTTATATTCCAATTTCCATGAATAAGGTGTTTTCAACGAAGCTACCTCGTTTTTTCATGTTTTACCGTGCTGAATCTGATTCTTATCATCTACTTTTCATGTGTTGTTTAGCATAAGAGTATCTTGTGTGTTAGCTATTTAGTTAGTTAGAAACTTTGAAGTGATCTTCACTTTGTCAACAATAACGCAGGCGCTGTTACAGGATTTGGTTGGCATAAAATAGGCATGTTTGTTAATATCTAGTTGGGATTCCATCAACTATCTAATCAGTCTTTGCATTGCTTAAAAGTGGGAAGATAAAAGAAGTTCATTGTTTTGCAGCATAGATATGCGACCTATTGCCATTTATAAAAAATAAAAATAAAAATTTGAAATCATCTTAGTTTTTTTTTGGTTTACCATCTTATACCTTTTTACTTGCAAAAAAAATCTTAGTGCAGGGACTCTGGCTGGGGATCATATGTGCACTCGTTTTTCAAGTATTTTCTCTACCTATCATTACCATACATACTGATTGGGAGCATGAGGTGAACTTTTTCCTTTATATTTTAATTCTTTCATCCTTTTATTTTTTGTGATATTTTTTTCTGAAATTTTGTTTCTTATTCAGGCAAAGAAGGCTACAGATAGAGTCTATGATTCAATAACACCAGAGGTAATAGTGTCATGAAGTTGTAATATCTTTACAGCTACACATTATGTGTAAGATCTGTTTGTATCAAAGCATGTCATGATTTGTTACCATTGTTTTGGTAGAAAAATGTCTTCGAAGTCTAGGTGCAAATTTATGAGGCCTAAAGGATAATCTAATCTAGATCATCTAAGATATTAGATAATATAGATTATGCTGCTGACCTTTGTCTATATCACGATGGAACTGAAGAATCTGACTATTTTTTAAAAGTGTTGTCCACGGAAATCTTTCCTCTTACAACATGAGAACATAGGACTTTTTGTATGCGGCCTACAAGATTGCTAAATGTGAACTTTTTTTTTCTAAAGTAGGTTTGAGCATTATTGGAATTGTTTTCAGCTTATTCTGTCCATATGATTTTGGACTTTTTTTCTTTGAATAATAGCCCTTTCCCAATTTCGATATCTTATCAACACAAAAGGAGCTCATGCCTCTTGGCTATAGTCAATGGTCAAGTCTATAGGAAAGCTGGTTACCCAGTAGGTATGAAATGTGCTAGACAGGAACTCAATTAGGACGACGTTGAACACAACATGGTTAAAGAACTAATAGTTACCATGGCAAAAAGATAGGATATATCTCCAATTGAGGATGGATTACAGAAGGAGATGATGGTTGTCCATAAGATTCAACTTGCATGCAAGAGGAAGGATAATATATTGCCTTAATCATATAAACACAAAATGGATAGTTATTATTGGCAACAAATTAATGTAAAAAGAGTTTGGATAATTAGCTTCTGAATGCCTAGGAAATAACTTAATAAGCTAGAATAATTAAACTTGATTTTGTGGGGTGCGCCAGACCCAAGCCATAGTGCAACACATGGGCAACACTTGAGAGCCCCGGTAACAAGCTACCATACTGGTCCCTTCCCCTCAAAAAATTAATTTAATATCATGTGAGCCAATGGCCCACGTATCAGATATTAAACTGATAAGAACAGATACTACACTTGATCTTAGCCAAAAGGCCGAGAAAGGTATGCTTTGGAGAGTGGCTTGTAGTGGCTTTTATTTCTGTTATGTGCTTTGTTGCTTTCTCGACTGTTCGAGGTGGGACTATTCTTATGCAGCAGCTAGGAACTCAATGGTGAAGTTCTAAACTTACTCTTCATATCATACGTATATGAAAGGAAGAGTCTACACTTTCATTATTTTCTTTTTTTTTTCTAGCTTAAATTTTGCTTAAACTTACACAAGAAAATCAAAATGTTCACTGATCCACTTGAAACTAAACACCACCTAGTTATGCAGCCTTTAACGTTGGGGGTAGAATTCATCCATAAAAATTAATATTTAGATTGTTCTCGAATTGATAATTAACAAGTTCAATTCATGTGAACTTGATTTACTGTGTAGTTACTGGCCAAGAGTTCAGGACACTATCTATGGACTATGGACTACGGATGTGAGGTGCTCTGCATCTTTGCTTCAACCCTTTAACCAATTGGAAATGATAAGAAAATGATGTCTGCAACTTCTGCTTGAGGTAATGCCTAGAGTCTAGACTTTCATATATAGAAGCTAATTTAACTTGAAAGCAAAGAAAAGTCAATAAAATGTTACTAGGAGGGAAGGCTTGCAAGTTTAATGCCATCCTAAGTTGAATGCAAAGTAGGAATTTGGAGTTGCAACTTGGTTACAGCAGGACAACACAACAACAAGTTATATTACAATTTCCATGAATAGGGTGTTTTCAACGAAGCTACCTCGTTTTTTCATGTTTTACCATGCTGAATCTGATTCTTATCATCTACTTTTCATGTGTTGTTTAGCATAAGAGTATATTGTGTGTTAGCTATTTAGTTAGTTAGAAACTTTGAAGTGATCTTCACTTTGTCAACAATAACGCAGGCGCTGTTACAGGATTTGGTTGGCATAAAATAGGCATGTTTGTTAATATCTAGTTGGGATTTCATCAACTATCTAATCAGTCTTTGCATTGCTTAAAAGTGGGAAGGTAAAAGAAGTTCATTGTTTTGCAGCATAGATATGTGACCTATTGCCATTTATAAAAAATAAAAATAAAAATAAAAATTTGAAATCATCTTAGTTTTTTTTTGGTTTACCATCTTATATCTTTTTACTTGCAAAAAAAATCTTAGTGCAGGGATTCTGGCTGGGGATCATATGTGCACTCGTTTTTCAAGTATTTTCTCTACCTATCATTACCATACATACTGATTGGGAGCATGAGGTGAACTTTTTCCTTTATATTTTAATTCTTTCATCCATTTATTTTTTGTGATATTTTTTTCTGAAATTTTGTTTCTTATTCAGGCAAAGAAGGCAACAGGTAGAGTTTATGATTCAATAACACCAGAGGTAATAGTGTCATGAAGTTGTAATATCTTTACAGCTACACATTATGAGTAAGATCTATTTGTATCAAAGCATGTCATGATTTGTTACCATTGTTTTGGTAGAAAAATGTCTTCGAAGTCTAGGTGCAAATTTATGAGGCCTAAAGGATAATCTAATCTAGATCATCTAAGGATAATATAGATTATGCTGCTGACCTTTGTCTATATAACGATGGAACTGAAGAATCTGACTATTTTTTAAAAGTGTTATCCATGGAAATCTTTCCTCTTACAACATGAGAACATAGGACTTTTTGTATGCGGCCTACAAGATTGCTAAATGTGAACTTTTTTTTTTCTAAAGTAGGTTTGAGCATTATTGGAATTGTTTTCAGCTTATTCTGTCCATATGATTTTGGATTTTTTTTTCTTTGAATAATAGCCCTTTCCCAATTTTGATATCTTATCAACAAAAAAGGAGCTCATGCCTCTTGGCTATAGTCAATGGTCAAGTCTATAGGAAAGCTGGTTACCCAGTAGGTATGAAATGTGCTAGACAGGAACTCAATTAGACGACGTTGAACACAACATGGTTAAAGAACTAATAGTTACCATGGCAAAAAGATAGGATATATCTCCAATTGAGGATGGATTACAGAAGGAGATGATGGTTGTCCATAAGATTCAACTTGCATGCAAGAGGAAGGATAATATATTGCCTTAATAATATAAACACAAAATGGATAGTTATTATTGGCAACAAATTAATGTAAAACAGAGTTTGGATAATTAGCTTCTGAATGCCTAAGAAATAACTTAATAAGCTAGAATAATTAAACTTGATTTTGTGGGATGCGCCAGACCCAAGCCATAGTGCAACACATGGGCAACACTTGAGAGCCCCGGTAGCAAGCTACCATACTGGTCCCTCCCCCTCAAAAAATTAATTTAATATCATATGAGCCAATGGCCCACGAATCAGATATTAAACTGAAAAGAACAGATACTACACTTGATCTTAGTCAAAAGGCCGAGAAAGGTATGCTTTGGAGAGTGGCTTGTAGTGGCTTTTATTTTTGTTATGTGCTTTGCTGCTTTCTCGACTGTTCGAGGTGGGACTATTCTCATGCAGCTGCTAGGAACTCAATGGTGAAGTTCTAAACTTACTCTTCATATCATACGTATATGAAAGGAAGAGTCTACACTCTCATTATTTTTTTTTTCTAGCTTAAATTTTGCTTAAACTTACACAAGAAAATCAAAATGTTCACTGATCCACTTGAAACTAAACACCACCTAGTTATGCAGCCTTTAACGTTGGGGGAAGAATTCATCCATCAAATTAATATTTAGATTGTTCTTGAATTGATAATTAACAAGTTCAATTCATGTGAACTTGATTTACTGTGTAGTTCTGAGCTAAGAGTTCAGGACACTATGTATGGACTATGGACTATTTTGTGAGGCGCCTGCATCTTTGCTTCAACCCTTTAACCAATTGGAAATGATAAGAAAATGATGTCTGCAACTTCTGCTTGAGGTAATGCCTAGAGTCTAGACTTTCATATATAGAAGCTAATTTAACTTGAAAGCAAAGAAAAGTCAATAAAATGTTACTAGGAGGGAAGGCTTGCAAGTTTAATGCCATCCTAAGTTGAATGCAAAATAGGAATTTGGAGTTGCAACTTGGTTACAGCAGGACAACACAACAACAAGTTATATTCCAATTTCCATGAATAGGGCGTTTTCAACGAAGCTACCTTGTTTTTTCATGTTTTACCATGCTGAATTTGATTCTTATCATCTACTTTTCATGTGTTGTTTAGAATAAGAGTATCTTGTGTGTTAGCTATTTAGTTAGTTAGAAACTTTGAAGTGTTCTTCACTTTGTCAACAATAACGCAGGCACTGTTACAGGATTTGGTTGGCATAAAATAGGTGTGTTTGTTTATATCTAGTTGGGATTCCATCAACTATCTAATCAGTTTTTGTATTGCTTAAAAGTGGGAAGGTAAAAGAAGTTCATTGTTTTGCAGCATAGATATGTGACCTATTGCCATTTATATAAAAATAAAAATAAAAATTTGAAATCATCTTAGTTTTTTTTGGTTTACCATCTTATACCTTTTTACTTGTAAAAAAAAAAAAATCTTAGTGTAGGGACTACATTTGGGGATCATATGTGCACTCGTTTTTCAAGTATTTTCTCTACCTATCATTACCATACTTACTGATTGGGAGCATGAGGTGAACTTTTTCCTTTATATTTTAATTCTTTCATCCTTTTATTTTTTGTGATATTTTTTTTCTGAAATTTTGTTTCTTATTCAGGCAAAGAAGGCTACAGATAGAGTCTATGATTCAATAACACCAGAGGTAATAGTGTCATGAAGTTGTAATATCTTTACAGCTACACATTATGAGTAAGATCTGTTTGTATCAAAGCATGTCATGATTTGTTACCATTGTTTTGGTAGAAAAATGTCTTAGAAGTCTAGGTGCAAATTTATGAGGCCTAAAGGATAATCTAATCTAGATCATCTAAGATATTAGATAATATAGATTATGCTGCTGACCTTTGTCTATATCACGATGGAACTGAAGAATCTGACTATTTTTTAAAAGTGTTGTCCACGGAAATCTTTCCTCTTACAACATGAGAACATAGGACTTTTTGTATGTTGCCGACTAGATTGCTAAATGTGAACCTTTTTTTTTCTAAAGTAGGTTTGAGCATTATTGGAATTGTTTTCAGCTTATTTTGTCCATATGATTTTGGATTTTTTTGATCTGAATAATAGCCCTTTCCCAATTTTGATATCTTATCAACAAAAAATGAGCTCATGCCTCTTGGCTATAGTCAATGGTCAAGTCTATAGGAAAGCTGGTTACCCAACAGGCCTGAAATATGCTAGACAGTAACTCAATTAGGACGACGTTGAACACAACATGGTTATAACACAACATGGTTATAACACAACATGGTTAAAGAACTAATAGTTACCATGGCAAAAAGATAGGATATATCTCCAATTGAGGATATATTACAGAAGGAGATGATGGTTGTCCATAAGATTCAACTTGCATGCAAGAGGAACGATAATATATTGCCTTAATAATATAAACACGAAATGGATAGTTATTATTGGAAATAAATTAATGTAAAAAAGAGTTTGGATAATTAGCTTCTGAATGCCTAGGAAATAACTTAATAAGCTAGAATAATTAAACTTGATTTTGTGGGGTGCGCCAGACCCAAGCCATAGTGCAACACATGGGTGACACTTGAGAGCCCCGGTAGCAAGCTACCATACTGGTCCCTCCCCCTCAAAAAATTAATTTAATATCATGTGAACCAATGGCCCACGTATCAGATATTAAACTGATAAGAACAGATACTACACTTGATCTTAGCCAAAAGGCCGAGAAAGGTATGCTTTGGAGAGTGGCTTGTAGTGGCTTTTATTTCTGTTATGTGCTTTGTTACTTTCTCGATTGTCCGAGGTGGGGCTATTCTTATGCAACATCTAGGAACTCAATGGTGAAGTTCTAAAATTACTCTTCATATCATACGTATATGAAAGGAAGAGTCTACACTTTCATTATTATTTTTTTAGCTTTAATTTTGCTTAAACTTACACAAGAAAGTGAAAATGTTCACTGAGCCACTTGAAACTAAACACCCCCTAGTTATGCAACCTTTAACGTTGGGTGAAGAATTCATCCATCAAATTAATATTTAGATTATTCTCATTTTAATTATCAACAAGTTCAATTCATGTGAATTGAATTTACTATGTAGTTGTAGGCTAAGAGTTCAAGACACTGCGTATGGACTATGGACTACAGCTGTGAAGAGCTCTGCATCGTTGCTTCAACCCTTTAACCAATTGGAAATGATAAGAAAATGAGGTCTGCAACTTCTGCTTGAGGTAATGCCTAGAGTCTAGACTTTCATATATAGAAGCTAATTTAACTTGAAAGCAAAGAAAAATCAATAAAATGTTACTAAGAGGGATGGCTTGAAAGTTTGAATGCCATCCTAAGTTGAATGCAATGAAGGAATTTCGAGTTGCAACTTGGTTACAGCAGAACAACACAACAACTAGTGATATTCCAATTTCCATTAGTAGGGCATTTTCAACGATGCTACCTCACTTTTTCATATTTTACCGTGCTGAATTTGATTCTTATCATCTACTTTTCATGTGTTGTTTAGCATAAGAGTATCTTGTGTGTTAGCTATTTAGTTAGTTAGAAACTTTGAAGTGATCTTCACTTTGTCAACAATAACGCAGACGCTGTTACAGGATTTGGTTGGCATAAAATAGGTGTGTTTGTTAATATCTAGTTGGGATTCCATCAACTATCTTATTGCATAAAAGTGGGAAGGTAAAAGAAGTTCATTGTTTTGTAGCATAGATATGTTACCTATTGTTATTTATAAAAAATAAAAAAAAATTGAAATCATCTTGGTTTTTTTTGGTTTACCATCTTATATCTTTTTACTTGCAAAAAAAAAAAATCTTAATGCAGGGACTTTGGCTGGGGATCGTATGTGCACTCGTTTTCACGTATTTTCCCTACCTGTCATTACCATACATATTGATTGGAAGCAAGAGGTGAACTTTTGCCTTTTTATTTTAATTCTTTCATCCTTTTATTTTTGTGATATTTTTTTTTTGAAATTCTATTTCTTATTCAGGCAAAGAAGGCTACAGATAAAGTCTATAATTGAATGACACCAGAGGTGATAATGTCATGATGCTGCAATATCTTTATAGCTACACAATACGAGTATGTTCTGTTTGTATCAAAGCATGTCAAGATTTGTTACCATTCTTTTGGTAGAAAAATGTCTTAGAAGTCTAGGCGCAAATTTATGTGTCCTAAAGGATAATCTAATCTAGATCATCTAAGATATTAGATAATATAGATTATGCAGCTGGCCTTTGTCTGTATCATGATGGAACTGAAGAATCTATCTATTTTTTAAAAGTATTGTCCACGAAAATATTTTCTCTTACAACATGAGAACATAGGACTTTTTATATACTATCTACAAGATTGCTAAATGTGAACCTTTTTTTAAAGTAGGTTCTAGGTTTATTGGAATTGTTTTCAGCTTATTCTTTCTATATGATTTTAGATTTTATTTATTTATTTGAATAATAGCCCTTTCCAACTTCTGATATCTTATCAACAAAAAAGGAGCTCATGCCTCTTGGCTATGTCACTGGTCAAGTCTGTAGGAAAGCAAAGCATTATTGAACAAGGGATGTTACTGGATGGTGGAACGTGGAAAGAAATCCAAATATGGGAAGACAAATGGTTACCCAATCTGCCTGAAATGTGCTAGACACGAACTGAGGCTGAACTCAATATGGTGAAGGAATTGATAGTTACCATGGCAAAAAGATAGGATATATCTACAATTGAGAATGAATTACAAAATGAGAGGAAGGTTGTCCATAAGATTCAACTTACATGCAATTGGAAGGATAATATCAAGGTATAAATTATTGGCAATACATTATTGAGAAAAGGGGTTAGGATAAACAGTTTCCTAATGTCTAAGAAATAATTTAATAAGCGTGAATAATTAAACTAAATTTGGTGGGGTGCGCCAAGCCCACACTATAGTGCAACGCATGGGCGACACTTGAGAGCCCCAATAGCAAGCTATCATTATAGACCCTCCCCCTCAAAAAATTAATTTAATATCATGTGAGCCAATGACCCATGTATCAGATATTAAACTGATAAGAACAGATACTACACTTGATCTTAGCCAAAAGGCCGAGAAAGGTATGCTTTGGAGAGTGGCTTGCAGTGGCTTGTATTTCTGTTGTGTGCTCTGCTGCTTTATTAACTAATCGATGTGGGACTCTTGCGTGGTAGCTGCAAAGTAAAAGGAAAAGTACTATTGTACTAAGCTACCTTATTCATTCAGATGTATGGAAGAGAGTCTACACTTTCTTTCTTTGCTTCTTTGGAGCTTAATTTTTACTTAAACTTATTCAAGAAAATCAAACTGGTCAACTAATGATCATTGAGCCACTCACAATATAAAGTTGTAACTGAACAGTCTAGTTATGCAGCCTATAGCGTAGGGGGAAGAATTTGTCCATCAAACTAAAATTTTCGTTGTTCACCAATTGGCAATCGACAAGTTCAATATTGTTAAACAATTTCACGGTGTAGTTACAACTTACAGGCTAAGAGTTCAGTATTTATGGACTATGGCTGTAGAGTGCTCACTATCTTTGCTTCAACTAATAGAAAAGGCAGAGAAAATGTGTTTTGCAGCTTCTGCTTGAGGTAATATCTAGACCCTCGGGCATAAGGACTAGTTTAGCTTGTTCAAATATAAAAATAAAGAAAGTGTTGTTTTTCACATTCGCAAGTATAATATCATCCAGAGCTGAATGAGAATTTGAAGTTGCAACTTGATTGTAGCTCTAGAGAGTAAGAGTATGGTACTAGTTAATTCGAAATTGCATTAAGAGGGTGATTTCAGACTTTCAGCTAGGCTACCTCTACGATATTGTGCCGTGCTGAATCAAATTATTATGAGATGCTTTTCAATAAGTTATGTTTTTTCGGTAAGCGATTTTCAATGGCAAAAAAAAACTAAGAGCTATTGTGTTGCTGCTGCACTTCTACTTAACACATCTACGGCTATAAAAACACCAACAAAACTTGCCTATTTCTGCAATTCAATGCCATTAACAAATTAGATAAAAATGAATACTTATGAAAAAAAAAAAAGAATGTTCGTACAATTTTCTTAAATTTTCTGCAGGTTAAAAAGAAATATTTCAAATTTATATTATGTTGATTATGTTAGTATATCTTCAATAGACAAAGCTACCCCCGTTTTAAAAAAAATATTGTTTTCGTTATTAATTGATGTATATAATCTAGGTCAGTTTCTTTATTTATTTTAATTAAGGTTACACCTATGAATTTGACTCAACCCAACACATTGGTTTGATGAGTGAGCTAGGTCAAAAAAATGGTGCAAAACCTTCTTAACTCACCAAGCAAACACCCCTAAACATAGCTTTTAAAGTTAAGAAAAATTATTACACATTAGCAGAAGTAGGTGTCTGATAGGTGGGTTTTGAGGCATTTTTGGACTTGGCCCACTAATCAAACCAGTGGGTTAGGTTGAGTCAAACTCGTGGGTCCAATATACATTAAAAAAAATTTCTTGTTAAAATAGTTATCGAAATATGAAATCTAAAATTCGTTACACATAACACATCTTAATTAAAATCTAGATGTCTCAAATAAACTAAAAATATCACATAATTAATCTTACACAAACATAAGAAGTTTTAAATAAGATAAATAAATTTAATAAGTCTTTAAGTTAGCATAAATTTAAAATAAAGTGAAATAAGTTAACAAGTCTCAAAATCATATACAACAAAGTTGCATACTATAAGTGTGCAATCAATTAAAACTTTGTTTGATGGGGTGTGCAAGGGACTGCAAGCCCTTGCTGTAGTACAGCGCATCGGCGACATTTAAGAGCCCTAGTAGCAAGCTACTATGTGGACTCTCCCCCTAAACAAATTAATTTAATATCATGTGGGTCATTGGCCCGCATATCAGATATTATACTGATAATTACATATACTATACTTGATCATAACTTAGAGACAGAGAAAGGTATGCTTTGGAGAGTAGCTTGTTGTGAGCTTTGGTGCCTTCTTTATTGTCCGAGGTGGGACTCTTATGCAGCAGTTTGGAACTCAAGTGAAGACTTCTAATCTAAACTTCGCTATTGATTCATAATGAGGAGTCTTCGCTTTGTGTCTCTCTTTGGAGCTTACGGTTTTTACTTTAACTTAACTAAGAAAATCAAAATGGTCAACTAATGAGCACTGAGCCACTGGGATTTGGGCCAAATGTGAATTGATTTAAGCCATCCATTGTAAGCATGAAACATTGATATGGCAGATTTAGGTCATGTTTGAATAAATAAGTGTTTGTTCACTCAGAGTTTTTTTTTATTAAATATGTTTTATTGTCATAAGTGTGATCTACACTAAATTGAATATAGTTTGAATCTATAGCATCGATATTTCAAAATGATCGCTACACAGTATCTGACATGTATCATATATATCAGATACTTTTGATATTTTTATATATTTTTTGTTTATATATCTTTAAATTAATTTTTAAATTTTTGTTATATTAATGTATTCATACTATATCGTATTCGTATCTCGTATTTATATATGTGTTTCATAGGTTTGAATATACACTTAGTGAAGTGCAAATGTAGGAAGTGCTTGAATTCTGATATTTCATTCAGATCAATGTAATTAGAAGCTATCGGTTAAGTTGTTTTCGAATTGCAAATGCTATTTCTATCAACTTTTAACTTTTTGCCTTTGAAAATAGTTCCAAAACTGTTTGCACGAAATTTCAAGAGCTACTTTAATAAGTTTATTCAAATAATCATAATATACTTCATAAGTGTTTATTGTAGCAGAGAATATTATGTTTAGAGTGACAATATTATGTTTAGAGAAAAAAAAAAAGATAACTTATTAACATTGAGCAAGCTATAGATAAGCACCAAATTCCGGAAGCTAACTATTTCTGAAAATCCAAAGTGGCGGCGATCGACATATGATCAATTCTCATAACAGCTGTATGCATATAGCACTGGCCTTGAAGGGAGGAAGTCAGGAAGAGAAGGGGAGGAGGTGATTGGAGGCAAGAGAATTACTAAAAATTATAATCAAGACATTTTGCATTTAGTTTCTCAGCTTGTCATTTGTTAATTCCAATTGCTCCAATTCGAACCATCATTTGATTTTGGAAAATAAACCTACCTCCCCTTGAGTACTCTATAAAAAAGAAACGTCGGTCTTATAACTCATGCAGCGCGCTGATTTAGGCAAATATATATCATTGGATTTGCTGATCTAGCTTGCTACTAAACCACACACCATGTCAGAGTTGATATTAAGTTGTACTACATCTACCTCCTCCCTTTTAAGTTTCTAGCTGTTCCTAACAGAAGAAAACACCAGATGAGACCTTCGATACTTAAAGCTCAATAAAATTAAGTTGCAAATAATTTGGCTGCGTGACACCCAGCTTGTATTGGTCAAACGTTTAAGATCTTTCACTAAAAATCTCACATTGGCTGGCAGTTCACTTACATTTTTTGGTTCTGGTGATTATATACTGTCCTATTTGCTAATAATTAAAACGTTATATTAATCTACCATATAATAAAACATGGACTAAATGTTGACTTTAATAATTCATAGCATGTCAGATAGTGCAAAGTGCATATATTCTTGAACTTTTTTTTTTTTTTGATAGATAACAAAAGTTCAACGCTCAAAAGACTCTTCCTAAGAGAGAGGAGCAAGAACCACAAATAGTCAAACATACAAGGTACATAAGGAGGTTCAAAAAAACAAAAAACAAGAAAAAACAAAATCTCAACAAATCATGAACAAAACCAACAAATCTTCTGCTCCACTATGTTGGCATCACAATTACCCCCAAAAGATTCTTTAGGCTTAACTGTCCTTTTTTTTATGCATAAACCATAAGTCCTTGAAGCACCTCCTAAAAGAATGGAACTTATTCCAATGGAAGCGCAACTTTCACGGGACACACTTATCATCACCCACCCAAGACAAAGTAATCAAGATCGAATATTGTGCAATCCATGGTTTTTGAAGAGACACTTCAAGAGCAAAAATAATGGCTAGAAAATCAGCTTCATTCACATCACAACACTCCATAGAGTTGACACACTGATGCAACGTCTTCCCATTCATATCCTTACAAGTATCTCCAATAACAAACTTCTCCAAATTACCTCTAACTGGACCATCCAAACACCAAAAGAAGACACCCATAGACATAGAAGCCCATGTAGCAACCTGTTGTCTTATCGAACCAGAAGGCTTCCAACTTCTTACACTCTGCAGATTAGACTTCAAAAACTCTGGTGAAAAAGGAAACTCAGAGCACCATCCCTTAGCCCAATACCTAAGTGTCAATTTAACTTGAGAATGGACTTGATCCCAATTTGGTTCAATTTTGTCGAACGCCAACTTGTTTCTAAGTTGCCAAATCGTCCAAATAACTACAAAAAATAAAGTCACCTACAACTTTTTCTGAAAACCATACAAACCAATATCCACCCACGAGTCAAAAAAAGTACGTGGGTCAAAAGGGGAAGACCAGTAAAAGCCCCACCAATCTAAACAAGAACACCACAATTTTCAAGAGAAAGAACAAGAAAAAAAAGAGATGTTCAATGTTTTCCTTATTAGAACTACAAAATTGGCACCATTCATCACATTCCTAAATTAAGTTGACCTTCCTAAGGCGGTCCTTGGTGTTCAATCTTCCCAACAACACAAACCAAACAAGCAATTCAGCCCTTGGAATAGCTAGACCTTGCCATACCAATGTTTTCCTTATTCTTGAACTTGATTTATCAATAGTATAATACGTTGCATGTCTGCATGAGAGGAGTGCATATTCTTGAACTTGGTCTAGTGGGGCGCAACAGACCTGTGTTGTAGTGCAACTCATGGGCGACACTTGAGAGCCCAAGTAGCAAGCTATCGTAGTAGACCCCACCCCTCAAAAATTAATTTAATATCATGTAAACTAATGATTCATATATCAGATATTAAACTGATAAGAACAAATACTACACTTGATCTTAGCCAAAAGGCTGAGAAAGATATGCTTTGGAGAGTGACTTGCAGTGACTTTTATTTCTATTATGTGCTTTGCTGCTTTATTGACTGATTGAGGTGGAACTCTTTTTATGCAGCAGCTAGGAACTCAAAGGTAAAGTTCTAAACTTGCTCTTTATGTCATATGTATTTGAAAAGAAGAGTCCACACTTTCATTCTTTTCTTTTTTTTTTTTAGCTTAAATTTTGCTTAAACTTACACAAGAAAATCAAAATGTTCATTGAGCCACTTGTAACTAAACACCCCCTAGTTATGCAGCCTTTAACGTTGGGGGAAGAATTCATCCATCAAATTAATATTTAGATTGTTCTCCAATTGATAATCAACAAGTTCAATTCATATGAACTTGTTTTACTATGTAGTTATGTACAAGCTAAAAGTTCAAGACACTATGTATGGACTATGGACTAAGGCTGTGAGGCGCTCTGCATCTTTGCTTCAACCCTTTAACTAATAGAAAAGACAAAGAAAATGTGGTCTGCAGGTTCTGCTTGAGGTACTGCCTAGAGTCTAGACTCTCATAAATAGAAGCTAATTTAACTTGAAAGCAAAGAAAAGTCAATAAAATGTTACTAGGAGGGAAGGTTTGCAAGTTTAATGACATCCTAAGTTGAATGCAAATTAGGAATTTGGAGTGCAACTTGGTTACAGAAGGATAACACAACAACTAGTTAAATTCCAATATCCATGAATAGGGTGTTTTCAGCGAAGCTACCTCGATTTTTCATGTTTTATTATCATGCTGAATTTGATTCTTATCATCTACTTTTCATGTGTTGATTAGCATAAGAGTATCTTGTGTGTTAGCTATTTAGTTAGTTAGAAACTTTGAAGTGTCTTCACTTTGTTAGCTATAATACAGGTGCTGTTAGAGGATTTGGATGGCAGAAAATAGGCGCGTTTGCTAATATCTAGTCGGGATTCCATAAACTATCTTATTAGTTTTTGTATTGCTTAAAATAGGGAACGTAAAAGAAGTTCATTGTTTTGTAGCATAGACTTGTGACCTATTGTCATTTTAAAAAAATGACAAATTTGAAACCATCTGAGTTTTTTTTTTGGTTTACCATCTTATACCTTTTCACTTGCTAAAATACTTAGTGGAGGGACTCTGGCTGGAGATTGTATGCGCACTCGTTTTTCAAGTATTTTCTCTACTTATCATTACCATACATATTTATTAGGAGCATGAGGTGAACTTTTGCCTTTTTATTTTTGTGATATTTTTTTTTGAAATTCAATTTCTTATTCAGGCAAAGAAGGCTACAGATAGAGTATATGATTCAATAACACCAGAGGTGATAGTGTCAAGAATTTTCAATATCTTAACAGCTACACATTATGAGTAAGAAAATTTATGAGGCCCAAAGGATAATCTAATCTAGATCATTTAAGATATTAGATAATATAGATTATGTAGCTGGCCATTGCCTGTATCATGATAGTACTAAAGAATCTGACTATTTTTTAAAAGTATTGTCCATGGAAATCTTTCCTCTTACAACATGAGAACATATGACATTTTATATGTTGTCTACAAGATTGCTAAATGTGAACTTTTTTTTTTCTAAAGTAGGTTGGAGCATTATTGGAATTTTTTTTTTTCTAAAGTAGGTTCGAGCTAGAATAATTAAACTTGATTTTGGAAAGGTATGGGTGCAGGAAATAGATGGGAACTCAATTAGGATGACGTTTACAAGTTACCATGAGAACATATGAGCCATATGTTGTCTACAAGATTGCTAAATGTGAACTTTTTTTTTTCTAAAGTAGGTTCGAGCTAGAATAATTAAACTTGATTTTGTGGGGTGCCAGACCCAAGCCATAGTGCAACACATAGGCAACACTTGAGACCCCTAGTAGAAGACTACCATACTGGTCCCTCCACCTCAAAAAATTAATTTAATATCATGTGAGCCAATGGCCCACGTATCAAATATTAAACTGATAAGAACAGATACTACACTTGATCTTAGCCAAAAGGACGAGAAAGGTATGCTTTGGAGAGTGGCTTGTAGTGGCTTTTATTTCTGTTATGTGCTTTGCTGCTTTCTCGACTGTTCGAGGTGGTACTATTCTTATGCAACATCTAGGAACTCAATGGTGAAGTTCTAAAATTACTCTTCATATCATACGTATATGCAAGGAAGAGTCTACACTTTCATTATTTTGTTTTTTTAGCTTTAATTTTGCTTAAACTTACACAAGAAAGTGAAAATGTTCACTGAGCCACTTGAAACTAAACACCCCCTAGTTACGCAACCTTTAACGTTGGGTGAAGAATTCATCCATCAAATTAATATTTAGATTATTCTCATTTTAATAATCAACAAGTTCAATTCATGTGAATTGAATTTACTGTGTAGTTACAGGCTAAGAGTTCAAGACACTACGTATAGACTATGGACTACGGCCGTGAGGAGCTCTGCATCTTTGCTTCAACCCTTTAACCAATTGGAAATGATAAGAAAATGAGGCCTGCAGCTTCTGCTTGAGGTAATGCCTAGAGTCTAGACTTTCATATATATAAGCTAATTTAACTTGAAAGCAAAGAAAAGTCAATAAAATGTTACTAGGAGGGAAGACTTGCAAGTTTAATGCCATCCTAAGTTGAATGCAAAGTAGGAATTTGGAGTTGTAACTTTGTTACAGCAGGACAACACAACAAGAAGTTATATTCCAATTTCCATGAATAGGGCATTTTCAACGAAGCTACCTCACTTTTTCATGTTTTACGGTGTTGAATCTAATTCTTATCATCTACTTTTCATGTGTTGTTTAGCATAAGAGTATCTTGTGTGTTAGCTATTTAGTTAGTTAGAAACTTTGAAGTGATCTTCACTTTGTCAACAATAATGCAGGCGCTGTTACAGGATTTGGTTGGCATAAAATAGGTGTGTTTGTTAATATCTAGTTGGGATTCCATCAACTATCTTATTAGTTTTTGTATTGCTTAAAAGTGGGAAGGTAAAAGAAGTTCAATGTTTTGCAGCATAGATATGTGACCTATTGTCATTTATAAAAAATAAAAATAAAAATTTGAAATCATCTTAGTTTTTTTTTGGTTTACCATCTTATATCTTTTTAATTGCAAAAAAAATCTTAGTGCAGGGACTCTCACTGGGGATCGTATGTGCACTCGTTTTTCAAGTATTTTCTTTACCTATCATTACTATACATACTGATTGGGAGCATGAGGTGAACTTTTTCCTTTATATTTTAATCCATTCATCCTTTTATTTTTGTGATATTTTTTTCTGAAATTTTGTTTCTTATTCAGTCAAAGAAGGCTACAGATAGAGTCTATGATTCAATAACATGAGAGGTCATAGTGTCATTAAGTTGTAATATCTTTACAGCTACACATTATGAGTAAGATCTGTTTGTATCAAAGAATGTCATGATTTGTTACCTTTGTTTTGGTAGAAAAATGTCTTAGAAGTCTATGTGCAAATTTATGAGGCCTAAAGGATAATCTAATCTAGATCATCTAAGATATTAGATAATATAGATTATGCTGCTGAGCTTTGTCTATATCACGATGGAACTGAAGAATCTGACTATTTTTTAAAAGTGTTCTCCACGGAAATCTTTCCTCTTACAACATGAGAACATAGGACTTTTTGTATGCTGCCTACAAGATTGCTAAATGTGAACTTTTTTTTCTCTAAAGTAGGTTCGAGCATTATTGGAATTGTTTTCAGCTTATTCTGTCCATATGATTTTGGATTTTTTTTATTTGAATAATAGCCCTTTCCCAATTTTGATATCTTATCAACAAAAAAGGAGCTCATGCCTCTTGGCTATAGTCAATGGTCAAGTCTGTAGGAAAGCAAGACATTATAGAACAAGGGATGTTGCTAGAAGGTGTAACAAGGAAAAAGATCCAAATATGGGAAGACATATGGTTACCTAGTAGGCATGAAATGTGCTAGACAGGAACTCAATTCGGACGACGTTGAACACAACATGGTTAAAGAACTAATAGTTACCATGGCAAAAAGATAGGATATATCTCCAATTGAGGATGGATTACAGAAGGAAATGATGGTTGTCCATAAGATTCAACTTGCATGCAAAAGGAAGGATAATATATTGCCTTAATAATATAAACATGAAATGGATAGTTATTATTGGCAATAAATTAATGTAAAAAAGAGTTTGGATAATTAGCTTCTGAATGCCTAGGAAATAACTTAATAAGCTAGAATAATTAAACTTGATTTTGTGGGGTGCGCCAGACCCAAGCCATAGTGCAGCACATGGGCGACACTTGAGAGCCCTGGCAGCAAGCTACCATACTGGTCCCTCCCCCTCAAAAAATTAATTAAATATCATGTGAGCCAATGGCCCACGTATCAGATATTAAACTGATAAGAACAGATACTACACTTGATCTTAGCCAAAAGGCCGAGAAAGGTATGCTTTGGAGAGTGGCTTGTAGTGGCTTTTATTTCTGTTATGTGCTTTGCTGCTTTCTTGAATGTCTGAGGTGGGACTATTCTTATGCAGCAGCTAGGAACTCAATGGTGAAGTTCTAAACTTACTCTTCATATCATACGTATATGAAAGGAAGAGTCTACACTTTCATTATTTTCATTTTTTTTCTAGCTTAAATTTTGCTTAAACTTACACAAGAAAATCAAAATGTTCACTGATCCACTTGAAACTAAACACCACCTAGTTATGCAGCCTTTAACGTTGGGGGAAGAATTCATCCATCAAATTAATATTTAGATTGTTCTCGAATTGATAATTAACATGTTCAATTCATGTGAACTTGATTTACTGTGTAGTTATTGGCTAAGAGTTCAGGACACTATGTATGGACTATGGACTACGGCTGTGAGGCGCTCTGCATCTTTGCTTCAACCCTTTAACTAATTGGAAATGATAAGAAAATGAGGTTTGCAACTTCTGCTTGAGGTAATGCCTAGAGTCTAGACTTTCATATATAGAAGCTAATTTAACTTGAAAGCAAAGAAAAGTCAATAAAATGTTACTAGGAGGGAAGGCTTGCAAGTTGAATGCCATCCTAAGTTGAATGCAAAGTAGGAATTTGGAGTTGCAACTTGGTTACAGCAGGACAACACAACAAGTTATATTCCAATTTCCATGAATAGGGCGTTTTCAACGAAGCTACCTCGTTTTTTCATGTTTTACCATGCTGAATCTGATTCTTATCATCTACTTTTCATGTGTTGTTTAGCATAAGAGTATCTTGTGTGTTAGCTATTTAGTTAGTTAGAAACTTTGAAGTGATCTTCACTTTGTCAACAATAACGCAGGCGCTGATACAGGATTTGGTTGGCATAAAATAGGTGTGTTTGTTAATATCTAGTTGGGATTGCATCAACTATCTATTTAGTTTTTGTATTGCTTAAAAGTGGGAAGGTAAAAGAAGTTCATTGTTTTGCAGCATAGATATGTGACCTATTGCCATTTATAAAAAATAAAAATAAAAATTTGAAATCATCTTAGTTTTTTTTTGGTTTACCATCTTATACCTTTTTACTTGCAAAAAAAAATCTTAGTGCAGGGACTCTGGCTGGGGATCATATGTGCACTCATTTTTCAAGTATTTTCTCTACCTATCATTACCATACATACTGATTGGGAGCATGAGGTGAACTTTTTCCTTTATATTTTAATTCGTTCATCCTTTTATTTTTTGTGATATTTTTTTCTGAAATTTTGTTTCTTATTTAGGCAAAGAAGGCTACAGATAGAGTCTATGATTCAATAACACCAGAGGTAATAGTGTCATGAAGTTGTAATATCTTTACAGCTACACATTATGAGTAAGATCTATTTGTATCAAAGCATGTCATGATTTGTTACCATTGTTTTGGTAGAAAAATGTCTTTGAAGTCTAGGTGCAAATTTATGAGGCCTAAAGGATAATCTAATCTAGATCATCTAAGATATTAGATAATATAGATTATGCTGCTGAGCTTTGTCTATATCACGATGGAACTGAAGAATCTGACTATTTTTTAAAAGTGTTGTCCATGGAAATCTTTCCTCTTACAACATGAGAACATAGGACTTTTTGTATGCGGCCTACAAGATTGCTAAATGTGAACCTTTTTTTTTCTAAAGTAGGTTTGAGCATTATTGGAATTGTTTTCAGCTTATTCTGTCCACATGATTTTGGACTTTTTTTCTTTGAATAATAGCCCTTTCCCAATTTTGATATCTTATCAACAAAAAAGGAGCTCATGCCTCTTGGCTATAGTCAAAGGTCAAGTCTATAGAAAAGCTGGTTACCCAGTAGGTATGAAAGGTGCTAGACAGGAACTCAATTAGGACGACGTTGAACACAACATGGTTAAAGAACTAATAGTTACCATGGCAAAAAGATAGGATATATCTCCAATTGAGGATGGATTACAGAAAGAGATGATGGTTGTCCATAAGATTCAACTTGCATGCAAGAGGAAGGATAATATATTGCCTTAATAATATAAACACAAAATGGATAGTTATTATTGGAAACAAATTAATGTAAAAAAGAGTTTGGATAATTAGCTTCTGAATGCCTAGGAAATAACTTAATAAGCTAGAATAATTAAACTTGATTTTGTGGGGTGTGCCAGACCCAAGCCATAGTGCAACACATGGGCGCAAGCTACCATACTGGTCCCTCCCCCTCAAAAAAGTAATTTAATATCATGTGAGCTAATGGCCCACGTATCAGATATTAAACTGATAAGAACAGATACTACACTTGATCTTAGCCAAAAGGCCGAGAAAGGTATGCTCTGGAGAGTGGCTTGTAGTGGCTTTTATTTCTGTTATGTGCTTTGCTGCTTTGTCGACTGTCCGAGGTGGGACTATTCTTATGCAGTAGCTAGGAACTCAATGGTGAAGTTCTAAACTTACTCTTCATATCATACGTATATGAAAGGAGGAGTCTACACTTTCATTATTTTCATTTTTTTTTCTAGCTTAAATTTTGCTTAAACTTACACAAGAAAATCAAAATGTTCACTGATCCACTTGAAACTAAACACCACCTAGTTATGCAGCCTTTAACGTTGGGGGAAGAATTCATCCATCAAATTAATATTTAGATTGTTCTCGAATTGATAATTAACAAGTTCAATTCATGTGAACTTGATTTACTGTGTAGTTACTGGCTAAGAGTTCAGGACACTATGTATGGACTATGGACTACGGCTCTGAGGCGCTCTGCATCTTTGCTTCAACCTTTTAACCAATTGGAAATGATAAGAAAATGGTGTCTGCAACTTCTGCTTGAGGTAATGCCTAGAGTCTAGACTTTCATATATAGAAGCTAATTTAACTTGAAAGCAAAGAAAAGTCAATAAAATGTTACTAGGAGGGAAGGCTTGCAAGTTTAATGCCATCCTAAGTTGAATGCAAAGTAGGAATTTGGAGTTGCAACTTGGTTACAGCAGGAAAACACAACAACAAGTTATATTCCAATTTCCATGAATAGGGCGTTTTCAACGAAGCTACCTCGTTTTTTCATGTTTTACCATGCTGAATCTGATTCTTATCATCTACTTTTCATGTGTTGTTTAGCATAAGAGTATCTTGTGTGTTAGCTATTTAGTTAGTTAGAAACTTTGAAGTGATCTTCACTTTGTCAACAATAACGCAGGCGCTGTTACAGGATTTGGTTGGCATAAAATAAGTGTGTTTGTTAATATCTAGTTGGAATTCCATCAACTATCTAATTAGTTTTTGTATTGCTTAAAAGTGGGAAGGTAAAAGAAGTTCATTGTTTTGCAGCATAGATATGTGACCTATTGCCATTTATAAAAAATAAAAATAAAAATTTGAAATCATCTTAGTTTTTTTTGGTTTACCATCTTATACCTTTTTACTTGCAAAAAAAATCTTAGTGCAGGGACTCTAGCTGGGGATCATATGTGCACTCGTTTTTCAAGTATTTTCTCTATCTATCATTACCATACATACTGATTGGGAGCATGAGGTGAACTTTTTCCTTTATATTTTAATTCTTTCATCCTTTTATTTTTTGTGATATTTTTTTCTGAAATTTTGTTTCTTATTCAGGCAAAGAAGGCTACAGATAGAGTCTATGATTCAATAACACGGAGGTAATAGTGTCATGAAGTTGTAACATCTTTACAGCTACACATTATGAGTAAGATCTGTTTGTATCAAAGCATGTCATGATTTGTTACCATTGTTTTGGTAGAAAAATGTCTTAGAAGTCTAGGTGCAAATTTATGAGGCCTAAAGGATAATCTAATCTAGATCATCTAAGATATTAAATAATATAGATTATGCTGCTGACCTTTGTCTATATCACGGTGGAACTGAAGAATCTGACTATTTTTTAAAAGTGTTCTCCACGGAAATCTTTCCTCTTACAACATGAGAACATAGGACTTTTTGTATGTTGCCTACAAGATTGCTAAATGTGAACTTTTTTTTTTCTAAAGTAGGTTCGAGCATTATTGGAATTGTTTTCAGCTTATTCTGTCCATATGATTTTGGATTTTTTTTATTTAAATAATAGCCCTTTCCCAATTTTGATATCTTATCAACAAAAAAGGAGCTCATGCCTCTTAGCTATAGTCAATGGTCAAGTCTGTAGGAAAGCTGGTTACCCAGCAGGCCTGAAATATGCTAGACAGTAACTCAATTAGGACGACGTTGAACACAACATGGTTATAACACAACATGGTTAAAGAACTAATAGTTACCATGGCAAAAAGATAGGATATATCTCCAATTGAGGATAGCTTACAGAAGGAGATGATGGTTGTCCATAAGATTCAACTTGCATGCAGGAGGAAAGATAATATATTGCCTTAATAATATAAACACAAAATGGATAGTTATTATTGGCAACAAATTAATGTAAAAAAGAGTTTGGATAATTAGCTTCTGAATGCCTAGGAAATAACTTAATAAGCTAGAATAATTAAAATTGATTTTGTGGGGTGCGCCAGACCCAAGCCATAGTGCAACACATGGGCGACACTTGAGAGCCCCGGTAGCACTGGTCCCTCCCCCTCAAAAAAGTAATTTAATATCATGTAAACTAATGATTCGTATATCAGATATTAAACTGATAAGAACAAATACTACACTTGATCTTAGCCAAAAGGCTGAGAAAGGTATGCTTTGGAGAGTGACTTGCAGTGACTTTTATTTCTATTATGTGCTCTGCTACTTTATTGACTGATTGAGGTGGAACTCTTTTTATGCAGCAGCTAGGAACTCAAAGGTAAAGTTCTAAACTTGCTCTTTATGTCATATGTATTTGAAAAGAAGAGTCCACACTTTCATTCTTTTCTTTTTTTTTTTAGCTTAAATTTTGCTTAAACTTACACAAGAAAATCAAAATGTTCACTGATCCACTTGAAACTAAACACCACCTAGTTATGCAGCCTTTAACGTTGGGGGAAGAATTCATCCATCAAATTAATATTTAGATTGTTCTCGAATTGATAATTAACAAGTTCAATTCATGTGAACTTGATTTACTGTGTAGTTACTGGCTAAGAGTTCAGGACACTATGTATGGACTATGGACTACGGCTGTGAGGCGCTCTGCATCTTTGCTTCAACCTTTTAACCAATTGGAAATGATAAGAAAATGAGGTCTGCAACTTCTGCTTGAGGTAATGCCTAGAGTCTAGACTTTCATATATAGAAGCTAATTTAACTTGAAAGCAAAGAAAAATCAATAAAATGTTACTAGGAGGGAAGGCTTGCAAGTTTGAATGCCATCCTAAGTTGAATGCAATGTAGGAATTTCGAGTTGCAACTTGGTTACAGCAGAACAACACAACAACTAGTGATATTCCAATTTCCATGAATAAGGCATTTTCAACGAAGCTACCTCACTTTTTCATGTTTTACCGTGCTGAATTTGATTCTTATCATCTACTTTTCATGTGTTGTTTAGCATAAGAGTATCTTGTGTGTTAGCTATTTAGTTAGTTAGAAACTTTGAAGTGATCTTCACTTTGTCAACAATAACGCAGACGCTGTTACAGGATTTGGTTGGCATAAAATAGGTGTGTTTGTTAATATCTAGTTGGGATTCCATCAACTATCTTATTGCGTAAAAGTGGGAAGGTAAAAGAAGTTCATTGTTTTGTAGCATAGATATGTTACCTATTGTCATTTATAAAAAATAAAAAAAAATTGAAATCATCTTGGTTTTTTTTGGTTTACCATCTTATATCTTTTTACTTGCAAAAAAAAAAATCTTAATGCAGGGACTTTGGCTGGGGATCGTATGTGCACTCGTTTTCACGTATTTTCCCTACCTGTCATTACCATACATATTGATTGGGAGCAAGAGGTGAACTTTTGCCTTTTTATTTTAATTCTTTCATCCTTTTATTTTTGTGATATTTTTTTTTGAAATTCTATTTCTTATTCAGGCAAAGAAGGCTACAGATAAAGTCTATGATTCAATAACACCAGAGGTGATAATGTCATGATGCTGCAATATCTTTACAGCTACACATTACGAGTATGTTCTGTTTGTATCAAGGCATGTCAAGATTTGTTACTATTCTTTTGGTAGAAAAATGTCTTAGAAGTCTAGGCGCAAATTTATGTGTCCAAAAGGATAATCTAATCTAGATCATCTAAGATATTAGATAATATAGATTATGCAGCTTGCCTTTGTCTGTATCATGATGGAACTGAAGAATGTATCTATTTTTTAAAAGTATTGTCCACGAAAATCTTTCCTCTTACAACATGAGAACATAGGACTTTTTATATACTATCTACAAGATTGCTAAATGTGAATCTTTTTTTAAAGTAGGTTCTAGGTTTATTGGAATTGTTTTCAGCTTATTCTTTCTATATGATTTTAGATTTTATTTATTTATTTGAATAATAGCCCTTTCCCAATTTTGATATCTTATCAACAAAAAAGGAGCTCATGCCTCTTGGCTTTGTCACTCATCAAGTCTGTAGGAAAGCAAAGCATTATTGAACAAGGGATGTTACTGGATGGTGGAACGTGGAAAGAAATCCAAATATGGGAAGACAAATGGTTACCCAACCTGCCTGAAATGTGCTAGACACGAACTGAGGCTGAACTCAATATGGTGAAGGAATTGATAGTTACCATGGCAAAAAGATAGGATATATCTACAATTGAGAATGAATTACAAAATGAGAGGAAGGTTGTCCATAAGATTCAACTTACATGCAATTGGAAGGATAATATCAAGGTATAAATTATTGGCAATACATTATTGAGAAAAGGGGTTAGGATAAACAGTTTCCTAATGTCTAAGAAATAATTTAATAAGCGTGAATAATTAAACTAAATTTGGTGGGGTGCGCCAAGCCCACGCTATAGTGCAACGCATGGGCGACACTTGAGAGCCCCAATAGCAAGCTATCATTATAGACCCTCCCCCTCAAAAAATTAATTTAATATCATGTGAGCCAATGACCCATGTATCAGATATTAAACTGATAAGAACAGATACTACACTTGATCTTAGCCAAAAGGCCGAGAAAGGTATGCTTTGGAGAGTGGCTTGCAGTGGCTTGTATTTCTGTTGTGTGCTCTGCTGCTTTATTAACTAATCGATGTGGGACTCTTGCGTGGCAGCTGCAAAGTGAAAGGAAAAGTACTATTGTACTAAGCTACCTTATTCATTCAGATGTATGGAAGAGAGTCTACACTTTCTTTCTTTGCTTCTTTGGAGCTTAATTTTTACTTAAACTTATTCAAGAAAATCAAACTGGTCAACTAATGATCATTGAGCCACTCACAATATAAAGTTGTAACTGAACAGTCTAGTTATGCAGCCTATAGCGTAGGGGGAAGAATTTGTCCATCAAACTAAAATTTACGTTGTTCACCAATTGGCAATCGACAAGTTCAATATTGTTAAACAATTTCACGGTGTAGTTACAACTTACAGGCTAAGAGTTCAGTATTTATGGACTATGGCTGTAGAGTGCTCACTATCTTTGCTTCAACTAATAGAAAAGGCAGAGAAAATGTGTTTTGCAGCTTCTGCTTGAGGTAATATCTAGACCCTCGGGCATAAAGACTAGTTTAGCTTGTTCAAATATAAAAATAAAGTGTTGTTTTTCACATTCGCAAGTATAATATCATCCAGAGCTGAATGAGAATTTGAAGTTGCAACTTAATTGTAGCTCTAGAGAGTAAGAGTATGGTACTAGTTAATTCGAAATTGCATTAAGAGAGTGATTTCAGACTTTCAGCTAAGCTACCTCTACGATATTGTGCCGTGCTGAATCAAATTATTATGAGATGCTTTTCAATAAGTTATGTTTTTTCGGTAAGCGATTTTCAATGGCAAAAAAAAAACTAAGAGCTATTGTGTTGCTGCTGCACTTCTACTTAACACATCTACGGCTATAAAAACACCAACAAAACTTGCCTATTTCTGCAATTCAATGCCATTAACAAATTAGATAAAAATGAATACTTACGAAAAAAAAATGAATGTTCGTACAATTTTCTTAAATTTTCTGCAGGTTAAAAAGAAATATTTCAAATTTATATTATGTTGATTATGTTAGTATATCTTCAATAGACAAAGCTACCCCCGTTTTAAAAAAAAATTTGTTTTCGTTATTAATTGATGTATATAATCTAGGTCAGTTTCTTTATTTATTTTAATTAATGTTACACCTATGAATTTGACATAACCAATTCATTGGTTTGATGAGTGAGCTAGGTCAGAAAATGCTACAAAACCTACTTAACTCACCAAGCAAACACCCCTAAACATAGCTTTTAAAGTTAAGAAAAATTATTACACACTAGCAGGAGTAGGGGTGTCTGATAGGTGGGTTTTGAAGCATTTTTGAACTCGGCCCACTAATCAAACCAGTGGATTAGGTTGAGTCAAACATGTGGATCCGATATACATTAAAAAAAGAAATTTCTCTTGTTAAAATAATTATCGAAATATGAAATCTAAAATTCGTTACACATAACACATCTTAATTAAAATCTATATGTCTCAAATAAACTAAAAATATCACATAATTAATCTTACACAAACATAAAAAGTTTCAAACAAGATAAATAAATTTAATAAGTCTTTAAGTTAGCATAAATTTAAAATAAACTGAAATAAGTTAACAAGTCTCAAAATGATATACAACAAAGTAGCATACTATAAGTGTGCAATCAATTAAAACTTTGTTTGGTGGGGTGTGCAAGGGACTGCAAGCCCTTGCTGTAGTACAGCGCATCGGCGACATTTAAGAGCCCTAGTAGCAAGCTACTATGTGGACTCTCCCCCAAAACAAATTAATTTAATATCATGTGGGTCATTGGCCCGCATATCAGATATTATACTGATAATTACATATACTGTACTTGATCATAACTTAGAGGCAGAGAAAGGTATGCTTTGGAGAGTAGCTTGTTGTGAGCTTTGGTGCCTTCTTTATTGTCTGAGGTGGGACTCTTATGCAGCAGTTTGGAACTCAAGTGAAGACTTCTAATCTAAACTTCGCTATTGATTCATATGAAAAATGAGGAGTCTTCGCTTTGTGTCTCTCTTTGGAGCTTACGGTTTTTACTTTAACTTAACTCAGAAAATCAAAATGGTCAACTAATGAGCACTGAGCCACTGGGATTTGGGCCAAATGTGAATTGATTTAAGCCATCCATTGTAAGCATGAAACATTGATATGGCAGATTTAGGTCATGTTTGAATAAATAAGTGTTTGTTCAATCAGAGTTTTTTTTTATTAAATATGTTTTATTGTCATAAGTGTGATCTACACTAAATTGAATATAGTTTGAATCTATAGCATCGATATTTCAAAATGATCGCTACACCGTATCTAACATGTATCATATATATCAGATACTTTTGATATTTTTATATATTTTTTGTTTATATATCTTTAAATTAATTTTTAAATTTTTGT
This sequence comes from Ormosia emarginata, assembly GCA_029884605.1. Lineage (NCBI taxonomy): Eukaryota > Viridiplantae > Streptophyta > Magnoliopsida > Fabales > Fabaceae > Ormosia > Ormosia emarginata. Next base: position 13,391,989 of record JAQQTP010000072.1, read on the forward strand.
TATATTAATGTATTCGTACCATATCGTATTCGTATCTCGTATTTATATATGTGTTTCATAAGTTTGAATATACACTTAGTGAAGTGCAAATGTAGGAAGTGCTTGAATTCTGATAATTCATTCAGATCAATGTAATTAGAAGCTATCGGTTAAGTTGTTTTCGAATTGCAAATGCTATTTCTATCAACTTTTAACCTTTTGCCTTCGAAAATAGTTCCAAAACTGTTTGCACGAAATTTGAAGAGCTACTTTAATAAGTTTATTCAAATAATCATAATATACTTCATAAGTGTTTATTGTAGCAGAGAATATTATGTTTAGAGTGACAATATTATGTTTAGAGAAAAAAAAAAACAGATAACTTATTAACATTAAGCAAACTATACATAAATTTGAATGAATATGATTCCTTGATAAGCACCAAATTCCGGAAGCTAACTATTTCTGAAAATCCAAAGTGGCGCGATCGACATATGATCAATTCTCATGACAGCTGTATGCATATAGCACTGGCCTTGAAGGGAGGAAGTCAGGAAGAGAAGGGGAGGAGGTGATTGGAGGCAAGAGAATTACTAAAAATTATAATCAAGACATTTTGCATTTAGTTTCTCAGCTTGTCATTTGTTAATTCCAATTGCTCCAATTCGAACCATCATTTGATTTTGGAAAATAAACCTACCTCCCCTTGAGTACTCTATAAAAAAGAAACGTCGGTCTTATAACTCATGCAGCGCGCTGATTTAGGCAAATATATATCATTGGATTTGCTGATCTAGCTTGCTACTAAACCACACACCATGTCAGAGTTGATATTAAGTTGTACTACATCTACCTCCTCCCTTTTAAGTTTCTAGCTGTTCCTAACAGAAGAAAACACCAGATGAGACCTTCGATACTTAAAGCTCAATAAAATTAAGTTGCAAATAATTTGGCAGCATGACACCCAGCTTGTATTGGTCAAACGTTTAATGACAGCTTCATTCAAGAGCAAAAATAATGACCAGAAAATCAGCTTCATTCAAATCACAGCACTCCACAGAGTTGACACACTGACACAACGTCTTCCTATTCATATCCTTACAAGTACTTCCAATAACAAACTTCTCCAAATTACTTCTAACCGAACCATCCAAACACCAAAAGAAGACACCCATAGACATAGGAGTCCATCTAGCAACCTGTTGTCTTATCGAACCAGAAGGCTTCCAACTTCTTACACTCTGCAAATTAGACTTCAAAAACTCTAGTGAAAAAGGAAACTCAGAGCACCATCCCTTAGCCCAATACCCAAGTCTCAATTTAACTTGAGAATAGACTTGATCCCAATTTGGTTCAATTTTGTCGAACATCTTGTTTCTAAGTTGCCAAATCGTCCAAATAACCACAAAAAATAAAGTCACCCACAACTTTTTCTGAAAACCATACAAATCAATATCCACCCACGAGTCAAAAAAAGTACGTGGGTCAGAAGAGGAAGACCAGTAAAAGCCCCACCAATCCAAACAAGAACACCATAATTTTCAAGAGAAAGAACAAGAAAAAAAAGAGATGTTCAATGTTTTCCTTATTAGAACTACAAAATTGGCACAATTCATCACATTCCTAAATTAAGTTGACCTTCCTAAGGCGGTCCTAGGTGTTCAATCTTACCAACAACACAAACCAAACAAGCAATTCAACCCTTGGAATAGTTAGACCCTGCCATACCAATGTTTTCCTTATTCTTGAACTTGATTTATCGATAGTATAATCCGTCGCAACAGGCCTGTGTTGTAGTACAACTCATGGGCGACACTTGAGAGCCCAAGTAGCAAGCTATCGTAGTAGACCCTACCCCTCAAAAAATTAATTTAATATCATGTAAGCTAATGATTCACGTATCAAATATTAAACTGATAAGAACAAACACTACACTTGATCTTAGCCAAAAGGCCAAGAAAGGTATACTTTGGAGAGTGACTTGCATTGACTTTTATTTTTGTTATGTGCTCTGCTGCTTTCTTGACTGTCTGAGGTGGGACTCTATTATGCAGCAGCTAGGAACTCAAAGGTAAAGTTCTAAACTTGCTCTTCATGTCATATGTATATGAAAGGAAGAGTCTACACTTTCATTCTTTTCTTTTTTTTTTTAGCTTAAATTTTGCTTAAACTTACACAAGAAAATCAAAATGTTCATTGAGCCACTTGTAACTAAACGCCCCCTAGTTATGCAGCCTTTAACATTGGGGGTAGAATTCGTCCATCAAATTAATATATAAATTGTTCTCCAATTGATAATCAACAAGTTCAATTCATGTGAACTTGTTTTACTGTGTAGTTATGTATAGGCTAAGAGTTGAAGACACTATGTATGGACTATGGACTAAGGCTGTGAGGCGCTCTGCATCTTTGCTTCAACCCTTTAACTAATAGAAAAGACAAAGAAAATGTGGTCTGCAGGTTCTGCTTGAGGTAATGCCTAGAGTCTAGACTCTCATAAATAGAAGCTAATTTAACTTGAAAGCAAAGAAAAGTCAATAAAATGTTACTAGGAGGGAAGGTTTGCAAGTTTAATGACATCCTAAGTTGAATGCAAATTAGGAATTTGGAGTTGCAACTTGGTCACAGATGGACAACACAACAACTAGTTAAATTCCAATATCCATGAATAGGGTGTTTTCAGCAAAGCTACCTCACTTTTTCATTTTTTATTATCATGCTGAATTTGATTCTTATCATCTACTTTTCATATGTTCTTTAGCATAAGAGTATCTTGTGTGTTAGCTATTTAGTTAGTTAGAAACTTTGAAGTGATCTTCACTTTGTCAACTATAATGCAAGTGCTGTTAGAGGATTTGGATGGCAGAAAATAGGTGCGTTTGCCAATATCTAGTTGGGATTCCATCAACTATCTTATTAGTTTTTGTATTGCTTAAAAGAGGGAATGTAAAAGAAGTTCATTGTTTTGTAGCACAGACTTGTGACCTATTATCATTTTAAAAAAATGACAAATTTGAAACCATCTGAGTTTTTTTTTTGTTTACCATCTTATACCTTTTCACTTGCTAAAATACTTAGCGCAGGGACTTTGGCTGGGGATTGTATGTGCACTCGTTTTTCAAGTATTTTCTCTACCTATCATTACCATACATACTGATTGGGAGCATGAGGTGAACTTTTGCCTTTTTATTTTTGTGATATTTTTTTTTCTGAAATTCTATTTCTTATTCAGGCAAAGAAGGCTACAGTTAGAATATATGATTCAATAACACCAGAGGTGATAGTGTTAAGAATTTTCAATATCTTAACAGCTACACATTATGAGTAAGTTCTATTTGTATTAAGGCATGTCAAGATTTGTTACCATTCTTTTGGTAGAAAAATGACTTAGAAGTCTAGGTGAAAATTTATGAGGCCCAAAGGATAATATAATCTAGATCATTTAAGAAATTAGATAATATAGATTATGCAGCTGGTCATTGCCTGTATCATGATGGTACTGAAGAATCTGACTATTTTTTAAAAGTATTGTCCATGGAAATCTTTCCTCTTACAACATGAGAACGTAGGACTTTTTATATGTTGTCTACAAGATTGCTAAATGTGAACTTTTTTTTAAAGTAGGTTCGAGCTTTATATTGCTTTCAGCCTATTCTTTCTATATGATTTTGGAATTTTTTTTTATTTGAATAATAGTCCTTTCCAAATTTTGATATCTTATTAACAAAAAAGGAGCTCATGCATCTTGTCTATAGTCAATGGTCAAGTCTGTAGGATTGCAAAACATTAGCGAACAAGGGATGTTATTGGAAGGTGTAACATAGAAAAAAGATCCAAATATGGGAAGATAAAAGGTTACCTAGTAGGCCTGAAATGTGCTAGATAGGAACTCAATTAAGACACGTTGAACACAACATGGTTAAAGAACTAATAGTTACCATGGCAAAAAGATAGGATATATCTCCAATTGAGGATGAATTACAGAAGGAGATGATGGTTGTCCATAAGATTCAACTTGCATGCAGGAGGAAGGATAATATATTGCCTTAATAACATAAACACGAAATGGATAATTATTATTGGCAATAAATTAATGTAAAAAAGAGTTTGGATAATAGCTTCTGAATGCCTAGGAAATAACTCAATAAGTTAGAATAATTAAACTTGATTTTGAGGGGTGCGCCAGACCCAAGCCATAGTGCAACACATGGGCGACACTTGAGAGCCCCAATAGCAAGCTACCATATTGGTCCCTCCCCCTCAAAAAATTAATTTAATATCATGTGAGCCAATGGCCCATGTATCAGATATTAAACTGATAAGAACAGATACTACACTTGATCTTAGCCAAAAGGCCGAGAAAGGTATGCTTTGGAGAGTGGCTTGTAGTGGCTTTTATTTCTGTTATGTGCTTTGCTGCTTTCTTGACTGTCCGAGGTGGGACTATGCTTATGCAGCAGCTAGGAACTCAATGGTGAAGTACTAAACTTACTCTTCATATCATACGTATATGAAAGGCAGAGTCTACACTTTCATTATTTTTTTTTTCTTTTAGCTTCAATTTTGCTTAAACTTACACAAGAAAGTGAAAATGTTCATTGAGCCACTTGAAACTAAACACCCCCTAGTTATGCAGCCTTTAATGTTGGGGGAAGAATTCATCCATCAAATTAATATTTAGATTATTTTCATTTTAATAATCAACAAGTTCAATTTATGGGAACTGAATTTACTATGTAGTTACAGGCTAAGAGTTCAAGACACTATGTATGGACTATGGATTACGGCTGTGAGGCGCTCTGCATCTTTGCTTCAACCCCGTAACCAATTGGAAATGATAAGAAAATGAGGTCTGCAGCTTCTGCTTGAGGTAAAGCCTAGAGTCTAGACTCTCATATATAGAAGTTAATTTAACTTGAAAGCAAAGAAAAGTCAATAAAATGTTACTAGGAGGGAAGGCTTGCAAGTTGAATGCCATCCTAAGTTGAATGCAAAGTAGGAATTTGGAGTTGCAACTTGGTTACAGTAGGACAACACAACAACTAGTTATATTCCAATTTCCATGAATAGGGCATTTTCAACGAAGCTACCTCGCTTTTTCATGTTTTACCGTGCTGAATCTGATTCTTATCATCTACTTTTCATGTGTTGTTTAGCATAAGAGTATCTTGTGTGTTAGGTATTTAGTTAGTTAGAAACTTTGAAGTGATCTTCACATTGTCAACAATAACGCAGGCGCGGTTACAGGATTTGGCTTGCAAAAAATGTGTGTTTGTTAATATCTAGTTGGGATTCCATCAACTATCTTATTAGTTTTTGTATTGCATAAAAGTGGGAAGGTAAAAGAAGTTCATTGTTTTGCAGCATAGAAATGTGACCTATTGTCATTTATAAAAAATAAAAATAAAAATTTGAAATCATCTTAGTTTTTTTGGTTTACCATCTTATACCTTTTTACTTGCAAAGAAATCTTAGTGCAGGGACTCTGGCTGGGGATCGTATGTGCACTCGTTTTTCAAGTATTTTCTCTACCTATCATTACCATACATACTAATTGGGAGCATGAGGTGAACTTTTTCCTTTATATTTTAATTATTTCATCCTTTTATTTTTGTGATATTTTTTTCTGCAATTTTGTTTCTTATTCAGGTAAAGAAGGCTACAGATAGAGTCTATGATTCAATAACACTAGAGGTCATAGTGTCATGAAGTTGCAATCGCTTTACAGCTACACATTATGAGTAAGATATGTTTGTATCAAAGCATGTCATGATTTGTTACCATTGTTTTGGTAGAAAAATGTCTTCGAATTCTAGATGCAAATTTATGAGGCCTAAAGGATAATCTAATCTAGATCATCTAAGATATTAATAATATAGATTATGCTGCTGACCTTTGTCTATATCACGATGGAACTGAAGAATCTGACTATTTTTTAAAAGTGTTCTCCACGGAAATCTTTCCTCTTACAACATCAGAACATAGGACTTTTTGTATGTTGCCTACAAGATTGCTAAATGCGAACTTTTTTTTTTCTAAAGTAGGTTCGAGCATTATTGGAATTGTTTTCAGCTTATTCTGTCCATATGATTTTGGATTTTTTTTTATTTGAATAATAGCCCTTTCCCAATTTTGATATCTTATCAACAAAAAAGGAGCTCATGCCTCTTGGCTATAGTCAATGGTCAAGTCTGTAGGAAAGCAAGACATTATTGAACAAGGGATGTTGCTAGAAGGTGTAACAAGGAAAAAGATCCAAATATGGGAAGATAAAAGGTTACCCAGCAGGCCTGAAATGTGCTAGACAGGAACTCAATTAGGATGACGTTGAACACAACATGGTTAAAGAACTAATAGTTACCATGGCAAAAAGATAGGATATATCTCCAATTGAGGATAGATTACAGAAGGAGATGATGGTTGTCCATAAGATTCAACTTGCATGCAGGAGGAAGGATAATATATTGCCTTAATAATATAAACACGAAATGGATAGTTATTATTGGCAATAAATTAATGTAAAAAAGAGTTTGGATAATAGCTTCTGTATGCCTAGGAAATAACTCAATAAGTTAGAATAATAAAACTTGATTTTGTGGGGTGCACCAGACCCAAGCCATAGTGCAACACATGGGCGACACTTGAGAGCCCCAATAGCAAGCTACCATACTGGTCCCTCCCCCTCAAAAAATTAATTTAATATCATGTGAACCAATGGCCCATGTATCAGATATTAAACTGATAAGAACAGATACTACACTTGATCTTAGCCAAAAGGCCGAGAAAGGTATGCTTTGGAGAGTGGCTTGTAGTGGCTTTTATTTCTGTTATGTGCTTTGCTGCTTTCTTGACTGTCCGAGGTGGGACTATTCTTATGCAGCAGCTAGGAGCTCAATGGTGAAGTACTAAACTTACTCTTCATATCATATGTATATGAAAGGCAGAGTCTACACTTTCATTATTTTTTTTTCTTTTAGCTTCAATTTTGCTTAAACTTACACAAGAAAGTGAAAATGTTCACTAAGCCACTTGAAACTAAACACCCCCTAGTTATGCAGCCTTTAATGTTGGGGGAAGAATTCATCCATCAAATTAATATTTAGATTATTTTCATTTTAATAATCAACAAGTTCAATTTATGGGAACTGAATTTACTATGTAGTTATAGGCTAAGAGTTCAAGACACTATGTATGGACTATGGATTACGGCTGTGAGGCGCTCTGCATCTTTGCTTCAACCCCGTAACCAATTGGAAATGATAAGAAAATGAGGTCTGCAGCTTCTGCTTGAGGTAAAGCCTAGAGTCTAGACTCTCATATATAGAAGTTAATTTAACTTGAAAGCAAAGAAAAGTCAATAAAATGTTACTAGGAGGGAAGGCTTGCAAGTTGAATGCCATCCTAAGTTGAATGCAAAGTAAGAATTTGGAGTTGCAACTTGGTTACAGTAGGACAACACAACAACTAGTTATATTCCAATTTCCATGAATAGGGCATTTTCAACGAAGCTACCTCGCTTTTTCATGTTTTACCGTGCTGAATCAGATTCTTATCATCTACTTTTCATGTGTTGTTTAGCATAAGAGTATCTTGTGTGTTAGGTATTTAGTTAGTTAGAAACTTTGAAGTGATCTTCACATTGTCAACAATAACGCAGGCGCTGTTACAAGGATTTGGCTTGCAGAAAATGTGTGTTTGTTAATATCTAGTTGGGATTCCATCAACTATCTTATTAGTTTTTGTATTGCATAAAAGTGGGAAGGTAAAAGAAGTTTATTGTTTTGTAGCATAGATATGTGACCTATTGTCATTTATAAAAAATAAAAATAAAAATTTGAAATCATCTTAGTTTTTTTTTGTTTACCATCTTATACCTTTTTACTTGCAAAAAAAATATTAGTGCATGGACTCTGGCTGGGGATCGTATGTACACTCATTTTTCAAGTATTTTCTCTACCTATCATTACCATACATATTGATTGGGAGCATGAGGTGAACTTTTTCCTTTATATTTTAATTATTTCATCCTTTTATTTTTGTAATATTTTTTTTCTGAAATTTTGTTTCTTATTCAGGCAAAGAAGGCTACAGATAGAGTCTATGATTCAATAACACCAGAGGTCATAGTGTCATGAAGTTGCAATCTCTTTACAGCTACACATTATGAGTAAGATATGTTTGTATCAAAGCATGTCATGATTTGTTACCATTGTTTTGGTAGAAAAATGTCTTCGAATTCTAGATGCAAATTTATGAGGCCTAAAGGATAATCTATTCTAGATCATCTAAGATATTAATAATATAGATTATGCTGCTGACCTTTGTCTATATCGTGATGGAACTGAAGAATCTGACTAATTTTTAAAAGTGTTCTCCACGGAAATCTTTCCTCTTACAACATCAGAACATAGGACTTTTTGTATGTTGCCTACAAGATTGCTAAATGTGAACTTTTTTTTTTCTACAGTAGGTTCGAGCATTATTGGAATTGTTTTCAGCTTATTCTGTCCATATGATTTTGGATTTTTTTTTATTTGAATAATAGCCCTTTCCCAATTTTGATATCTTATCAACAAAAAAGGAGCTCATGCCTCTTGGCTATAGTCAATGGTCAAGTCTGTAGGAAAGCAAGACATTATTGAACAAGGGATGTTGCTAGAAGGTGTAACAAGGAAAAAGATCCAAATATGGGAAGATAAAAGGTTACCCAGCAGGCCTGAAATGTGCTAGACAGGAACTCAATTAGGATGACGTTGAACACAACATGGTTAAAGAACTAATAGTTACCATGGCAAAAAGATAGGATATATCTCCAATTGAGGATGGATTACAGAAGGAGATGATGGTTGTCCATAAGATTCAACTTGCATGCAGGAGAAAGGATAATATATTGCCTTAATAATATAAACACGAAATGGATAGTTATTGTTGGCAATAAATTAATGTAAAAAAGAGTTTGGATAATTAGCTTCTGAATGCCTAGGAAATAACTTAATAAGCTAGAATAATTAAACTTGATTTTGTGGGGTGCGCCAGATCCAAGCCATAGTGCAACACATGGGCGACACTTGAGAGCCTCGGTAGCAAGCTACCATACTGGACCCTCCCCCTCATAAAAATAATTTAATATCATGTGAGCCAATGACCCACGTATCAGATATTAAACTGATAAGAACAGATACTACACTTGATCTTAGCCAAAAGGCCGAGAAAGGTATGCTTTGGAGAGTGACTTGCACTGGCTTTTATTTCTGTTATGTGCTCTGCTGCTTTCTTGACTGTCCGAGGTGGGACTATGCTTATGCAGCAGCTAGGAACTTAACGGTGAAGTACTAAACTTACTCTTCATATCATACGTATATGAAAGGCAGAGTCTACACCTTCATTATTTTTTTTTTCTTTTAGCTTCAATTTTGCTTAAACTTACACAAGAAAGTGAAAATGTTCATTGAGCCACTTGAAACTAAACACCCCCTAGTTATGCAGCCTTTAACGTTGGGGGAAGAATTCATCCATCAAATTAATATTTAGATTATTTTCATTTTAATAATCAACAAGTTCAATTTATGGGAATTGAATTTACTATGTAGTTACTGAGCTAAGAGTTCAAGACACTATGTATGGACTATGGATTACGGCTGTGAGGCGCTCTGCATCTTTGCTTCAACCCCGTAACCAATTGGAAATGATAAGAAAATGAGGTCTGCAGCTTCTGCTTGAGGTAAGGCCTAGAGTCTAGACTCTCATATATAGAAGTTAATTTAACTTGAAAGCAAAGAAAAGTCAATAAAATGTTACTAGGAGGGAAGGCTTGCAAGTTGAATGCCATCCTAAGTTGAATGCAAAGTAGGAATTTGGAGTTGCAACTTGGTTACAGTAGGACAACACAACAACTAGTTATATTCCAATTTCCATGAATAGGGCATTTTCAACGAAGCTACCTCGCTTTTTCATGTTTTACCGTGCTGAATCTGATTGTTATCATCTACTTTTCATGTGTTGTTTAGCATAAGAGTATCTTGTGTGTTAGGTATTTAGTTAGTTAGAAACTTTGAAGTGATCTTCACATTGTCAACAATAACGCAGGCACGGTTACAGGATTTGGCTTGCAAAAAATGTGTGTTTGTTAATATCTAGTTGGGATTCCATCAACTATCTTATTAGTTTTTGTATTGCATAAAAGTGGGAAGGTAAAAGAAGTTCATTGTTTTGCAGCATAGAAATGTGACCTATTGTCATTTATAAAAAATAAAAATAAAAATTTGAAATCATCTTAGTTTTTTTGGTTTACCATCTTATACCTTTTTACTTGCAAAGAAATCTTAGTGCAGGGACTCTGGCTGTGGATCGTATGTGCACTCGTTTTTAAAGTATTTTCTCTACCTATCTTTACCATACATACTAATTGGGAGCATGAGGTGAACTTTTTCCTTTATATTTTAATTATTTCATCCTTTTATTTTTGTGATATTTTTTTTCTGCAATTTTGTTTCTTATTCAGGTAAAGAAGGCTACAGATAGAGTCTATGATTCAATAACATTAGAGGTCATAGTGTCATGAAGTTGCAATCTCTTTACAGCTACACATTATGAGTAAGATATGTTTGTATCAAAGCATGTCATGATTTTTTACCATTGTTTTGGTAGAAAAATGTCTTAGAAGTCTAGATGCAAATTTATAAGGCCTAAAGGATAATCTAATCTAGATCATCTAAGATATTAGTAATATAGATTATGCTGCTGACCTTTGTCTATATCATGATGGAACTGAAGAATCTGACTATTTTTTAAAAGTGTTGTCCACGGAAATCTTTCCTCTTACAACATGAGAACATAGGACTTTTTGTATGTTGCCTACAAGATTGCTAAATGTGAACTTTTTTTTTTCTAAAGTAGGTTCGAGCATTATTGGAATTGTTTTCAGCTTATTCTGTCCATATGATTTTGGATTTTTTTTTATTTGAATAATAGCCCTTTCCCAATTTTGATATCTTATCAACAAAAAAGGAGCTCATGCCTCTTGGCTATAGTCAATGGTCAAGTCTGTAGGAAAGCAAGACATTATTGAACAAGGGATGTTGCTAGAAGGTGTAACAAGGAAAAAGATCCAAATATGGGAAGATAAAAGGTTACCCAGCAGGCCTGAAATGTGCTAGACAGGAACTCAATTAGGATGACGTTGAACACAACATGGTTAAAGAACTAATAGTTACCATGGCAAAAAGATAGGATATATCTCCAATTGAGGATGGATTACAGAAGGAGATGATGGTTGTCCATAAGATTCAACTTGCATGCAGGAGGAAGGATAATATATTGCCTTAATAATATAAACACGAAATGGATAGTTATTGTTGGCAATAAATTAATGTAAAAAAGAGTTTGGATAATTAGCTTCTGAATGCCTAGGAAATAACTTAATAAGCTAGAATAATTAAACTTGATTTTGTGGGGTGCGCCAGATCCAAGCCATAGTGCAACACATGGGCGACACTTGAGAGCCTCGGTAGCAAGCTACCATACTAGACCCTCCCCCTCATAAAAATAATTTAATATCATGTGAGCCAATGACCCACGTATCAGATATTAAACTGATAAGAACAGATACTACACTTGATCTTAGCCAAAAGGCCGAGAAAGGTATGCTTTGGAGAGTGACTTGCACTGGCTTTTATTTCTGTTATGTGCTCTGCTGCTTTCTTGACTGTCCGAGGTAGGACTCTTCTTATGCAGCAGCTAGGAACTTAATGGTGATATTCTAAACTTGCTCTTCATGTCATACGTATATGAAAGGAAGAGTCTACACTTTCAATATTTTTTTTTAGCTTAAATTTTGCTTAAACTTACACAAGAAAATCAAAATGTTCACTGATCTACTTGAAACTAAACACCACCTTGTTATGCAGCCTTTAACGTTGGAGGAAGAATTCATCCATCAAATTAATATTTAGATTGTTCTCCTATTGATAATCAACAAGTTCAATTCATGTAAACTTGATTTACTGTGTAGTTACAGGCTAAGAGTTCAGGACACTATGTATGGACTATGGACTAAGGCTGTGAGGCGCTCTGCATCTTTGCTTCAACCCTTTACTAATAGGAAAGGATAAGAAAATGAGGTCAGCCGCTTTTGCTTGAGGTAATGCCTAGAGTCTAGACTCTCATATATACAAGCTAATTTAACTTGAAAACAAAGAAAAGTCAATAAAATGTTTCTAGGTGGGAAGGTTTGCAAGTTTAATGCAATCCTAAGTTGAATGCAAAGTAGGAATTCGAAGTTGCAACTTGGTTACAGCAAGACAATACAATAACTAGTTATATTCCAATTTCCATGAATAGGGCATTTTTAGCGAAGCTACCTCACTTTTTCATGTTTTACCATGCCGAATTTGATTCTTATCATCTACTTTTCATGTGTTGTTTAGCATAAGTGTATCTTGTGTGTTGGCTATTTGGGTAGTTAGAAACTTTGAACTGATCTTCACTTTGTCAACAATAACGCAGGCGCTGTTAGAGCATTTGGTTGGCAGAAAATAGGTGTGTTTGTTAATATCTAGTTGTGATTCCATCAACTATCTTATTGCATAAAAGTGGGAAGGTAAAAGAAGTTCATTGTTTTGTAGCATAGATATGTGACCTATTGTCATCTATAAAAAAAAAAATTGAAATCATCTTAGTTTTTTTTTGGTTTACCATCTTATATCTTTTTACTTGAAAAAAAAAATCTTAATGCAGAGACTTTGGCAGGGGATCGTATGTGCACTCGTTTTTCACGTATTTTCCCTACCTGTCACCATACATATTGATTGGGAGCAAAAGGAGAACTTTTGCCTTTTTATTTTAATTCTTTCATCCTTTTATTTTTGTGATATTTTTTTTGAAATTCTATTTCTTATTCAAGCAATGAAGGCTACAGATAATGTCTATGATTCAATAACACCAGAGGTCATAATGTCATGATACTGCAATATCTTTATAGCTACACATTATGAGTAAGTTCTGTTTGTTCAAAGCATGTCAAGATTTGTTACCATTCTTTTGGTAGAAAAATGTCTTAGAAGTCTAGGCGCAAATTTATGTGTCCTAAAGGATAATCTAATCTAGATCATCTAAGATATTAGATAATATAGATTATGCAGCTGGCCTTTGTCTGTATCATGATGGAACTAAAGAATCTATCTATTTTTTATAAGTATTGTCCATGAAAATCTTTCCTCTTACAACATGAGAACATAGGACTTTTTATATACTATCTACAAGATTGCTAAAAGTGAACCTTTTTTTTTAAGTAGGTTCTAGGTTTATTGGAATTGTTTTCAACTTATTCTTTCTATATAATTTTAGATTTTATTTATTTATTTGAATAATAGTCCTTTCCAAATTCTGATATCTTATCAACAAAAAAGGAGCTCATGCCTCTTGGCTATGTCACTGGTCAAGTCTGTAGGAAAGCAAGGCATTATTGAATAAGGGATGTTGTTGGATGGTGGAACGTGCAATGAAATCCAAATATGGGAAGACAAATGGTTACCCAGCAGGCCTGCAATATGCTAGACACGAACTGAGGTTGAACTCAACATGGTTAAGGAACTGATAGTTACCGTGGCAAAAAGATAGGATACATCTACAATTGAGAATGGATTACAAAATGAGAGGAAGGTTGTCCATAAGATTCAACTTACATGCAATTGGAAGGATAATATCAAGGTATAAATTATTGGTAATACATTATTGAGAAAAGGAGTTAGGATAAACAATTTCCTAATGTCTAAGAAATAATTTAATAAGCGTGAATAATTAAACTAAATTTGGTGGGGTGTGCCAAGTCCATGCTATAGTGTAACGCATGGGCGACACTTGAGAGCCCCAGTAGCAAGCTACCAATATAGACCTTCCCCCTCAAAAAAATAATTTAATATCATGTGAGCCAATGACCCACGTATCAGATATTAAACTGATAAGAACAGATACTACACTTGATCTTAGCCAAAAGGCCGAGAAAGGTATGCTTTGGAGAGTGGCTTGCAGTGGCTTTTATTTCTGTTGTGTGCTCTGCTGCTCTATTAACTGATCGATGTGGGACTCTTATGCAGCAGCTACAAAGTGAAAGGAAAAGTACTATTGTACTAAGCTACCTTATTCATTCATATGTATGGAAGAGAGTCTACAATTTCTTTCTTTGCTTCTTTGGAGCTTAATTTTTACTTAAACTTATTCAAGAAAATCAAACTGGTCAACTAATGATCATTGAGCCACTCACAATATAAAGTTGTAACTGAACAGTCTAGTTATGCAGCCTATAGCGTAGGGGGAAGAATTTGTCCATCAAACTAGAATTTTCGTTGTTCACCAATTGGCAATCGACAAGTTCAATATTGTTAGTTACAACTTACAGGCTAAGAGTTCAGGATTTATGGACTAAGGTTGTAGAGTGCTCACTATAATCTTTGCTTCAACTAATAGAAAAGGCCGAGGAAATGTGTTTTGCAGCTTCTGCTTGAGGTAATATCTAGACCCTTGGGCATAAAGACTAGTTTAGCTTTTTCAAAAATAAAAATAAAGTGTTGTTTTTCACATTCGCAAGTATAATATCATCCAGAGCTGAATGAGAATTTGAAGTTGCAACTTGATTGTAGCTCTAGAGAGTAAGAGTATGGTAGCTAGTTAAATCGAAATTGCATTAAGAGGGTGATTTCAGACTTTCAGCTAAGCTACCCCTCTACGATATTGTGTCGTGCTGAATCTAATTATTATGAGATGATTTTCAATAAGTTATGTTTTTTCGGTAAGCAATTTTCAATGGCAAAAAAAACTAAGAGCTATTGTGTTGCTGCTACACTTCTACTTAACACATCTAAGGCTATAAAAACACCAACAAAACTTGCCTATTTCTGCAATTCAATGCCATTAACAAATTAGATAAAAATGAATACTTATGAAAAAAAATGAATGTTCGTACAATTTTCTTAAATTTTATGCAAGTTAAAAAGAAATATTTCAAATTTATATTATGTTAATTATGTTAGTATATCTTCAATAGACAAAGCTACCCCCGTTTTAAAAAAAATATTGTTTTCGTTATTAATTGATGTATATAATCTAGGTCAGTTTATTTATTTATTTTAATTAATGTTACACCAATGAATTTGACATAACCCAATTCATTGGTTTGATGAGTGGGCTAGGTCAGAAAATGCTACAAAACCTACTTAACTCACCAAGCAAACACCCCTAAATATAGCTTTCAAAGTTAAGAAAAATTATTACACACTAGCAGGTGTAGGGTGTCTGATAGGTGGGTTTTGAAGCATTTTTGGACTCGGCCCACTAATCAAACCAGTGAATTAGGTTGAGTCAAACATGTGTATCCGATATGCATTAAAAAAAAAAAGAAATTTATCTTGTTAAAATAATTATCGAAATATGAAATCTAAAATTCGTTACACATAACACATCTTAATTAAATTCTATATATGTCTCAAATAAACTAAAAAAATCACATAATTAATCATACACAAACATAAGAAGTCCCAAACAAGATAAATAAATTTAATAAGTCTTTAAGTTAGCATAAGTCTGAAATAAACTAAAATAAGCTAACAAGTCTCAAAATCATATACAACAAACCACATTAGCCAACTGAAGTCAATGTCATCACTTATAGTATATGGATTGACATAATCATTTACTTTATTTTTAATTTTCTCAACATATTCTTTGTCATCTAAGTGATCTATTAAATTTTCATCGCAATGGTCCATTAGATGCTTCTTGAGTTTCTCATCAAAATTTTCGTAATCACACTCTCAATGTGACTATAATGTCTACACTTAAACTTGGTTGATACTATAGAAAAATAAGATGAAAGCAACTTGAAATGCCACAATGGCTAAATGACTTTTATTAAAAAAAAAAAGTTACTTGCGTGTGTTGAATTAGTATGGGTTAACATTTTCCAAACCCGCTACCTAACTCGTATCTTATGGGTCGGAGTATTTTTTTCAACCCAATACAATATACAAACCTAATCTAACCTACATTTTTTGGATTAGGTTAGGGTAGAACTTGTGAATTCGTGAGTTGATCTA
This sequence comes from Ormosia emarginata, assembly GCA_029884605.1. Taxonomy (NCBI): domain Eukaryota; kingdom Viridiplantae; phylum Streptophyta; class Magnoliopsida; order Fabales; family Fabaceae; genus Ormosia; species Ormosia emarginata. Next base: position 13,408,056 of record JAQQTP010000072.1, read on the forward strand.
ACTCGCTAGATACCACTAAGTAGGAGAGCCACGCTCAACATGGGTGCATTTATGTTTTGTGTGTGGTTTATTTAATTATTATTTTTTATAATTGTTTTATAAAATTTAAATTATATTTTTTATTAAAAATGTAAATTATGTAATTACTTTAAAATAAAGGTAGTATAAATGAAAATGAATAAATTTCAAAAATATTAGAGTATATTTGGATGGAAGAATTTAGAAAGAAAAGGATAGGAGGGTTTATTTTATTATTTCTTAACAAATAGAGTTATAAATTATTCAAATAAATAAATAAATAATGATTAGAAAGTTACATGATAATTTCACATTTTATTCCTCTCCTTTTAAAAATTCTCAAATAAAAAATGTTTATTTAAAATGAAAAAATTGCCTCCTTTTTTATTTCCTTTGAAACACATTTAAGATAAATGTATTATGTCTTATTGTATTCAATGGCAGCAAAAGAAGCAGCGGTAGTGGAGGCAGAAGACTGAAAGATAGGTGCAGAGTGCAATCTAGAACTAAAGTTTTGGTTTTTCCTCCATAAATCTAGATGTGTTGTTATTCCCGCCATTGTTAGAAGTTCCAATACAAATCAGCAAATCACAAAATAAGGTATCTCATACAATAAACCATTATCTGATCCGTTCGAGCGGCGATTGCAGTGGAGGGGTTGAGGTGGCAGTGGATGATGCCCGAGTGGTGGTCATGAAGCTCGCAGTTCGTCGTGCCTCTATCAATTCGTTCATTCGCGATGCTCGAGTCTTTCACTTCGTCAACTCGCAGTTCGTCGCACCTCTGTCAATTTGTCCATTCGTGGTGCTCGAGTCTTTCACTTCATCAGCTCGCAGATCGTCGTACCTTCATCAATTTGTGCACGGGGTGGTGGTGGTTGTCGGACTAGCCGTGGCTGGTGCTTTGATACGAAGGATTTGTGTTCATGTGATAGGGTTGTAAAAAGAATATTTTCATATGAGCTTATCCATCAAAACTTAATCAGATCTAATCTCAGCCCCCAATGCCTGATTAAGTTATATGTTATTTTAATGTATAAGAGGGATATATTGGATAAACTTATACAATATTGTAGTCGTACCAAACAACTAATAAAATTATAATGTATTGTATAAATTTATTCTATCAATCCTTATACATCGTGTCAAACGTGTCCTTAAGACATTAGGCAAGATGCGGTTAATTATTCATGTGTTTCATTGTGACTACTTTGTACTGGAATCTAATTCAGCAAATCCTATAATAACGCAACAAAACTAGGTATAACATGGTTGCATAACTTTTATGTCACACTCATAATCATGAACGACATGACTATCCATCTAAACATACTCTAATATTTATGAAATTTATACATTTTTATTTATACTACCTTGATTTTAAAGTAATTACATAATTTACATCTTTTAATCAAAAAATTATAATTTAAATTTTATAAAACAATTATAAAAATAATAACAATTTAATAAACCACACACAAAACCTAAATGCACCCATGTTGAGCATGATTCTCCTGCTCGTGTGTAATAATTTCTCATTACTTTTAAAACTATGTTTAGGGGTATTTGTTAGTGGGTTAGATGGGTTTTGCGATATTTTTTTTGGCCAACTCACTCATTAAATCAATGGGTTAGTTTAGGTCAAATTCGTAGGTTTAACATTCATTAAAATAAATTTTTAATGTTCAAATAAATGTCGAAATACAAAAAAAAAATTATCACATAATACATCTTAATTAAAAATAATATATATCACAAATAAATTAAAAAGTTACATAATCAGTCTTATACAAATATAATAAGTCTCATACAAACTAAATAAACATAACAAGTCTTATTGAGTCAACATAAGTTTGAAATAAACTAAAGTAAGTTAACATGTCCTTAAAATCATAAACAAAAAATATCATTAATTAATTGAAATCAACGTCATCATATATAACATATAGATTGACATAATCATTTAATTCATTTTCAATTTTCTCAATATATTCTTTGTCATTTAAGCAATCTATTAGATTTTCATTAAAATGATTCATTAGATATTTCATGAGTTTCTCATCTCTATTTTCTTAGTCATATTCTTAACGTGACCACAATATATAAACCTAAACTTAATTTACACTACAGAAACTTAATTTACACTATAGAAAAGTAAAGAGAAAACAATCTAATAGTATAGATAAACGACTTTTATTATTAAAAAAAAAAACTAATTGAAAGGCATGGTTTGTGCGAATTGATATTTTCCAAACTCACTATACCTGACCCGCGCTTGCAGGTGGAATTTTTTTCAATTCAACTGAATTGGCGAACATAATCCAACCAACATTTCGTGAGTAATGAGTTAGGTTGGATCAAAACTTATAAATTTGTGGATTGATCTAACTCGCTGAATATCCCAAACTATTTTTGTTTCAAATTTTGAAAGTGGTCAAATGGGAAGGTGTAATTTTCTCATTTGGCATGAAATAAAGTTAGAATATTTAAATTAAGGCTGCGTTTGGTAGACAGGATAAGGATGACCTAATAGTATTAATTAATACTATCAGGTCTTATCAGGTGTTTGGTGTTTTAACCTGATAGTATAGTCAAATCAGGTCAAACTTTTTTATCCTATTCTAACCTGATTACTCTATCCTCTCCCTACCCCCCTGATTAGACCTGATAGGATATTTTTTTCCCACCTTGTCCTTCTAATTCATCCATCTCAGGTCACCCCCACCTACCCATCTCTTATAACCCCAACCACGAACTGGTCCCATCAAACCACCTTGTTCCACTTGTGCGTGACGCTAGAGATCTTCCACCGCCAATGACCATGAGAGCTACCACCCCATGTGGAAACTGCCATCCAGCCTCTGAACCCAAATCGCACCAAACCCAAGACCCCATCACAGAAACGAAAATTGTCACCACATCGTCTCACCTGCAGCCATCAACCATCGTTGCAACATCTCCGCTGCTCCTAAGATCCAGATCTATCATCCACGCCTCACCCTCTGCCCTTATGGTCTGAACCTTCACACACGACACCCTCGTCCAGCACGCAAAGAGGGAAGATATAAGGCAGTAGCTGAGAGAGAGGAAGGAGCTCTATAAAGCATGGAGACTGGGTTCTGTTAGAGGGGGACGGAGAAAATGAGATTCTGCATAGAGAAAGGAAAAACAAACTTGAAGAGGGGGTTTTGAAAGGGTTCCAGAAAAGCAAAGGGGATTATGGAAATTGGGGAAAAAAGGAGAGGAATTTAAAAATTGGAGGTTTGTATGATATGGAAAGGGGCTGAAATTTTAATTTTGGGGAAAAGGGGTAGAGTAAGAGTGGTTGCAGTTGGACTCTGGACGACGGTGGATTTTTTCTTTGGTCTCTCTGCTAGGTCACAAATGAAGAGGAGGGTGATGGTTGGGGATAAGGGTAATATAGTAATATTAAATAGTTACATATACTATCAAGTTGTTTATACTATTTGTACCAAATATTTGATAGTATAAAAATTTATCAGCTTGTTTATACTATCAGACCTTATCCTATTGCTTTATACTATCGTATCTTATACTATCATGTGTACCAAACGCAGCCTAAATGTATTAGATCAATCATATAATAAATTAATAAATAATTATTCTAATTATTTAATAATTAATTAATATAATAAATTATAATTTATATTATAATTGGTCAAATATACCTACCTTGACCACTCTAAATTTATGAGAGAATTTATCCAAAGTTAGACCAAAGAAGCACTAAATGTGTGTGACTTACCGAAAGAACTAGCAGCCTGGCAGCCTTACTGCATTTAAAGACTTAAGGCTTCCATTAACTACTTCCAGTAACATTAAATTCTTTCACATGTGTTCTGATAAAGCCATACACAAATTTCGTTGTTGAAAAGTCGTAATTATACTTAACTATTATAGTTTTTGTTGTTAAAGCTCCGTTAGAATGAGCTTAATTGTAATTGTAAAGTAAATAAATGAAGGTATATTTATGTTTAATTTAATATAAAATATATTATGATTTAAGTTATTTAAATAAATTAAAAGTAAATGCACTGTTACTTAATTATTTTATAATTTATTTTAAAATAAACCGCTTGTCCAATATTTGTTATATCTATTGTTTGAGAAATTATATCTATTTCTCTTGTTTTTATTATTAATAAGGAGAATGACAGAAAAGTTACACATAAAATAAGGAAAATAAATGTAATTTTTTTAATTTCACAACAATAGAATAATACAAAAGAACAAAAAATCTTAAAATAATTAGTACAACATGATAGTAGGTTAAAGCAAATCTTATCCAAACTTTTGTTTCTTTCGTTTCTATTGAAACATCTCTGCCATACCACTTTGCTGGGTGTAAAAGAACACAACATAAAGTAAGAGATGTAAATGTTATTTTATAAGTACGAAAAGTTCAAGATTTAATAGGCATTAGTCTCGAAGAATGTTAATATATTCCTATTAAAAATAACTTTTTTTTAGGTAAAAAAGTATAATATATGCCTTTGATTTTTGTATTTTTTTAAAATCAAAGACATTGTTAATTTTGAACCTCAAACTCAAACAGAAATAAAAAGATATTCATTTTTTAGTATAATGATACATAATTGTTCAATAAATGATTGGGTTAAGTTAAACTAGCATTTTGGTAGGAATCGCATTTCTTGTTTCCACTTATGATTAAAAAATATTAGTGATGATGAAGAGTCTATTATAATTATAATTATAAAGTTTTACACAAAAAAAAACTGTAATTTCAACATGAGAAGTTGAGAAGTGTTTGAAAGCAGTTATAATTACAAAATAAGATATATTTACATTTTTAACCTTTTTTTTATAATTATGTTTAATTAAATACTAATGATATTTTGGGAAAATAATTGTGATCAAATGAAAAAATCTTCTTTATAATAATACTAAGGTATTAATTGACATTGATGTGCTTATCAATTCACATTATTTTTATTTTATGTCTTCGAAAGAAAATACGCTTGTTATACGGTTATAGTGCTTAGTTTTTGAACTCTTTTGTGTAATTATCCAAAGAGTTATATTTAAGTATCTAAAAAGTTAATAATTTAAAAAGTGTGGAAATGTGGTTGTTTTCTTATTCTATCGTTTCTTTTCACTTGTTTTTTTAATGAATTATTTTGACATTTTGAGATTATTCAACAGCTGACTAAACTGGAGTAATAATTCCTCACCAAAAAAAAAAAAACTGGAGTAATAATTGTGGGCAATAATGTTCAAGGGACTAGTCTAGTGTCACAGTAATGCACGTAAAGATATCCTGGTCATAGACAAAATGTATATATATTTTAGAGGTTGTTTCAAGGAAAGTTTTGACAAGTGTCTTTCATTCTTATACTTGTTTTTCCTCCAAAATCTAAAACTTTCTATGTTTAGTAAGTATTTTTAAAATATTTTCAATTAAAAAATTTGAATTACCAATTTTAACCTTTATTGGATACAGTTCTATACCAACAAAAATTAATGCCAACGTAATATTTGTCTTTATTGTGTCTTCAAAATGTTTTCTTGAATGACATATTGAAAAACAATTTTCAAAATGTCAATAATGATACAACTATAGTCATAAATAATTGTCCCGTAATATGTGAGTAACATATGTGTTTTAATTCCATTCAAAAATAGAAATTATTGTGTTTTAATAAATTAAAAAACGTAAGCTCAGAAAGGAAATAAAAGTTATACACCCATTTTTATTTTCTTTCCTCTTTTCTCTATATCCCAACCCCCAATTTCTTTGTCTATATTCTATCTTCTATGCGCGTCTCTGCGCCTTCTTCTCTAAAATCGATCTAGCATGCGTGAAGATGCTCAACTTCAATTGGTCAATGGCTTCATTCTCCGTTTGGTTGGATTTTATAGAGCCTGTAGACTCATTGGAAGAGATACAAAACCCTATCTCTTCTAGATTATCTTCTTTCCCTATAAATTCGTCATTTATGGATGTCATAGTTACATGTTTTTTCATTATCATTGTTTGTGGATATTTCTTTTGCATAAATCTATTTTGCTTCCATATAATCTTCTGTGTTTATTCTGTTCTATGACATCTCACATTGATCCGTTAGAGAAAATCACTTCTGTAAGGGTGTGTTAGAGGGTGAAGGTTCATGTGGTACGACTATGGTACCTACCAAGTTTCAACAACCCTCAAACCATCAATAGCATTGAGATGGTCTTCATGGACAAATTTGTGAGATTTTTTTTTCATGATTATGTTTTACCATTCCAATATTCATTCAATGCATTATTTTGTTAAATGTTTCAAATATGTTGCAAAAAAAAAAAGGTTGTACCATGCATACATTTGTGCGAAAAACTCTGATATACAAGTTCAAGCCCTTACTTTCTAAAGTGGAAGTTTATGTAATTGCTTACTTTGGGGTTGAGGGTAATACTAGGTACTTTCGGACTACAAGACATAAATATTGTCTGAATTTTCAGTTAAGAACTACTGTAAGGACATCTCAAAGTGAGATCATTCCTCTGTATGGTTGTAAACTAGTCCCATTTGATGATATTTTTCAGACTCATGAGGATTTGCCTTTTTTAGTAGGTAATTAAAATTTGAGGTTTAACATCAGAGTCGTTATGTTATCTTTTATTCTCTTAATATTCGTTTATTTTAATTATTTAAGTTTTTCCAAATGCTATGGGTGTTCTAACAGTAGTTGGGATGGAAAAAGAATATGACAAAGATGGTAAGATGACTAAAATGATAGTTATTGAGCTCGATGTTGACAGGTGATGTACACATCCAACCCTTCTCTGATTTTGTTCAAAGTTAACTTATGTAATATGCTTTTTGTTAATTGATAATGTAATTTTCATTAATACAGTGTAAAGTTGGAGGTTGCCCTTTTTGGGGATTATGTGGATGAGGGCAACGCTTTCATTGCTAATGGTGATATCTATTAACCAGTGATTGTTGTTCAATTTGCTAGAGCGAAGACTTCTAAGGGTTTAGTATCTTCAAAACTTTTACTTTTTGTGTTTACTATCTCTGCTATGGGCTTACGTCTCCTATTTCATATTTAGTAATGACATGCTTGTTTTTTTTTCTTTCTTTCACTATGTCTTTATAGTTTCATTAATTTGAAAAATAACATTATTTACATTTGTACATTATGGTTAAATAAAGATTACTTGGTTGTAGGGAAAATTGTTTTGCAGAATGTTATATATGGTACTAGGTTGTTGTTCAATCCTAACATACCTGAGGTCATTGAATTCAAAAAAGGGTAACTTATGTGTTAAAACTATTTTTTAGATTTTCAATTGCCAACTAATATAATATTTTTAGACTTTATTTCTTATCAAGTGGTTATAATTTTAATCTCCAGGCTACCAATTGCAATTGAAGACAATTCACAAACTTTAAGCATTATTTATGATACTCGTTATTACTCGTTTGAGGATGGCTTCCTAAGGGGACTCCTAGGAAGTGCATTGATGAATTAAGAGATTGTAAAGATGTCTGTTTTATATTTTTATTATGTTGCCATAAGTTTGTAATTTAATATCATATAAACTTTTTTTAAATAATAAATAAATTTAATGTTATCTAATTTCATTGTAGGATGGACTTTACATAGTCTTTGGAACTATTAAGAGTGTGAACAATGCCCCAGACTGGTGGTTTGCTGCATGTAAATACAACAAAGCAGTCATCCCATACTCTGGCATGTAGTACTGTGAACATTGTTTTCGCCATGTTGTCAATGTTATTCCTAGGTGGGTTTATTCTTTTAAAAATTAAATTGATTATTAGTTGGTCAGTTGTTTCTTGAAAAAGTTTGTATATCTTTAATCAGATATTGAATCAAGGTTATGGTATCCGACGAGATTGAATCTACTACATTTGTCCTGTGGGATCGTGATAGTTGTAGCCTTCTGAAAAGATCATGTTCTGACTTGCTTGAATCTATTCAGAAGGTATGACATTTCTTTTTTTGGTTCAAACTAACTAAATAATTATTCTTAAATTTTTCAATTATTGAATTATGATTTACTTATTTTTAAATAGAAGTGTGGTCCTATTGCACATCGATTAAGTTTGAAAAGTTTTTTATTGAAAAATCATTCGTCTTCAAGGTTAACACTAAGATAGTAGTTAGTAGGAATTTTGAACATTCTTTTAAGGTTATCAAGATCTATTTTGATCCTAATATTATATCTAGATTCAGAGAGTCTGATGCTTCGGTGTTTGCTACGCAAGTCTACTAAATATTCATGTTCCTTTTTTTTAATTTACAATTATGAAGTTTTGCTACAAATTATTATTTTAAATTTTATCATATTGTGATATATTCATGAATTCTGAATCTAACTTTCAATTTGTTTTTAGTGCCCCTTGCAAAGTGATGTAGCTTACTATATAGTTGAGAATGATTTCTTAAAAATTACCCCTAGCAAGTCAATTGAACAGCTAAGGGATTGCAAAGATGTCAATGGTTTATAAATTAATTTTCTTTAAAATCCAATAATGTTATTTGCATCATGTGTGAAATTTTAAATTATAATAATAGTTTCTATTCATTTTAATTATAGGATGGGATATACATAATGCTTGCTATTGTGAATGATGTCAACAATGGACCGGACTGGTGGTATGCTGCATGTAGATGCAATGAAGCAGTCACTGACGAGCGCCGAACTCAGTCAAAATTATAACTGAAGTTATTACCTAAATTTGCAGTATAGTGAACAACACCGGATCGTCTCCTCAAGGATCGTAAATGTAATTTAATCAAATTAAGTTAAGTTAGAAAAGGGGGTTTTGATGGTTCAAGGATCACAGTGACAAGATTTAAAAAGAAATAATAATTAGAAGAACAGTCAATTCAGAAATCTATCCGAGATTGGGTGGATTCAATCATAAACCTTTCAACAAACACTTGAAACACATTTGAATGGTTAACTTGGATCTAGAGATCTTGCATCAGATCCGTAATTCATACTAGACGATCGAGAATTCAATTGACAAGTGATAAACACAAATCGGCAATTGCACCATTCATGTAGATATATGTCAATTTAAGCACCGAATTCAATTAACCTAGGCACCAATCAGTAACCTAACCTCTTCAATTACGTGATTAGCTTAAATCAATCAGTTTTAAGTTTCATCACAAATCTCAACCTTTAGTTATGTGATTAATTCAGATCAATTAGTTCTAAATTTCATCGCAATACTTAATCTTAAAATAAGATCAAATCTGACCAAACATAAACAGAATCACTATTCATGCATTCAAGATCAAGAAAACAGAAAAAGAAGAAGAAAAGAAGAATCCAAATATAAATCAAATACATTACATAACCAAGGTCTCAAGAATCCAAACCACAATCTCTTCAAGAGTCCCGAATTGACTGAAAGTAGCTTAGCCCTCCATTACCATGAAGGGGAGCATCAAAATATACAAAAGCTATGAGAAACTATGAAGAAACAAGAAGAACCTATGAGAGAAATGAAGGAGAATACAACTTTTGATTCATGATAACCAATGGTGCCTTTTATAGAAGTCTAGGGTAACAAAATGACAAAGGGGAGTGGGTGGATGAATGGGGTGGTTGAGTGAAGTGGTTGAGTGGGTTGGTGAGAGTGGAGTGGTTGAGTGGGTTGGTGAGTGGAGTGGTTGAGTGGGGTGGTTGAGTGGGTTGGTGAGTGGAGTGGTTGAGTGGGGTGGTTGAGTGGGTTGGTGAGTGGAGTGGTTGAGGACGAAAATTTCTTGTCTGACTTGGAAGCCAAAAACAATCAACTATACTTCAGATCCATGAAAAGTACTCTTCATGAAAGTTGTAGATCTTTGTCTTGGATATAACATGCATATCTGGATCGTCCAATTTGGCTTCCTATAGCCTAAGATATGACCCAAATACCGCAGGTTGCTCAAACCCAACTTCAGCACCTCTGTTCCGACTTGCAAGCTCAAACTGACCTATTAGACTTCATTTTTTCAAAGTGTTCTTCATGAAAGTTGTTTATTTGGATCTTAACTATCAACTATCTAAATTTCAGCCCGTCTCCCTTATTACAGCTTGAGATATGATTTTATGAGTGCACACCGTTCGGATTCTAGTGACAAAACCCGTATTCTGACTTCCATGTAAACTTAGGTCCCTTAGACATCTTTTTGGGATTTCGAGCTCTCATCAAAGCTGTAGAGCTTCCTCCTAGCTTTCCTACAAGGTAAAATTCATGATTATCAGATATCAGGAACTCAAGTTAGGCAAAAAGAAAATGTCAAATCTTAATAATCTGAAAATATTCAATTAGGACCAATTTGAGCTCAAACTCACAAAATCATACCAAACTCAATCAATTAAGAATATGGAAGTGTAAATGACTAAGCATAAGGGTTTCTTAATGAATAAAATATGTGATTATCAAAACATGCTTTTTTTACTTGGCAAAACTCAAGACCAAAATAAGGAAGAGATTAACAAAAATTTAAATTCAACGACATTAAGAACCCAAAATTTTACAATCAAGAAGAACAACCAAAGGTTCAAGGGATCAAAACATTTATGAGTTAACAATTCTCCACATCTCAAACCAACAAGCAAGGTATCTTCAACATGAATGATAAATCTTCATAAGATTCCCTCTCAATCTCTCAAGTGTTTAAAAGGTAGGTATTTCACTCAATTCAACCCATGAAAATTGCACTACCATAAGCTTGCTTATCTTCTACTTCTCCACTACTCAAAACAAATGACACACAAATCATGAGGACTTTATTCAAGGTTGTAGTGAGGTCAAGGCAGAAGAGATAAAATGGATATGAAGATAAATACCAAAGAGAATAAATTTAGTTAGTTCAAATAACAAGCATAAAAGTTCATCCCAACTCTAATGTATATCCCTTACATATTCATTTCCCAATCCTTTTTTCTTTTTTTTTTTTTTTTTTTATATATGAACATAACTATAAATACGTTTTTTTGGCAACTCTTTCTTTTTTCAACATTCCATTTTCACACTATCATATTACTTGTTCAAAAACTCATCCATTAAAAGTGATGTTCTTTTATTCCCTAAGGTAAAGTAAGAACATGATTTTTCATTAAGACACATAATGAGCTAGAAACAAGGGATGGTCAAATAATTGAAAGGGGTTAAGTAAAGGAAAATAACAAGGTTGAAAAATTTTCAAGAAGTCATCTTGATATCATATTAAAAACAAGGTTGGCTATTCGGTTAAACCAGCTAATTAAGAAAGAGGGCCTCAATCATGTTCATGCATGCAAGGGAAATGTAGCCTAAAAAAGAATCAAAGTAAGTTCTAGAGTGGTCATTAACATGAGTAAAAATCACACAAGAAAGAAGAGAATGACATAAATGTTGAATCCATCCATTAGGCTCAAAATCTCACAAGGTATGCATCCATCAAACTTAATTCATCAATTCAATCATCCATCACCAAGCATATCAGTTCAAGAAGGGAGAAGAGTTATTCAATCATGCAATGAACCTTTTTTTCTTAACAAAAAAATAAATAAAAAAAACATGCTAAATTCTCTTCCCCACACTTAATATAGACATTGTCCTCAATGTGAAAGTGATAAATAAAACAGAAAGAAAAGAACAACACAACCTGATGCAGGGCGAGATAATGGCAAGTGAGAATGAAGCGTAAGAATCAAAGCTACACATTATGAGTAACTCGCCATTGTAATGAAGTAGCATGCATCTTCTCGATTTGGAAACCATTCCCAAAGATCTTGAAAACAAATCTAGTAGGGTTGCCTCCCAATAAGCGCTTGTTTAACGTTGTTATGCTCCGTTGGGATATTCTTAGTGATCTTTATAATGTGGATGGTAAAAGCCCATACTTTCACTTCCACATTTTTCGGCTTGAGATGGTGTCCATTGGTCTTATTAAGTGAGGTTGGTGAAAAGACTCCACCAGGATCCCATTGGTTGAAACGTGATGACCAAGTTATGGTTGACACAACATGATAGCTTTCACTAGGGTCCCATTGGTTGAAGTGTAATGACCAAGTTAAGCTTGAAGCATGAGGGCTCCCATTGGGGTCCCATTGGTCTTTCTTAATTTCCTTGACTTTACCAATGGAGCAACATGTAATTTGGACTTTCATTGATTATATTGGACCATGACCCAAAAATAAAATCCACTTGCTAAATGTGAACTTTGTCTTTCCTCCTTCTTTGAAAATTCCTCAATGGCCTTCAACTCCACCTCCCTATGTGTTGTAGACTCAGAATGCATTTTTGATAGACCTTTCAATATCATTAGATGCTGCATAATGAGAATCATCAACTTTCAAATATGCAGAAATCTCGGCAAAGACACGTAACACATTCTATATCACCGTCATAATAGTACCCTTTCCAAGTTCGATTGATAGAATCATTAAAACCAATAAAAAGGAAATTCATGACACAACTCTCATGAGTTTCCTCAACTAAATGGCAAGTAAATCAATATGACAATTAGAAAGGAGTTAGGAATTGTTTGGGAAGAGAGTTGGTCCGACTCTTGACTTCTCAATTCATTAAGGTGATTGTCAGCTTGCTCAATTTGGGTTGTTAAATCTGAATAGTGGCGATGAAATTACATTGGAACTCAATTTGGGTTTTCAAAGTCCTCTAATGAAGGCTCAAGTTTTGTGGTTGTTGGAGTTGTTATCTGTTGAAATAGTGCTCATATTGCAATGATTCTTCTTTGTTGTGATCTTGGGTTTGCTATATCCCAGATCAGGATAGTCTCTCAACAGGGTTGTATGTGTTGAAGAAAGGATCATAACTTTGTTCTTCTTCTTTGCAAGCTGTGGTTCATCGGAAAATAACCATTGCAACAAATTGATGTGGAAAAACAGAACTACCAATTGAAGTGTATGGATTATATGTGGGGTGAGATGAACAAAAACAAATGTTACACACAAGTGTAGCTTCCTACACAGGTGATTGTTGAACTAGGATATATGTCTTGCCAAAGAAGTCAACTCCTAAGTTTTGACTCCATTATGCATGGTCCATTGTATCCTTAAAATGCAAATGTAGAATGCAACAAAATGACAATTAAAAAGAAAAAAAAAAAGTTAGTATGATAATTTAAAAAGATTATATCACATTTACGGCTCCCACAATGGCGCCAAAATTTTGTGACACTTGAGACCGATCAAAATTATAACGAAGTTATTACCTAAATTTGTATAGGACAACACCGGATCGTCTCCTCAAGGAAAATGTAATTTAATCAAATTAAGTTAAGTTAGAAAGGAGGTTTTGATGGCCCAAGGATCAAATGACAAGATTTAAAAAGAAATAACAATTAGAAAAACATACTACATTTGAAATCTATCAAAAGATTGGGTGGATTCAATCATAAACCTTTCAACAAATACTTGAAACACATTTGAATGGTTAACTTGGATCTAACCGAGATCTCTGCATCAGATCGAGAATTCATACTAGACGATCGTGGAATTCAATTGACAAGTGATAAACACAAATATGCAATCGCACCATTCATGTAGATATATGTCAAAAAGCACCGAATTCAATTAACCTAGGCACCAAAGCAACCTAACCTCTTCATTCGTGATTGCTTAAATCAAAGTTCTAAGTTTCATCACAAATTTCTTTAGTTTGTGATTAATTGAGATCAATCAGTTCTTTTACTTAAACTTAATCTTAAAATAAATCAAACTAGTCAACATAATGATCTATTGAGCATTCAAGATCAAGAAAAAAGAAAAGAAGAAGAATCCAAATATAAATCAAATACATTACATAACCAAGGTCTCAAGAATCCAAACCACAATCTCTTCAGTCCCGAACTAAAATTTACCTCCATTACCATGAAGGGGAGCATCAAAATATACAAAAGCTATGAGAAACTATGAAGAAACAAGAAGAAACTATGAGAGAAATGAAGGAGAATACAATTTTGATTCATGATAACCAATTTGCACTTTTATAGAAGTCTAGGGTAACAAAATGACAAAGGGGAGTGGGTGGATGAATGGGGTGGTTGAGTGAAGTGGTTGAGTGGGTTGGTGAGTGGAGTGGTTGAGTGGGTTGGTGAGTGGAGTGGATGAGTGGGGTGGTTGAGTGGGTTGGTGAGTGGAGTGGTTGAGGACGAAAATTTCTTGTCTGACTTGGAAGCCAAAAACAATAAATTATACTTCAGATCAATGAAAAGTACTCTTCATGAAAGTTGTAGATCTTTGTCTTGGCTATAACATGCATATCTGGATCGTTCATTGGCTTCCTATAGCCTAAGATATGAGAATTTGAAGTTGCTCAAACCCAACTTGATCTGTTCCAACTTGCAAGCTCAAACTGACCTATTAGACTTCAGTTTTTTCAAAGTGTTCTTAATGAAAGTTGTTTATTTGAATCTTAACTATTAACTATCTAAATTTCAGCCCGTCTCCCTTATTATTTGAGATATGATTTTATGAGTGAGATGCTTTTCTAGTGAAAACCCGTATCTTTTGTAAACTTAGGTCCCTTAGACATCTGTTTGGGACTAAGAGCTCTTCATCAAAGTTGTAGAGCTTCCTCCTAGCTTTCCTACTTAGGTAAAATTCATGATTATAGAAAGGAACCAAGTTAACAAAATACTTGTCAAATCTCAATAATGCTGAAAATATTCAATTAGGACCATTGAACAAATTAGAAAATCATGAAAACTCAATCAATTAAAATATGAAAGTTAAATGACAATTTTCTTAAATTTTATGAATAAAATATGTGAATATTTCAAATTTATATGTATGTGAATCTTAAGTTAGTATATCTTGAATGTAATGCCAAGGTTAGTTTATTACCTTTTTGTTTACAAATTCATAATTCATTCCTTTGTTGTGGTTAGTTATTATTGGCAATAAATTATTGTGAAAATGAGTTTGGATAATTAGCTTCCTAATGCCTAAGAAATAACTTAATAAGCTTGAATAATTAAACTTGATTTGGAGGGGTGTGCTAAGCCCAAGCCATAGTACAACGCATGGGCGACACTTGAGAGCCCCAATAGCAAGCTACCGTAATGGACCCTCCCCCTCAAAAAATTAATTTAATATCATGTGAGCCAAACATAGATATTAAATTGATAAGAAAATTATTACACTTGATCTTAGCCAAAAAAGTAGAAAGGTATGCTTGGAGAGTGGTTTTGAGAGACTTTTATTTTTTGTGCTCCTGCTTTCTTGACTAATCAAAAGGTGGGACTCTTCTTATGCAATAGTGGGAACTCAAAGTCCAATAAAGTTCTAAAATGTCATACATATATGAAAAGAAGATTCTACACTTTCATTCTTTTCTTCTTCTTTTTTAAGCTTAAATTTTGCTTAAACTTACACAAGAAAATCAAAATGTTCACTAAGCCACTTGTAACTAAACACCCCCTAGTTATGCAGCCTTTAACATTGGGGGAAGAATTCCTCCAGCAAATTAATATTTAGATTGTTCTCCAATTGATAATCAACAAGTTCAATTCATGTGAACTTGTTTTACTATGTAGTTACAGGCAAAGAGTTCAGGACACTATGTATAGAATATGGACTAAGACTATGAGGCACTTTGCATCTTTGCTTCAACCCTTTAACTAATACAAAAGGCAAAGAAAATGTGGTCTGCAACTTCTACTTGAGGTGATGCCTAGAGTCTAGACTATCATAAATAGAAGTTAATTTAACTTGAAAGCAAAGCAAAGTCAATAAAATGTTACTTGGAGGGAAGGTTAGCAAGTTTAATGTCATCCTAAGTTGAATACAAAGTAGGAATTTGGAGTTGCAACTTGGTTACAGCAAGACAACACAACAACTAGTTAAATTCTAATATCCATGAATATGGTGTTTTCAGTGAAGCTACCTTACTTCTTCATGTTTTACCGTGTCAAATTTGATTCTTATCATCTACTTTTCATGTGTTGTTTAGCATAAGAGTATCTTGTGTTAGCTATTTAGTTAGTTAGAAACTTTGAAGTGATCTTCACATTGTCAACTATAACGCAGGCACTGTTAGAGGATTTGGTTGGCATAAAATAGGTGTGTTTGCCAATATCTAGTTAGGATTCCATCAACTATCATATTACTTTTTGTATTGCATAAAAGTAGGAAGGTAATAGAAGTTCATTGTTTTGTAGCATAGACTTGTTACAGGTTGGCATTTTCCAAACCTGCTACCTGACTCGTACCTTGTGGGTCAGAGTATTTTTTCAACCCAATACAATCTGCAAACCTAATCCAACCTACATTTTTTGGATTGGGTTAGGTTAGAACTCGTGAATTCATGAGTTGATCTAACTTGCTAGATACCACTAAGTAGGAGAACCACGTTCAACATATGTGCATTTATGTTGTGTGTGGTTTATTTAATTATAATTTTTTTATAAAGTTTAAATTATATTTTTTATAAAAAATGTTATGTAATTACTTTAGAATAAAGGTAGTATAAATGAAAATGAATAAATTTCATAAATATTAGAGTATATATGGATAGAAGAATTCAAAAAGAAAAGGATAGGAGGGTTAATTTCTTATTTCTAAACTAATAGAGTTATAAATTCTTCAAATAAATAAGTAAATTATGATTAGAAAGTTACATGATAATTGCACATTTTATTACTCTACTTTTAAAAATTCTCAAATAAAAAAATGTTTACTTAAAATGAAAAAATTGCCTTCCTTTTTTATTTCCTTCCAAACACATTTAAGATAAAGGTATTAAGTCTGATCATATTCAATGGCAACAAAAGAGGTAGCGACAGTGGAGGCAGAAGACTGAAAGCAGGTGCAGAGTGCAATCTAGAACTAAAGTTTTGGTTTTCCTCCACAGATCTAGATGCATTGTTATTCCCGCCATTGTTGGAACTTCCAATACAAATCAGTAAATCACAAAACAAGGTATCTCATACAATAAACCATTACCTGATCCGTTCTAGCGGCAATTATAATGGAGGGGTTGAGATGGCAGTGGATGACGCTTGAGTGGTGGTTGCAAACCTCACGGTTTGTCGTGCCTCTGTCAATTCATCCATTCGTGGTGCTCAAGTATTTCACTTCGTCAGCTCGTAGTTTGTTACGCCTCTGTCAATTCGTCCATTCGCGGTGCTCGAGTCTTTCACTTTGTCAGCTCGCAGTTTGTCGCACCTTCGTCAGTCTATGTGTGGGGTGGTGGTGGTTGTCGGACTGGCATTGGCTAGTGCTCTGCCACGAAGGATTTGTGTTCGAGTGATAAGATTGTAAAAGAAATATTTTCAGATGAGTTTATCCATCAAAACTTAATCAGATCTAATCTCACCTCCAATGCCAGATTATGTTATATGTTATTTTAATGTATAAGAATGATATGCTAGATAAGTTTATACAATACTATAGTCGTACCAAACAACTAATAAAATCATAATGTATTGTATAAATTTATTCTATCAATCCTTATACCTCGTGTCAAACGTGTCCTTAAGACATTAGGCAAGATGCGGTTAATTATTCATGTGTTTCATTGTGACTACTTTGTACTGGAATCTAATTCAGCAAATCCTATAATAACGCAACAAAACTAGGTATAACATGGTTGCTTAACTTCTTTGTCACACTCCTAATCATGAACAACATGACTGTCCATCTAAACATACTCTAATATTTATGAAATTTATACATTTTTATTTATACTACCTTGATTTTAAAGTAATTACATAATTTACATCTTTTAATCAAAAAATTATAATTTAAATTTTATAAAACAATTATAAAAATAATAACAATTTAATAAACCACACACAAAACCTAAATGCACCCATGTTGAGCATGATTCTCCTGCTCGTGTGTAATAATTTCTCTTTACTTTTAAAACTATGTTTAGGGGTATTTGTTAGTGGGTTAGATGACTTTTACCATATTTTTTGGCCAACTCACTCATTGAATCAATGGGTTAGTTTGGGTCAAATTTGTAGGTTTAACATTCATTAAAATAATTTTTTAATGTTCAAATAAATGTTGAAATACGAAAAAAAAATAATCACATAATACATCTTAATTAAAAATAATATATATCACAAATAAATTAAAAAGTCACATAATCAGTCTTATACAAATATAATAAGTTTCATACAAACTAAATAAACATAACAAGTCTTATTAAGTCAACATAAGTTTGAAATAAACTAAAGTAAATTAACATGTCCTAAAAATCATAAACAACAAATCACATTAATTAATTGAAATCAATGTCATCATATATAACATATAAATTGACATAATCATTTAATTCATTTTCAATTTTCTCAATATACTCTTTGTCATTTAAACAATCTATTAGATTTTCATTAAAATGATCCGTTAGATATTTCATGAGTTTCTCATCTTTATTTTCTTAGTCAGATTCTTAACGTGACTATAATATATAAACCTAAACTTAATTTACACTATAGAAAAGTAAGGAGAAAACAATCTAAAATGTCAGTATAGATAAACGACTTTTATTATAAACGACTTTTGTGCGAATTGATATTTTCCAAACACACTATACTTGACTCGTTCTTGTGGGTTGGAATTTTTTTCAATTCAACTGAATTGGCGAACCTAATCCAACCAACATTTCATGAGTAATGAGTTAGGTTAGATCAAAACTTATAAATTTGTGGATTGATCTAACTCGTTGAATATCCCAAAATATTTTTGTTTCAAATTTTTAAAGTGGTCAAATGGAAAGGTGTAATTTTCTCATTTGGCATGAAATAAAGTTAAAGTATTTAAGTTAGGTGCATTAAATCAATTACATAATTAATTAATAAATAGGTATTCTAATTATTTAATAATTAATTACTATAATCAATTATAATTAATAATATAATTGAACAAATATACCTACCTTAACCACTCTAAATTTATGAGAGAATTTATCCAAAGTTAGACCAAAGAAGCACTAAATGTGTGTGACTTACCGAAAGAACTAGCAGCCTAGCAACCTTACTGCATTTAAAGACGAGAAATGATTTATCCTCTTACCTAATCTTCTTATTAATCTTTTTAATTATTAAATGAAGAAAATATTAAATGCTTTTTATGTTTCTAAGACATTACATATATTTACTTTTTTTATTAAATATTTTCTTTATTTAGTATTAAGATAATTATTAGAATAATTTAGCAAGATGATATAACATTACTCTTTAAAGACTTAAGGCTTCCATTAACTACTTCCAGTAACATTAAATTCTTTCACATGTGTTCTGATACAGCCATACACAAATTTCGTTGTTGAAAAGTCGTAATTATACTTAACTATTATAGTTTTTGTTGTTAAAGCTCCGTTAGAATGAGCTTAATTGTAATTGTAAAGTAAATAAATGAAGGTATATTTATGTTTAATTTAATATAAAATATATTATGATTTAAGTTATTTAAATAAATTAAAAGTAAATACACTCTTACTTAATTATTTTATAATTTATTTTAAAAAAACTGGTTGTCCAATATTTGTTATATCTATTGTTTGAGAAATTAAATCTATTTCTCTTATTTTATTATTAATAAGGAGAATGACAGAAAAGTTACACATAAAATAAGGAAAATAAATGTAATTTTTTAATTTCACAACAATAGAATAATACAAAAGAACAAAAAATCTTAAAATAATTAGCACAACATGATAGTACGTTAAAGCAAATCTGATCCAAACTTTTGTTTCTGGTTGCTGTTGAAACATCTCTGCCATATCACTTTGCTGGGTGTAAAAGAACACAACGCAGAGTAAGAGATGTAAATGTTATTTTATAAGTACGAAAAGTGCCAGATTTAATAGGCATTAGTCTCGAAGAATGTTAATATATTCCTATTAAAAATAAGATGCGCTCATTAAAAATTTTTTTTACGTAAAAAAGTATAATATATGTCTTTGATTTTTCTATTTTTTTTTAAATCAAAGACAATGTTAATTTTGAACCTCAAACTCAAATAGAAATAAAAAGATATTTATTTTTGAGTATAATGATAAATAATTTTTCAATAAATGATTGAGTTAAGTTAAACTAGCATTTTGATTGGAATCCACATTTCTTGTTTTCACTTATGATTAAAAAATATTAGTAATGATGAAGAGTCTATTATAATTATAAAGTTTTACAGAAAAAAAAATTGTAATTTCAATATGAGAAGTTGAGATGTGTTTGAAAGCAGTTATAATTACAAAATAAGATATATTTACATTTTTAACCTTTTTTATAATTATGTTTAATTAAATACTAGTGATATTTTGGGGAACAATTGTGATCAAATGAAAAAACC
This sequence comes from Ormosia emarginata, assembly GCA_029884605.1. Taxonomy (NCBI): domain Eukaryota; kingdom Viridiplantae; phylum Streptophyta; class Magnoliopsida; order Fabales; family Fabaceae; genus Ormosia; species Ormosia emarginata. The sequence continues at coordinate 13,428,374 of JAQQTP010000072.1, forward strand.
TTCTTTTTAATAATACTAAGGTATTAATTGACATTGATATGTGCTTATCAATTCACATTATTTTTATTTTGTCTTCGAAAGAAAATACGCTTGTTATACAGTTATAGTGCTTAGTTTTTGAACTCTTTTGTGTAATTATCCAAAGAGTTATATTTAATTATCTAAAGAGTTAGTAATTTAAAAAGTGTGGAAATGTGGTTGTTTTCTTATTCTATCGTTTCTTTTTACTTGTTTTTTAATGAATTATTTTGACATTTTGAGAATATTCAACAGGTGACTAAACTGGAATAATAATTGTGAGCAATAATGTTCAAGGCACTAGTCTAGTCTCACAGTAATGCACGGAAAGATATCCTGCTCATAGACAAAATGCATTTATATATATATATATATATATATATATATATATATATATATATATATATGAGGTAATTTCAAGGAAAATTTTGACAAGTATTTTTTATTCTTACACTTGTTTTCCCTTCGAAATCTAAAACTTTCTATGTTTAGTAAGTTTTTTAAAAATATTTTCAATTAAAAAAAATTGAATTACAAATTTTAACTTTTATTGGATACAGTTGTATACCAACAAAAAATTAATGGCAACATGATATTTGTCTTTATTGTATCTTCAAAATGTTTTCTTGAATGACCTATTGAAAAATAATTTTCAAAATGTCAATAATGATACAGTTGTAGTCATAAATAATTGTCTCATAATGTGTAAGTAACATGTGTTTTAATTCCATTTAAAAATAAAAATTATTGTGTTTTATTAAATTAAAAATCGTAACCTCAAAAAGGAAATAAAAGTCATACACCCATTTTTATTTTCTTTTCTATTTTCTCTATACCCCAACCCCCAATTTCTCTATCTATATTCTTTCTTCTATGCGTGTCTCTACGCCTTCTTCTTTGAAATCGATCTAGCATGCGTGAAGATGCTCAACTTCAATTGGCCAATGGCTTCATTCTCCGTTTGGCTGGGTTTTAAAGAGCTTGTAGACTCATTGGAAGAGGTACGAAACCCTATCTCTTCCAAATTATCTTCTTTCCCTATAAATTCATCATTTACGGTTGTCATAGTTATATGTTTTTTCATTATCATTGTTTGTGGATATTTTTTTGCATAAATCGATTTTGCTTCCATATAATCTTCTATGTTTATTCAGTTCTATTGCATCTCGCATTGATTCATTGGAGAAAATCACTCCCGTAAGGGAGTGTCGGAGGGTGAAGGTTCGTGTGGTACGGTTATGGCACCTACCAAGTTTCAACAACCCTCAGACCATCAATAGCATTGAGATGGTTTTCATGAACAAATTTCACTACAAGAAATCAAGAAATTAGCGAGGAAAATTTCCCTCGCTAATCCCTCACAAAATATTTTTGCGAGGGATTAGCGAGGGACATGTCCGCTGCTTTTTTTTCATCGCTAAGTAGCGAGGAAATAATTCTCTCGCTAATCCATCTCTAATCCCTCACTAATTCGTCGCTAATCCCTCGCAAATTTTAAAAAAATGACGTCTGTGTCTCCTAGCAAATCAGCGAGAGAAATTCAGTCGCTATTTCATTGCTATAGTTTGGATCTAAAATTCGTCGCTAATCCCTCCCTAATCTCTCGCTAGTTTCCCTTGCTATTCCCTCGCAAATCCCTCGCTAATCTCAGTCACAACAAGAAAAAAATTAAAGAAAAAAAAGCAACAAATCACCAATTTGCAGGCATTGTCTATGTATATGGCAGGATAAACTGTGAAGTCCATCTTTTAGAAGTTCTTCAATTTGCAAGCATATTACAACAACACACGCCATTTAAATAATCTAAACTGTTATTGGGTGCGCATATGAGAATCAGCAAAAAATACCAAACAAAGATCCATTTCTGAAATCGTGAATCCTGATCAATTTGTTTATGATAATGAATATTACTCTTGAAGTTGTTAACAAGATGCCAAACAAAGAAACTGAGCAGAGTATTGAAAAGTAAAATACATGAATAAAGCACGGGAAATGTGTAAAAGGATCATTATGCCATGTTACATGTATTTCCCTAACCCTAGCAGAAATGCTCAAGAAGATTGACAAAAGTGAATGTAGAAGGTGTAATAATCTTGGTACGTGTATTCAATAACAGTGCGCTTAGAGCTCCTAGTATCACAACCCTTCAAACCTTAACTTGCACCTGCACTAGGTACTACCACTGATTTTGAGTCTGCTACCCTTTCATGTTCAATGTTGAGCATCTAAAATTACATTTCCAACATTAAAAGACATGAATCACGGTGAATCAGAAATGCATATAGTAAGCAGAGGATGAGTAAGTATAAAAGTGCCTAGCAAACTAAACTTGAATATCAAAAACCATATTACTTGAAGCTCAAGAAACAAAGCTTTGTGAAACATTAAAGGAGGAGTAGATTTTCTTTTCTCCAACCTTGCCAAAATTGTTATTTTCATAATTTTCATAATATAGTAACAAACCCAAAATATAAAGCCAAAATCAGCAAACATCAATAATAAATACTTGCAGCAAGATTGAGGATAGTGTATCTCACCTTGTTGTTAATCAAGTTGTGGAGTGCAATTACACTTCTACTAAGAGACGACAGGTATATTACCAACATCATATCATTGGTTTTCACTAGATATTACAGAAAAATATGATATTCACACTTAACAGGAATAAACAATCTTAACCTACAAAAGCCTTGATCAGATCAACAACATTAAGATTTGGTAGCAGCTTGAACACGTCCTAACAAATTGCAATGAGACATGAAATGGTGAAAAAGTATAATGGAGCAAGTCCACCAAAAAAAAAATATAAGTAAAGAAATTTAAAATCAAATTATTCCAAGCAATTATTTTTCCCAGCCATCAATGTCATATGGTTGATTAGTTATGTCTTGTTAAAATCTGGTTCTAAATTAAACTAAGAGATGGGATCAGCAGAAAATACCTTGATCCAAATTCATGAAAAAATTAATAACAAAGGCAAAGGATCTGTATTTACTAAGCAAGAACATGAGAAACAAACCTGCAAATGGTACATGATCTCATGGTTTAAAGGAAGCTTTCCATCAATAACAAGATCAAGGTAACTCCTTATCTTTTTTATGTCTTGCATCCAAGCCCTTCAAGGTAACTCACCTATGTAACAAACTACATTGTCAGCATCCATTCTTTTGTCAAAAAGAACCATCTAACATACTCAAAAGTATGACAGGGAAAAACATATATATATATCATAAAGATGAAGGCAATCAAATCCTGGTTATAGTTTCTATCACATTATATATATTCAAACTAGTAAAATATATGACAGGGAAGAAACCAATCTATTAAAACATTCATGAGTAGTGTAACACTAAATTGAAAAGATCAAGAAAGAGGTTTGGATCCTCCATAATTTAGAAGTCATTATGGTCAGAGTAGTGAAGTCTATGATTTTTTTTAACTCAAATTTTGTTAATAGATATCTCATTTGCAATCTCCATCCTTATTATTGAAAACCCAAACAAATAGCCGTGAAACCTTATTAATTATCATAACAATTCTAATGGCAACTTGCAACTATTTCATATAAATTTGCATATCAAAATTTTCACTTCAAATTAAAGGTAAACTAACAAAATACCATTACATCAATGACAACCACTAACTAGAAAACCATTACGAACATTTTTTATTTGAAATCTACCCAAGTCATAAGACAAAAGTATCAACAACAATATTTTCTCTAAAAGCAACCAATTATCCAATTCAATGTAAGCATTGCAACAACAAAATGTAATAAATTACTTTTTCTCCGATAACAACCCAACATTTAGAAACCTTTCCTTTAAGTTAGAAAAATCAAACATTAAAACAATGAAGAGAGAAAAATCATTAGAGAATAACTCTATTAAAATAAACCAGACTAGTATTAAATTAAGTTGCTAGTTGCAATCACTAATATGGCAAGTAAATGAAGCATGGGCAAGAATAGAAAATACCTCCGAATAATAGGCAGCTCCAGGAAAACGATCAATATAAGCACTCCATTGCTAGTCCTTTAGTACAGGGTCCTTATAGCATATGTGATTGCAATCCTCCAAACCTGGTTAACCAATACTCTATCATTTGTACATCAGAATCAAGTTCTATCAACTTTTTATAATCATACTTTCTTTTCCTTTCTTTTTATTAGAATGTGCCAAGAAGAAAACTGAGATAAACTAAGTAGACTTTAGAGATACTGATTCTTAAAACATGAGTTAAGTCAGTGTGTAATTAACCAAACTAGTTCTACCATCTACAGAGGCAAAGCCATAGTTTGGCCTGGTATATTCATTCTATGTTGCTTCAATATTAAGAACTAATATATCGTTCAATTTTTTTATTGCTAAAGTGGTTTACCAGTTAAGAAAGTGGAGCCAAACTCTAATACTTACCCAAATTGTCAAAGATAAACCCTTTCACTCAAGCAATTATTGTGTTCACCTAGAATTATTAAATAAAAAAAAGTTGTATATATATTTTAAAATAATCTATGAGGTAGGATCAACTTACACCAGTGTAAATTTTTTTTGACTTACACTCATTTTCAGTTGTTAGATTCACTTTCATCTAATGGTTACTTTTAACGAAATAATCTCAATCATTAGATGAAAGTGAATCTAACAGTTGAAAAGGAGTGTGAGTCAAAAAAAACTTATATTGGTGTAAACCGATCCCCCCTCATAATTTATTAAGGATAGGAAAATAACAAAATCTCAGTAACTATTATGTCAGTATTGGTGCAAAAACATAAGAAACTAAAATTTATGAAGCCTAGATTTTGAGTGAATATACATTTTTATCTGCATATAGCATAATATATTCATAAAAAAAAGCTAATAAAGTTACAAAATGATCTCACATTCCTCCCATGTCTCTCCATCTGAGTTGCAACCTTTTTTGCAGAATACTCGCCCTACAATAACACAAGTAGGATTTGTGAGTGCAAGAAGAAACACAAACAACGAATTTGGAGAGTGCAGATCCAAAGTCAAATAACACCAGAATAAGCTCACAACAAGATCATCAACCATAATTTGTATAAGAACCTTACATGAACTGGGAATGTTGCTTTCTAAAGTTACCTTAATGCAAACCTCCCATCTCAAAGAAACGTTACTGCATATAATATATTCAAAATGATTTCTATAAAAAAATGATTTCAATGATTCCTCATATGATCTACCCAAATATTCAATGACTACAGTCACCAAACTATAATACTACCTACGAATACTACCTTTAAAAAGTGTAATGCAGCACAATATCACTTTAATAGGTAGCACTTTGGTTTCACCTAGGTAAGTCAATAAATTTGCAATGCCAAAGTTACTAGTTGTCAGCACTGCTACACAAAAAAACATAATCTATAAAATCAAGTAGTGGACTAAGTAGCAGCTAAAAGTGAAAAACACAATCTAAAATAAAGTATAAACAATGTTGATTCATTTCGGATAACAGAGTTAAAATCATACCTAGGGCAAACCCAAACTTTTGATGAAGGTGATGCTTTATTGCGGTGGCTGGTGCAGCTAGGTTCAGGTGAGGTTTAAGGGATGCGCGTGAGTGGTGAGCGCTGCTTGCTATTGAAGAATGGGTGGCTTGCAATTATGGAATGACGAGTCACAAGGGTTGGTTCGACTTGTGAGTCTAACTTTAAGCGGGGATGGTGGGGGCTGAGTTTCAAGTAAGGCTGCGAGTAGATGTGGGTTTGAAAATAGGGGGTTATGGGTTCGATTAGGAATGGGTTGTGGTTTGAGTTGTTCTTGGTGATACTCAGGTGGGTTTCTGATTTCACCTCTTCCACCAAACTCTCTATTTCTCTCAAAGGTGAACGTGAGGCATGGAGGTGACGAGACAAGAAGGGATCTGAGGCATGGAGGTCGTGGGTGGTGGAGGGGAAAGTAGTGGGTGCTTAAGAGGGGAAGGTGTTGTTGTGTGGGTGGGAAGGCCGTGGGTTAGTGATACCTAGGTTTACTCTTTTATTTACAATGTTTTTACTATGTTTTTATTAAATTTTAAATTTAAATTTTTTAATATATTTTACGAGGGATTTGTGAGGGAATTTCCTCGCTAATTCCCTCACAAAAAAATTACTTATATTAGTGAGGGAAATTATGTCTCTCAATTCCCTTGCTAATTTTAGAAAAAATTATCCCTCGCAATTTCCTCGCTAAAATTAGCAAGGGAAATTATCCCTCGTAATTCTCTCGCTAAAATTAGTGAGAGAAATAATCCCTTGCAATTCCTTCGCTATTCACTTGTTGTTCCCCCTTTAAATTTATTTTTGAAATTTAGCAAGGAATAGGCTTTCCCTCGTTAATCCATCGCTAATTAGCGAGGGAATTGCGAGGGAAATTTTCCCTCGCAGAATTCCATCGCTAAATCACGAATTTCTTATTGTGTTTGTGAGATTTTTTTTTCATGATTATGTTTTCCAACTCCAATATTCATTCAATGCATTATTTTGTTAAATTTTTCAAATATGTTGCTAAAAACTGGGTTGTACCATGCATGCATCTATGTGAAAAACTCTGATATACAAGTTCAAGCCCTTATTTTCTAAAATGAAAGTTTATGTAATTGCTTACTTTGGGGTTGTAGGTAATATTGGGTACTTTTAGACTACGAGACATGAATATTGTCTTAATTTTCAGTTAAGAATTACTGTAAGGTCATCTCAAAGTGAAATTATTTCTCTGTGTAGTTGTAAGCTGGTCTCATTTGATGATATTTTTCAGACTCATGGGGATTTGCCTTTTTTAGTAGGTAATTAAAATTTGATGTTTAACATCAGAGTCGTTATTTTATCTTTTATTCTCTTAAAATTCATTTGTTTTAATTATTGAAGTTTTCCAAATGCTATGGGTGTTCTAACAGCAATTGGGATAGAAAAGGAATATGACAAAGATGGTAAGAGAATTAAGATAATAGTAATTGAGCTCGATGTTGACAGGTGATGTACATATCCAACCCTTCTCTGATTTCGTTCAAAGTAAACTTATGTAATATGTTTTTTGTTAATTGATAATGTAATTTTCATTAATGCAGTGTGAAGTTGGAGGTTACCCTTTTTGAGGATTATGTAGATGAGGTCAACACTTTCATTGCTAATGGTGATATCTATTAACTAGTGATTGTTGTTCAATTTGCTTGAGTGAAGACTTTTAAGGGTTTAGTATCTTCAAAACTTTTACTTTTTGCGTTTACTATCTTTGCTATGGCCTTACATCTCTTATTTCATATTTAGTAATGACATGTTTGTTTTTTTCTTTCTTTCACTATGTCTTTATAGCTTCATTAATTTGAAAAATAACATTATTTACATTTGTACGTTTTGGTTAAATAAAGATTACCTGGTTGTAGGGAAAGTTGTTTTGCAGAATGTCATGTATGGTACTAGGTTGTTGTTCAATCCTAACATACCTGAGGTCATTGAATTCAAAAAGAGGTAACTTATGTGTTAAAACTATTTTTTTTTTATTTTCAATTGCTAACTAATATCATATTTCTAGACATTGTTTCTTATCAAGTGGTTATAATTTTAATCTCCAGGCTACCAATTGTAATTGAAGACAATTCATAAACTATAAGCATTATATCTGATGCTCCTTATTACTTACTTGAGGATGACTTTCTAAGGGGGACTCCTAAGAAGTGCATTGATGAATTAAGAGATTGTAAAGATGTCTGTTTTATATTTTTATTATGTTTCCATAAGTTTGTAATTTAATATCATATCAACTTTTTTTAAGAGTGTGAACAATGGCCCAGACTGGTGGTATGCTGCATGTAAATGTAACAAAGAAGTCATCCTAGACTCCGGCATGTATTACTGTGAACGTTGTTTTTGCCATGTTGTCAATGTTGTTCCTAGGTGGGTTTATTGTTTTAAAAATTAAATTGATTATTCATTGGTCAATTGTTTCTTGAAAAAGTTTGCATATCTTTAATCATATATAGAATCAATGTTATGGTATCTGATGAGATTGAATCTGCTACATTTATCTTGTGGGATCGTGATGGTAGCCTTATGAAAAGATCATGTTCTAACTTGCTGGAATCTATTCAGAAGGTATGACATTTTTTTTTGTTCAAACTATAACTAAATAATTATTCTCAAATATTTCAACTATTGAATTATGATTTATTTATTTTGAAATAGAAGTGTCGTCCTATTGCACATCTGACTGAGTTTGAAAAGTTTTTGATTGAAAAATCATTCCTCTTCAAGGTTGAGGTTAAGATAGTAGTTAGCATGAATTTTGAACCTTCTTTTTAAGGTTATCAAGATCTGTTCTGATCCTAATATTATATCTAAATTCAAAGAGTCTGATGCTTCTGTGTTTGCCACTCAAGTCTATTAAATATTCATGTTCCTTTTTTTTTTTAATTTTCAATTATGAAGTTCTGTTACAAATTATTATTTTAAAGTTTATCATATTGTGACATATTCATGAATTCTGAATTTTCCTTTCAATTTGTTTTCAGCGCACCTTGCAATGTGTTGTAGCTTATTATACAATTGAGAATGGCTTCTTAAAAATTACCCCTAACAAGTCAATTGAACAACTAAGGGATTGCAAAAATGTCAGTGGTTTTTAAATTAATTTTCTTTAAAACCCAATAATGTTATTTGCATCATGAGTGTGAAATTTTAAATTATAATAATAGTTTCTATTCATTTTAATATTCATTTTAATTATAAGATGGGATTTACATAATGCTTGCTACTGTGAATGGTGTCAACAATGGATCAGACTGGTGGTATGCTACATGTAGATGCAATGAAGCAGTCACCCCAGATTCTGGAATGTACTACTGCAAATCTTGTCTATGTCATGTGGTGAATGTAGTACCAAGGTTAATTTATTACCTTTTTCTTTACAAATTCATAATTCATTCCTTTGTTGTGGATAGTTATTATTGGCAATAAATTATTGTGAAAATGAGTTTGGATAATTAGCTTCCTAATGCTTAAGAAATAACTTAATAAGCTTGAATAATTAAACTTGATTTGGTGGGGTACGCCAGGCCTAAGCCATAATGCAACGCATGGGCGAAACGTGAGAGCCCCAGTAGCAAGATACCATAGTGGACCCTCCTCCTTAAAAAATTAATTTAATATCATGTGAGCCAATGACCCACGTATCAAATATTAAACTGATAAGAACATATACTACACTTGATCTTAGCCAAAAGGCCGAGAAAGGTATGCTTTGGAGAATGACTTGCAATGGCTTTTATTTCTGTTATGTGCTTTGCTGCTTTCTTGATTGTCCGAGGTGGGACTCTTCTTATGCAGCAACTAGGAACTTAATGGTAAAGTTCTAAACTTGCTCTTGTCATACGTATATGAAAGGAAGAGTCTACACTTTCATTCTTTTCTTCTTATTTTTTTAGCTTAACTTTTTATTAAACTTACACAAGAAAATCAAAATATTCACTGAGCCACTTGTAACTAAACACCCCCTAGTTATGCAACCTTTAATGTTAGGGGAAGAATTTGCCCATCAAATTAATATTTAGATTATTCTCCAATTGATAATAAACAAGTTCAATTCATGTGAACTTGTTTTATTGTGTAGTTACAGGCTAAGTGTTTAGGAAACTATGTATGGACTACGAACTAAGGCTATAAGGCACTTTACATCTTTGCTTCAACCCTTTAACTAATAGAAAAGACAAAGAAAATGTGGTTTGCAGCTTCTACTTGAGGTAATGCCTAGTGTCTAGACTATCATAAATAGAAGCTAATTTAACTTGAAAGCAAAGAAAAGTCAATAAAATGTTACTAGGAGGGAAGGTTTGCAAGTTTAATGCCATCCTAAGTTGAATGCCAAGTAGGGAATTTGGATCGAGTTGCAACTTGGTTATAGTAAGACAACACAACAACTAGTTAAATTCCAATATCCAGGAATATGGTGTTTTCAGCGAAGCTACCTCACTTTTTCATGTTTTACCTTGCTGAATTTGATTCTTATCATCTACTTTTCATGTGTTGTTTAGCGTAAGAGTATCGTGCGTTAGCTATTTAGTTTGTTAGAAACTTTGAAGTGTTCTTCACTTTGTCAACTATAACGTAGGTGTTGTTAGAGGATTTGGTTAACAGAAAATAGGTGTGTTTGTCAATATCTAATTGGGATTCCATCAACTATCTTATTAGATTTTGCATTGCATAAAAGTGGGAAGGTAAAAGAAATTCATTGTTCAGTAGCATAGACTTGTGACCTATTGTCATAAAAAAAAATTGAAATCAGCTTAGTTTTTTTTTTTGGTTTACCATCTTGTACCTTTATACTTGCTAAAATACTTAGTGTTGGGACTCTGGCCAGGGATCATATGTGCACTTATTTTTCAAGTATTTTCTCTACCTATCATTAGCATACATACTAATTGGGAGCATGAGGTGAACTTTTGCTTTTTTATTTTAATTCTTTCATCCTTTTTTTTGTGATATTTTTTTTTATGAAATTCTGCTTCTTATTCAGGCAAAGAAGGCTAAAGATAAAGTCTATGATTCAATAACACCAGATGTCATAGTGCCATGAACCTGCAATATCTTTACAGCTACACATTATGAGTAAGTTCTGTTTGTATCAAAGCATGTCAAGATTTATTACCATTCTTGTGGTAGAAAAATGTCTCAGAAGTCTAGGCGCAAATTTATGTGTCCTAAAGGATAATCTAATCTAGATCATCTGAGATATTAGATAATATAGATTATGCAGCTGGCTTTTGTCTGTATCATGATGGTACTGAAGAATTTGACTATTTTTTAGAAGTATTCTTCATGAAAATCATTCCTGTTATAACATGAGAACATAGGACTTTTTATATGTTGTCTACAAGATTGCTAAATGTGAACTTTTTTTTTTAAAGTAGGTTCTAGCTTTATTGGAATTGCTTTCAGCTTATTCTTTCTATATGATTTTAGATTTTATTTATTTATTTGAATAATAGCCCTTTCCAAATTCTGATATCTTATCAACAAAAAAGGAGTTCATGCCTCTTGGCTATAGTCAATGGTCAAGTCTGGAGGAAAGCAAGGCATTATTGAACAAAAGATGTTGCTGGAAGGTGGAACATAGAAAGAAGATCCAAATATGGGAAGACAAATGGTTACCCAAAGGCCTACAATATGCTAGACAGGAACTCTATCAAGATGAGGCTGAACTCAACATGTTTAAAGAACTTATAGTTACCATGAAAAAAACATAGGATACATTACCATGACAAAAAGATAGGATACATCTCCAATTGAGAATGGATTACAAAAGGAGAGGAAGGTTGTCCATAAGAATCAACTTGCACACAAGAGGAAGGATAATATCATGGTATAACTTATTGGTAATACATTATTGAGAAAAGGAGTTAGGATAAATAGTTTCCTAATGCCTAAGAAATAATTTAATAAGTTTAAATAATTAAACTTAATTTTGTGAGGTGCGCCAAGGTCAGGCTATAGTGCAACACATGGGCGACACTTGAGAGCCCCAGTAACAAGCTACAATTATGGACCCTCCTCCTCAAAAAATTAATTTAATATCATGTGAGCCAATGACCCGCGTATCATATATTAAACTGATAAGAACAGATACTACACTTGATCTTAGCCAAAAGGCAGAGAAAGGTATGCTTTGTAGAGTAGATTGCACTAGCTTTTATTTGAAGTAGTGTGTGCTTCAAGTCGCTCTATTAACTCATCCATCCACTAATCCACGATCGATGTGGGACTCTTATGTAGCAGCTACAAAGTGAAACGAAAAGTACTATTGTACTAAGCTACCCTCTTCATTAATATGCAAGTCTACACTTTCTTTCTTTGCTTCTTTGGAGCTTAATTTTTACTTAAACTTATATAAGAAAATCAAACTGTTCAACTAATGATATTGAGCCACTCACAATATAAAGTTGTAACTGAATAGTCTAGCTATGCAGCCTATAGCGTAAGGGGAAGAATTTGTCCATCAAACAAAAATTTACATTGTTCACCAATTGGCAATCGACAAGTTCAATATTGTTAAACAATTACACGGTGTAGTTACAGCTTACAGGCTAAGAGTTTAGGATTTATGGAATAAAGCTGTAGGGTGCTCACTATCTTTGCTTCAACTAATGGAAAAGGCAGAGGAAATGTGTTTTGCAGTTTTTGCTTGAGGTAATATCTAAATTCTCGCGCATAAAGACTAGTTTAGCTTGATCAAAAATAAAAATAAAGAAAGTGTTGTTTTTCACATTCGCAAGTATAATTTCATCCAGAGCTGAATGAGAATTTGAAGTTGCAACTTGATTGTAGCTCTAGAGAGTAAGAGTATGATAGCTAGTTAATTCAAAATTGCATTAATAGGGTGGTTTCAGACTTTCAGCTAAGCTACCCTTCTACAATATTGTGCCGTGCTGAATCTGATTATTATGAGATGTTTTTCAATAAGTTATGCTTTTTCTTTCGGTAAGCATTTTTCAATGGCCAAAAAAACTAAGAGCTATTGTGCGGCTGCTGCATTTCTACTTAACACATCTACGGCTATAAAAACACCGACACAATTTGCCTATTTCTGCAATTCAATGCCATTAACAAATTAGATAAAAATGAATACTTATGAAAAAAATGAATGTTCATACAATTTTCTTAAATTTTTTGCAGGTTAAAAAGAAATATTTCAAATTTATATTATGTTAGTATATCTTCAATAGACAAAGCTACCCTCGTTTAAAAAAAATATTGTTTTTGTTATTAATTGATGTATATAATCTAGGTCAGTTTCTTTATTTATTTTAATTAATGTTACACCTATGAATTTGACATAATCCAATTCATTGGTTTGATGAGTTAGCTAGGTCAAAAAATGCTACAAAACCTACTTAACTCACTAAGCAAATGCCCCTAAACATAACTTATAAAGTTAAGAAAAATTATTACACACTAGCAGGAGTAGGGGTGTTTGATAGGTGGGTTATGAAGCATTTTTGGACTCGGCCCACTAATCAAATTAGTGGATTAGGTTGTGTCAAATCTGTGAATCCGATATATATAAAAAAGTAATTTCTCTTGTTAAAATAATTATTGAAATATGAAATCTAAAATTCGTTACACATAACACATCTTAATTAAAAATTATATATGTCTCAAATAAATTAAAAAGTCACATAATTAATCTTACACAAACATGATAAGTCCCAAACAAGATAAATAAATTTAATAAGTCTTTAAGTTAAAATAAGTCTGAAATAAACAAAAGTACTAACAAGTCTAAAAAATCATATACAACAAACCACATTAGCCAACTGAAGTCAATGTAATCACTTATAGTATATGGATTGACATAATCATTTACTTCATTCTCAATTTTCTCAACATATTCTTTGTCGTCTAAGTGATCCTTTAGATTTTCATCGCAATGGTCCATTATATGCTTCTTGAGTTTCTCATCAATATTTTCTTGGTCACACTCTCAATGTGACTACAATGTCTACACTTAAACTTAATTGACACAATAGAAAAGTCAGAGGAAAGCAACTTGAAATGCCACAATGGCTAAATGACTTTTATTAAAAAAAAAAAGTTACTTAGGTGGGTTGAGTTTGTATGGGTTGACATTTTCCAAACCCGCTACCTAACTCGTACCTTGTGGGTCGGACTATTTTTTCAACCCAATACAATCTGCAAACCTAATCCAACCAACATTTTTTGGATTAGGTTAGGTTAGAATTCGTGAATTTGTGAGTTGATCTAACTTGCTAGATACCACTAAGTAGGAGAGCCACGCTCAACATGGGTGCGTTTATGTTTTGTGTGTGGTTTATTTAATTATTATTTTTTATAATCGTTTTATAAAATTTAAATTATATTTTTATTAAAAAATGTAAATTATGTAATTACTTTAAAACAAAGGTAGTATAAATGAAAATGAATAAATTTCATAAATATTATAGTATATATGGATAGAAGAATTTAAAAGAAAAGGATAGAAGGGTTTATTTTATTATTTCTATACAAATAGAGTTATAAATTATTCAAATAAATAAATAAATAATGATTAGAAAGTTACATGATAATTCCACATTTTATTCCTCACCTTTTAAAAATTCTCAAATAAAAAAAATGTTTATTTAAAATGAAAAAATTGCCTCCTTTTTTATTTCCTTCCAAACACATTTAAGATAAATGTATTATGTCTTATTGTATTTAATGGCAGCAAAAGAAGCAGTGGTAGTGGAGGCAAAAGATTGAAAGACAGGTGCATAGTGCAATCTAGAACTAAAGTTTTGGTTTTTCCTCCATAGATCTAGATGTGTTGTTATTCATGCCATTGTTGGAACTTCCAATACAAATTAGCAAATCACAAAATAAGGTATCTCATACAATAAACCATTACCTGATCCGTTCGAGCGGCGATTGTAGTGGAGGGGTTGAGGTGGCAGTGGATGATGCCCGAGTGATGGTCGCAAACCTCGTTGTTCGTCGTGTATCTATCAATTCGTACGTTCGCAGTGCTCAAGTCTTTCACTTCGTCAGCTCGCAGTTCGTCGTACCTCTGTCAATTCATCTGCCCGTGGTGCTCGAGTCTTTCACTTCGTCAGCTCACAGTTCATCGCACCTTCGTTAGTCTATGCGTGGGGTGGTGGTGGTTGTCGGACTGGCAGTGGTTGGTGCTCTGATACGAAGGATTTGTGTTCGAGTGATCGGGTTGTAAAAGGAATATTTTCAAATGAGCTTATCCATCAAAACTTAATCAGATCTAATCTCACTCCCCCAATGCCTGATTAAGATGTTATTTTATTGTATAAGAGGGATATGCTAGATAAATTTATATAATATTGTAGTCACATTAAAAAATTGATAAAATCATAATGTATTGTATAAATTTATTCTATCAATCCTTATACATTGTGTCAAACGTGTCGTTACAAGATGCGGTTCATTGTTCAAGTGTTTCATTGTGACTACTTTGTACTGGAATCTAATTTAGCAAATCCTATAATAACGCAACAAAGCTAGGTATATATAACATGGTTGCATAACTTTTATGTCACACTCCTAATCACGAACAACGTGACTATCCATCTAAACATACTCTAATCACTACAACAACTTTGCCCTTTGGCAAGGGCTGAAAAGCGTTGCCATTGGTTAAAAACCATTGCCTAAAGTGTATGGCAACGCTTTCCAGCCCTTGCCAAGTCGTTGCCTCTTCTGCCGTGGCCTATTACAATAGGCAACGCTTTTTAAACTTTTGGCAACACTTTAGGAAAAACGTTACCTATAAGAACCTTCTGGCAATGCTTTTGACATGTTGTGTATAGTACTTCTTTAGGCAATGTTTTCCTATCATTGCTTTTAAGTATGTCATACGACAACTTGTAAAAATCGTTGCCTACAAGTCACAGTTTTGGCAACATTTTTAAAATGTTGGATATAGGTACTGTTTTAGGCAACATTTCAATCTCGTTGCTTTTAAGTTTACCGTAAGCCAACATTTAAAAAACGTTGCCTATAAGTCAAGGTTTCGTTTCATTTGCGTTGCTTTTACGTTTGCCATAAGAAAATTTGTAAAAAAGTGTTGCCTATAAGTCTGCTTTAGCCAATTTCATTGCTTTTATCAATAAAGCAACTTTTTAAAAATTTACCTATGTACCACTTTTAGACAACAATTTTTACTTGTGTATTAAAAAATCGCATATTAAAAACTAATAATGCATTAAAAATTAATTCTTCTCAAATAAAATATACTAAATTATGTAAGTGTATTTACTGTATATAGACACCAAAACTAAGGGGGAAAAGTCATTTACTAATATTGTACAAAAGTAATGTGATTGTTCTTGATCACATAATACAAGTGAAAGAATAAAAAAACTAAAGTTGTTCCTTGGCAAATCTCCATAATTGTATCCACATGTTTCGATTTATCTGGTATATTCTCACTGCAAAAGAAAAAATAATAAATATATGTAAATAAATATTTATAAACACATAAGTATTCCTCCTTAATCCATATTGTGTTTGTAAATTTATTTATATGTCCAACTCTTTATAACCATTATTCCCTTGTTGTTTTGTTAGTTTAAATTTTTTCCTTTCCTTTAACCATACTAGTCCTACAACAAGTCATCTTTTAAATGACATCTAGCAAGTTAACCTAAAGACTATGGTACTGATAAATCATGGACACTACAACATATAATAACAAGATTAATGGTGTTCGTAATACAATTTAACAATGCTATACGTAATAAACAACTTGGGCAAATGACCATCAGAAAGATATCTAAACTTAGAAAAGAAACTAATATATCTAATTGCATAGCACACATAATGTATTCCATCATAGTTTTTAACATACAAATAAAAGTATGTATTGTACACATACTCACTCCACCACAGACACTCACACATACATCCTATATTACCCAGACGATAGCAAAGAGGTTGACAAAAAAAAAGGGTAAAAAAACTATTCCAAATAATCTAGCAATCAGTAGTCTAGCACACTGATAAGGAGATATTGACTTTATAGCACACTAAACATCGTTCTATTTTTCTTGAAGACATTCCTATCTTTTTCCTTCCCATTAGACTTGTAAATCCTTTGCTCTTTTTCCTTATCTTTTCCAATTCTCTTCCTCTATTTTATAGAGGGGACAAAGAATACCACTCTATCAATTAAAAAAAGACAGTAGCAATTCAATTTGAACTTGGAAGGAACCTACTATCTACGGACAGGCTAAATCAGAGGGCTATTGACTGCTTTGCCTATCTAATACCAATCAGATGTCAATAATTCCACAAAAATATGACAGTCACTATGCCATTTCAACGTACAGGTTTCGAAAAGGCTGAGTTAATTTTTGTTCTAAATAAAATAGCAAGAGTTTATATTAATACTAACTAAAATTTACACAAGTAGTTTATTAATAAATTAAATCCCATTTTCACAGCCATTCAAACTTATTAAAACCCTATTATTATTATCAAGTTAGTAGATCTTCATGAGAGCACTCAAAAAACTGCAGAGGTAAATTCAATAACCATAAAAATAGGACAAAATTTACCATATTAGGATCATAAAAACTAAAACTAAATCCAGGAAATTATACCTGACTTGCATTAAATACTGTCAACATTTCAAAATAAAAAAGCAAAAACATAGCAAAAAGGTAAAGACGACATTCTCACTAGTTGCTAATAATAAAAAGCAGTTCTGTTACCATGTCTTTAAGCAAACCCAACACCCCCTTTAGACCATCTCCTCTTCCTTTGTTCCAATTCTAGGAGAAGTATGGAAAGTTATTTGGTAACTCAATGTTCCACAAAAACTAAAATTGTTTCTGTGGAAAGCCTGCCACAACTTATTACCAGTTAATGGTAATCTTGTTACAAAAAGAGTTACCTTTGATCCTATGTGCCCTATTTGTCAATCCTAAGTGGAAACATTGGAACACTCCTAACTTTTATGTCCCTGGACCAGAGCAATGTGGTTTGGCTCCATTGTCCAGTGTACACCAACGTCAGCAAATGTGTACAGACTATATTTGTGGCTTCATGAGCAGTATAATTTGTTCAGGGCTAACACTAATCAAGGAATGGAAGGTTTTGGATTGATAGCTCAATTAATGTGGGCTATTTGGAAAACAAGGAATGATTTTTAGTTCAACCACAGGAATCCATGCCTTATAGTTACTATCTAGACAACACAGAGTCTTTGGCAGGAGTATAATGAAAAAATAGCAAGGAGAAAAGCCCAGGACAGTCAATGTAGCTGACAAAGATTGCCCCTCCCGGCGGGCTTTATCAAGTGTAACACTGACGCTTCTTCCTAAAACTATACCAGATCCAAACAATGTTTACGAGTTTATCCTGTATTTATCCCAATATCTCAATTTTTCTAGAAAATGCAAAAAAAAATAATAATACAATAACCATAGCTACAAGAAGGAAGGAACAAGTTTGCTAGAGATTACTTACCAGAGAGATAAGGAACGAACAAGTTTGCGAGTGTGTCGTCTGAGAAGGAACGGTTCGATTGGGGCTAGTTTTGATTAGGGTTGGTCTCGATTGGGGCTGGTTTCGATTAGGGTTGGTCTGAATTTGTCGTCTAAATGTGTCTGAGTGACAAGAAAGCGGAGCTGGTGGTGGAGCTAGCAAGGAACAGGTATGGCTGAAAATGGGTAGGAACAAGAAGATGAAGTTAGTCTGTGTGCATCATTATGATTGGGGTTTGAAGCCAAAAATTTTCACACTCCCGCTCGCGCCTTTCTGAAGAAGTTTTAGAACATAAAAATCAATTTGGCAACGTTTTTAACTGGTTCTATAAAGAAATATAATGGGAACAACTATAAACTGTTGCTTATTCCCTTTAATACAACGTTTATTACATGTTGTCAAAAAAAGCGTTGTTTAATCATGTTTAAATTTAGAGAACGGTCATAAAGTGTTGTCTATACTAGTTATCACAACATTTCTGAAACGTTGCCTAAAATATGTGACCTAAAGTTATAATTAAAAGCAACTTGTAAAAAACGTTGTCTATACAAGTTTAGGCAACACTTTTTAAACGTTGCCAGAAACTTTGTTGCCAGAAGCCAAAATTGTTATAGTTAATACTTATGAAATTTATACATTTTTATTTATACTACCTTGATTTTAAAGTAATTAGATAATTTACATCTTTTAATCAAAAAATTATAATTTACATTTTATAAAACAGTTATAAAAAAATAAGAATTAAATAAACCACACATAAAACCTAAATGCAACCATGTTGACCATGATTCTCCTGCTCGGCGTAATAATTTTTATTAACTTTTAAAACTATGTTTAGGGGTATTTGTTAGTGGGTTAGATGGGTTTTGCGATATTTTTTTGGCCAACTCACTCATCAAATCAATGGGTTAGTTTAGGTCAAATTCGTAGGTTTAACATTCATTAAAATAAATTTTTAATGTTCAAATAAATGTCAAAATAAGAAAAAAAAATTTATCACATAATACATCTTAATTAAAAATAATATATATCACAAATAAATTAAAAAGTCACATAATCAGTTTTATACAAATATAATAAGTCTCATAGAAACTAAATGAATATAAGAAGTCTTATTGAGTCAACATAAGTTTGAAATAAACTAAAGTAAGCTAAAATGTCCTAAAAATCATAAACAACAAATCACATTAGTTAATTGAAATCAATGTCATTATGTATAACATATAGATTGACATAATCATTTAATTCATTTTCAATTTTCTCAATATACCCTTTGTCATTTAAGCAATCTATTAGATTTTCATTAAAATGATCCATTAGATACTTCATGAGTTTCTCATCTCTATTTTCTTAGTCACATTCTTAACGTGACCACAATATATAAACCTTAACTTAATTTACACTACAGAAAAGTAAGGAGAAAACAATCTAAAGTGTCAGTATAGATAAATGACTTTTATTATAAAAAAAAAACTAATTGAGTGGGTTGGTTTGTGCGAATTGATATTTTCCAAACTCACTATACCTGACCTGTGCTTGCAGGTGGAATTTTTTTCAATTCAACTGAATTGGTGAACCTAATCCAACGAACATTTTGTGAGTAATGAGTTAGGTTGGATCAAAACTTGTAAATTTGTGGATTGATCAAGTCGTTGAATATCCCAAACTATTTTTGTTTCAAATTTTGAAAGTGGTCAAATGGGAAGGTGTAATTTTGTCATTTGGCATGAAATAAAGTTAGAATATTTAAGTTAAGTGTATTAGATCAATCACATAATTAATTAATAAATAGTTATTCTAATTATTTAGTAATTAATTACCATAATCAATTATAATTTATACTATAATTGGTCAAATATACCTACCTTGACCACTCTAAATTTATGAGAGAATTTATCCAAAATTAGACCAAAGAAGCACTAAATGTGTGTGACTTACGGAAAGAGCTAGCAGCCTAGCAGCCTTACTGCATTTAAAGACTTAAGGCTTCCATTAATTACTTCCGGTAACATTAAATTCTTTCACATGTGTTCTGATAAAGCCATACACAAATTTCGTTGTTGAAAAGTCGTAATTATACTTAACTATTAGGGCTCGTTTGGTGGTCAAGATAAGAGAGATAGGATATTTTTTGGGATAAACTATCATATCTATCAAACTAGTTTGTTTAGGTTTAACATTCATTAAAATAAATGATATGATAAATTAATAAGTCAATTTATCACTATCCATCGATTATTTAGTTCAAATTTATCATAATCGAGGGTTTTATACAAATATAATAAGTTAGAACTAAATGAGGATAGGATAAGTCTGATTTAAAGTATGATATAAAAAATATTTTAAATATAAAATAATTAAAGTATAATAAAATATAACATGGTTATCAAAAAATATATAATAAATATAAAATATTTAAAATAATAAAATACTAATAATTAATTTTAAAAATTATTTTTATTTTATCTCAAGGCTAATTTTGTTATTTATATTATTTTAAAAACTGAAAAATATAAAATTATTCTAATAATTTAACTATATGTAAAGTAAAAACTAAAAATGAATATTTAAAATTATAAAAAATTAATTTAAGTTAAACAATATTTTCAAAATTTTAAAAATTATATGTAATTTTATCATAAGGATAAATTTGTCTGTTTTTATAATTTAAAAAAAATTAAAATTATAAAAAAATAAAATCAAATAAAATATGAAAACATTCCAAATAAAAAAGAAAAATTTTAAAATCATACTAAAATTATAATGTTATCTTCGGTTAGTTATCAGGTGGACAAAACGCCGGATAAAGATATAAGGCTTCCATTAATTATCCGGCATTAATATCTTTATCCTACTTCTATAAAGCTTCTTATACACAAATTTCGTACCAGTCGTAATTATACTTAACTATTATAGTTTTTGTTGTTAAAGCTCCGTTAGAATGAGCTTAATTGTAATTGTAAAGTAAATAAATGAAGGTATATTTATGTTTAATTTAATATAAAATATATTATGATTTAAGTTATTTAAATAAATTAAAAGTAAATACACTCTTACTTAATTATTTTATAATTTATTTAAAAAAAACCACTTGTCCAATATTTGTTATATCTATTGTTTGAGAAATTATATTCATTTCTCTTATTTTATTATTAATAAGGAGAATGACGGAAAAGTTACACATAAAATAAGGAAAATAATTGTAATTTTTTAATTTCACAACAATAGAATAATACAAAAGAACAAAAAATCTCAAAATAATTTGTACAACATGATAGTAGGTTAAAGCAAATCTTATTCAAACTTTTGTTTCTTTGGTTGCTATTGAAACATCTCTGCCATATCACTTTGCTGGGTGTAAAAGAACACAACATAAAGTAAGAGATGTAAATGTTATTTTATAAGTACGAAAAGTGCCAGATTTAATAGGCATTAGTCTCGAAGAATGTTAATATATTCCTATTAAAAATAACTTTTTTTTAGGTAAAAAAGTATAATATATGTCTTTGATTTTTGTATTTTTTTCAAATCAAAGACAACGTTAATTTTGAATCTCAAACTCAAATAGAAATAAAAAGATATTCATTTTTTAGTATAATGATAAATAATTTTTCAATAAATGATTGGGTTAAGTTAAACTAGCATTTTGATAGGAATCCGCATTTCTTGTTTTCACTTATGATTAAAAAATATTATTAATGATGAAGAGTCCATTATAATTATAATTATAAAGTTTTACAGAAAAAACCTGTAATTTCAATATGAGAAGTTGAGAAGTGTTTGAAAGCTGTTATAATTACAAAATAAGATATATTTACATTTTTAACCTTTTTTATAATTATGTTTGATTAAATACTAATGATATTTTGGGAAAATAATTGTGATCAAATGAAAAAGTTTCTTTGTAATAATACTAAGGTATTAATTGACATTGATGTGCTTATCAATTCACATTATTTTTATTTTATGTCTTCGAAAGAAAATACGCTTGTTATACAGTTATAGTGCTTAGTTTTTGAACTCTTTTGTGCAATTATCCAAAGAGTTATATTTAATTATCTAAAGAGTTAATAATTTAAAAAGTGTGGAAATGTGGTTGTTTTCTTATTCTATCGTTTCTTTTTACTTGGTTTTTAATGAATTATTTTAACATTTTGAGAATATTCAACAGGTGGCTAAACTGGAGTAATTATTGTGAGCAATAATGTTCAAGGGACTAGTCTAGTCTCACAGTAATGCACGTATATCCTGCTCATAGACAAAATGTATATATATTTTAGAGGTAGTTTCAAGAAAAGTTTTGACAAATGTCTTTCATTCCTATACTTGTTTCCCTCCAAAATCTAAAACTTTCTATGTTTAGTAAGTTTTATAAAAATATTTTCAATTAAAAAATTTGAATTACAAATTTTAACCTTTATTGGGTACAGTTCTATACCAACAAAAATTAATGCCAACGTAATATTTGTCTTTATTGTGTCTTCAAAATGTTTTCTTGAATGACATATTGAAAAACAATTTTCAAAATGTCAATAATGATACAACTGTAGTCATAAATAATTGCCCCATAATGTGTGAGTAACATATGTGTTTTAATAAATTAAAAAACATAATCTCAGAAAGGAAATAAAAGTCATACACCCATTTTTATTTTCTTTCCTCTTTTCTCTATACCCCAACCCCTAATTTCTCTATCTATATATATTCTCTCTTCTATGCGCGTCTCTACTCCTTCTTCTCTGAAATCAATCTAGCATGCATGAAGATGCTCAACTTCAATTGGCCAATGGCTTCATTCTTCGTTTGGTTGGGTTTTATAGAGCTTGTAGACTCATTGGAAGAGGTACAAAACCCTATCTCTTCCAGATTATCTTCTGTCCCTATAAATTCATCATTTACGGTTGTCATAATTACATATTTTTTCATTATCATTGTTTGTGGATATTTCTTTTTCATAAATCTATTTTGCTTCAATATAATCTTCTATGTTTATTTTGTTCTATGACATCTCGCATTAATCCGTTGGAGAAAATCACTCCTGTAAAGGAGTGTTATTAGAGGGTGAAGGTTCGTGTGGTACGACTATGGTACCTACCAAGTTTCAACAACTCTCAGACCATCAATAGCATTGAGATGGTCTTCATAGACAAATTTGTAAGATTTTTTTCCATGATTATGTTTTACCATTCCAATATTCATTCAATGCATTATTTTGATAAATGTTTCAAATATGTTGCAAAAAATAAGGTTGTACCATGCATGCATCTGTGTGAAAAACTCTGATATACAAGTTCAAGCCCTTACTTTCTAAAGTGGAAGTTTATATAATTGCTTACTTTGGGGTTGAGGGTAATACTGGGTACTTTCGAACTACGAGACATGAATATTGTCTGAATTTTCAGTTGAGAACTGCTTTAAAGCCATCTCAAAGTGAGATTATTCCTCTGTATGGTTGTAAGCTAGATGTCCCATTTGATTATATTTTTCAGACTCATGGGGATTTGCTTTTTTTAGTAGGTAATTAAAATTTGATGTTTAACATCAGAGTCGTTATGTTAACTTTTATTCTCTTAATATTTATTTGTTTTAATTATTTAAGTTTTCCAAATGCTATGGGTATTCTAATAGTAGTTGGGACGAAAAAGAAATATGACAAAGATGGTAAGAGGACTAAAATGATAGTCATTGAGCTCGATGTTGACAGGTAATGTACACATCCAACCCTTATTTGATTTCATTCAAAGTTAACTTATGTAATATGTTTTTTGTTAATTGATAATGTAATTTTCATTATTGCAGTGTAAAGTTGGAGGTTGCCCTTTTTAGGGATTATGTGGATGAGGTCAATGCTTTCATTGCTAATGGTGATATTCATCAACCAGTGATTGTTGTTCAATTTGCTAGAGTGAAGACTTCTAAGGATTTAGTATCTTCAAAACTTTTACTTTTTGTGTTTATTATCTCTGCTATAGGCTTACGTCTCCTATTTCATATTTAATATTGACATGTTTTTTTTTCTTTCTTTCACTATGTCTTTATAGATTCATTAATTTGAAAAATAACATTATTTACATTTGTACATTATGGTTAAACAAAGATTACTTGGTTGTAGGGAAAGTTGTTTTGCAGAATGTCATGTATGGTACTAGGTTGTTGTTCAATCCTAACATAGCTGAGGTCATTGAATTCAAAAAGAGGTAACTTATGTGTTAAAACTATTTTTTAGATTTTCAATTGCCAACAAATATCGTATTTTTAGACTTTGTTTCTCATCAAGTGGTTATAATTTTAATCTCCAGGCTACCAATTGCAATTGAAGACGATTCACAACCTTTAAACATTATTTATGATACTCCTTATTACTCGCTTGAGGATATCTTTCTAAGGGGGACTCCTAGGAAGTGCATTGACGAATTAAGAGATTGAAAAGATGTCTGTTTTATATTTTTATTATGTTGCCATAAGTTTGTAATTTAATATGATATCAACATTTTTTAAATTATAAATAAATTTAATGTTATCTAATTTTATTGTAGGATGAACTTTAAATAGTCTTTGGAACTATTAAGAGTGTGAACAATGGCCCAGACTGGTGGTATGCTGCATGTAAATGCAACAAAGCAGTCATCCCAGACTCCGGCATGTAGTACTGTGAACATTGTTTTCGCCATGTTATCCATGTTGTTCCTAGGTGAGTTTATTCTTTTAAAAATTAAATTGATTATTCGTTGGTTAGTTGTTTCTCGAAAAAATTTGTATATAAAAGTTTGTATATCTTTAATCAGATATAGAATCAAGGTTATGGTATCCGATGAGATTGAATTTGCTACATTTGTCCTGTGGGATCGTGATGGATGTAGCCTTCTGAAAAGATCCTATTCTGACTTGCTGGAATCTATTCAGAAGTTATGGCATTTTTTTTTTTGGTTCAAACTAACTAAATAATTATTCTCAAATTTTTCAATTATTGAATTATGATTTACTTATTTTGAAATGGAAGTGTGGTCCTATTGCACATCTGACTGAGTTTGAAAAGTTTTTGATTTAAAAATCATTCCTCTTCAAGGTTGAGGTTAAGATAGTAGTTAGCAAGAATTTTGAACATTCTTTTAATGTTATCAAGATCTGTTTTGATCCTAATATTGTATCTAAATTCAGAGAGTCTAATGCTTCTGTGTTTGTTACTCAAGTCTGCTAAATATTCATGTTACCTTTTTTTAATTTTCAATTATGAAGTTTTGCTACAAATTATTATTTTAAAGTTTATTATCATATTGTGATATATTCATGAATTCTGAATCTGGCTTTCAATTTGTTTTCAGCGCCCCTTGCAATGTGATGCAGCTTATTATACAGTTGTGAATGATTTCTTAAAAATTACCCCTAGCAAGTCAATTGAACCGCCAAGGGATTGCAAAGATGTCAATGGTTTTTAAATTAATTTTCTTTAAAACCCAATAATGTTATTTGCATCGTGAGTGTGAAATTTTAAATTATAATAATAGTTTCTATTCATTTTAATTATAGGATGGGATATACATAATGCTTACTACTGTGAATGGTGTCCACAATGGACCGAACTGGTGGTATGCTGCATGTAGATGCAATGAAGCAGTCACCTCTAACTTTGGAATGTACTATTGTGAATCTTGTCAATGCCATGTGGTGAATGTATTGCCAAGGTTAATTTATTACCGTTTTGTTTACAAATTCATAATTCATTCCATTGTTGTGGATAGTTATTATTGGCAATAAATTATTGTAAAAAGGAGTTTGGATAATTAGCTTTCTAATGCCTAAGAAATAACTTAATAAGCTTGAATAATTAAACTTGATTTGGTGGGGTGCACCAGACCCAAGCCATAGTGCAACGCATGGGCAACACTTGAGAGCCCTAGTAGCAATCTACCAAAGTGGACCCTCCCCCTCAAAAAATTAATTTAATATCATGTGAGCCAATGACCCATGTATCAGATATTAAACTGATAAAAACAGATACTACACTTGATCTTAGCCAAAAGGCCGAGAAAGGTATGCTTTGGAGAGTGACTTGCAGTAGATTTTATTTCTGTTATGTGCTCTGCTGCTTTCTTGATTGTCCGAGGTGGGACTCTTCTTATGCAACAACTAGGAACTCAATGGTGAAGTTCTAAACTTTCTCTTCATGTCATACATATATGAAAGGAAGAGTCTACACTTTCATTCTTTTCTTCTTTTTTTAAGCTTAAATTTTGCTTAAACTTACACAAGAAAATCAAAATGTTTACTATGCCACTTGTAACTAAACACCCCTTAGTTATGCAGCCTTTAACATTGGGGGAAGAATTCCTCCAACAAATTAATATTTAGATTGTTCTCCAATTGATAATCAACAAGTTCAATTCATGTGAACTTGTTCTACTGTGTAGTTATAGACAAAAAGTTCAGGACACTATGTATGGACTATGGACTAAGGCTGTGAAGCACTCTGCATCTTTGCTTCAACCCTTTAACTAATAGAAAAGACAAAGAAAATGTGGTCTGTAGCTTCTACTTGAGGTAATGCCTAGAGTCTAGACTATCATAAATAGAAGTTAATTTAACTTGAAAGCAAAGCAAAGTCAATAAAATGTTACTAGGAGGGAAGGTTAGCAAGTTTAATGTCATCCTAAGTTGAATGCAAAGTAGGAATTTGGAGTTGCAACTTGGTTACAGCAGGACAACACAACAACTAGTTAAATTCTAATATCCATGAATATGGTGTTTTCAGTGAAGCTACCTCACTTCTTCATGTTTGATCGTGCCGAATCCGATTCTTATCATCTACTTTTCATGTGTTGTTTAGCATAAGAGTATCTTGAGTTAGCTATTTAGTTAGTTAGAAACTTTGAAGTGATCTTCACTTTGTCAACTATAACGCAGGTTCAGTTAGAGGATTTGGTTGGCATAAAATAGGTGTGTTTGTCAATATCTAGTTGGGATTCCATTAACTATCTTATTAGTTTTTGTATTGCATAAAAGTGGGAAGGTAAAAGAAGTTCATTGTTTTGTAGCATATACTTGTGACCTACTGTCATTTAAAAGAAAAAGAAAGAAAAACTTGAAATCATCTTAGTTTTTTTAGGTTTACCATCTTGTACCTTTTTACTTGCTAAAATACTTAAAGTAGGACTCTGGCTGGGGATTGCATGTGCACTTGATTTTCAAGTATTTTCTCTACTTATCATTACCATACATATTGATTGGGAGCATAGGATGAACTTTTGCCTTTTTATTTTATTTCTCTCATCCTTTTATTTTTGTGATATTTTTTTCTAAAATTCTATTTCTGATTGAAGGCTACAGATAAAGTCTATGATTTGATAACACCAGAGGTCATAGTGTCATGAAGCTGCAATATCTTTACAGCTACACATTATGAGTAAGTTCTATTTGTATCAAAGCATGTCAAGATTTGTTACCACTCTTTTGGTAGAAAAATGTCTTAGAAGGCTAGGTGCAAATTTATGTGTCCTAAAGGATATTCTAATCTAGATCATTTAAGATATTAGATAATATAGATTATGCAAGTGGTCTTTGTCTGTTTCATGATGGTATTGAAGAATCTGACTATTTTTTAAAAGTATTATCCACGAAAAATCTTTCCTCTTACAACATGAGAACATAAGACGTTTTATATGTTGTCTACAAGATTGCTAAATGTGAACCTTCTTTTTAAAAAAAGTAATTTCTAGCTTTATTGGAAATTTTTTCAACTTATTCTTTCTATATGATTTTAGATTTTATTTGTTTATTTGAATAATAACCCTTTGCAAATTTTGATATCTTATCAAAAAAAGGAGCTCATGCCTCTTGGCTACAATCAATGGTTAAGTCTGTAGGAAAGCAAGGCATTATTGAACAAAGGATGTTGTTGGAAGGTGGAACATGAAAAGAAGATCCAAATATAGGAAGACAAATGGTTACCGAACATGCCTGAAATGTGCTAAACAGGAACCCCATCAGGATGAGATTGAACTCAATATGGTTAAAGAACTGATAGTTACCATGGCAAAAAGATAGGATACATCTCCTAATGAGAATGGATTACAAAAGGAGAGGAAGGTTGTCCATAAGATTCAACTTGCAGGAAGGAGGAAGGATAATATCATAGTATAACTTACTGGCAATACATTATTGAGAAAAGGAGATATGATAAATAGTTTCCTAATGCCTAAAAAATAATTTAATAAGCTTGAATAATTAAAATTAATTTGGTGGGGTGCTGCGACACTTGAGAGCCCTAGTAGCTCAGATATTAAATTGATAAGAATAGATACTACACTTATTTTAGCCAAAAGGCCGAGAAAGGTATTCTTTGGAGAGTGGCTTGCGGTGGCTTTTATTTCTGTTGTGTGCTCTGCTGCTCTATTGACTAATCGATGTGGGACTCTTATGCAGCAACGGCCAAGTGAAAAAAAAAAGTACTATTGTTCTAAGCTACCCTCTTCATTCATATGTATGAAAGAGAGTCTACACTTTTCTTTGCTTCTTTGGAGCTTAATTTTTACTAAACTTATACAAGAAAATCAAACTGGTCAACTAATGATCATTGAGCCACTCACAATATAAAGTTGTAACTGAACAGTCTAGTTATGCAGCCTATAGCGTCGAGGCAAGAATTTGTCCATCAAACTAAAATTTACGTTGTTCACCAATTGGCAATCGACAAGTTCAATATTGTTAATTAATTTCACGGTGTAGTTACAGCTTACAGGCTAAGAGTTCAGGATTTATGGACTAAGGCTGCAGGGTGTTCACTATCTTTGCTTCAACTAATAGAAAAGGCAGAGGAAATGTGTTTTGTAGCTTCTGCTTGAGGTAATATCTAGACTCACGGGCATAAAGACTAGTTTAGCTTGATTAAAAATAAAAATGAAGAAAATGTTGTTTTTCACATTCGCAAGTATAATTTCATCCAGAGCTGAATGAGAATTTGAAGTTGCAACTTGATTGTAGCTCTAGAGAGTAAGAGTATGGAAGCTAGTTAATTCGAAATTGCATTAATAGGGTGGTTTCAGACTTTCAGCTAAGCTACCCCTCTACAATATTGTGTCGTGCTGAATCTGATTATTATGAGATGCTTTTCAATAAGTTATGTTTTTTCGGTAAGCATTTTTCAATGGCCAAAAAAACTAAGAGTTATTGTGCTGCTGCTGCACTTCTACTTAACACATCTACGGCTATAAAAACACCAACAAAACTTGCTTATTTATGCAATTCAATGCCATTAACAAATTAGATAAAAATGAATAATTATGAAAAAAAATGAATGTTCATACAATTTTCTTAAATTTTTTGCAGGTTAAAAAGAAATATTTCAAATTTATATTTTGTTAATTATGTTAGTATATCTTCAATAGACAAAGCTACCCTTGTTTAAAAAAAATATTGTTTTTGTTATTAATTGATGTATATAATCTAGGTTAGTTTCTTTATTTATTTTAATTAATGTTATGAATTTGACCCAACCCAACTCATTGGGTTGATGGGTGAGCTAGGTCAAAAAATACTGCAAAACCTACTTAACTCACCAAGTAAACACCCCTAAACATAGCTTTTAAAGTTAAGAAAAATTATTACACACTAGCAGGAGTAGGGGTGTCTGATAGGTGGGTTTTGAGGCATTTTTGGACTTGGCCTACTAATCAAATTAGTGGGTTAGGTTGAGTTAAATCCGTAGGTCCGATATACATTTAAAAAAAATAGAAATTTCTCTTTTTAAAATAATTATTTAAACATGAAATCGAAAATTTGTTACACGTAACACATCTTAATTAAAAATTATATGTCCCAAATAAACTAAAAAATCGCATAATCAATTTTATACAAACATAATAAGTCTCAAATAAGATAAATAAACTTAATAAGTCTTTAAGTTAACATACGTCTTAAATAAATTAAAGTAAGTTAACAAGTCTCAAAAATCATATACAACAAACTACATTAGCCAACTAAAATCACTGTCATCACTTATAGTATATGGATTAACATAATCATTTACTTTATTCTCAATTTTCTCAACATATTCTTTGTTATCTAAGCGATCCATTAAATTTTCATCGCAATGGTTCATTAGATGTTTCATGAGTTTCTCATCAATATTTTCTTGGTCACACTCTCAATGTGACTTCAATATCTACATTTAAACTTCATTGGCACTATAGAAAAGTCAGATAAAAGTAACTTTAAATGCCACAATGGCTAAATGACTTTAATTTATGGGAAGAGATCCACTTATACCTAGTGTAAGTAAAAAAGACTTACAACCAATCTTACACCTTTCATTTATTATGATCTTGTGGCTAAGATAAGAGATAAATGATAGACACAAGATCATAATAAAATGAATGGTATAAGATTGAATGTAAGTCTCTTTTACTTACACTAGGTGTAAGTGGATCTCCTCCCTTAATTTATTATAATAAAAAGAAGTTACTTGGGTGGATTGGGTTTATATACTGGTTGACATTTTCCAAACCTGCTACTTTACTCGTACCTTGTGGGTCAGAGTATTTTTTTCAACCTATAAACCTAATCCAACCCACATTTTTTGGGTTGGGTTAGTTCAGAACTCGTGAATTCGTGAGTTGATCTAACTCACTAGATACCACTAAGTAGAAGAACCACGCTCAACATGGGTGCATTTATGTTTTGTGTGTGGTTTATTTAATTATTATTTTTTAAAATTGTTTTATAAAATTTAAATTATTTTTTTATTAGAAAATGTAAATTGTGTAATTACTTTAAAATAAAGGTAGTATACATGAAAATGAATAAATTTCATAAATATTAGAGTATATTTGGATAGAAGAATTTAAAAAGAAAAGGATAGGAGGGTTAATTTCTTATTTCTAAACTAAGAGAGTTATAAATTATTCAAATAAATAAATAAATAATGATTAGACAGTTACATGATAATTCACATTTTATTCTTCTCTTTTTAAAAATTTTCAAATAAAAAAATGTTTACTTAAAATGAAAAAAAATGCCTTACTTTTTTCTTTCCTTCCAAACACATATATCTTAAACATAAGTAAACACAAACTTTTTAGGGCCCGTTTGGTACGCAGGATAGGATAAGGTCTAATTGTATTAAATCTAATAGTATAAGACCTAATAATATAAGGCTTGATAAAATTTTAATATTATCTAATGTTTGACGCGACTTATATAAAAGCTAGGAAACAAAGTCAACATCAAAATATATAATTGGTGACCTAATCAAAGCCTTTGAGGCAAAACTGGTCCCTTCAGCAAAATAAGCAACGACAACGGAGGCAAAGAAGAAGGCAGTAAAAGAGGCAGCGATAGTAGAGACAGAAGACTGAAAGGCAAGTGCAGAGTGCAATCCAGAGCTAAAGTTTCGGTTTTTTCCTCCATAGATCTAGATGTATCGTTATTCCCGCCATTAATGTTGGAACTTCCAATGCAAATCAACAAGTCACAAAACAAGATATCTCATACAATAGACCATTACCTGGTCCATTCGAGTGGCGATCACGGTGGAGGGGTTGAGGTGACAACAGATGACGCCCGAGTGGTGGTCACGGACCTCACGGTTTGTCGCGCCTCTATTAGTTCGTCCATTCATGGTGCTCGAGTCTTTCACTTCGTCAGCTCGCGGTTCGTCGCGTCTTCGTCAATTTGTGCATGGGGTGGTGGTTGTTGTCGAATTGGTGGTGGCTGGTGCTCTGCCACTAAGGATTGGTGTTCGAGTGATAGGGTTGTAAAGGGAATATGTTCATATGAGTTTATCCATTAAAACTTAATCAGGTCTAATCTCATTCCTCAAGGTCTGATTAAGTTATACGTTATTTTAATGTATAAGAGAGATATGCTGGATAAACTTATACAATACTATAATCGCACCAAACAACTGATAAAGTCATAATGTATTGTATAAACTTATCCTATCAATCTTTATACATCGTGTCAAACGTACCCTTAAGACATTAGGCAAGACGCGATTAATTATTCAAGTGTTTCATTATGACTACTTTGTATTGGAATCTAATTCAGCAAGTCCTATAATAACGCAACAAAACTAGGTATAACATGGTTGCATAACTTTTATGTCACACTCCTAATCATGAACGACATGACCGTCGATCTAAACATACTAACATTTATGAAATTTATACATTTTTATTTATACTACCTTGATATTAAGTACTTACATAATTTACATCTTTTAATCAAAAAATTATAATTTAAATTTTATAAAACAATTATAAAAAATAATAATTAAATAAACCACACACAACATAAATGCACCCATGTTGAGCATGATTCTCCTGCTCGTGTGTAATAATTTCTCATAACTTTTAAAAGTATGTTTAGGGGTGTTTGTTAGTGGGTTAGATGGGTTTTGAGATATATTTTTTTGACCAATTCACTCACTAAATCAATAATATAATTGTTCAAATATACCTACCTTAACCATTCGAAATAGCATGATCCACACGATGGGCCATGATTGTCAGCTACCTCAATACAACAACGAGGAACATAAGAAAACTGAAAAATTAATGACAAAACCATATATATATATATATATATATGGAGGCATTGGAACGTCCCAATACTAGTATTATTATAAATTTTTGTAAAAATATTTTTCACATATATGAACATATGAGCCTACTGAAGGAAATATAATATACATATAATTGAGAATTTTCATAATTACATACTTGTACATCATTGTACAAGAATTTCAAACTAGGTCGTTAAGGCACAAATACATACAAATTTGCACAATCTTTTATACAAAGTTAATACAAAACTACAATTTTCAAAAAGTAGACTATATTTTATACATTCACACCCTTTATCATACTTTTTAGAATATTCTTTCCTTGAAATTATCATGAAAATTTAAACAAATGGATTGAGAATCATAAAATTCTCAGTAGATCAAATACATAAATCATGTCATCATAATAATTTCAATTACTTCGAGAAAATCAAATAAATCACAATTGTTAATTATAAAAAGATGTCTCAAGTCAAAAGGATTTTCTTTCTTTTCCCGAAATAGAAATTTCAATTTATATAATTTAACAAAATCATTTTCATATTCAACATGTATCTCATTATCATATCCACAAGTCAAAAGATGATAAACTCAATTTATATAAAGCTAATAATTCAAACATCAATCATCAGTTATCATATCTCAAGTATCAAATAGGTAAAGAAGGAATCATCATTCCTCACACTACCATTTATCTCTAGGTATGAGAATCATATCCTATTTCAATTCTTTGGCCAAATGCACATCATACTTTATCTCACAAGCATATCGTGTGCACATTAGCCATTACATCTCTTCGCCACGACAAGCAGAACACATGTTGTTATCTCTCTTCGTCACAGCAGGCGGATCATAGGTCGTTATCTCTCTTCGCTATGATAGGTAGAACACACGCTGTTATCTCTCTTCGCTACAGCAGGTGGAACATACACTATTATTTCTCTTCGCCATGGCAAGCTGAAAAACACACACCGTTATCTCTCTTATTCATGGTTGAGACCTTTCCCAGCAACAACACCATAACTCTATTAATTATTATACATACTTCATGTACACAACTCATCAAATTGCCAATAATTTACAAGATTAGGTATTAAATTGGGTAAGAATCCATTTTCCTTCACTTACAACATTTAGCTCCATATATCCATTCTATCATAGTTTCAAATGGAATTCACGCATATGAATTTCTATGTTTCAATTAACAATCATTTAGTAATGAAATTTGACAATTTCATCACATTAACGGCCTCCTCCAAGGTCTCGACCCTCTAGACCTAGCTAACAAACAGCTTACACGCAATTCCATTTTTCATTAAGTATCTCAATACAAATATTATCATGGACTACAGAAGACAAAAGAAACATGTGAGATGAAAAGAAACCCTTACATCTCTCATAAACTCGAAAACCCCACCAAATCCATTATGCATCATCACAATCTTAAATTAATCATTAAAATCAAAATGTAGAAGGAATAAGAAGAGCTAGGCAAAGTCAAGCACCCTTACCTCTTTGCCTAAGCCTAGTAGCAGATGAAGAATAATTTATGAATGGTGGTGTTCTTGGTGTCAAATTGAAGAGTTTGAAGAGTGAAGCATCTTTCTCAACTGATGTAAGGCTAATTGGTCACTCCATGGCCACCAAAAAGTCTTCCCCTATTCCTTTTGTCACGTACTCTCTTTGTTTCTCATTTATTTCTTTCTTCTTTTTTGTTTATCTCTCTCTCTCCTCTCTTTTCCATTTGTTCTCTCTTCTTGGCTTGCTGCCACTAAGAGAAAAAGTGAGAAACAAATTTGTGAAAGGGTGTGTGGCTGTGGTGAGACATTGGAGAGAGTGAGGATAAGAACAAAGTCTTTAGTTGTGAGAGATTTGTCTCTTAGGGATATTTTAATCTTTCACTAATGAATTTTCTAGCTTTCACAAGTGTTGTAGAAAATTCTAGTATCTCATTAAATTCCTATATACATCATTTAATAGCTATTGGGTTCTATTATTTTTTCTCAGGTTAATAACCTTAAGGAAGTAACTAATACGTATCTGATTTAACATGTATTTGCTTACAAGTACCTTCCTTAACTCGTAGTCATTTTTACAATAATCTTCATCCTCTATTTAATAATTCTATAAATTTTCATAATTTTTTGAGTTATTTTCCTATTTAATTTTGATTTTTTAAACACTAATTTTGTTTATTAAAAATGTCAAACTAATTTATTTAATTCCCAAAAAATTACCATAACTCATTCTAATTATTTATGACCTAGAAATGAATTTTATATAAATTTTATATATTTATTTCTATCATTTAAGCATTCTAAGCTAATTACTGAACTATTTTCCATGTCCTATGTTAGAGCATTATGCTCAAAGTCACTCAGAAAATTACTAAAGTTAACAAATAACTCACAAAAGGGTTTATACGCTACTATAACCACCATTAAGGCTAATAAGTTAAAAAAGATGTTACATGCATTATATGAGAGATCAGTAACATAAGAGGTGTGATAGAATAAGAAACTAAATTAAATATCATTTATAATTTAAGAAGTGTTTAAAGACAATTGTAATTGGAGAATAATAAATATTTATAATTTTCTTTTTTATTACTTATCTTTAGATTATGAAATGAGTAACTAATACATAGAGGTGGGCATACAGGCTACACTTTCCGAACAAGTCCGCTTAATTTGCAACCTGTGCAGATTAGGACCAGGCAAAATGTAGACTCATTTAAACGCGGGCCTACAGGGTGAACCTGTTTAAACCCACGATTAAACAAATTTTGGCTTGTGAAATTGCAGACGAACCTGCGAACTCATTTAATTTAGCCCAGTCAGTTAGTCACACACAAGTTCACTACTACTTAATACTCTCACAAGATTTGAGTTGTGGCCACTTTGACCCAAAAAATTAAAAAAAAAATTAAATAATTAATCATTAAAAGACAAAAAGCAATAAAAAGAAAAACCCTATTCAGAAAGACCAAAACTTGACATTAACCTTTGGCTCTAACCCTTGCCTCTAATCCTATTTAATTTCCCTCTATTTGTTACTTTCAACCCCATTTAATTGAGTTAATAAAAACATGGAGGGAGATTAAATGGGATTGGAGGCAAGAGTTGAAGCCAAAGGTTGGAGCTAAGTTTTGTTCATAATCATATTTCTTCTCTCACATTTGTCATTTCTGAAATCACCTTCTCATATCTCACCGCCGGTCTATTGCCCCAACCTTAACTCACTCAGACACTCACTTCACTGTGACATTGTCACCTTCGCTGGTTGTCTTGCCGCTCGTGTGCATCATCGTTGGTGCGCCTCACCTCGCTGGCTTTGCAGCTTGCCACTCGTCCCTGTCAGTCACGATCTCGCTTCGTCGGCTCGTCCCTGTCACGGTCTCACCTTGTTGCCGCAAACTTGTCCTTATCACGATCTCGCTGTTGCCAGCTTATCCATGTCACCTCCTTCTTTGAATGAATCTCGTTCCTATATGATTTAAAAGGCAAAAAAAAAAAACCTTGGGAAGAACAAAGAGATGTGCAAGGTCTAAAAGAGTGAGATTCTTCCCCACGAGGTCTTCCTACCTCTCCTAACTACTGATTTCTCAAGGTTTGTAATGCCTCGCAATGTCAATTTACTTGTTTAATTCTATTTTGGTTCTGGCCTCAACTAGGGATGGCAATTTTACCCGCGGGGGCGGGTACCGGCGGGTAATACCCGTGACGGGGGCGGGTAATACCCGTTTAATTTCTCTCGCGGGTATAAATACCCGTTTAAGTTATCTTCGTTTAATAAACGGAGGCGGTGGTAATTTCGTGCACTGCCGCTGTACCCAAAAAAAAAATATTTTATATAAAATTATTAAAAACGTTATTATATAAATTAAAATATTATTATATTATACTTTTTTTAATTTTTATTATTTTATTTTTTAATTTTATTATTTTTTTATAATTTATGGGTACCAGAGATATCATGGGCACCCATGGGGAATAATAAACGGCACCACACCGAATATGGAGAGGGGACGGGCGGATATTATCCATGGGGGGACGGTGGGCTACTACCGTCCCCACCCCGCCTCGCCCGTTGCCATCCCTAGCCTCGACCCTCAATATATTTAAAAAAAATGAAAAAAAAAAGAAAAAGATTGCGGGCAGCGGAACAGCCCACCCGCAGTCCAACATGGTGTAGATGCGGGTCAGCATTTTGTTGGTCAATTTAAGTTACAAGCTAACCCGCACCAGTCCGTTTAATTATGGTCCGTTGTGGATCAAGTCAACTAGCATACCTACTTGTAGCTAATAGTGGTAGCTTTGAAAGAAAATAAAAAAAATACTATAGAAGATGAAAAATGATGTTATCACATCATTTTTACCATTACATTACTATTAACACCATTTTTTAATAGTTGTGATTAAGTGAGCAAAAGTAATAAGGAAAAAATGATGTAATCAATTGTATGAGAAGTAATGTAAAAAATTATGTGAGAGAAAAGTGATGTGAAAAAATGAGGGTTGATAGAAGATATAGATAAGCTTTTTTCATTATTATTATGATTATTGGATATAGATGAGCTTTTTTAGGAGCTAGTTTTTCTCTTTTCTCTTTTCTATTGCACCCAAAAAAAGATGTATTTTTTTATTTTTTTAATTAGAAAATAGAATTTATTCAAGGTAAATCATCCTGCAGCAAAAAAACAATAGAGTTTGGAGGCTCCGAAATATATGTAGAGTATTCTTATGTCTAGCAAAGTTAGTTAAGTAATCCGCTACCCTATTTGCAGAACGATATACAAACCCACAATTAAAAGACAAGAACCAATTAGAGGCATAGAGATAAATATCCTGTAAGACAGCACCATTATATGAGAAATCATCCAAAGTTTCGTTGATAGCTTGGTACACTAGCTGCGCATCTCCTTCCATAAAAATATGTCTGCATTCAATTTCCCATGCGAAATGAAGTCTTTCACGAGCCGCCAAAAGCTCACCCAAGTGTGGAGTAACCACCCCATGCATACATTGCACCTTTCTTGCTATAAATTTGCCATCCCCATTCTGAACAAAATTCCCAATGCCATATGAACAATCTTCTTCGAAAATAGCCTAATCAACATCTACCTTGAATAATCTTCCATGGGGCTTGGTCCAAACTTTCGATGCAAGACTGCCCATGCTGTCGACCTTTGGTTCGTCTCCACTGTTCAAGAATGCAACACGGTTTGCTACTGCATTACTAGCAACCACGATAGCAGCTCGTGGCAATTTCCCCTTCCAAACCAAGTTCCTCTGATCACCTCACCCGAACTTACTCATCATGTGGCTTAATTCCTGACAAAAAGTTATAGAAATTTTAAAGCAACTCATAAAATAAGTTGGAATAGCTTTGTGTCACCGCTTTTATCAAAATCATCTCGCCTCCAAAAGAGAGAATTGAATATTCTCTAAAGCAAAATTAATTAAGTTTGAAACAAAATAAATGGTAGATTTTCTTATTATTTAACATAATATTTAATAATAAAATATTAATGTGTTTATACTATGTATAAAAGCCTGAAAGCTAGCAATTATCACGAGATAAATCTATCTATTATTTATAAAATAAGTATTTATTATTTAATCTATATTAATATCTTTCTTTAAGGTTAAATCTGTATCTATATGTATATTATTATAAAAGAGATTATCCCAAATTAGTCACATTTTTTCAGTGTACTCCGTTTAGTCATATTTTGATTATTCTCATCAGTATATCAACTTGATTCATTCAGAAACAAATAAAAATAATAATAAAACAATCATATTACTACTTTTTTAAATTATTAATTATTTATATAATTGAACATATTGTACCCAAAAAAAATTGAACATTTTTTTATTAACAACAGTGCAAAAAACCCAAATTAAGAAACTACAAAACTACATTCCTGACAAAGGAAACCTTATTTGCATCAGCAAGCAAATAAATAAATAAAAAGGAAGGAACGACATCAAAAGAATGATAACTCATAGGAAGGGTGTGACCATGTTTAGCCAACACATCAGCACATCCAAGTTTGGGTTAGCCTTATTGGGCTTCTTCACATAAATCTCTTTCCATGATGAAGCGGTTGTTGGGCTAGGTGTAGAAACCACTACTTTTTCCTTTTTTGAAGTGCCAGTTGTACGCTCTTTATGGACTTGCACATGGGCCTCCTCTCAAATAGGCACGTGGGTAACCTTCTCAATCTCATTTAAAGCATCAAATGTCGTTTTAGAAGCTACATAATTTGCATGCACCTCTTTTATAAGCCAACTGATATATGCTTCGATCCTGCCCTATTCTTCTACGAGATTGTTTCCTAACAACCATCCACGGTCCAAAATAGGATTTAGTATTTAGCTCTTAAGATTTCTCCAACTGATCTTGAGTCTAGGGCTATACACAGGTCAAGTTAGGTCGAGTTTAGAAGAAATAAAAATTCAAACAAATTAGTTGAAGTCAAGTTGGGTTGAATCAGGTTTAAAATTTTTTTTTTATAACTCGAACTAACCCGATTATAATCGAGTTGATTCGGGTTGGATATTTTAGTTGTTCAAAAAGACTCCTCCAAACACCCTAAAGCAACCAAATTCTGACCAAAAATCACTCATCACATGCTCTCTGCCCCAAGCCTAAACAGAACCACCCACATCACCAGAAACGCCACCAGCCACCTAAACTACGTCACTTCTGCGGCCTAGTCATTGTCCTCCGCGACCTCGACCCACGACCAACGCACAAAGTCATCTTCCTCTTTCTTATATGAATTGCTAGCAACTCCACTTACCCAATCGTGCACCACCTCTATGCACGCCGCCCACCGTAGCCGCACGCCATCGTCGTCAGGTCCTAATTGGACTCCCCCCTTCAACGCGCCCAAAGCTGCCATAGCCACCTCAAACTCATCTTCAACTTAGAACCCAAACCCGTGGAGCCACCAAACCCAAAACACCCTAGGCCCTTTCCATCTCAGGCACCAAATCAAAACCATCGCGCTGTCAACTATGCCCACCAGAACCAGTGACCCACTGCACCAAATCAAACCTCTCGCCGTTTAACTTAAGAAGTGTCTGGTCATGACCAAGACGCTAGTGGTGGCTGTGTCGAGAAGAGAATAGGAGCAAAGCAAAGAGTGTATGTGTGTGAGAGAGAAGGCTGAGATCCTGATATTGAAGAGCAGCAGCCAGTAGAGGTGGCGCATCGCTTAGGGTTAAGGGAGGGTTCAATTTGGAGATTTTGTAGAATGCAGATAGTGAGAGTGAACAGTTGTGTTCGGGCATAATGAAACAAAGGAATAAAAGATATATAAATATTATCCAAAATAACATTGTTTTTGCTCGGGTCATCGGGTTGATTTACCAAACCGTCACCCGAACCAATAAATGGTCGGGTTGATCGGGTTCTACTCGAACAGACCCGATAACTCGAACCAACTCAAATATTTTATATTGGGTTAGGTCGAGTTGGTCGGGTTCTCGGGTCATTGGGTCAAGTTGTGCAGTCCTACCTGAGTCAACCTAACCATATCCTAATTAGTATTCTCATTTAAATTTGAAATCCTTGATTGACACTGTTGTTGTTAGCCTGCGTTTCCCTACTATCCACCACCATTGTTATTAAGGGTTGAGACTGCAATGGTAGCTAATCAACTAGGATGTGAAAATTTGTACAATGATCCTATTTGTTCCCATAGCATCCACACTTGAAGCCTATCAAATGTAACCCCTCGTACTCCACTTTGAAGTCTTGCCCAAAAGCCCATCTTAATTCTATGAACAATTGAATAAAAAGTTTAAGAATCAAACACTATAACATATTTTCTTTCCAAGATACAAAATTTAAAAAAAAAATATAGATTGACATATATATGAGTGACGGTGAATACGTTGGTATGTATGATATGAGTCAATTTCTTAATTGCATAATCTTTTTTTTTTTGTAAACTTCTTGATTGTATAATTATTGCATCATTCAAACTCCTTACAAAACTTTGATACGTTACTCACACAAGTATTATAATACCCAAAGTTCTTTAGGGAACATCGAATTGACTACTGTTGATTTTAAATAGAAAGCTTAGAAAACATTTAGTCTCTATTTGGTAGGTGAGAAAACAGGAAGAAAGAAAATGGGAGAGAAGAAAATGAGTGAATTTTTGCATTTTCTCCTGTTTAGATGGAAAGAGAAAAGGGGAGAGAAAGAAAAAAAATAGAGTGGGACTCACGTAAAACTTTTCTTTGTTGAAGTGCAAAGAAAATGACAAGAACAAAAGTTGCAATATAAAATTACATTTTTGTCTAATCATCTTCTTAAGTCTCAACCAAGTACAATGGTGAATAGTCATAGGCACTCAACCAAGAAAATGATGTCACCGCTTCAACTACAATGTGGGTAGTGTCGTCACTTTTGCTTTTACAGACTCCAGAGTATGGTTGAAAAATTCAGGCAAAGAACAATTTTTTTATGACATAATTTGTATAGTAGCTGAATCTACTAATACGAAACAAACATACAGAGTTCAAATTCTTCAACAAAGTCATCTCTTTACACAAATCTCTCGTGATAGTGCTTTGAGTTGAACGGCTTCATATGTAAACAGATGAATTGGTGGTTTTTTTAACAGGTGGGGTGGAGAGGCAACATTGGGAGAGATGATGAGGTTGGGGCCATAGGAATGGGGAGAGGGTGTGGGGTTGGGGGATGAGGATCATGGTAGGGTTGGAGAGAGATAAAGGGTGAACATGACAAGGGAAGAATCTTAGAAGAATAAAAAATATTAAAAATTAAGATTTAAGAGATTTTATATACAAAATATTTTAAATTAAATTTATATATTGAAATATTATATAATTGTAATTAACAAATAGATTTAGTTGAAATTTATATTTTAAATATTAATAAATTAAAATTTGTAATCAATATTTATTATAAAATTATTTACTTATGTAATTTATAAAAAAAAAATTTAGTCATTAAATAAAATAAAAAATGTTTATATTCCATTACAACAAGGCTATAATTGTCATTCAACATAACTATAGTTTTTTCTTTATTTTTTTATTCAACCTTCGTTTTCTTTTATCTATTTTCTCTTCATCCAAATACATAAAGAAAAAATACACTTTTCTTTCTTCTCATTTTATTTCTTTTCATTTTCTCTTCATCCAAACAATGCATTAGTGCCTTTACAAACCATATATTTTCATTACCAACCAAAAAAACCCACACACTGTTTTTAGTTGGTCTCTTTCCTTGAACAATCATATTTAAATGAAATGTGTTTTTTAAAGATATTTGTTAAAAAATTTAAAAGAATTTTTTAAATAAAAATATAACTTTTTTAATTCTCAATACATTAAACACTTTAATTTTTATTAAATGAATAGTAAAATATTAAATACATTAAATTTTTTTAAAAAATTACTTTTTACTAAAAACTTTATATTTTATCATATTCCTGCACACTTGTTACCAAAATTATAACACAAGAGAAAAAATTATTGTATAAATTTAGTGTACTTAAGTTGAGTATACTAAATTAATTACATTTTTAATTATTATTAATTATGATAGTTAATTAATAATTAATTGTAATAATTAATCATTAATAAAATTATAATTAACTTAATATATCTAACTTAAGAATACTAAATTTATATAAAAATTTATTCTTAAAAGAAATCATGACGCTGACTAATATATAAGAGGTAAAGTTAGGATTAAGCATTTCTCAGTTATAAGAGATTTTGAAGCTTCCCAATGCTAATTTATTTTTTTTTAAGAGAATTTTTTAAAATAATTTATAGATAAATAAATATTTATTAATTATTAATAAATAAATCTACTTATTTATTAATAATTAATAAATATTTACTTATCTATAAATTATTTTAAAGAATTCAAATCCTTCCTTTACATACTTATTCTATGAATCACGCGATAAGGCATACAATTAGAACCTTTCTTGTGATAACAAAAATAGGGGGGAGGGGGTGGAATCTATATATTTCATGTGATATTAAATTTCTTTAAAAATTATACTATTTAATTTTCAAATTAAAGGTCTCACTCAGACTCCTTTATCTATAGTTCAACTTTGTTTTTCTTTTCCAGTCTTACAACTTGAAAGGGCAATGAATCACGATTAAAAAAATATAATTTGTAGTCATTCAAAAATTGCTGCTCCCCAAAGTCAACATCATGTTCTCTCTGTCTTGGAATCTTGCAGAGAGCATTTCTTTCTTGTCAATAAGAATGGCTTCATTTTCCACACAGACGTGCTCGACTTGTATTTATGTGATATCTGCCTAGATTTGTCATCTCCCGAAGCCCCACATGGAGGTTCATGTCATGAACAATGAGTATTAATTAATATTATGTAATGAAGGAATTTGCTAAGAAACAACACTCAAGTGAAGTGAGTGTTAAACAAATTTTTTAAATTTAAATAAAATAAAGTTGTGTTAATCTCAAAATGGAAAACCTTATCTTAGTGGCTCAAGCACTCGAGCGTTGAAAAGCTCGAATATTTGACAGGAAATCCCTATAATAAATTATACATGACATTGAAGATGCATCTGATTATTGGAGTCATTAATGGTTAATGATAGTTCATATGTCATATCTAATACCCTTTAGGAATTTGTTAACAAGTAGTGTCCTTAACAACTAGAATAAGGAAATAAAAAAAATATTAGAATAAAATTTTAATTTGGTCCTTTAGAAATTAGGGTATTACTACATTATTTTTTAAATTTATTTTTATCAAATTATTCTTTTAAAAATATAAAAATATCACTAATTTTATTCTTATATTACCCATCAAGTAAGTCTTAAAAGATAAAATTAGTATCTTTTTTATATATTTGAAGGATTAATTTATTGAAAAAATCTTTAAAAAATTAATTTGGTGATACACAAATATTAATTATTAAATTAAGAAAATATTAATTAATGAAAATAAAGAGAGAAATAAAAATTACTAATTAAGTGAAATAATAATTTTATAATATTAAATAATATTAATATATTTAACTATTTTTTTCATTTATAATATTAAATAATATTTTTATTTAATATATTTAACTATTTTTTTCATTTATAATATTAAATAATATTTTTATTTAATATATTTAACTATTTTTTTTCATTTATAAACATTAATTTTAACATACAGATAAATATGAATGGAAGGAATAACTCCTTACCGGACCAATACCAACAAATTCCAACCCAATGTTTTGTGTCCACAAGCACATTATTATTATGTTTCGGCATTTATTGCTTATTGTTCTCCGGAGCAAAGCGACGAATTTATGGGCAGTGACTGATTTGATTACATGTGTAGTCTGAATAATTTTTTATTTTTCATTTATATTAAATTAATTAAATATATATACATATTTAAAAAAAAATCAACTTGATACTTATTTTGTAGCCCAAGTTTTAACTTTAAAACTTATTGAGAGAATTATTGGTATATGTTGTATTGGTGATTATATTTTGCTTTGATAACAAATTTATCTTCGATTTTAAATTACATTCCAAATAATCGCCATTCACAAAAGAGAAAAAAAAAAACACAATTAAAAGGAATGATTATTCTTTGTAATAAAATTAAATTTTGCACCGTGTGATACACATGCAAATTAAGAATAAAATGATAAAAATAATTTTATTAAATAAAATATATAAAATAATTATACAAGAAAAATAATATTTATAATTTTAATTTAAAAATACATAATATTTTTATGAAAGAATTTCACTTTAATATAAATATTAAAGAATTTAATATATAAAATTTTATAAAATAATCTATATGGCTAAAAAAATTATAATATAAATTAAAATTTTTATCTTTTAAATACATAATTTAATCCAATAATTTTATAAACTTTTTAATAAATCAACTTTACTAAAAGTTATATATAAATTAATTCAATTTACATTTATGTAACTCAAAAAGAGTAAGTTAAGTAATAAACAATATTGAACTCAATAAAAAATATACTTGTGGGAGAAATGAAAGCTCATGTATCTTAAAATTAGTATAGTCTTAAAATTAAAATATATGAAGAAATCTTATAAAACCAAAATATAAAAATTATGTAAGTTTTCATTTTCTATTAATTTAATTTTTATCATTTTTTTCATTCCATTTATATTTTTTGTTTTTACTTTGCCTATATAATTTTAATATTACTTTTTTTTAAAGAGTGTATATCAACATTTTAACTTATTAGATTTTAATGTTTGCATATATATCATTCGCATGTACAGACAT
The DNA here is from genome assembly GCA_029884605.1 of Ormosia emarginata. NCBI lineage: Eukaryota > Viridiplantae > Streptophyta > Magnoliopsida > Fabales > Fabaceae > Ormosia > Ormosia emarginata. The sequence goes on from JAQQTP010000072.1 coordinate 13,473,266, forward strand.
GTGAGCATTATATTAAAAAATATAAAAAATACACGACATGTAAATAAGAGAACTATTTAACACATGATAAAAAATTAGAGTATATTTTATTAGTTAAGAATGACACATGATATAATTCTAGATCATGTATTTTTTTATATATTATATTAATTGATTTACTGATAATTGATTGATATATTATATTGATATTAATTATTATTTTTCTTTTTTTAAAGAATATACATCAATATTTTAACTTATTGAAATTTTAGTCTTTAAATATGTATTATTTATATATATAGACATGTCAAAACTATATTAAAAAACAAAAAACACATAACATACAAATAATAGAACTATTTGACACATGATAAAAAAATAAAACATATTTTACTGATTAAGAATAATATATCACAGAATTCTATGTCTTATATTTTTTTTATATTATATTAATTGATTGTGATTTATTTCACTAAAAAACTTAAGTAAACAACCTTTTTTTTACCACACTTTTTCTTGAGGTTATCATATTGGGGGGGGGGATGATATTGTGCCAAATTTGATACTTTATTATCATCTTCTCAAATTTATTTAAAACTTATAATTTTATGAATGTTTTCATATCAATACAATCACTGGATTTTGTTTTGATGTGAATAAGCAGCCACTTCCGTAGCATAGTCATATTATTTTTTAGACATATTTACATATTAGATACGTATTTATATTGGATACATGAAAATATTTATATGATATATGTATCTTACATGTCTGAATATGTTTGATTAAAAATATTATTTTTTTTTAATTTGAATACGTCTCGAACACATTTGAATATATCTAAGACACAACTTAGACACAACTCATTAATATTTTTTTAAAAAAAATTAATTTTTATGACTAACATTCAATTAGTAAGCTCGTAACCTATCTAAATTTAATTACATGGCTGACATCCTAAGTTACTATTTTCACATACTAGTATTTTAAATTTTATATTTTCACACGTCACTATTAGACTTTTAAGTTTTATCTTTTCACACACTACTATTTTTATCTGCTCATTCTACCTCTGCTAGTACCAAGTTATTCACTTTGTCGTTACTGAAACTTGTCTCACACTAATATTTCATCTAATTAATTTTTTTTGGTACACATATACTTGAATATGATTAGTTCGATTAAGAGAAATTAGTTTAGAAAATTTTTTAGAATATATCAATAGAAATTATCATCTATATTTTTCAGAAGAGACTTACTAAGTAGTAAATATTGACACATATGATATATATTAAGATATTATAAATCTTTAATCTTATAAAAATAATATTAATGAATTATAAATTTTTTTCTTAAATTTTATAATTATATATATATTGTAAATCTTTAATCTTATAAAAATAATATTAATAAATTATAATTTTTTTCTTAAATTATATAATATATATATATATATATATATATATATATATATATATATATATATGTGTGTGTGTGTGTGTGTGTGTGTCTATGTATGATGTTCGCGTCTAACAATTTTTAAAATTTGTTGTATTTTTATATTTATATCATATCCCGTATTTATGTGATGTCTATGCTTTACAAGGAACCACTAATTTCTTAGAATACCTTAGGGATATGGTGAGAATAAATTATGCAGTCTATTAGAGATTTTCAGTCTAATTTAATTTTAACTTACATAAGTCTTATCTATTTAGTATATAAGTCATATTTAAATTTTTTGAAAAATTTATTTAATTATATTGGTTAAAATTTTGATTTTTGAAAAATTGATTTAACCAATTAAGCTGACCTATTTATTTAATTTTTGTTTATGTAATTAATAATTTAAATATTTACTTAATTTATTAATTATATTTAATATAATATATTTATTTTATATAAAATATCATAATTTTGTAAAAAAAACCTAAACTTATTTAAGCAAATCTGACTTAACCTATTTCTGATCCTAAATTCATGGATAACAGCTTCAAGGAAACAGACCAAAAAAAAAAAGAAAAGTGTGAGGAGTTCATGATATCAGCCTTTTGGTTTGAAAATCACAATATAAAATGTTAGAAAACCCGCGTTTGGCTCTCTCTGTGTCTCTGTAACTAAGAATTAAGAAGAGAAATGGAGAGAGAACACCTAAAGGCATCTCTCCAGTCTCCCTTGATTCAAAACTCTGGGCAAGATGGATTCATAGTTGATGATATAGAGCGAAACAAGTCAAGGACAATACAAAGAACCGAAATTCTTGAAGAACTGAGGAAGCAGTTATGGCTAGCAGGGCCTTTGATATCTGTGAACCTGCTAATTTTTTTCCTACAAGTTATATCTGTCATGTTTGTGGGGCATCTCGGAGAGTTGGCTCTCTCTGGTGCTTCAATGGCCACTTCTTTTGCCTCTGTCACAGGTTTTAGTTTATTGGTGAGTTTGGTTTTCCTTACCTTCTCTTTTATCTTTATATCTAATACCCTAATTACCAGTTGGATTCTCAGTTTTGTGTTGGTTGGATATGAAAAAGTATAGCTCTGAGCACTATCTGTTTATTTACTTATGTAAATAACTGTTGGAATTATGACGGAGCTTAGAAATAGAAGAGAAACTCAATATAATTAGTTCAAAATATATTTGTTCTTCATTAACAATTGAATTTTATGAAGCTGAACTAATACTGAACTTGTGAGTGTGAAATGTCAATGGTTTAGATTACAATTGAGTTACATACGTATGGATACGAGTACGCGATTTGATATGCAAATACGATAATTTTTAAAAAAATTAAGATATGAGAACGGTAATATATGTTAAATAATATATATATATATATAGAGAATGATCAACTTATATCAGGTGTATATTAATTTTCTCTTACATTTATTTTTAAGCTGTTAGATCCACTTTCATCTAATAGTTACCTTTAATGAAATAATCTTAACCATTTGATGAAAGTAGAACTAACGGTTGAAAATAGGTGTAAGAAAAAAAAGATTTATACTGGTGTAAGTTGATCCCGCCTCATATATATATATATATATAGAGAGAGAGAGAGAGAGGAGAGGATTAACTTATATCAGTGTAAGTCTTTTTTTTCTTACACTCATTTTCAACTGTTAGTTCTACTTTCATCTAATAATTATCTTTAATGAAATAATCTCAACCATTAAATGATAAAAGTAAAACTAACAGTTAAAAATAAGTATAGGAAAAAAAAACTTACATCACCGATGATATATGATATATATATATATATATATATATATATATATATATATGAAAGTTAGCTATTTTGTGTGGTGATTTCGAGGAAGGCAAGATTGCAATAGTGAGATTAAGGTAATTGGTGACAACAAGAATTGGTATCTTAGATTTTTTGAACAACAAGACTTTGAAAGTGGTGTGTATTTTAAAAAAAAAGATACGCCAAAAATATGAATGCAGGGGCACATCATACGAGCATCAATATTGGATTTGGATACGATATGGATACGTCACCAATTTTAATGTATCCATGCATCATAGCATTACATGATTACAAACTTATTTTTCAAGGAACTAGTTGACGAGGAAGCAAGCAATGGATAATGGTGTATGTTCTGATCTGAGCTATTCTTGGTTTTTGGTTACAACAGGTAGGAATGGCTAGTGCCTTGGACACCTTATGTGGCCAGTCATATGGAGCAAAGCAGCACCGCATGTTAGGGATACACATGCAGAGAGCCATGTTCATTCTTATGATTGTCAGCATTCCGCTTGCAATTATTTGGGCAAACACAAGATCCATTTTGATTTTCCTTGGTCAAGATCCTGAAATATCAACAGAAGCTGGGAACTATGCTCAGTTTATGATTCCATGCCTTTTTGCTTATGGTCTTCTGCAGTGCCTGAACAGATTCTTACAAACCCAAAATATTGTATTTCCAATGATGTTCAGCTCCGGAGTGACAACTTTACTACATATTCTTATATGTTGGATTATGGTATTCAAGTCTGGACTAGGGAACAGAGGAGCTGCCATAGCAAATTCTATATCTTACTGGGTGAATGTTTTGATACTCTTACTTTATGTCAAGTTTTCTCCTTCGTGTGCAAAAACTTGGACAGGCTTTTCCAAAGAGGCACTGCACAACATCCCCTCATTTCTGAGACTTGCCATTCCTTCGGCTGTTATGGTTTGGTAATTGCATTCTCTAGTACTTTATTGCTAGTGCTACCTATTATAATAGATTAATATTTACTCTTTTGTTACTTTTCTTAACATTACACTTTCGATTCTTTTTGAGATCCATTTTTTTTAAAAAAAATATATGTATTTCCATTATGTTGAACAGCTTGGAAATGTGGTCATTTGAAATGATGGTTCTCCTTTCCGGTCTTCTTCCAAATCCGAAGTTGGAAACATCAGTGCTTTCTATCTGGTTGGTTTCATATTTGAGATACTTTTCACAGTTGTTACACATACTTGACGTTATTATTATTTTCACCAACTTGTTGTGGATTTTGTCAGCTTGAATACGGCATCAACTGTTTGGATGATCCCCTTTGGACTCAGTGGAGCTGTAAGGTTAGTATTTCTTGTGAAGTTTCAGAATCCAGTGGCAACCTCACCGTTTTGCTTAAGTACACATATGTTAAACGTTCTGTTCTCTTCCTAATTTGCCTGTTGAAAATTTTTCTCTTGCTTTAGTATATAGTTCCATTATGTTTGCATGATTCTTGCAGCACTCGTGTCTCAAATGAACTTGGAGCTGGTCATCCGTGGGCTGCACGTTTAGCAGTGTGTGTTGTCTCAGTAATGGCCATTATTGAGGGCATCTTAGTTGGAACGGTGTTGATACTAATACGCAATATTTGGGGCTATGCATATAGTAATGAAGTAGAAGTGGTCAAATATGTAGCAATTATGTTGCCAATTCTTGCAACATCCAACTTTCTGGATGGACTCCAATGTGTTCTTTCAGGTTTTTCGTCTTACCCATTTCTTTCATTTATTGTCTACATAGCAGCAATGACACAAAAGCACTGATATAGACAAGTTTGAGTATGGGAATTTTCAATATATCATACTGCATAACTCCTTGTTACCGTATGAAAGATGCTAATAGTGCTGGGTTTCCCTCCTTAACCACACTACTCCATTAATGATAAACTTCCAAACAACGGGCTAACTCACTTTTACTATTCCATTCCATTAGTACCACTCCATCCATCCATCCAAGCATACAGGATGTCTTGAAGAGGAAAAGTTATGGTGGTTGTTTAATTTAAACTGCAAGTTCAATGGTGTATGATAGCTATTCAGTTAGTACAAATGATCTTCATTCTTCACTTTGTCAACTCTAATGCAGGCACTGCTAGAGGATGTGGTTGGCAGAAAATTGGTGCGTTTGTCAATCTGGGGTCATACTATTTAGTTGGGATTCCAGCAGCTATCATAATGGGTTTTGTATTGCATATTGGTGGGAAGGTAAAAGGAGTTCATTCTTTTGTATCATAGCCTTATATCCTATGGTCATTTTTACAAATATTGCAATCATCTGATTTCGTTCTACTTCTACCTGCTAAATACTTTATGTAGGGGCTCTGGCTGGGGATCATATGTGCACTTATTGTTCAAGTATTTTCTCTACTGATCATCACTATACGTACTGATTGGGAGCAAGAGGTGAATTTTTGCATTTCTGTTTTATATTTCTCATTGTTTCATTTTTGTGAAGCTGGGTGCTGATGTGCCTATATTTTTCTGAAATATTCCTTCTTATTCAGGCAAAGAAGGCTACAGATAGAGTCTTTGATTCAATAACACCAGAGAGCATAGTCTCATGAAGCTGCAATATGTTTGCAGATACATATTCTGAATAAGTTCTATTTGGATGAAAGCAAGAAAAGCTTTGTTAATGTTACCATTCTTTTCTTAGAAAAGTCTTGGTGCAATGATATATGGCTGAAAAGGAAATCGCGCATGATGGGACGAAAAAGATTTAGTTTATTTTGAAAATGATGGAGTGGCAATGTTTATTTTAATTGGAAAACATTAGAAAAACCCTTAAAAAGAATTTGGTTTTTTCTAGGAGTCGATTACAGATAGGAAGGTGTTACTTACACCGCCCATTCCAAGAAAACGATACCTTAAGTTAGCAGTAAATTTTAATAATATCAAATGTATTTATTTTACCCTTTTTAGAAAAAATAAAATAAAAAAAAAGAACTAAATTATGAAAATTTATTTTTGCTTGACAGAATAGGGATTCTGCTCCTACGTATCCTCTAAAGTGCGATGAACTCAAAGTCACGTAGTTCTTTAAAAAAAAAAATTTTGGCTAGTTGATTTTGATTAAAATATTTTTGGAAAAGAAATTTTTTATTTGAAAACAAAATCATTCTCTTGACAGATTAATTGAAGAAACAGCTTACTAATAAACCCATATGATCCAAATGACCAAGATAAGATCCGCTATTCAATCAATTATTGGTCATTGCATTTATTAAAGATTTTTTTTATTTTTACTTTTTATTTTTATTTTTGGAAGGAGTGTAAAAAGATACACAAATAAACACAATTTTTTATGAGCCAAAATAAAATAAAGAGAATATCATAAACCAAATAATTCCAAACAAACAAGTTTCAGTTTTTTTCATTTTATTTTATTTTTTATATTTTTTTTTGTGTAAGCACAAATCACCACGTAAAAACATAACATAAAAAAAGCAAATGATATTAAATAAAAGCTAAGCCTAAAAAGAAGGCAACTAAACAAAAAGACCTTTATATATATTTTTTGTGATTTAAACTTCAAAACTTAAAACTGACAAATACATAATAAAAGGTATGGAAACAAAAGGGGCTACAAAAAACGAAAATCATCCATGGTGGAAACAAATGAGAAGAGAATGAAAGTGGAGTTCAAACCTCTGGTCGGCGGCAGCCACGTGGGGATCTCGGCGGCTTGCGGGCTTTGTTGCGCGGTTCCGACGAGGCTGACGGCGGCATGGTGAGGCTGCAGAATGGTGATGATTTTTAGAAGCTTGGAGCTTTGGTTATGGTGGTGGTGTGGGGTGGCTAGAGGTTGAAGGTTGAAGATGGATTGATTTATGATGGTGAGATGATGAAGATGATGGAAGTTGGAGGAGATAATGGTTGTGGGGAGGTGAAGGTTGAAGAAGCTTGGCAGAAGAGGTTGGGTACGGTTTTCCTGACTTGGGTGGTGAAGATGAGATTGGAGAAGAAGGTTGATGAAGCTTGGTGAGTCCCCTTGCTGAGAAAAAAAATAAGGAGTGTGCAATTTATATAAATAGAGAAGTAAGGCTGCTGAGATTGGTGGAAGTGAGTGGGTGCAAGTGAGTGGGTGGAGGTGAGTGGGTGCAAGTGAGTGGGTGCAAGTGAGTGGGTGCAAGTGAGTGGGTGGAGGTGAGGACGTGAGAAGTGAAATGAAGAAAAAGAAAATGTGTGTGGGTGGAGGTGAGTGGGTGCAAGTGAGTGGGTGGAGGTGAGTGGGTGCAAGTGAGTGGGTGCAAGTGAGGACGTGAGAAGTGAAATGAAGAAAAAGAAAATGTGTGTGGGTGAGAAAGTGAGCTATAAAAAATTTTTATTTTGCACAAATAAGAAAAAGTAAGATAGAAGTAAATAAAAAAAAATGGTGTGATCATAACATTGCAATTAAACATCTTTTCACTAAAATATTAATCACTGATCAAGTAATAAAAATTTTATGGACAAAATTGGGTATCAATAATTACAATATAGATGATGCAGCTGGCCATTGGAAGTGAAGAATTTGTATTTTTCTAATGTAATTGCAGGGGATATCTTTCTAATTCAACGGGAAGAGATTTTTTTTTTTTGAACTTCAACTCAAACCATAGTTTGAATCCAAAATTCCCTCGGTCGCACCCTATCTAAAATTTTGTCAAACACGTTAGTTTGATGGTGAAATTTTGTTTGCACGTTTTAAATTTTAGTTTGGGCTAGGCAAATGTGCATTTATCATAAAGTAATAATGTCTCACATCATTTAGATGTTTGCCGTGCCAACTCAGCATATGTTAATGCAGAGGGATTTATTTAAAAACGTTTACAACTATAGAGACTCATAAATAGAAAAAAAGTATACGGACAAAATTAAAAATTCATGTAAACTATAGGAACTAAAAGTTTAATTTAACCATAAATAAATAATGTAGTCATTGTTCAACTTGAATAAAAGATATTTAACAAAAAAAGTTTTAAAAATTAAATAAAAAAATAGTAAAAAGTGACACATATATAGATAATTTAAAAATGTCAATAGTCTCAACAAATGAATCGAACATGTAGAGATATATCGTAGTCTCACTAAAAAATAGTCTCACTCGGCAAATATATATATTAAGAATAAAATCTTTATTTCCTTAATAAATGAGCTTAATAATTCTCTTAATCACTTAAAAAATCAAGTATCAAATATTTTTTGGATTTTAAAAATATTAAATATTAATTTCATTTGAAAGTTTTTTGTTTTAAATAATAGAAGGTTGTTAGAAATATTGTCAAGAGAATTTATCATTATTCTTTTACAAATGCAAGTAAAATGTAAAGGAAATTCAATAAACAGAAATCCTCTTAATAAAAAAAAATCTCAATATTGGTCAATCTCTTAATGAAATGAATAAGACTCTTTTAAAGTAAGTTTATTTTTAAAATAAGTAAGTAAGAGTGTATTTATCAATAAATTTTAATGAATTAAAATTTCAAAACACTTTAGATTAAATTAAGGGTAGATATATCTTTATTTGTTCACTTTAGATACAAACTCATCTTTGAAGAGCTTTTTCCCAATGAAATATCATTAGTTTCAAATGTCTTTACTATATATCTGCTCAAAAAATTGTTCTTCTATATCTGCTTTGCTCCTTATATGATACTATATTTTACTAATGTTTATGGTTCATTTAGATGGGCATGTCAAGCGCATTGGACACATTTTGTGGTCAATCATATGGAGCACAGCAGTATCATATGGTTGGCATAAACATGCCGAGAGGCATGGTAGTTCTCTTGCTTGTTACTTTACCCCAGTCCATTATTATGGCAAACTTAAGAACCATTCTGGTTGCATTGCATCAAGACCAAAATATAGCAACAGAAACTGGACTATATGCCCGTTACTTGATCCCATGCCTTTATGCCAATGCTCTTGATCAGTGCATTATTAAATTCCTACAAACCCAGAACATTGTCTTTCCTTTGGTGCTAACTACTGGATTTACAAGCTTAACACACGTCCTTTACTGTTGGATTTTGGTTCTAAAATTTGGGCTTGGCATCAAAGGAGCAGCCATTGCAATTTGCATTTCAAGTTGGCTTAACGCGGTACTACTGGCACTTTACATCAGGTTCTCCTCTTCATGCAAAAGCACTTGGACTGGTTTCTCTAGGGAATCCTTGCATAACATCCTACAATTTCTCAGGCTTGCTTTTCCTTCAGCAAATCATGGTCTGGTATGATATTCGTTACTGAACCTATTACCAGAGTAGTATGGTTATTGGTTAGAGATTGGCTTTGAAGTTAGTTATTAGATTAGTTTGATAAATCATCTGAATGGTTGTAAGTTAGTTATTCTCTTGTTCTATATATAAGCAACATCATTGGCTTATTTTATGCACCTTTCTCATTTCAATTCAACTATATTTTTCAATTTTACATATTAAGTAAATATGTAATGTAGCGAGTTAAGTGTGAAAACAAAAACACAACAAAAGGTTGAACGAAAATTTTAAAAATTATTATTCAAGATGGAATACTTAAAGTATTATAAATAAATGTATTTTAAGGCAGTTAGAGCCGCAATTACAAAATAAATAACAAAAAATAAGACAAAAATTAGAAAATGACTCAAAATAATGTTGAAATAGTTTTCTTTTAGGAGCGAAACAATCTTAATCGGATCACTCGATTGTTATATTGACAATCTATTCTAAAATTTTGCTATTACTCGTTGCACGTCAATCTCATGTTTCTCATTCTCTCTCAACACTCTCAATTTTATCTAACTCTTGCCATGTTTCTTAACAACCAAAATTGACTTAAACAGATGGATAACAATTTGCATCCAAAATACTTAAATATTCTTCTTCACCATCATATAGATATGCCTTGCAAAAACTCATTTCTATTCCTTGTGACTCATGATGTGAATAACCAATGTTTATAAGTACTAATTCCTGCTCTATGGTATTACCTTGTTACAGCTTAGAAACTTGGATTTTTGAACTAACGGTGCTCCTATCTGGTGCTCTTCCTAATCCAAAATTGCAAACTTCAGTACTATCTATATGGTTAGTTTTTCAGTTAAGGTCTTAAGGGCTATGCTATAGTATGTTCAGGATTTTAAATGGCGTGCCTTACATTGATCTTTCTCTTTTGGATACGGCATTTTCCTGCGTTGTAGCCAATGACCAATTGTACTTCTTATCTCCAGCCTTAATACATCTGGTCTGTTTTGGACGATACCCTTTGGAATTAGTGCTGCTGCAAGGTCAGTCTGTCATGCTGAACTGTGCTGCTTAAATTCTATTATATCCAAAAACATTTATATTAATTGAGAGTAATAATGATCAGAAAATGTGCTTGCTATGCCAACCGTGTAAAAATCAGCAATAAGTTTAGCTACAAATAAACTCTATACATCACCAAAAGAAATATTGCAGTCACATGTTGTTTTGTGCTATTATTGGGTTTAACAATTATTATGTTATTGTTTCCACTCAACAGTACAAGGATCTCAAATGAACTAGGGGCTGGCTGTCCAAAAGCTGCATATTTAGCTGTTAAAGTCACCCTATTCATTGCCTTCACAGTGGGAGTTTTAGAATTTGCTCTCCTTATGCTGAAACGAAACATTTGGGGCCGTGTTTATACCAATGTACCTGAAGTGGTCAGACATGTGGCATCCATTATGCCAATTCTTGCAAGCTAATGGTAGATTCAATTCAAACAGCATTCTCAGGTATTGAAAAAAATCAATCAATGAACTCCAATTTTTTTTTTCTTTCCTTAATGAGCTCCATTAGTAGAGAGAATGCAATCTAATTAATACCTTTAGTATCATTTCAATCAGCTATGTTGATGCTTCATAGCTTTCTGCGGTATAGAACTTCTCTCCGGTCTTGGTTGTAAAATGTGGAATGTACCTTAGAGTTTTAGTTCCTCAGATGATGATTAAAAAGTCAAAGAAGAACAGTAACCCATGCTACCAAATTATTCTCAGCATAATTTCTTAGAAACCTCACACATTACAGATTGAATAAAAGAAAAAATATTGATGAACTATGCACCAAAAAAAAATATAAATGAACCTTCTGAAAACAAGTATATGAAGAAAACAAATGAATTCCACTTTATCTATGATCTAAAAAGAAAAGCCACTTTTAGGGTCGCACTAACCTACCCTAGAGTGCCATACATTTTTAGTCCATTGTTAAATTGATTTAACCATACTGAAACACATACAGTTAAACACAAATTAATTTCAGCTACTGATTTAACCACTTCCCCATTTTACATCACTTGAAGTAAGATTACCCCTTGCATAGAATCCCCTTTTATATGTGAGAATTTGACTTTTGCTAGTTCTTGGGTTGTGAAAAAGGTATTGTCAGAGGATGTGGTTGGCAGAAGTTCGGTGCATTTGTCAATCTTGGATCTTATTATCTTGTGGGTGTTCCTTTTGCAGTTGTGTTTGCTTTTGTCCTCCATATGAAAGGAGAGGTAAGATTTAACCAATTTCTTATCATCTTCCTACCTCATGAGTCTTCTTAGTAAACTCGTTCAACCGGTGCTAGTGCTTTTAAAATAGGAAGAAACTCATCTAAAGTGAGCTTTTAAAACGATCTTGATTCTTCATAAACACTGGGGCTCTTTTTAGGGATTGTATTAGTACTTACCGTGCAAGCGGTGTGTTTTCTTGTCGTCACCTTTCGCACCAAATGGGAGGAAGAAGTAAGTCCTCCTATCTTCAAATTAGTTTTGTTTTTAACTTTGGATCTTTACAGCAATATATTCACTGTTCAGGCAAATGAGGCAGCAATAAGAGTGCAAGGCAAGGGAGTCCAAGTTGATGCACATGCACTACCAAGTGACCAAAATGGTATTCTATGATAGTTGAAGAGTAATTTGCTTAGGTAATGCTGATCATATGGACCCAAAACTCAGCATCAATTATGGCAGAGCAGAACCAATAGCATTATTTATTGTATGTTTGATTCAGCTGTAAAAACTTTGATTATTTCAATAATTGATTATAATTGATTATTATATAAAAGCTTTTTGTTATAATCGATTATAATCGATTTATTTTTATGTTTAGATATATTAGCTGAAAAGTGATTTTAAATTAATCTATTTCGTTTGGTTGATATAAAAAAAATCATTTTTATGCATTAAATTACCAAAATAGGTATATAATGATTAAAAAAGTTATTTGATTTAGGACAAAATGGTATTTACATATCAAAATGTAAGGAATAATCTATAAGCTAGAATCATAAGTTTCAATCTTCAGCATTATAAAAATTAGTTTAAAAAATTTTTTATTTTACATTGAATTTCATGTAAAAACTGAAGCTTATTTTGCCAAACATGATTAAATACTATTAAAAAAGCTTTTTTCTCAAAAAAAAGCTAATCTAAGCTAATTTAATCTGAAACAAACATGCATATGCATTACTGATGCAGAATCGATGGTGGAATTCTCATGTGATCTTATCTATTACGGGGATGTTTGTTTTACTATTAGGAGAGCCCAAACTTTAGTTTGAGATATTAAAAGTGGTGCTAACATGTTTGGCATTCATGATGCTAAATGACAAGTAATCCTAACATTATTTTGGGTGTAAAATTAAGAAGCAACATTTTGTTGCTTCTCTGGTAGAAAATCGCATTTGGCAGCTTATCTGTTCTTTGGGCAGAGATGCAGAAGAAAAGTACCTAAAGAGGAAGAGGAGATTAAATTTGGGAGAAAAGAAACTATTTTTTTCTTATCGGTTACATACATGTGCTCTAATACCTGCTGCACTGAAATTCTAGCTTTTGGATCATATTTAAACACCTTTGACAACAATTCGAAAGCATCATCACTTGCCATTGGAAATAAATAACTCGAAGTGGGTGGCAGGTACATATTGGCATTCACTATATCAGACTACTGAGAAGGTGATGGAGTTCCAAATGCTGCAAAAGTCTTTCCTAATTGATCAATATCACTTGAATCTTACCAAATGATAAAACAAACTAGTGAAAAAAAAAACAGCATTAAGCGCCCAGGCGCTTGGTGCTGAGCGCTTAGGCGCGCATTGCAAAACATAACAGAGCTATGCTCTGCCTAGCCTGCGCCCTGGCATTGGGTAGTGAGTGGGCAGTGAGCATCCAAGCGCTGGATAATGGGCGCTTAAGCATCTAAAGCAGAATTCACCAGAATGCTTATTTTGATGATTCGAGTTTCCCTGCTTGTTAGAATCCATTTTATATGCCTTGTAGAGTATGTTGAGACGTTAATAAGGGTATTTCTAAGAGAGAAAGATCTTCTTAAATGTATGGGAAAGTAAGCGACCTTAGTGCAACCAAGAGCAATTGATTGCCATAAATAGGTATTTATACCATTAGGCAACACAGAGATGCAATTAGTATCACATATGAGGTGATGATGATAGGGTAAACTAGATACAAGTAAGCTGAGTTCAGTTGGCAATAGTCACTTGCCATAGTGCATTAGTTACTCCTAGGAGAGAAAGTGGAGTTAGTGATGAATGAATGGACATAGTATACAAATATTAATTATAGAAGTTCTAGTCTTTAAGCAATTCCATAAGTTAGGAATTGCCTAATGTAGGTATCTAGGACCTTGAGTACACTAGGATAACATAGTTTACCACTTGTGGTGTAAAAATGAGGCAAGCTAGATACGAGTATTAGAAGTATGTTTTCTTAACTAGAAACATGAAATACGCTCATTTATGAGTTATAAGTGAGTTGAGAGTACATGTTTGCTAGAGTTTAGTTCTTTACTTGATTAGAGAGAATCATGTGATGAGTTAATATGAGGTTTTGTATGAATCATACATAACGCTGCATGGTTTCCAGTATTTGCTAATTCTCAGGTAGAGTAATCTTTAATGATGTATAATCATTTTGCCAAAAGAAGTAAATGATCGAGAAAGTCCAAAAGTCTCTTTGAGTGATGATTTAGCCCTAGATTCTCATAGGGTCAAGATTTCTAGGGCCTATGCAGTAGAGTCGGTACTCTCTCATAGTGTGAGTAGGAACCAGTCCACTCATTATTAGGTAGTTTGAAGAGTCAATCTTCTTAACTACAAGTTTAAAGAGAACTTGAAATATGCAAGTGACATATACAATCATGTACATTTCCTGTTCCTTAGCAATTGTATGAGCAATTGTCTAGGATAGATGATATTGTACAATTGTATGAGCAGTTGTTCAATATTATTGATGGAATGTTTATGACTGAACTAGTTGTGATATGTTACAACTATGTAGATAGTTGTTCTTATCATACGAATAAAAGGCTTAGGCTTATAGATTATGCGTTGTGTTAGTGAATCTTTACATAACAATAGTATGTGAATGTTCTAGAGATATTGAATAGAGATTTGATATCTAGTAGCAACCATAATCTATTATGTTTAAGTTTGAGTTTTGTAAGATTAAATAGATATAAGACAGTTTGGATACGTTATACAGTTGTATGAACAATTGTATAATGTTGATATAGTTTATATTGATATGTACATAGTTTACATTGTATAATGCCATGAAATGTATGAATATTATTGAGAATTTGCATGTTCTTACCATTTTTTGTGTTTCTATGGCAAAAGCAAGTCAAGACCTTTCAAAAGGTAAGAAGATTAAGGAACAGAAGAGCTAATATAGTTTAGTTGTATTTGTTTCTTTTATACAAAAAGTTGATGTATAAGTTGTATATATAACACTTTACCCTTGGGGTTATTGATGTATATGTGTATAACTTTTAGTAATGGCTCTCCATAATTAATTATAAATGTTATGGATTCATTAATGTTCAAGTTAGAAATAGCATATCTATCACTGTTCATCTAGGTATTTTTTAGTCATATTTGGGTAACGGTATTAGGGTGTTATAGTGAGACCCATGTAAAACTTTTCTTTGTTGAAGTGCGAAGAAAATGACGAGAACACAAGTGTAATATGAAATTACATCTTTACTCAATCATCTTCTCAAGTCTCAACCAAGTACAATGGCAAACAATCACAGACACTAAACTAAGAAAATGGTGCCATCGTTTCAGCTACACTGTAGGCAGTGTCGTCACTTTCACTTCCACAATCTCCAGAGTATAGTTGAAGAATTTGGGCAAAGAACAATTTTTAACAACATAATTGGTAGAGTAACTGAATTCACTAGTACCAAATAAACATACAAAGTTCAAATTCTTCAACCAAGTCATTTCCTTACACAAATATCTTGTGGCAGTGTTTTGGATTGAACGGCTTCATATGTAAACAGATGAATTTGTGGTTTTTTTGACAGGTGGGGGCAGGGGGAAGGTGACGTTGGGGGAGGAGATGAGGTTGGGGCCGTGGGAATGGAGGAGGGGTGTGGGGTTAGGGGTGAGGATCATGGGACGGTGGGGTTGGAGAGAAATAAAGGATAAACATGGTAAGAGGAGAATTTTAGAAGAATAAAAAATATTAAAAATTAAGATTTAAGTGATTTTATATACAAAATATTTTAAATTAAATTTAAATATTGAAATATTATATAATTGTAATTAACAAATATGTTTAATTAAAATTTATATTTTAAACATTAATAAATTAAATTTTATAATTAATATTTATAATAAAATTATTTACTTATGTAATTTATAAAAAAAAATTAGTCATTAAATAAAATAAAAAAATGTTTATATTCCATTACAACAAGGACATAATTGTCATTCAATATAACTATAATTTTTTTCTCTCTGTTTTTTTATTCAACTTTCATTATCTTTCTATCCATTTTCTCTTCATCCAAACACATAAAAAGAAAATACATTTTTCTTTCTATTTTCTCTTCTCTTCATTTTCTTTCTTTTCATGTTCTTTCTTTCTATTTTCTCTCCTCATCTAAACAATACATTGGTGCCTTTACAAACCATATATCTTTGTTACCAACAAAAAAAACCCATACACTTTTTTTGGTTTGCCTCTTTCCTTGAGCAATCATATTTAAATAAAATGTTTTTTTTAAGATATTTGTTAAGAAATCTAAAAGAATTTTTTAAATAAAAAGTATAAATTTTTAATTTTCAATACATTAAACACTTTATCTTTTATTAAATAAAAAATATTAAATATACTAAAAATTTAAAAACATTTACTTTTTACTAAAAACTTTTTATTTTATTATATTCCTACACACTTGTTACAAAAATCATAACACAGAAAGAAAAATTATTATATAAATCTAGTGTACTTAAGTTAGATATACTAGACTAATTATAATTTTAATTATTATTAATTAGGATATTTAATTAATTATTAATTATGATAATTAATTATAAATAAAAATTTAATTAATTTAATATACCCAACTTAAATGTATCAAATTTATATAAAAATTTATCCTTAAAAAAGATCATGATGCTGACTAATACATAAGAGGCGAAGTTAGAATTGGACACTTCTCAATTCTAAGAGGCTTTGAACCTTCCTAATGCCAAGTTGCTATCTTTTCCCTTATATACTTTATTCCATGAATTACGCGGTGAGGCATACAATTACAACCTTTCTCGTGATGACAAAAATGGGGGAAAAAATCTATATATCTCATGTGATATTAAATTTCTTTAAAAATTATAGTATTTAATTTTAAAATTAAAGGTCTCACTCTGACTCCTTTATCTATAGTTCAACTTAGTTTTTCTTTTCCAGAGTGTGCCAACTCGAAAGGGAAATGAATCACGATTAAAAAATATGATTTGTAGTCATTCAAAAATTGCTGCTCTCCAAAGTCAACATCATTTTTTTTAATAATTATTTTATATCTCTTTTAAGAATATAAATATTATTTATATTATTTTTAAAAAATATGATTGAATAATAAAAAATAATAAAAAATATATATATAATAAATAATATTAAATAAAATATAAAAATAAATATATATACTATTTAATATAAAAATACAAGAGTTATTTTTTTTCTCACTGTCTTGGATCTTGCAGAAAGCATATTTTTTGGTCAATAAGAATGGCTTTATCTTATGCCTCTCTTGCCTTTCATTTCCACACAGACGTGGTCGACTTGTATTTATGTGATATCTGCCTAGATTTGTCATCTCCTGAAGCCCCACATGGAGGTTCATGTCATGAACAATGAGTATTAATTAATGTTATATAATGAAGGAATTTGCTAAGAAACAACACTCGAGTGAAGTGTGAGTGTTAAACAAAATTTTCAAATTTAAATAAAATAAAGTTGTGTTAATCTCAAAATAGAAAAACTTATCTAACGGCTCAAGCACTTGAGCGTTGAAAAGCTCGAATATTTGATAGCAAATCCCTCTAAC
Organism: Ormosia emarginata; assembly: GCA_029884605.1. NCBI lineage: Eukaryota > Viridiplantae > Streptophyta > Magnoliopsida > Fabales > Fabaceae > Ormosia > Ormosia emarginata. The sequence continues at coordinate 13,490,839 of JAQQTP010000072.1, forward strand.
AAATTATACAAGACATTGAAGATGCATCTGATTATTGGAGTCATTAATGGTTAATGATAGTTCATACGTCATCTCTAATTCCCTTTCGGAATTTGTTAACAAGTAGTGTCTAGACTTGAAATTGGTCCTTCACAAATTAGTGTATCACCACATTAATTCTTTAATTTTTTTTATCAAATTAGATATAAAAATGTCACCAAATTTATCTTTATATTGTCCACTAAATAATTCTTTGAAAGATAAATTTAGTGACCTTCTTATATATTTGAAAGACTAATTTACTGAATTTTTTAAAATAATTTAATTTGGTGATATGCAAATATTAATTATTAAATAAAAAACATTAATTAATGAAAATAAAAGAAGAGATAAAAATATTAATTAAACAAGAAGAAAAATAATTTAATAATGTTAAATATTATTTTTTTACCATTCAGTATATTTAACTAATTTTTTAATATATGAACATTAATTTTAACCGATGGATAAAAGTGAACGAAATTCGACGCAAATTTCACGCACTGCGATGCATTTATGGTGCAGTGACTGATTTGATTACATGTGTTGTCTAAATAATTTTTTTATTTTTCATTTATATTAAATTAAATATATATACATTTTCTTTTAAAAAAATCAACTTGATAGTTATTTTGTAGCTCAAGTATTTTTTTTTTAATTTTTTCTTATAGTATTTTTCAGTTCAAAAGATGAATGACTAATTTATTACAATATTATTAATTCTAAAAAAATAATCACTCTTAATTATATTTTTTATACACGTAAATTAAGAATTAAATCCTTAATTACATACTTAAAATACTTAAATTTATTACCACTTGAATTATTGATATATGTTGTATTGGTAATTATTTTGCTCTGATAACAAATTTATCTTTGTTTTTAAATTACATTCCAAATAATCGCCATTCACAAAAAAAAAAAACACAATTAAAAGGAATGCATATTCTTTGTAATAAAACTAGATTTTGCACCAATTATAAAGGGATAAATTAAAAATTAAATGATAAAATAAATATAATTTAAATAAAATAATTTTGTTAAATAAAATATATATAATAATAATTCAACAATAATAATATTTATAAGTTTAAGTTAAAAATACATAATATTTTATATGAAATGATTTCACTTTAATATAAATACTAAAGAATTTAAATATAAAATATTATAAAATAATTTATATGTCTAATTTTTTTATAATATAAAGAAAAATATTTATCTTTTAAATGCATAATTTAATCCAATAAATTTATAAAAAATATTTTAATAAATTAACTTTATAAAAAATACATATAAATTAATTCAGTTTATATTCATGTAACTCAAAATTAATAAGTTAGATAATAAGCAGTCTAGAACTTAATCGAAAATGTACTTGTGGGGGAAGAAAAGTTCATGTACCTTAAACATGTATATTCTCAAAACTAAAATATATGACAAAATCTTATAAAATCAAAACAAAAAAATTTAAGTAAGTTTTCATTTTCCGTTAGTTTAATTTTTATCTCTTTTTTTCATTCTATTTATATTTTTTGTTGTTATTATGCCTATGTAATTTTAGTACTATTTTTTTAAAGAGTTTACATCAATATTCTAGTTTATTGAGTTTTAATGTTTGAATATGTATCATCTACTTATGCAGATATGTCAGCGCTATATTAAAAAAATAAAAAAAATACATGACATGCAAATAAGAGGACTATTTGACACACAACATAAAATTAGAACATGTCTTGCCAACTAAGGATAACACATGGTATAATTGTAAATCATGTATCTTTTTTTATATATTATATTAATAATTTATGATTGATATATTATATTGATATTGATTATTATTTTTCTTTTTTTAAATAATCTACATTAATATTTTAGTTTATTGAATTTTTAATATTTAAATATGTGTCATCTACGTTTATAAACATTTTAGAGTTATATTGAAAAAAAAAATAGAAAAATACATAGCATATATATAAATAAGAAGATTATTTGATACATTGACAAAAAATTAAAATATATCTTAGTAGTTAAAAATAATATATGACAGAATTATGTATCTTATATCTTCATTTTATATATTATATTGATTGATTGTGGTTTATTTCATTAAAAAACTTAAGTAAATAACCTTTTATGACTGCACTCTTTTCTTGAGGTTATCATATTTCGGGGGTGGGGGGTGGGGGTGGGGGCGGAAATGATACTGTGCCAAATTTGATACTTTATTATCATCTTCTCAAATTTATTTAATTTTATGAATATTTTCATATCAATACATTCACTAGATTTTGTTTTGATGTCAATAAGCAGCCACTAATTTCATAGAGTACCTAGTACATGAATGATAGTTCTTTATCATGGATAGGGTGAGAATAAGATCGGTTGTTTATTAAAGACTTACCACTTAGTTTATTTTTTATTTTCATAACCTTAATCTATTTAATAAATAAGTTAGATTTAATTTTTTTAAAAAATTTATTTAATTATATAAGTTAAAATTTTGATGTTTTAAAAAATTTATTTAATTAATTAAGTTGACTTATTTCTTTAATATTTATTTATATAATTAATAATTTAATATTTACATAATTTATTAATTATATTTAATATAATATATTTATTTTATATAAAATATAATAATTTTTTAAAAATTATACTTATTTAAAAACTAAAACATTTAACTTTACGAAAATGTTAATGTAATACAGACGTTTAAAAACTTTTAAAACAAGATAAAATGAGTAAAAAAAAAAAACTTATGATAAGTAACAAATTAAATTTAGATTGACACGTTTTAAAATGAAAAAAATATAATTATATACTTTTTTTAAGGATGTATAAATTGTTGACATATTTTTTAAGGATATGTAATTTAATAAAAAAAATATATAATATATATATATATTAAATGATATTAAGAAAAATATAAAAAATAATATAAAAAATAAATAAAAAAAATATCATAATTATTTTAAAATAGACCTACACTTATATAAGCAAAATCTAACTTATTCTACTCCTAAGTTCATGGATAACAGCTTCAGAGGCAGGAAATTGTTCAAGGAAAGAGACAAACCCAAAAAAAAAAGGTGTGATGAGTTCACGATATCAGCCTTTTGGTTTGAAAATCATAAGGAAAGTACACAATTTTTTTTAAAATGTGTTTGTGAGAGAAAATAAAAAAAATATAATAAATAATATTAAATAAAGTATAAAAATAGATGTATATATATTTATTGTGATAAGAATATTAGAGTTGATTTGAATATAAAATGTTAGAAAACCCGCGTACAGCTCTCTCTCTGTGTCTCTGTAACTAAGAATTAAGAAGAGAAATGGAGAGAGAACACCTAAAGGCATCTCTCCAGTCTCCCTTGATTCAAAACTCTGGGCAAGATGGATTCATAGTTGATGATATAGAGCGAAACAAGTCAAGGACAACACAAAGAACCGAAATTCTTGAAGAAGTGAGGAAGCAGTTATGGCTAGCAGGGCCTTTGATGTCTGTGAACCTGCTAAATAAATTCCTACAAGTTATATCTGTCATGTTTGTGGGGCATCTCGGAGAGTTGGCTCTCTCTGGTGCTTCAATGGCAACTTCTTTTGCCTCTGTCACAGGTTTTAGTTTATTGGTGAGTTTGGTTTTCCTTACCTTCTCTTTTATCTTTATTTCTAATACCCTAATTACCAGTTGGATTCTCAGTTTTGTGTTGGTTGGATATGAAAAAGTATAGCTCTGAGCACTATCTGTTTGTTTACTTATGTAAATAACTGTTGGAATTATCACGGAGCTTAGAAATAGAAGAGAAACTCAATATAATTAGTTCAAAATATATTTGTTCTTCATTAACAATTGAATTTTATGAAGCTGAACTAATACTGAACTTGTGAGTGTGAAATGTCAATGGTTTAGATTACAATTGAGTTACATTGGTATGGATACGAGTACGCGATTTGATATGCAAATACGATAATTTTTTAAAAAATTAAGATATGAGTACGGTAATATATGTTAAATAATATATATAGATGAAAGTTAGCTATTTTGTGTGGTGATTTTGAGGAAGGCAAGATTGCAATAGCTATTTGAAAGTGGTGTGTATTTAAAAAAAAAAAAGGATACGCCAAAAATATGAATGCAGGGGCACATCATACGAGTATCAATATTGGATTTGGATACGATACGGATACGTCACCAATTTTAATGTATCCATGCATCATAGCATTACATGATTACAAACTTATTTTTCAAGGAACTAGTTGACGAGGAAGCAAGCAATGGATAATGGTGTATGTTCCGATCTGAGCTATTCTTGGTTTTTGGTTACAACAGGTAGGAATGGCTAGTGCCTTGGACACCTTATGTGGCCAGTCATATGGAGCAAAGCAGCACCGCATGTTAGGGATACACATGCAGAGAGCCATGTTCATTCTTATGATTGTCAGCATTCCGCTTGCAATTATTTGGGCAAACACAAGATCCATTTTGATTTTCCTTGGTCAAGATCCTGAAATATCAACAGAAGCTGGGAACTATGCTCAGTTTATGATTCCATGCCTTTTTGCTTATGGTCTTCTTCAGTGCCTGAACAGATTCTTACAAACCCAAAATATTGTATTTCCAATGATGTTCAGCTCCGGAGTGACAACTTTACTACATATTCTTATATGTTGGATTATGGTATTCAAGTCTGGACTAGGGAACAGAGGAGCTGCCATAGCAAATTCTATATCTTACTGGGTGAATGTTTTGATACTCTTACTTTATGTCAAGTTTTCTCCTTCGTGTGCAAAAACTTGGACAGGCTTTTCCAAAGAGGCACTGCGCAACATCCCCTCATTTCTGAGACTTGCCATTCCTTCAGCTGTTATGGTTTGGTAATTGCATTCTCTAATACTTTATTGCTAGTGCTACCTATTATAAAAGATTAATATATACTCTTTTGTTACTTTTCTTAACATTACACTTTCGATTCTTTTTGAGATCCATTTTTTTTTTAAAATATATGTATTTCCATTATGTTGAACAGCTTGGAAATGTGGTCATTTGAAATGATGGTTCTCCTTTCCGGTCTTCTTCCAAATCCAAAGTTGGAAACATCAGTGCTATCTATCTGGTTGGTTTCATATATGAGATACTTTTCACAGTTGTTACACATACTTGACATTATTATTATTTTCACCAACTTGTTGTGGATTTTGTCAGCTTGAATACGGCATCAACTGTTTGGATGATCCCCTTTGGACTCAGTGGAGCTGTAAGGTTAGTATTTCTTGTGAAGTTTCAAAATCCAGTGGCAACCTCACCGTTTTTCTTAAGTACACATATGTTAAACGTTCTGTTCTCTTCCTAATTTGCCTGTTGAAAATTTTTCTCTTTCTTTAGTATATAGTTCCATTATGTTTGCATGATTCTTGCAGCACTCGTGTCTCAAATGAACTTGGAGCTGGTCATCCGTGGGCTGCACGTTTAGCAGTGTGTGTTGTCTCAGTAATGGCCATTATTGAGGGCATCTTAGTTGGAACGGTGTTGATACTAATACGCAATATTTGGGGCTATGCATATAGTAATGAAGTAGAAGTGGTCAAATATGTAGCAATTATGTTGCCAATTCTTGCAACATCCAACTTTCTGGATGGATTCCAATGTGTTCTTTCAGGTTTTTCGTCTTACCCATTTCTTTCATTTATTGTCTACATAGCAGCAATGACACAAAAGCACTGATATAGACAAGTTTGAGTATGGGAATTTTCTATATATCATACTGCATAACTCCTTGTTACCGTATGAAAGATGCTAATAGTGCTGGGTTCCCCTCCTTAACCACACTACTCCATTAATGATAAACTTCCAAACAACGGGCTAACTCACTTTTACTATTCCATTCCGTTACTATTCCATTCCATTAGTAACCACTCCACTCCATCCATCCAAGCATACAGGATGTCTTGAAGAGGAAAAGTTATGGTGGTTGTTTAATTTAAACTGCAAGTTCAATGGTGTATGATAGCTATTCAGTTAGTACAAATGATCTTCATTCTTCACTTTGTCAACTCTAATGCAGGCACTGCTAGAGGATGTGGTTGGCAGAAAATTGGTGCGTTTGTCAATCTGGGGTCATACTATTTAGTTGGGATTCCAGCAGCTATCATAATGGGTTTTGGATTGCATATTGGTGGGAAGGTAAAAGGAGTTCATTCTTTTGTATCATAGCCTTATATCCTATGGTCATTTTTACAAATATTGCAATCATCTGATTCCGTTCTACTTCTACCTGCTAAATACTTTATGTAGGGGCTCTGGCTGGGGATCATATGTGCACTTATTGTTCAAGTATTTTCTCTACTGATCATCACTATACGTACTGATTGGGAGCAAGAGGTGAATTTTTGCATTTCTGTTTTATATTTCTCATCCTTTCATTTTTGTGAAGCTGGGTGCTGATGTGCCTATATTTTTCTGAAATATTCCTTCTTATTCAGGCAAAGAAGGCTACAGATAGAGTCTTTGATTCAATAACACCAGAGAGCATAGTCTCATGAAGCTGCAATATGTTTTTAGATACATATTCTGAATAAGTTCTATTTGGATGAAAGCAAGAAAAGCTTTGTTAATGTTACCATTCTTTTCTTAGAAAAGTCTAGGTGCAATGATATATGGCTGAAAGGATTACAATATAGATGATGCAGCTGGCCATTGGAAGTGAAGAATTTGAATTTTTCTAATGTAATTGCAGGGGATATCTTTCAATGTTTGTGTGTTTTAGTGCAGCTTACAAATGATATCTCTCATGTTTGTGGACCATTTGGACGAGTTGCTTCTTGCTGGTGCTTCTTTGGCTACTTCATTTGTAAATGTCATTGGTTTCTCTGTATTGGTACGTTGACATGATTTTCTTCTGTTCTGTAATATTTCCTAGTATTCACTATGCCATCATTTTCATTCCAATGCACAGACATCATATCCCAATCCTTCTTGCTATGTTTGGATTAATGAAGTGGAAAAATGCGATATGTAAATTATTTAGTGTGTTTGAGTTATAGTTTCAAAAATTGATTTTAGATGAATTTAATTTTGCAAACTGTCTCTGGCCAAAAGTAAGTTTGCAATGAGTGAATTTTGTTTAGATCTTTTTATTTGAAAAGTGATAATTTTAGCAATAAATTTTCTAATTCAACGGGAATAGAATTTTTTCTTTTTTTTTTACTTCAACTCAAACCATAGTTTGAATCCAAAATTCCCTCGGTCGCATCCTATCTAAAATTTTGTCAAACATGTTAGTTTGATGGTGAAATTTTGTTTGCACGTTTTAAATTATAGTTTGGGCTAGGCAAATGTGCATTTATCATAAGATGGTCAGCCATTTTGTATATGATATAAAGTAATAATGTCTCATGTCATTTAGATGTTTGCCGTGCCAACTCAGCATATGTCAATGGAGACGGACTTATTTAAAAACGTTTACAACTATAGGGACTCATAAATAGAAAAAAAGTATACGGACAAAATTAAAAATTCATGTAAACTATAAGGATTAAAAGTTTAATTTAACCATAAATAAATAATGTAGTCATTGTTCAACTTGAATAAAACATATTTAATAAAAAAAAGTTTTTAAAATTAAATTAAAAAAATAGTAAAAAGTGACACATATATAGATAATTTAAAAATGCCAATAGTCTTAGCAAATGAATCGAACATCTAGAGATACATCGTAGTCTCACTAAAAAATAGTCTCACTCAGCAAATATATATATTAAGAATAAAATCTTTATTTCCTTAATAAATGAGCTTAATAATTCTCTTAATCACTTAAAAATCAAGTATCAAATATTTTTTGGATTTTAAAAATATTAAATATTAATTTCATTTGAAAGTTTTTTGTTTTAAATAATAGAAGGTTGTTAGAAATATTGTCAAGAGAATTTATCATTATTCTTTTACAAATACAAGTAAAATGTAAAGGAAATTCAATAAACAGAAATCCCCTTAATAAAAAAAAATCTCAATGTTGGTCAATTTCTTAATGAAATGAATAAGACTCTTCTAAAGTAAGTTTGTTTTTAAAATGAATAAGTAAGAGTGTATTTATCATTAAGTTTTAATGAATTAAAATCCCAAAACACTTTAGATTAAATTAAGGGTAGATATGTCTTTATTTGCTCACTTTAAATCAATTTAGACACAAACTCATCTTTGAAGAGCTTTTTCCCAATGAAATATCATTAGTTTCAAATGTCTTTACTATATATCTGCTCAAAAAATTGTTCTTCTATATCTGCTTTGCTCCTTATATGATACTATATCTTACTAATGTTTATGGTTCATTTAGATGGGCATGTCAAGCGCATTGGACACATTTTGTGGTCAATCATATGGAGCACAGCAGTATCATATGGTTGGCATACACATGCCGAGAGGCATGGTAGTTCTCTTGCTTGTTACTATACCCCAGTCCATTATTATGGCAAACTTAAGAACCATTCTGGTTGCATTGCATCAAGACCAAAATATAGCAACAGAAACTGGACTATATGCCCGTTACTTGATCCCATGCCTTTATGCCAATGCTCTTGATCAGTGCATTGTTAAATTCCTACAAACCCAGAACATTGTCTTTCCTTTGGTGCTAACTACTGGATTTACAAGGTTAACACACGTCCTTTACTGTTGGATTTTGGTTCTAAAATTTGGGCTTGGCATCAAAGGAGCTGCCATTGCAATTTGCATTTTAAATTGGCTTAACGCGGTACTACTGGCACTTTACATGAGGTTCTCCTCTTCATGCAAAAGCGCTTGGACTGGTTTCTCTAGGGAATCCTTGCATAACATCCTACAATTTCTCAGGCTTGCTTTTCCTTCAGCAATCATGGTCTGGGGTGATATTCGTCACTGAACCTATTACCATAGTTGGTCTGGTTATTGGTTAGAGGTTGGCTTTGAAGTTAGTTATTAGATTAGTTTGATAAAGGACAAAACTTAGCTCTAACTTAAGTTGGAGGAAAGTCCTCTAACTCCCTCTAATATTATGCTATTTGTTTATTTTATTAAGTTAATAGAGTTAAAATAAGTGAGTTACAATAGATGTCATAATATTACAGAAAGTTGAAGGACTTTCCTCTAACTTGGGTTGTAGCCAAATTTTATCCTTTGATAAATCATCTAATTGGTTATAAGTTAGTTATTCTTTTGTTCTATATAAGCAGCATCATTTGCTTATTTTATACACCTTTTTCATTTCAAACGAAGTATATTTTTCACTTTCATATATTTAAGTAAATCTTTGACGTAGCAAGTTAAGCGTAAAAACGAAATCACAACAAAAGGTTCAAAAAAAATTTAAAAAACTATTATTCAAGATGGAATACTCAAAATATTGTAAATACATGTATTTAAAGGTGGCTAGAGCCGCAATTACAAAATAAATAACAAAAAAATAAGACAAAATGTTGGTGGTTTCTGCTGCACTGTTCTGACACAAGCCATAAAGGAAGTTGTTAATGAAGCGATTGCTTCCTTTGTCCAAACGCAGTTGGGGCCCATCCTCCGTGACATTAATGGTTCTCAAGTAAGAAGTGGTGTGTCGCAAACGCCATCACAAGGCAATGCAGTTGCAGAGGATGATGAAACTAATGATGATGAGACTAACTTAGATTGATTTTGTACTTATTGATTAGTTATCCTTTCTTTGTATGTAGAATACGTTTTGAACTAATGTAATTATAATATTTTGTTGTTTTGCACAAATTATTTGTTGGGTTTCTTTATTTGGATTTGAATTTTGTTGGATTGAATTCTGTTTGGATTGAATTCTGGTTGGATTGAATTTTATGTACAGGTATAATTTTAAAATTTATTAATATTATTATAAAATTAATTTTGATTTGCTACGGATTTGCTAAGGATTTGCTAGGGATTAGCTACGGAAAATTACTACGGATTAGTTACGAAATTGCTACGGATTTAGTAACATAATAGCTAAGAAATAGCTACGGAATTGCTACGAATAATTACTACTAATTAGTTACGGAATTGTTAGGATTAATTGCTACGGATTAGCTAAGAAATTGCTACGGATTTACCAACATAATAGCTAGGAAATAACTATAGAATTGCTAGGAATAATTGCTACGGATTAGCTACGGAATTGCTACAGATTTAGCAACATAATAGCTAAGAAATAGCTACAAAATTGCTACGGATAATTGCTATGGATTAGCTACAGAATTGATACGAAGTTAGCAATATAATAACTAGGAAATAACTACAAAATTGCTATGGATTGTTAAAATTAGCTACGAAATTGCTACGGATTTTTCGTAGCTAATTACCTACGGAAATGTACAAAGTCTCTAAACGAAAATTAGCTACGGATTAGTTACAGAAATTTTTTTAATTAGCTACGGATTAGCTATGAAATTTTTTGGTAGCTAATTAGCTACCAAAATTTTATTACGAACTAATCCGTAGCTAATTCGTAGCTAATCCGTAGCCAATCAATTTAGCTACGGATTAGCTACTGATTTTTTCATAGCTAATGTTTAAATTTCTTGTAGTGACTCAACATTATCGAAACAATTTTCTTTTTTTTAGGGTGCAAATAACCTCAATGGAGTCACTCGGTTATTACATTGACAATTTCTTTTTGGACTTTCTGTTGATATATAATATTAACGATTTTGACTATTGGATTAAAAATTATGCTCAATTAAAGTTGGGTAACCCGTTTTGATTTTTAACAATCTCATATTTCTCATTCTCTCTCAACACTCTCAATTTTATCTAGCTCTTGTCATGTTTCTTAACAACCAAAATTGACTTAAACAGATGGACAACAATTTGCATCCAAAAAACTTAATATTCTTCTTCACCGTCATATAGATATGCCTTGCAAAAACTCATTTCTATTCCTTGTGATGACTGATGATGTGAATAACCAATGTTTATAAGTACTAATTCCTGCTCTATGGTATTACCTTGGTCCCAACTCCATTCATCATCATGTAAACCTAATTCATGCTCAATTTCCAAAAATATGGCTCACACTCCATCACAGTTAATTAATGAGACTTTTCCATTAACAGTCTCATTACATTAATTATAGTAAGCACATATTGGCACCTCTATGTGTACATGGTATCCTTTCATTTTAATATTTCCCTCCTAGATAGAGTACTCTATTTATATTATACGGGGTTGCTCTATGCTAACCTTAAGGGATTTTCCTATCCAAGCAAAAAGTTACATTTTGTATCGAAAAATTATTGAAAAGTCACTTGGGGGTATACCTACAGCTTAAGATTAGCTGTGAATTCTCTGAAATATATATATACTAGTGCATGTCCCATGCAACGCACGGGGCGATTTTAAAAAAATTTATATATGCTAAAGATCTACGTGAAATAAAAGATTAAGTAAGTGATTGGACACCAACATGAATACTGGATAATATTGAAAGTTTGAATTACATGTTTATAAATATACATACATGACAGGATAATTAACACCTGCAAAGTGAAAAAAAGTAAATATGAGTAAAAGAAATATTATCGATTGATGAAAATAAATGGATAATTAACCAATCAGTAACATTAAAGCAATAATTGATAATTAATTTACCTTATACTCGAATCTTTTGGAAAACTTCTTTATAAACAACATTCTTCGTTGTTTGACATAAATTACCATTTTCATCCAAAATAAGAATTTTCAAACCACTCCTTGCCTTGACTCTTGAAACTGCTACATACAATTGGCCATGTGTGAAAACAGGCCTCGGTAAGAATATTCCAACATGTGACAGGGTTTGCCCTTGGCTTTTGTTAATAGTCATTGCAAAACAAACAGTTAAAGGAAATTGCCTTCTTTGAAATTTTATTGGCATTCCGGGATCTGATGGTATCAAATTCATTCGAGGAATATAAATTTTCTCACCAATTTGTTTCCCTGTTACTATTGTTGCTCCAATAACATTCTTTCCCAAGTCATCAACAATCAATCTCGTCCCGTTACAAAGACCTAATGCTTGATCAATATTTCTGAGAAGCATTACAGGAACTCCTTTTTTCAGGGTGAGTCTATGATTTGGCATACCTGAACACTTTATCTCATTCAAAAATTCTGTTGTGAACCATTCTGCTTCTATACCAACATCTTCATCAGCTACTGAGATAGAATCTGAACTAAGATATTCCTTAGTGTCTGTAGGAATAGTGGAAAGAATGAATTGATTAACTTGTTCCACAACTTCAAGAGTTGGTGCAAGAATTGCTCTATCCTCAGAAAACTTAAAATCTTTCATATTAAAGTGATTAAATGAATTGTTCCACCAAGCTCCTGTGTAATAAAATTAAATGAATTGGCTAAGTATTAAAAGTAAAATATTTAAATAAGTGATTAAAGTAAACATAGAGTATAATTAGGACAAATTGAGTAACTTACAACATCTGGATCCAATGGCATCATAAACCACCTGTAACGCTTGTTGGATGCCATAAAGTACCTTTAAAAAAAGATGAAGTAAGAATAAATTTATGAACAACATAATAACCAATATTCCTTTATGATTTTTTTGTACAACACCAAAAATATAGAAATAGATTATCCAACATTGAGAAAAAGGTAATATCTGCTTATATGGTGTTTAAAAAAAGAAAAATTACAGAATATTATATTCAGAGATAACTATTAAAGATAGAAAACATGGAAACATATTGTAAACACGAAGCAAAGGCAAAACTTTTTAACTACATAATATCATTTTTAGAACACATGATAAAAACACAGAGACAATTTGTTTAATGAATGACACAATTGATATATACGGAAACCAAATATGTATCATCAAATGAATAATTATTAGTGTGATTAAACTAACATATGTATATATCAATAGCCCAACAAAAAATAATAAAAAACAACAAAACATTTGTGAATTGCATATTTGATGAAAACGTGTATATGTGAATTGCATAAAACAACAAAACATTTGCACATAATGAAAAATCTATTACACGGAGTAAAGAACTAATTATTGTTTAAATGGGGATATACAAAAGCAAAAGAGTTATATGTAAAGAGATGGGTACAAATTAGGATAGGTACAGATTGTAATACCTAAAAAAAGTTCGAAGAAATGTTGATAGTAGTTCGAATCAAGGTACACTTACGGAGGAGATTGAAGGCAATGGGAGAGGGTGGAAGACAACAGGTTGAAAGGAACCCTATTTTCGACAGCAACAGAGCCCTAAATAGCACCGGACATTGATTGAAGATAGATGTCGTTTCGGATGGCCACCGTGGGCTATAGTTTGCAGATGAATCGTTCGTCATCGTGATTGAGAATATAGGCGATTGTAATTAAAGATTGTGATACATTGATTACAACAAATATCGGAAACTGAAAGAGAAAGTAATGGCAGCTTGGAAATGAAGAGTCTGATGAGTACAAATGAACAAAACACTTAGAAGAAGAAGTTTAAAGGATGACAGCTATTTTGGATATAAGTGTAAAATAAATATTTAGCTAATACTTATACAACTAATATGGAAAATGAAAAGACATTTGTATCGTAAGATATGTCAATTTTTAAATTTATTAGTAATCATAATATAATCGTTGTAATAATTAGAATATTTAAATATATATAAAATAAAAGATCAATATTTTTAAACTTATTTGTAAATATTAAAATATATGTTTTAATATATTAAAGAAAAATATGTGCAATATTTTATTATATAATCAAGAAGGAATGTAAATGTCAATAAATAAATAATTTCGGAATGTATTTCTTAAATTAAAACATGAATAAATGCTGCACAAAAGAGATCATATTTAAATAAATTGATTAATTATAATTGATTTGAAAAAATGGTTTACGTTGTATAAAAAAAAATACGTATCTATAATATAGTAAAATAAATTGAATAATATTAATCAATTGTATACAACTGGACAATAAAAATCATATAATAGGATGCTAAAATCAGATAAAAAAGATCATTCATATATAAATATTTCAAAATATTATATTTGTTAAAATAAGCACATTTTAATACGTATGGAGTTGAGTACATTAAGTAAAAGTATAAACACATAAAAAATAAAGGATACTTATGGGCAATATGGGTAAAGTTATTTTATCGGTAATAAGTCATTTGAAATAGTGACTTAAGATGAAGGAAATATTCAAGAATTCAATTTATGGGCAACGTTTAAAATATTAACGTTATTTTACAGTTATGATTGCTAAAAAAATTACTCTAAAAATTATTAACATTGATTGGTATTAAATTTGGGGGAGTTTCAAAATTGAAAGTGTTTGTATTAATAAAAGATGAAATTTTAATAATCATTAATATTTGTTTTTTGGTGAGAGATGAATACAGGATTAATTTGCTAATTTTGATAGTTGAAAGCTTAAAACATAATTGCAAATGCTTTGTATATTATTATGGTCAACTGTAACACCAAAAAAAAAAAAAGGACGTAAAACACATTAATTGAGATAAAGAAAAGATATGTATTTAATGCTTATAATAATTTTTTCTTCTTCTCTTACTTCAAGCAACTTCTTAAACTCCAAGCTGAGTAAAATGAGATTAAGAATTCAAATAAAAAACTTCATTGATATATGAAGATTACAAAATATGAAAATTGATAAAATGGGTCTATTAAATTACGGATAGATTGTATTACATCAAGTATAGGTAAAAACAATAGCCACTTTGTTACATGAAGTAATCCTATATACACAAATGCTACTTATAGTCAAGCCAAAAAAAAAATATCTGAAGTACAATACATTGATTGCGATGAAAAAAAAATATGTATTTAATGCTTAGACTAAGTCTTATATTCCTAGTCCAGCTTCAAGCATCTTCTTCCACCTCAAGCAATTCCATATTCCAAAAGGAACTCCGAGCCCTATGAGATGTTAACAGCAAGTTGATGTTAAACATAAAAAAAAAAGGAACAGGTACTAAATATAATTTTGTTAAGAGATGAATGAATTTAATTTACCTGTAAAAGATATCCACATCAGAAACTTGTAAAACAAAATGATATACTTCAACATATTACATTAGCAACATAATAGAGTGAGATAATAATGCCAAACTTTAATTAAAATAGTAATGGTCCCATTTACTGCCAATAACCAAGAGAAATACATAATTTCAAAGTTCTACCTCAAATAGGCATTCAATGTCCTACAAAATACTCAAAAGGAAATCACATCCCTGTTCCCAGACAGTAATGTCCAATCAAAATTCATACACCAAAAAGATCAAAGTGTTCTGATCAATCCTTTTCAATTTTCACTTGCTTAAACTTTGTGGTAGACATATCAGCATTTTCATTGGCACTGTACTCCTCAGCAGACCTCTTATCACCACATACATTCAACTCCATGCACTCAGGTTGGGAATTCAGACATGTCTCACTGTCACAAAACTGTGACATTAAATCCTATAAAAAATCAATCACTTAGTAGTATACAATACATATAAAAATTGAAACATGAAAGGTATACTAAACATATACCTTAGCAACACCAGAATCAACTTCTGGTATGTCAGTAGCAATGTTAATTTCATCGACAGAAACACCTTCTGTCATAATGACCTAGACATATAAAGTTTAGCCCAATAGTCGAACAACGGTCATTAGTAGGAGAGAAAAAAAAAAACAAAAATAATAATATATAAACTAAACCTCCTTTGGGGTCATTGCGATTCAGACGGCATGAATTTGGTTATGATTGCAACATCATTACACACACGTCTCACACGAAAAGATGGCTCGGCGAGAAGCGGTGTTACATTTTATCTCAACCTTAAAGAGGAATGATTTGTCAATCCAGACGTCAAACTCCGGAGGATACAGGGAATTTTTTTTATTCTGTTTATGAATATAAAAGAACAAAAATTCTAAGAAAAGGGTTGATACTAATTAAGTGAATGCAAAAATTAGTGTGATAAAATTTGCAATTAATTACCTTCTGAAAGAGATCCAAGCATCTCAGTGCAGGACCTCTTCAGCAGATAAGAAGCATCTCGGTCAAATAACACAAAGGTTGCACAATCAGAATCATCAATCACTCTTAACTTAATCCTATACCTAACAAACATAAATTTAATGAGTCAGAATAAATTAAAGAACTTACAATTAACAAAGCAAACTATAAGTTAATATTGCAGAATAGAACATACAAACCTTGGAAAGACATGTACTACATGACAATAGCGGGAATCACAAGTAATACATGCCACTATCGGGAGTTTCTTGCCTTGTTGCATTTGCATGCAAGTATACCACCAATCACTACCCTTGATTATGTGTTTTGCGTGCCAGAACAATACAAAATCCCTCCTAAAATTATTTAAAAAATATAATATAACACATTACATATCAGATCATATGTAAAAATATCAAAATCCATATGCAAACAACCACCTAAAGAGTGTAACAAATACCTCTTTAACATCCTTCAACTGTTCAATAGACATCCTAGGGGTCAATGTGAGGAAATCATCCTCCACAGAAATATTTGGAGATTCAGATAAATGGGACAAAGCTTGGGAAGGTTCATCTCCAAGCAAAGGCAACCTAAATGAACATAATTGGATTATAAAAAGATCATTAATTCGAATTGGAAAAAAAATACAACTAATAAATAACAAATTAACAGAAAGTAAAACCTTTTTCGAAAGTCACAACCTCTGGAATGTCAGGATTGAAGAGAATCCTAGTTGCATGCATTACATTTTGTAAAACAGTCTTCCCTAATAATTGAAGAATGATAGCACAAAAAATAATGTTAGAGATTGATACTAACGATTATCAAGTTTTAATTAGGATCAATAAGAATAGAAATTTATAAAAAAAAAAACCTTTGAAAGTTTTAACTTTGGCAAATTGGATAATGAGTACAGGTTGCACAACATCACCAACAACAAGGAATGCAGTTAAATCATCAACATAGGATCCGAACAAAGCACACTCAATTTTCACACTGAAATTATGAAATTAAGATTAATTCAACATTGTATTTGACAGGATAACAAAGGAGATAAATAGTATTTCACAACATATATATTAAATCCTTACCTATCAACATCTAACTCAATCACAATCATCTTTGTTCTTTTTCCATAGTTGTCATATTCTCGTTCAGTCCCAACCGCAGACAGCAATCCAATAACATCTGATAATTGTAAAAGGTCAATTGTAATTGAAGAAAATATACCAAATATCAATGAAAATATAAAGTGAAATGGAGATGGAAACAATACCAACTAAGATTCCCATTTCGCCATTGGAACCAAATATATCCTCTAAGGATAGTAAAGACAGTCCATATAAGGGGATCAATACAGAGTCTGAAGGCCTCACAGAGGTTTTATATTGAAAATTCAAACGATATTTGTGCTTTGTGGTTCGGAATGCACCACTATTCTCACCAACTCCAAAAAACTCACATACATAAACATCACCTTCATTAAGTAGACTCTTGAATTTGTACACCAGAGTTTTCCTCACGAAGCATGAATCTTGCATCCCTGTTTAGTTACAAATGATAGTATCAAAATTAGTTCTTAATGTATTATAAGAAATGAAATATAAAAAACATAAATCAGTGAGAATCATACATATTCATCCATAAAAACCATTTCAATGGAGTTAGTCATTGCAGGATTGTTGAAGTTTGGAAGGAACCACAGACGAACAACCCTAATTTTGATCCTCCAAGACTCTTTTTCAGGTGATATTTTGACCAAAGGATCGATGGGAGGAGCCATTTCAGATTACAGAAAACAGGGATTATGAGTAATATGACAAATCAAATTTGTAGGAAGGCTAAATAGTGAAAATGCACGAGGAATGAAACAATGTTACCTTTGTATTTATAGCCTTCAATGGGGGGTGGGAAATTAGGGATTAGGGTTTGCTGGTGAAATAATTACCGCCGAAAAAATACCGCATGCTTCAGTTGGGAAACAGACATTAATGGATGAAAGGAAAGCAAACGAAGGAAATTCATCGGGGCAAGGACACATCGTGCAAAGGAGCAGACAATTCACATAGAGGAGATGAACAGTTGATAAAGCGTGAAGAGAGAAGAGGTCTTCAATGAGAAAAACTAAACAACAGTGAAGAGAGAAGAGGTTTTCATTGAGATTAGCTGAACAACATGCGTGTGGAAAGATGTAGTCTTCATTGAGATAAGCTGAACAACACGCGTATTGGATTGAAGAAAAAAAGGGGTTGGGCACCTAGTCTGACTGGTAGGTTCCAGCTATTGCATTGTAAGTGTTGGAATAAAGAAAGTTCTTTTTGAGTGACTTATGGAGATAAAACAAATATTGAAAAAGTTATTGTATGGGAAACGTTTCATTTTTTTGTTGATTAGCATAGAAATAATTGTTACTTGTTATTATGAAGTTTAATAAAATATGAAAAATGAATTTATGCTTATGCTAGTTCAAAAAAATTACTTTAAAATTTATTAACATTGATTGATATTAAATTGAAGAGAGTTTTGAAATTCAGGCTGAAATGCATTAATAAAAGATGAATTTTTATTTGTTATTTATGAAGTTTAATAAAATATGAAAAATGATGCATTAATAAAAGATGAATTTTTATTTGTTATTTATGAAGTTTAATAAAATATGAAAAATGAATTTATGTTTATGTTAGTTTAAAAAAATTACTTTAATATTTATTATCATTGATTGATAATAAATTATGATAGAGTTTTGAAATTGAGGGTCAAACGCATTAATAAAAGATGAATTTTTATTTGTTATTTATGAAGTTCAATAAAATATGAAAAATGAATTTATGCTTATGTTAGTTTGAAAAAATTACTTTAAAATTTATTATCATTGATTGATAATAAATTTGGATAAGTTTCGAAATTGAGGGTCAAATGCATTTATAAAAGATGAATTTTGCATTTATAAAAGATGATTTTTATTTGTCATTAATATTTATTATTTAATTTATATAAAATATTGCATGAGAGAATGACATCTGTCTTTTTTTTTTTTTTTTGTAGTTCTTGAAGATGGTTTTGCTTTGTATATATTATAGATTATAGATTTATATAAATGAGATAGTGGAAAGTATTAAAAATGATTGGGTGAGACCGAAAAAGGATATGACTAAAAGATCCTTGAAAAATTGGGCAAGGAAAATATTGCATGAGAGAATGACATCTGTCTTTTTTTTTTTTTGTAGTTCTTGAAGATGGTTTTGCTTTGTATATATTATAGATATATATATATATATATATATATATATATATATATATATATATATATATATATATATATATATATATATATATATATATATATATATATATATAGGACATATCTAGTGAGAAGAGTTTTTATTGTGAGAGGGTGAGAGGAATAAATTTTGACTATACAACTATATATGGATAGTTAAGATTAAAAATTATTTATAGGTCATGTGACTACTTAAAAAAGTCACATGCATTTATGTTCTAATATTGACCATTTATGTAAGATTTAATGATCAACATTTACTCCTCTCACCTCTTACAATAAACACTCTTCTCACTAGAGTAAGATCCTATATATATAGTCATTAAATCTTTGGTTTGGTGGTCAGTGTTCAACACTTGGTAATAAATGAGTATTTTTCCCTTCTAAATAAAAAAAGGTTTTGTTCGGTGGAAAAAAGAATTAGGGTAAGAGAGAGATATTATAGATCAAGAGATATTATTGGATTCGAATCTAAGTTATGCAATTATTATGAGTGGAAAGTTGATCAATTAAGTTAATCCCATTGACAAAAATAAATAAATAAAAAACAATTGATTGCATTTAATTTCTTTTATATTTAAATCAAATCTCATTAATCTCATTTATTGTGGATTTGTTGCATTTAAAAATTTCCTAATTAAGAGCGATCTCACTCGCATTAATTACAAAAATTGACATATGACATTCTCTCGTTTCAATTTTTTTTTTTTGTTGGATCAAGACCTCTCATGAGATATTAGAGAGATAAAAACACAATTTATTTTCTATATAACTAGTAAGCTCTATAACCAATTATGATGAGTTTATGCATGATAAAAATTATGTGTATCTTTCTTTAACATGACTATCCTATTATATGAGATTATCCTTTCTCAAAACTTTTTTTTTAAGTTCTAGGTCCTACCCTTTGGACCAGACGAAGGAATTTTTTGGTGAGACTTTGGGTAGCCTTCTAATGGGTCCATGGGAAGGGTTGGAGAGATAGCAAAAAGGAAAATTAAGATAAAAAATATTTGTAGAGATTGAACCTTATTACTTTCTAAATATGTACAAAATTCTTACTAACTAAGTCAACACGAGACCTATGTTCTTAAATAATTCTTAAGCTATCCTTAATACAGAAGTTAGCAAGACTCGATTAAAAAAAAAAAAATGGGTTCAACTTCAAATTTCAAATTAATTAGCTTTCTTTATGCCTGTAAAACTCAATTCTGCATCACTGCTCTCCTCCTTATTAATTTTATTGACCTTTATCCACTTTTAAAAGGCAAGTCTTCAACTCTTCATAGAGATCATATCTCATCCGCATTTCAACACATAGAAAGAACCCTTTATTCTTTTTGGAGGTAATTAGCCATGAATAAAGAACCCGTCCATTACATGGAAATAGGCGACTTGCTTTATTTTCTTTAAAAAAAAAATAATTGCAAATCGTTCACTACTAACATTTTGTAAGTCCGCATTGCAAGTCATCCACTTGCTATGATCGACTATACATTAATTATTAATTATTAAGCAACCTCCAGTTAATTCTTTCTTGTGAACAACTATATATTATGCTTTGTGTGTCATCTTTGCAATATTTTAGGGTTTTAAGAGTCGTCTTGTTTTAGAATAATAATAATAATATAAACACAACCTATATTGTTATTATAGCTTCAAGAGGATTCCAATAAAAAAAAAAAAATAAATTATTTTTTAATACATTTTGAATTATTTTTAAATGCTATTATGCACTTTCTTAAATAAGTGCACCGTGAAATACTCACTATTAGAAGTCTTTTTGCTTTATTTAACAGTTTTGTGTTATTTAAATTTTCACCCCATAACTATTGTATATTTCATTTTAGTCCTTACTAATATGTCATTTCAGCTTCACCTTCTTCAATGCCGCCACAGCCATAGCAGCAGCCAAGACCGGTGGCTTTACCACTTTTTATTTTACAATACTTTTTATATAAAAAGTGATATGAAAGAAAAGTTTAATGAAAAAATTGGGGTTGTACAATAAATTATGTTTTTATTTTTATTTTTTAACCTTAACCAGTTTAACCTGTTGCACATAGTGCTTCATAGCCATTGATTCCTCCTTCAATTAAAAGTCACACTAATCGATGAAAAGAATAAAAGGTGCAATGTGCACCTTAAGTTCACAGGGTGCACATTAGACTTCTCCCACGTTCGATGTTAAGAGCCAGGGAGATTTTACTATGTTAACTCTCCAGCTCCATGGTTTTATTATTTTTTAAAATTACGTGGGTCCTTTTTTTAAAAAAATCTAAACTTTTATTATTTTTTCAAGCTACATAGCCACCAAATTAAAGCATCACCGTTTTATATGTGAGCTTTCAATGCAGTGCTGAGTGCTGTGTGAGAGGAAAGTAGGCAGAAGACTGTCTCATTGTCTGAGAGTAGAGCAAGAGAGACTAGCCACAATGGCCATATGGAGAAAGGAAATTGCAGATGAAGCAAAGAAGCAGCTATGGCTGGCAGGGCCTTTGGTATCTGTTTCTGTGTTTCAGTACAGCTTACAAATGATATCTCTCATGTTTGTGGGCCATTTGGACGAGTTGCTTCTTGCTGGTGCTTCTTTGGCTACTTCATTTGTAATTGTCATTGGTTTCTCTGTATTGGTACGTTGACATGATTTTCTTCTGTTCTGTAATATTTCCTTGTATTCACTATGCCATCATTTTCATTCCAATGCACAGACATCATATCCCAATCCCTCTTGCTATGTTAGGATTAATTAATGAAGTGGAAAAATGCAATATGTAAATTATTTAGTGTGTTTGAATTATAGTTTCAAAAATTGATGTTAGATGAATTTAATTTTGCAAACTTTGTCTCTGGCCAAAAGTAAGTTTGCAATGAGGGACTTATGTTTAGATCTTTTTATTTGAAAAGTGATAATTTTTGCCATAAATATTTCTAATTCAACGTAAAAATTTTTTTTCTGTTTTTTTACATCAACTCAAACCATAGTTTGAATCCAAAATTCCCTTGGATGCACTCTATCTAAAATTTTGCCAAATATGTTAGTTTGAAGGTGAAATTTAGTTTGCACGTTTTAAACTATGGTTTGGATTAAGCAAATGTACATTTATCATAGGATGATTAGTCATTTGGTATATGATATGAAGTAATAATGTTTCATGTCATTTAGATGTTTACTTTACCAACTAAGCATATGTTAATGGAGAGGGACTTATTTAAAATCGTATAGAACTACAGGGACTCATAAATAAATAAAAAGTATAGCGATAAAATTAAAAATTCATGTAAACTATAGAGAATAAAAGCCTAATTTAACCATAAATAAATAATATAGTCATAGTTCGACTTGAATAAAACATATTTAATGAAAAAAGTTTTGAAAATTAAATTAAAAAATACTACGAAAAAGTGACATATACACAAACAATTTAAAAATGTCAATAGTCTCAGTAAATGGACCGAACATGTAGGAATACCTTGTAGTCTCACCAAAAAATAGTCTCACTTAGCAAACATATATATTAAGAAGAAAATCTTTATTTCCTTAATAAATAAGCTTAATGATTCTCTTAATCACTTTAAAAATCATGTATCAAATATTTTTTGGATTTTAAAATTATTAAATATTAATTTCATTTGAAAGCTTTTTGTTTTAAATAATAGAAGGTTGTTAGAAATATTCGCAAGACAATTTACCATTACTCTTTTACAAATGCAAGTAAAATGTAAAGAAAATTTAACAGACAAGAAATCTCCTTAATCAGAAAAAATCTCAATTTTGGTCAACTTCTCAATGAAATGGATAAAGATCTTTTAAAGTGAGTTTGTCTCTAAAGCGAATAAGTAAGAGTGTATCTATCATTAAGTTTTAATTAATGAATTAAAATTTCAATACATTTTAGATTAAATCAAAAGTAGATACACCCTTACTTGTACACTTTAAAGACAAACTCATTTTTGAAGAGCTTTTTTCTAGTGAAATATCATTAATTTCAAGTGTCTTTACTGTATATCTGCTCAAAAAATTGTTCTTCTATATCTGCTTTGCTCCTTATACGATACTATATCTTACTAATGTTTATGGTTCATTTAGATGGGCATGTCAAGCGCATGGACACATTTTGTGGTCAATCATATGGAGCACAGCAGTATCATATGGTTGGCATACACATGCAGAGAGGCATGGTGGTTCTCTTGCTTGTTACTATACCCCAGTCCATTATTATGGCAAACTTAAGAACCATTCTGGTTGCATTGCATCAAGACCAAAAGATAGCAAAAGAAGCTAGACTTTATGCCCGTTACTTGATCCCATGCATTTCTGCCAATGCTCTTGATCAGTGCATTGTGAAATTCCTACAAACCCAGAACATTGTCTTTCCTGTGGTTCTAACTACTGGATTTACAAGCTTAACACACGTCCTTTACTGTTGGATTTTGGTTCTAAAATTTGGGCTTGGCATCAAAGGAGCAGCCATTGCAATTTGCATTTCAAGTTGGCTTAACGCGGTACTACTGGCACTTTACATCAGGTTCTCCTCTTCATGCAAAAGCACTTGGACTGGTTTCTCTAGGGAATCCTTGCATAACATCCTACAATTTCTCAGGCTTGCTTTTCCTTCAGCAATCATGGTCTGGGGTGATATTCGTTACTGAACCTATTACCAGAGTAGTATGGTTATTGGTTAGAGATTGGCTTTGAAGTTAGTTATTAGATTAGTTTGATAAATCATCTGAATGGTTATAAGTTAGTTATTCTCTTGTTCTATATATAAGCAACATCATTAGCTTATTTTATACACCTTTCTCATTTCAATTCAACTATATTTTTCAATTTTACATATTAAGTAGATATGTGACGTAGCGAGTTAAGTGTGAAAACAAAAACACAACAAAAGGTTGAACAGAAATTTTAAAAATTATTATTCAAGATAGAATACTCAAAATATTATAAATAAATGTATTTTAAGACAGCTAGAGCCGCAATTACAAAATAAATAACAAAAAATAAGACAAATTAAAAAATAACTCAAAATAGTGCCAAAACAGTTTTCTTTTGAGGGCAAAACAATCTTAATCGGGTCACTCGATTATTACATTGACAATCTCTTCTTAGACTTTCCGTTGATATATAATATTAGCGATTTTGACTTTCAAATTAAAAGTTATGTCCAATTAAAGTTGAACAGTCCATTTTGACTTTTGACAATCCATTCATTCTAAAATTCTGCTATTACTCGTTGCACGTCAATCTCATGTTTCTCATTCTCTCTCAACACTCTCAATTTTATCTTACTCTTGCCATGTTTCTTAACAACCAAAATTGACTTAAACAGATGGATAACAATTTGCATCCAAAATACTTAAATATTCTTCTTCACCTTCATATCGATATGCCTTGCAAAAACTCATTTCTATTCCTTGTGACTATGATGTGAATAACCAATGTTTATGAGTACTAATTCCTGCTCTATGGTATTACCTTGTTACAGCTTAGAAACTTGGATTTTTGAACTAACGGTGCTCCTATCTGGTGCTCTTCCTAATCCAAAATTGCAAACTTCAGTACTATCTATATGGTTAGTTTTTCAGTTAAGGTCTTAAGGGCTATGCTATTGTATGTTCAGGATTTTAATTGGCGTGCCTTACATTGATCTTTCTCTTTTGGATACGGCATTTTCCTGCGTTGTAGCCAATGACCAATTGTACTTCTTATCTCCAGCCTTAATACATCTAGTCTGTTTTGGACGATACCCTTTGGAATTAGTGCTGCTGCAAGGTCACTCTGTCATGCTGAACTGTGCTGCTTAAATTCTATTATATCCAAAAACATATATATTAATTGAGACTAATAATGATCAGAAAATGTGCTTGCTATGCCAACCGAGTAAAAATCAGCAATAAGTTTAGCTACAAATAAACTCTATACATCACCAAAAGAAATATTGCAGTCACATGTTGTTTGTGCTATTATTGGGTTTAACAATTATTATATGTTATTGTTTCCACTCAACAGTACAAGGATCTCAAATGAACTAGGGGCTGGCTGTCCAAAAGCTGCATATTTAGCTGTTAAAGTCACCTTATTTATGGCCTTCACAGTGGGAGTTTTAGAATTTGCTCTCCTTATGCTGATACGGAACATTTGGGGCCGTGTTTATACCAATGTACCTGAAGTGGTCAGACATGTGGCATCCATTATGCCAATTCTTGCAAGCTCTACCATTGTAGATTCAATTCAAACAGCATTCTCAGGTATTGAAAAAAATGAATCAAAGAACTCCAATTTTTTTTTCTTTCCTTAATGAGCTCCATTAGTAGAGAGAATGCAATCAAATTAATACCTTCAGTATCATTTCAATCAGCTATGTTGATGCTTCACAGCTTTCTGCTCTATAGAACTTCTCTCCTGTCTTGGTTGTAAAATGTGGAGTGTACTTTGGAGTTCTAGTTCCTCAGATGATGATTAAAAAGTCAAAGAAGAACAGTAACCCATGCTACCAAATTATTTTCAGCATAATTTCTTAGAAACCTCACACATTACAGATTGAATAAAAGAAAAAAGAATAATGAACTATGCACCAAAAAAAATATAAAGGAACCTTCTGAAAACAAGTACATGAGGAAAACAAATGAATTCCACTTTATCTATGATCTAACAAGAAAAGCCACTTTTAGGGTCGCACTTCCCTACCCTAAGGAGTGCATACATTTTTAGTCCATTGTTAAATGGATTTAACCATACTTAAACACATACAGTTAAACACAAATTAATTTCAGCTACTGATTTAACCACTTCCCCATGTTACATCACTTGAAGTAAGATTACCCCTTGCATAGAATCTCCTTTTATATGTGAGAATTTGACTTTTGCTAGTTCTTGGGTTGTGAAAAAGGTATTGTCAGAGGATGTGGTTGGCAGACGTTTGGTGCATTTGTCAATCTTGGATCTTATTATCTTGTGGGCGTTCCTTTTGCAGTTGTGTTTGCTTTTGTCCTCCATATGAAAGGAGAGGTAAGATTTAACCAATTTCTTATCATCTTCTTACCTCATGAGTCTTCTTAGTAAACTCGTTCAACTGGTGCTAGTGCTTTTAAAAATGGGAAAAAGCTCCTCTAAAGTGAGCTTTTGAAACGATCTTGATTCTTCATAAACACAGGGGCTCTTTTTAGGGATTGTATTAGCCCTTACCGTGCAAGCGGTGTGTTTTCTTGTTATCACCTTTCGCACCAAATGGGAGGGGGAGGAAGAAGTAAGTCCTCCTATCTTCAAATTAGTTTTGTTTTTAACTTTGGATCTTTACAGCAATATTTTTACTATTCAGGCAAATGAGGCAGCAATAAGAGTGCAAGGCAAGGGAGTCCAGGTTGATGCACATGCACTACCAAGTGACCAAAATGGTACTCTATGATAGTTGAAGAGTAATTTGCTTAGGTAATGCTGATCATATGGACCCAAAATTCAGCATCAATTATGGCAGAGCAGAACCAAAAGCATTATTTAGTATGCAATACTGATGCAGAATCGGGGGTGGAATTCTCATATGATCTTATCTGTTACGGGGATGTTTGTTTTACTATTAGGAGAGCCCAAACTTTAGTTTGAGATATTAAAAGTGGTGCTAACATGTTTGGCATTCATGATGCAAAATGACAAGTAGTCTGATACAACCAACCCAGCCCAACATGAGGAAACAAAAGAATTTGGGCTACCAACTGTTGTTGCCAGGCCCAAAAGAGTCATCAAAATGCCAACCGTTTCCTTGATTGAAGAATAGGAGACGGCCACTATAGGAAAATACTTCAAATCAGTAATTAGTTCAAATTGTTATTTCTCTTTATGTAAGAAAATGGAAAGGAAGACAAGTGTCGTCTGATCCTGAAAATATGGAAAAAAAAGGTAATCAGTTAGTTATATAATGATATGATGGAATGAGAAAAACAAACAGAAAAATTCAAGAAAAATTAATCTCTCTCATCCCCCTAGGCTTCCCCTCTTTACAAAAGGGATTCAATTTCTTAATTCCCTTCTATCATTGGTGATGTCGTTCTTGTTCATCATTACCAGGTCTCAATCTGAAAGAAATGAAATCAACCAACTCCAGGAGTCCATCCACGCCCTGACCGCCGCCCAAGACCACCGCCCTGGCTCATACCTTCACACCTTCCAAACCTTACAACACCAGCTAGACCATATCAACACATCCAGCCTACCACCACCCCCTCCACCACCCACCCTGAAACTTCCCAAACTTATCCTTCAACCCTTTGATGGAACAAACCCATTAGACTGGGTGTTTCAGGCCGATCAGTTTTTTGAGCATTACGCCATCCCTGCTCCACATCGCTTATCATACATCTCTTGTTACATGATCGGAAATGCATTAAGGTGGTATCAATGGATGCATCATAATGGTCAGCTAGCATCTTGGCCGGAATTCACCAAAGCTTTGGAGCTCCTATTTGGGTCTTCTTCTTTCGAGAATCATCAACAAGCCCTTTTTAAGCTCCGACAAACTGCTTCGGTTGCAGACTACCAGTGCGAGTTCGAAAGACTCTGTAATCGCGTGGTGGGTCTAACACAAGTGGCCATCCTAGACTGCTTCATTTCCGGGCTCAAACCGAAAATTCAACATGAGCTGGCGGTGCTGCAACCAAATACAGTTCACCATGCGATTGGCCTTGCTAAGCTTGTAGAGTCCAAGCTCCAAGCATCTCGCCCTACCCACCCAGGACCATTTCATCCCTACCATCCTAAACCCTCTCAGCCAGCCTTACCTAACCCAACAAACCCTCTACTACCCCTACCTCCAACCAGATTAGCCCTCCCTGCTCCTTCCCAAAATACCCATCCTATTCCTATACGCCATTTATCACCTACCGAGATGCAAGCCCGGCGCGCTAAGGGATTGTGTTTCAATTGCGATGAGCGGTTCCATCCTAGCCATCGTTGTAAATCCAAACAATTTTTACTCCTTCTTACTGAGGAACCCACTACGGAACCACCGAACTGCTCCTCTTTAAATGATCTGTATTTAGTTACAAACCCACCCCCACTACCTACTACCATACTGCCTAACCCGACAACCACCAAGGATAACCCACCCCCACCCTAACCACAACCTACTGATAATTTCCACCTTTCAATCTATGCCTTGACCGGACAATCCTCTCCTCGCACACTCAGGTTTCTTGCCAATATTCATGGCTAACAAATCTCTGTGTTGGTGGACACAAGGAGTTCTCATAATATTTTACAGCCCCGCATTGCTACTTTTCTTGGCCTGAAAGTGGAACCATTACCCTCATTTTCAGTCATGGTGGGAAATGGCGCTCAATTGGAATGTTGTGGTTCTTGCCCAAATGTTCCTGTTTCCATACAACAACACACTCTTAACATTCCATTCTTCCTATTGCCAATTCAGGGGGCAGATGTTGTGCTCGGTGTTCAATGGCTGCAAACATTAGGGCCTTTTGTCTCTGACTTGATAGTACCATCTATGCAATTTTACTACCAAGGAACCTTAATTACCATCACCGGGACAACCTCTACCTCTCTAACCCATGCCTCTTTTCACCAATTAACCCGCATGCTACAAACTAAATCCATTGCTACCCTACATACTATTACCATGCTGCTCACCACCTTAACTAGTGACATACATCCCAAAGACCCACCCCATACCCTATCCATAGAAGACCAAGCTCGCCTAAACGCTGCCCATCTAGAATTAATACCCATCCTTCACAAACATGCCCCAGTATTTACCACACCATATAGCCTACCCCCAACCGACCCCATGATCATCATATACACCTTTTACCCGATTCCCCAGCCATAAACATCAAACCCTACCATTACCCACACTTTCAAAAAGAAGCCATGACACAACTTATTGCAAATATGTTAAAAGAGGGCATAATACGTCCCAGCACTAGCCCTTACTCTTCACCCGTCTTATTGGTGAAAAAGAAAGATAGTACTTGGCGCTTTTGTGTGGATTACCGCGCCCTAAATGCTATAACAGTTAGAGATTGATTCCCTATTCCTACAATTGATGAGCTACTTGATGAACTTAATGGGGTTTTTTACTTTTCAAAGATTGATCTCAAGTCGGGCTATCACCAAATCAGGTTGGCTCAAGAAGATATTCCTAAAACAGGGTTTCAGATGTTTGATGGCCATTATGAGTTTATTGTTATGTCATTCGGGCTTACAAATGCCCCCTCTACCTTCCAAGTAGCCATGAATGATCTCCTCCGATCCTATCTATGTAAATTTGCTTTGGTATTTTTTGATGATATTTTGATTTATAGTCCTACTTGGAAAGCTCATGTGTTGCATGTAGATACTATCCTTAGTCTATTGGTCTCTCGTCATTTTTATGCTAAGTTGTCCAAATGTAGCTTTGGTGTTCAATCAGTAGACTATCTCGGACATATAATCACAGGGCAAGGTGTCCAGGCCGATCCATCTAAGTTGCAAGCTATTCGGGATTGGCCCCCTCCTACTTCATTTACTGGGCTACGAGCTTTCCTAGGCCTAACCGGATTCTATATGCGTTTCGTTTGCCATTATGCTACTATAGCAGGACCTCTAATGGACTTGCTGAAAGCCCCCACTTTCGGGTGGCCAGATTCGGCTGTCCAAGCTTTTCAGCAATTGAAAACAGCAATGGTAAGCCTTCCAGTATTAGCGTTACCTAATTTTTCAATTCCTTTTGATGTTACTACTGATGCTTCAGGAATAGCCATAGGGGCAGTCTTATCACAAAAAAATCACCCCATAGCTTTTTTTAGCAAGAAGTTGTGTGCTAGACTATGTGCAGCATCTACTTATGTGCGAGAGTTATATGCCCTCACTGAAGCAGTGAAAAAGTGGAGGCAATATCTATTGGAAAATATCTTTAGAATCCATACAAACCACAAAAGTTTGAAGAGCCTTATGACCCAAACTATACAGACACCAGAGCAACAAAAATGGCTCACTAAACTTATGGGGTACAACTATGAAATACACTACAAACCTGGAAAAGAAAATGTTGTGGCCGATGCTTTATCCGAGTGCCTGAGGTTCCTCCTGCGGCTGAGTTTTGTGCCATCAGCTCACCCTCATTTCCATTATTTGCTCTGCTACAACAATTTTATGCCACAAACCTTGTTGGACAGAAATTAGTGGTCAGAGCCCAACATGAACCAACAATGCAACAAAAGTTTACTTATAAAACTGGTCTCCTTTATTTCCGGGACAGGGTATTTGTACCTAAAGAATTCGGGCTCATCACGTCCCTGTTGGAAGAGTTCCATTCATCCCCACTTGGAGGACATTCAGGGATCAAAGCCACACTCTCCAGGTTATCTGCTACATTCTATTGGGGGGGAATGCATAAGGATGTCAAGCACTTTGTCAATAAATGCGCAATATGTCAACATAACAAATATAACACCCATGCTCCCTATGACACACTGCAACCCTTACCAATTCCTAGTCAGGTTTGGGAGGAGATTTCGATGGACTTCATCACGAACCTGCCCACTTCTTCAGGGAAGACTGCGATCTGGGTAACTGTAGACAGGCTCACCAAATTTGCCTACTTCATCTCTCTACCCACCAACTTCACAGCTTCTTCCTTGGCCTCTGTCTTCTTGGCTGAAATATACAAGCTGCTGAGGAAGCCACATGGGAACTCCGGTCCACTTTACTTCAGACATATCCTCACTTAGATCTTAAGGACAAGATCATATTTGGGGAGGGGAGTAATGATACAATCAGCCCAGTCCAACATGAGGAAACTGAAGAATTTGGGCCACCAATTGCTGTTGCTAGGCCCAAAAGAGTCATCAAAATGCCAACCCATTTCCTTGACTGAAGAATAGGAGACGGGCACTATGGGGAAATACTCCAAATCAGCAATTAGTTAGAATTGTTATTTCCCTTTATGTAAGAAAATGGAAAGGAGGACAGGTGTCGTCTGATCCTGAAAATATGGAAAAGAAATGTAATCAGTTAGTTATATAATGATATGATGGAATGAGAAAAATAGGTAGAAAAATTCAAGAAAAATTAATCTCTCTCATCCCCCCTAGGCTTCCCCTCTTTACAGAAGGGATTCAATTTCTTAATTCCCTTCTATCATAATCCTAACATTATTTTGGGTGTAAAATTAAGAAGCAACATTTTGTTGCTTCTCGGGTAGAAAATCGCATTTGGGAGCTTATCCGTTTTATGGGCAGAGATGCAGAAGAAAAGTACCTAAAGAGGAAGAGGAGATTAAATTTGGGAGAAAAGAAACTATTTTTTTCTTATCGGTTACGTACCTGTGCTCTAATGCCTGTTGCACTGGAAATTCTAGCTTTTGGATCATATCTAAACATCTATGGAGACAATTCGAAAGCATCATCACTTGCCTTTGGAAATAAAATAACTCAAAGGGGGTGGCAGGAACATATTGGTATTCAACATAATCAGGAAGGTATACAATATCAGACTACTGATAAGGTGATGGAGTTCCAAATGCTGCAAAAGTCTTTCCTAATTGATCAATATCACTTGAATCTTACCAAATGATAGAACAAACTAGTGAAAAAAAAAAGCAGCATGGCTAAACACAATAAAGAAACAAATGAATAAAATCAACCAATGCAATGGATGACATTTAAACACTTGAAATTATTGAAGAAAAACCACAACGTAAAAAGAAAAAATCAGAAAAGGAATAAAATGGAAGCAAATATTAATAGTCAATAATGTCTACAAACGCCATAGCCAACAGCTTCTGAGCTAATCCAAGTTCAGCAAAACAGCTTTGAAGGGTTTATTCATACTGCAATTTGAACCAGATGATCAAGTTAAATGGTCAACTCTTAAAGATCAAAACCCATCTATTCCAGAATGTCAACCATTTACCATAAAGCATAATCCATATATAACCTAGTGACACTGACAATCGTGGTTTACCTGCAGAAAGGGTCGAAGAAGAATAAAGTTTAGCAAATATACAATATCTGCTCCCTGAACCATACTTGCTTGGTTACCAAATAATATAGCTCAGGTGCTCTATATAACCGATCGAGCAAACACCTATCCACGTTGATAGAACCAATAGCGGGTGAATTTGTTTTATATCTTCAATAAATAGAAAATTTAGAAATAGAAAACTTATGCAAATGTAACACAATTAACTATGAATGTTTGAGAGTAAAGATGATAGGGTTGAGAAAAATACACAAATGATTTATATTAGTTCAATCACAACACTCAACCTACGTACAGTTTCTAAGTAACCATTTAAGATTTTCTTCACTTCTTATTGAATTTTTACTTATAAGAATTTTGATGAACCTTCTTTTACTTCTATCCTTTAAGCAAAGTAACAATGATTTTTTCCTCGAAAGGACACCACAAAACCTCCTTTCAACTTTTATCCGAAGAAGAGTAACTTAGTCTAGAAAGAATTCTGAATGCTATCTCACACTCTCTTCCTTGATCCGACTAAAACTAAAGATCAACTCTCACAATTTCAAATACTCTTACAACAATTTCACAAAGACTTTCTTTCATTATAGAGTGTATATGCAAGTATGAAGCACAAGGATAATAGAGTAGAAAGAATTCTGCATATGTAAGAACCCTCCTTCAAATGTTCTTCCCTCAAACTCTCCTTTGATCCAAAGAAACACCTCTCCTTTTGTAGTTACAATGCTCCCCTTGACTTTTGCTAGCCGTTGGAGTGATATATATGAGCTATGAGACAACCTCTTTAATTTGTTTGATAAATAACATGTGTGATTTTCGTAGTTATTCCTTTTTTGCCCAGTAATTGGTTGTCTGTTCAGTAGTTACTCGTTTACTTGCTTCTTTTCTCTGGTTTTAGTATGACAACAAATTATCAACTTTTAAACGTTGGAATGGTGATATTTTTTCATTAAGGCTAGAGCCTAGTCATAAATCAAAGGCAATCAAAATATCAACACAAGTTAATTTAAATAATCTTTTCAAATAATTCAATCACAATTACTAAGGGATGAAGCAATTTGAATGTCACCAAATAAATACATGTTAATTCCATTTCACAAGATAATTTGAACTCAATCAAATAAGCACATGCTTATTACAATTAATGAAAATGCTTAATCCAAGGACACATAACTTTCACATGCTCAAAGGCTTAAATTAAGTATTCATCATCAAAACCTAAAACTCAACACATGCATAAGTGTCAACTGAGTAGATTCATTGAGACAAACAAAAGGGTGAAACAAGTTTATGTTCGACAATATGCAGGAAGATGACATCTAGAAAAAGACAATTAAATTGTAAGTAAAACAAGGGTGTCACTGCAATACATGGTTACCCTAGAGAACCACAACTCTAGAACATGTGCACAACAAATTAGCAATATTTACACTTAACAATTATTGTAATTTGTTGTGCTCTAATGCATGTGTTTCAAGTTGGGCCTTTGGTTGTGGATTGTCTTCGTATTCATCGTGCAAGTGATACCTTTTGGCATCATTACAACACCTTTATTTCATACAGAAGGTTTTCTTCTTCTTTTTTTTTCTCTTTTCTTTTCTTTTTTCTGTTCAACATATTTTATAATTTAAGGATTTTGGTTGGTTTCCTCATCGTAAAAGTCTTGGAGCCTGTATGTCAAATTAAATAATGCGTTCGTATCAATGCAACATTTATGAGTGGTTCAAGATTTTATATTTAATTAATTGTGATATTCTTAGCTGAAGTAAAAAATGTAGAAGTTCAATTAAATTAGCGGATCAAGATTTTACTTACGAAATAATTAACTTTTATGAGTGTGTGTGAAAGAGTACATAGTTTTTGTTTTTTTAGCAATGGTATTTACATAGAAATTCTTTTATAAAGACCTTACTATTTTTCTCTTTCCCTTTTATCAGCAAAATTAGCCCTTGCCTTTTTTTTATTTATGTGTGATTTTTTTATAAGAGTGTATGTGTACGTAACTCGTTTATTTCTTCTTGTTATATATTTTCGATTAAATAATGTCTTCGTGTATATAATGTGAGTATTTTGGTATAGAGCTATGCGTTTCATTAAGTTGGTGTTCTATTTATAAATATTTTGAACCAGTTTTTAATGCAAATTTTATGTCATTAATAATTTATAAAATTGATGATATAAGATATTTAATTATTATTGAAGGAGCAAATGTTTCCAATTCCATATTCAAAGTGGAGTTAAACTCCCCAACAACAATCCAGGCCCCTTCAGTATGATCAGCTATACCACTCAACAAGTTCCACAAGTCCCTTCTAGGTCCTACCTGAGGGCTACCATATATATCAGTAAGAACCCACAGGTTCCTTGTCACTCTCATATGCACAGCTTGACGAAGAGAAGAAATAACATGCACTAACCAAGTATCCTTAAACCACAAACGCCATATGCCATCTAACTGCCCAACCGAATGCTCTTAGTAGATTCCACCAAACCCGAGTTTCTTAACAATGCAATAAGCTCTTGCACCATTCACATGGGTTTCCAATAAGGCCAATGTTGAGATTTGGCGGGCCCAATAAACAAAAAATAACGTAGCACAAAATAATGTAGAAGCGTAAAGAACAAATGACACAAGGAATTTACGTGATTCGGCTTATAGCCTACGTCTATGGGCAAAGGCGACAACCAAATATTTCACTAAGAAATATGATAAAGAATACAAAAGTGGTTACACTTCACTCAAAACCCAAACCCCAAATACATCCAAAATACCTCACAATATTTTCTCAATAGTGTATGCACTCAGCACTCACAAAGTATACAAAGAGAAGATATTATAAAATAACACACACTCTCCTCTAATTGCTACACAATGCTTTGAAAATGCTTCTAAAAAATGGGGTGATTTGACCAATGCAACAAGCCTCTATTTATAGAGGAGTTTCTGCAAGTTTTTCAATGGAATGCATTTAAAGCATTTGGTGCACAGGTGTAGCAAAGTTTGACAAACTAATTTGTCATGTGCACTGAATTGTCTGCACAAATTTGGACTTCCACAGCATAACCAAAAAGTCAAGCCACCTATGCTACAGATCTCCAACTTGGCTTGAACTTTATTTTTTTTAAAAAAAAAAAAGCCTGAGTCACCTTCTCCAAGATGCCCACAATGGCAAACTCACATACTGCGGATTCTAATTAAGTTCGAGCAATGCTCGAACTTAGATACTGTAATTGGCTTTGTCATCATATTTGCTCAATTATCAGATGTACCAATCTTTTTTACCACTATAGCACCTTGAGAAATAATTTCCCGAATAAAATGATATATGACATTAATATGTTTGGTTCTCTCATGATACATTTGATTTTTCGTCAAATGTATGATACTTTAGCTATCACAGTATATTACTATAACATCTTGTTCCAACCCAAGTTGCCTACCAAACTTTTGAGCCAAATGGCTTCTTTTATTGTTTCTGCTGTTGTCATGTATTCAACTTTTGTAGTAGATAATGCAATAGTGGACTGTAAAGTTGCTTTCCAATTAATTGCATCACCTGAAAGGGTGAAGACATATCCTGTCAAAGATCGCCTTTTATTAACATCTCCAGCATAATCAGAGTCAACATAACCACTAATATTGCTGCTAGTGTTTGAACTTTTATCATATTCCAAGCCAATATCTATAGTACCTAGAAGATATCGAAGTATCCATTTCACAGCTTGCTAATGCATCTTGCCAGAATGCCCCATATATCTGCTAACAACACTAATATCATGTGAAATATCTGGTCGAGTGCAAATCATAGCATACATTATGCTTCCAATTGCATTAGCATAAGGAAAACTTGACATTTGTTCCTCCTCTTCAATGGTTTGTGGTGACATTGCAGCTGATAATCTAAAATGGCCTGCCAACAAAGTATGTAATTGGCATTGATTCAAGAAATTAGTTTTGATGATTACAAACAAGAAAGGATGGATGTGCATTGATCAAGCTCCAAGAATATTCAAGAATAACATATAGGGCTTAGATATTGTGTTAAGGTATTTAGGATTCACTCTAAGCTCATTCAAATGGTTTTTCACTTGACTTAAATGGCTTTGCAAAATCATGATTTAAACTTGTGAAAAATTGGTTTATGTTTGAGCCAAAATGTTTTTAATGGTATAACAAGTTAGTGACTTGATCAAGAGCAAAATACTCAATGTTTTTCAAGAGCTCCTAACCAGTTAGGGACTCCACCTAATTGGTTATTCATCAAGTCAGAACCTATTTTTGTAAATGTCCTAATCGATTAGGAACATTGGCTAATCGGTTATTTATCAAAACAGAGGCATTGCCTCTTCATTTATAATGGTGCTAACCGATCAAAGGTTTGGGCTAATTGATTAGTGTGATTTCTGGAAGAAACGTGAATTGGTTTTTATGATGTCCTAACCGATTAGTGCTTTTACTAATTGGTTAGTATCCTTTTTTAAACAAAGCCACGTGAACCACTTTTCTAAATGCCTAACTGATTAGGCAAGTCTGCTAATTGGTTATTCTATTACATATAGGCTCTGGAACTTATTTACTAAATGGCCTAACCGATTAGGACTCCTCCTTAATTGGTTATCTGGGAAACCAGTGAACACGTTCAACGGCTCTTTCACATAGCATTAAATGTTTCTAACCACCCCAATGGCTCTTAATTGTATTTGGCTATAACACTAAGTTGTTGGGCATTTATAAAGGTTAGTCAGTCAATCTGAAAAATATTCTTAAGTATTGAACTCACGTTTTCTCTATCTCTAAACTCATACTCTGTATTTGAGCTTTAGTAGAGTGAATTCTTTATACCCATAAGCTTCAATTTTTATTATCCACTCTTGTGAGAGTTTCCATTCATCTACACTTTGTTTATTCTGAAAAGAGGGTGAGGCATCTATCAAAGGATTGTAAGGGTGAGGTATCCCTTTGTTATTGAGACTCAAGCACAAATGGTGAAGTATCCCAAGGTGTGTTGAGTGCTCTATCTTGTAAAGGTTGTCAAGTACTTGTTTGAAGTTTGAAGATATAGTAGAAATCTCGGGTGTTTACTTGAGGACTAGAAGTAGACCACAAGTGGATTAGTGGTTGAACTAGGATAAAGTTTTGTGTTTGTCTTCCTAAACTCATTTCGTTTACTTTGTGTACTGTTTTATTGAATATCTTGCATTCTATCTTGCTTGATTGACTTACTTATACGTGTAAGCCCTCTATTCTCTCTATTCAGTTAATTCTAACAAACAATAGCTTCAACGAAAATTGAGAATCAAGTGTTTTTCAAAAGAATTATGAACTTGTTTTACAAACTCAATTCACCTCCCCTCTTGAGTATTAAGGTCACTTGGTAACAGAGTACTCACAAGTTTTGCATCTTGTATTCCAAAGCGTTCAAGTACTTTTTCAATGTACTTCTTTTGTGACAAAAATAACTTGCCAGCATACCGATCCGTGTGGATTTCCATGCCCAAAATCTTCTTAGATGCACCCAAATCTTTCACTTCAAATTCACCACTAAGTTGATCCTTCAACTTCTTGATTTCAGACATACTCTTAGCAGTAATGAGCATGTCATCAACATAGAGCAATAGATAGACAAACAAACTGTTTGGGAGCTTCTTGTGGTATATACAACTGTCATGGTCATTCGTAGAATAATCATGACTTAACATGAAAGTGTCAAATCTTTTATACCACTGGCGAGGAGATTGCTTTAAGCCATATAATGACTTCTTCAAGGGACAAACATGATCTTCCTTGCCTTGAGCAATGAAACCCTCTAGTTGTTGCATATAGATCTATTCTTCAAGCTCACTATAAAGAAAAGTTATCTTGACATCGAGTTGCTCAAGCTCTAAGTCAAATAGTGCAACCATAACGAGCAACACACGAATTGAGTTGTGTTTCACAACATGAGAGAACACTTCATTGTAGTTTATTCCTTCCCTTTAGCTAAAACCTTTTGCAACTAAGCGTACTTTATATCGAACCAGTTCAATTCCAGGAACTCCTTTTTTTCTTGAAGATTTATTTGCAACCAACAATCTTATGTCCTTTAGGTGGTTTCACCAATTCCCAAGTCTGGTTCTTATGAAGATACTTCATCTCTTCACTCATAGCAACAATCCACTATGCAGACTCATGACTGGAGATAGCCTCATGGTATGTAACAGGATCTTGAGTTTCAATATCATCTGCTACCGATAATGCAAAATAGACTATGTCTGCATGACCATATCTTTGTAGTGGTCTTATTTGCCTCTTTTCTCTATCTCTAATAAGGCTATACCGTTGTAGTTGCTGTGGAGTATCCACATCATCAGTAATCTCTTGCTCTTTTTCTTGAATGAGCTGATCAGAAGTTCCTTATTGTACTTCTTTTGATGGCTCAACCTTAAATTCCACATACTTGCTAACACTATGATCTTTTTATGTATCATCAACCTTCTTTGTCAGATGAAGCATGGATGATTCATTGAACTTAACATCTTTACTAATTATGAACTTAGGTGATTTAGGTTCAGTACACCATAATCTATAACCTTTAACCTCAGATAGATATCCCAAGAATATGCATTTTTGTGTCTTTCGTTCAAGCTTGCCATCATCGACATGAGCATATGCAGGACACGTAAAAATTTTCAGATTTGAATAATCAGTTAGAGCATCGAAGCATACTTCGATAGAAGTTTTCAACTCGATCGCAGTCAATGGAGATCAATTTACTAAATAACAAGTCACATTAACAACTTTAGCCCAAAATTCCTTTGACAAGCTGGCATTAGAGAGCATGCAACGAGCCCTCTCCAGAAGAGTTCTGTTCATACGTTCTGTCACTCCATTTTGTTGTGGTGTCTTTTGTATAGTAAGTTATCTTACTATGCATTCGCTTTCGCAAAACTCATTGAACTGACCTTCATAGAACTCCAAACCATTATCTGTACGGAGGCACTTGATTTTCTTATCGGTCTGGTTCTCAATAAGCACTTTCTATTTCTTAAAGGTGTGGAGTACATCATTCTTGTGCTTTAGAAAATAAACTCATACCTTCCTTGAAAAATCATTGATGAAAGTCAATAAGTATCTGGCACCGCCTTTTGACTAAACAGGCGCAGGGCCCCACAAATCAGAATGGATGTGGTCAACTATACCCTTGGTCCTGTGTATGATAGTGCTAAACTTTACTATGGTATGCTTTCCATAGATACAATGTTTACAAAAGTCAAGCTTCCCAAATTTATGATCACCTAGTAAGCCATGCTTACTCAAAATGGATATTCTTTTTTCGCTCATATGCCCTAGTCGCATATGCCACATGTTTGTAGTATATGAATCTGAATTAGATAAAGATGATACTGATGTAGCACCAATAATAATACTTCCTTGAAGTAAGTAAAAGTCATTGACCAATCTGCCTTTAATCACAATAAGAGCACCTTTGGAGACTTTTAGAACTCCACATTCAGTAGAATACTTACAACCTTGAGAATAAAAAATTCCCAAGGATATAAGATTTTTCTTCAAGTTTGGTATATGCCGAACATTAGTCAATGTTCTCACAATTCCATCATGCATCCTAATCTAGATTGTTTCGATGCCAATGACCTTACAGGACATGTTGTTTCTCATAAGGACAACACCACTATCAACTGACTAGTAAGTGGTAAACCAATCCCGGTTAGCACACATGTGGTAGGAGTAGCCTGAATCAATCCAAGCATCACCAACTGAACTGGTTGATACTAATTGAACATTATCGGTGCTTTTCGCAACACTTGCAGCATCACTTGAATCTCTCTTCTTTTTGTCTTTGAGCCTTGGACATTCTGTTTTCCGGTGCACTTCCTTCTTGCAGTATCGACATCTTCCTTTACAATGTCTAGATTTTGATCTAGACTTGTCTTTGTTACTACTCGATCCAATCTCTTTTGATCTCCCTCTAGCAACCAAGACGGAAGCAACATCATCACGACTGCCATTATCATGCTCCACCCTTTCACGACTTAAAAATGAGGATTTAACCTCATCAATATTAAGTCATTCACGCCCATATATAAGTGTTTCCCAAAAATGCTTATATGAGGGAGGTAAGGAACAAAGCAACATCATCGCTTGGTGTTCACTTGAGAATGTCTCATCCATATTCTTCAATTTTATGATGAGTTAAGTGAACTCATAAATATATGATCTGATTGATGTCCTTTTAGCCCATGTACAGACGTTGTAATACACCAAGATAGTTGGTTATCGTCTTAGTCATATATAATGACTCCAACTTAGTCCACAACGTTGATGTTGTTTTCTCTGATAGGACCTCTTGTAATACATCATCTGTAATGCATAATTGAATGGCAGAAAAAGCCTTTTGATCAGCATCTTCCCACTCAAAATCCTTCAGTGTGTCGAGCTTCTTTTCTTTGCCATTAAGTACAACTTTTAGGCCTTGCTGTGTAAGAACAGCCATCATACGAACCCTCCACATTCCAAAGTTGATGTGATCATCAAACTGTTGAATATCAAATTTCGTAGTAGACATCTTTGAATAAATTTGCCCAAAACTCTACAAGAGAGCTCTAATACCAATCTGTTGAGATTTAACAGGCCTAATAAGCAAAAAATAACGTAGCACAAAATAATGCAAAAGCGTAAAGAACAAATGACACAAGGAATTTACGTGGTTCGGCTTATAGCCAACGTCCACGGGCAAAGGTGACAACCAAATATTTCACTAAGAAATATGATGGAGAATACAAAGGTGGTTATACTTCACTCAAAACCCAAACCCCAAATACACTCAAAATACCTCACAGTATTTTCTCAATAGTGTTTGCACTTAGCACTCACAAAGTATACAAAGAGAAGATATTATAAAGTAACACACACTCTATTGCTACACAATGCTTTGAAAATGCTTCTGAAAAATGGGATGATTTGAGCAATGCAGCAAGCCTATATTTATAGAGGAGTTTCTGCAAGTTTTTCAATGGAATGCATTTAAAGCATTTGATGCACAAGTGCAGTAAAGTTTGACAAACTAATTTGTCATGTGCACCAAATTGTCTGCACAAATTTGGACTTCCATAGCATAACCAAAAAATTAAGACACCTATGCTACAACCAAGAAACGAGCTTGATAATTGATCACCATGTCATTAACTAGACCAATAAAACCACGCCTCCCAACTCCTCTACAATTTCAGATTATAATATTCATCCCAAACCAAAGAAGAGAAAGACCAAGATAGCACTTTAAGAAACAGTGTAGGGCACATCCCCTTCAGAAACCATGCAATCAGCTTGCTTGGTCACAGCTCCATGAGCATCTTCTATCAAACTTGAAACATTAATCTCGACCTCCTTATCTGGGGGCTCCTTAATCTCATTCCCATCATGATCCCCCCTGACTGCAGAATAGAAATAGCCATGGCAGAATTAGAGAGAAAAAGATGCTGAGACCCCGGACCGATATCAACTACATGACCCTCACAATGCCTAACCCAAGCTTCATTGTTAGCTCGGCAAAACAACTCCCATGTTTCTTTGTCTTCGTTTGCACCACGAGACTTCACACGAGGTGTGTTTTTCTCCTTCACATCCACATTAAATATAGCTTTGCCTTTCTATTGAGCACTAGCAGGAACATACTTAGAATTCTTCTTAAGTTTCTGGGATTGGTTAACACCCAAGTTTAGGTTAGGCTTATTGGGCCTCTTCACATATAATTATTTCCCTGATGAAGCAGCTATTAGGCCAAGTGTAGAAACCACTACTTCTTCCTTTTTTGAAGTAACAATTGTATGCTCCTCGTGAATTTGCACATGGGCCTCCTCCTAAATAATAGTCCAAAACAGGATTTAGTATTTAGCTCCTGAGATTTCTCTAACTGATCCTGAGTCAACCTAATCATATCTTGATTAGTATCCTCATTTAAAATTTGAAATCCTTGACTGACACTGCCACTATTAGTCTGTGTTTCCCTGCTATCCACCGTTATTGTTATTAAGGATTAAGACTAGAATGGCAGCTGATTAACTAGGACATGAAAATTCATACAATGATCCTGTTTGTGCCCGTAGCATCCACACTTGAAGCATATCAAGTGTAACCCCTCATACTCCACTTTGAAGTCTTGTCCAAGAGCAGTAAACCCCTCTTAATTCTATGAACGATTGAATAAAAAGTTTAAGAATCAAACATTATAACAAATTTTCTTTCCAAGATACAATATATATATATATACACACACACACACACACACACACATATATATATATATATATATGAGTGATGGTGAATACACCGGTACGTATGATATGGGTCAATTTCTTAATTGCATAATCTTTTTTTTTGCAAACTTCTTGATTGTATAATTACTACATCATTCAAACTTCTTACAAATCTCTAATACGTTACTCACACATGTATAATAATACCCAGAGTTCTTTAGGGAACATCGAATTGACTACCGCTGATTTTAAATAGAAAGCTTAGAAAACATTTAGCCTCCTCTGTTTGGTTGGTGAGAAAACGGGACGAAAGAAAATGGGTGGATTTTTTTCATTTTCTCTCGTTTGGATGGCAAGAGAAAAGGGAAGAGAAAGAAAAAAATAAAAAGTAGGACCCATGTAAAACTTTTTTGAAGTGCAAAGAAAATGACAAGAACACAAGTTGCAATATGAAATTACATCTTTACCCAATCAGCTTCTCAAGTCTCAACCAATTATAATGGCGAACAGTCATAGACACTCAACTAAGAAAATGGTGTCATCGCTTTAGCTACACTGTGGGCAGTGTCATCACTTTCGCTTTCACAATCTCCAGAGTATGGTTAAAGAATTCGAGCAAAGAACAATTTTTGACGACATAATTTGTAGAGTAACTGAATTCACTAGTACCAAATAAACATACAGAGTTCAAATTCTTCAACTAAGTCATTTCCTTACACAAATCTCTCGTGACAATGTTTTGGATTGAACGACTTCATATATAAACGGATGAATTGGTGGTTTTTTTAACATGTGGGGTAGGGGAGGTGACGTTGGGGGAGGGGATGAGGTTGGGGTCGTGGGAATGGGAGAGGGGGTGAGGATCATGAGACGATGGAGTTGGAAAGAGATTAAGAGTGAACATGGTAAGAGGAGAATTTTAGAAGAATCAAAAATATTAAAAATTAAGATTTAAGTGATTTTATATACAAAATATTTTAAATTAAGTTTATATATTGAAATATCATATAATTGTAATTAACAAATAGGTTTAATTAAAATTTATATTTTAAACATTAATAAATTAAATTTTATAATTAATATTTATAATGAAATTATTTACTTAATGTTTAGTCATTAAATAAACTAAAAAATGTTTATATTCCATTACAACAAGGACATAATTGTCATTCAACATAACTATAATTTTTTCTCTCTATTTTTTTAATGAACTTTTATTTTCTTTGTATCCATTTTCTCTTCATCCAAACACATAAAGAGAAAATACTTTTTTCTTTCTATTTTCTCTTCTCTTCATTTTCTTTCTTCCCATGTTTTTTTTCTATTTTCTCTCCTCATCCAAACAATGCATTAGTGCCTTTACAAACCATATATCTTTGTTACCAACAAAAAAATCCATACACTTTTTTTTGGTTTGCCTCTTTTCTTGTG
This sequence comes from Ormosia emarginata, assembly GCA_029884605.1. NCBI lineage: Eukaryota > Viridiplantae > Streptophyta > Magnoliopsida > Fabales > Fabaceae > Ormosia > Ormosia emarginata. The sequence continues at coordinate 13,534,821 of JAQQTP010000072.1, forward strand.
CAATCATATTTAAATAAAGATATTTTTTAAGAAATCTAAAAGAAATTTTTTTTAGTAAAAAGTATAAATTTTTATTTTTAATACATTAAACACTTTATTTTTTATTAAATAAAAATAAAAATATTAAATATATTAAAAATTTAAAAACATTTACCTTTTACTAAAATCTTTTTATTTTATTATATTCCTATACACTTGTTACCAAAATCATAACACAAAAGGAAAAATTATTATATAAATCTAGTGTACTTAAGTTAAACATACTAGACTAATTTTATTTTTAATTATCATTAATTATGATATTTAATTAATAATTAATTATGATAATTAATCATTAATAAAAAATTAATTGATTTAATATACCTAACTTAAATGTATCAAATTTATATAAGAATTTATCCTTAAAAAAGATCATGATGCTGACTAATACATAAGAGGTGAAGTTAGGATTGGACACTTCTCAATTCTAAGAGGCGTTGAACCTTCCTAATAGGGGTGTCAAATAGATGGATTGGATCATAATGGATGAATTCAAAATAAATTATTAATCTATTTAAGATATATTACAAAATGCTTAATATTATCTAATTCATCAATGACCCAATTTAATGGATAAATATTCAATCCATCTATTAATTAATTTTAATGGATTGACGGCAGATGACGAATGGCCGACGTCACGGCAGTCTGTCCTTGGAGTTTCTTGGCTCCAACGTCAACCTTTCCTTTGCACTCAACATCAGCCTATAATGGACATTCTCAAGTATCCATAACCCCTCAACGGAAGACGTTTGCTCAGGTTCTGAATAACTCGTGTGATATTCCTTATAGTCAACTACCACGCCTATGTTTGAAAGGTGATGAAATCTCAATAAAGATCCTAGAGGATGAATACAGGGCTGGTCTGGAAAGGTGTAAGAATCATCTGCATGGTCGTCTCATTCTTTCTAAAGGTGATGCTCCTATTAAGGCTGGTGACTTGCGAGCTAAACTATCTCCCTTGTGGAAGCCATTAGGTCAATGGAACATGATACTCTTGAAAAAGGTTATTATAAGTTTGCTTTTTCCTCGGTTGAAGATATGCGCAGTGTGAGATCCATTGGTTCTTAGAATTTGAATCCAGGGTTTTTGGAATTTGAATCCAGGGTTTTTACGTTTATTTGCGTGGACGCTAGATTTCAACCCAAATAATCAAAAGCAGACAAACGTGCAATGTTGGGTTCGAATCCTTGGCCTGGCACAGGAATACTGGAGTCCTAAAATTATATTTGCCATTGCATGTAGTATTGGTATTCCCATTTGTTTAGATGAAGCCACGAGCAAACATACCTTTGGACATTTTGCATGTGTATTGGTGGATATTGATCTAAATGGGAAGCTTCGTAATCAAATCTTAGTGGAGAGAGATGATTTAGCATTCTTTGTTGGTATATAGTATGAAAGATTACCCGATTTTTGCCATTCTTGCCAAGTCATTGGTCATCCATGGGTAATTGCAGGAAAGAAAAATGGGATTGCTGATAATTTAATGAAAGGTCCTCAAGCTTTTCGTGTTATTTCAGTTGAGAAGGACAGAAGAATTAATTCTAAACTCAAGGCAGTATATGTGCAAAAGAAGAAAGAAACAGTCATTTCAGTTGGTGTTGGTGATATACACAAACCTGATATGGCAGAAAATAAGGACACAACAGTTCCTTTTAATGAAGGCACCAGCAAAACCAATTCTTTTGAGATTGAAGATGTTCAGGTTGATCCAGTAAGGAATAATAATCTGCATGTTAACTATAAAGATTTAAATCCTCTACTGGGTTTTGAGAATGAAGATCTTGATAATAGTCATAATGTCTCAATCAGGAATTCCATTGAGGTCAATCCTAATGTGTTGGTCTCTCCTCACAATTTTGATGGTGCCAATGAGATGGTTAATCTATTTCATAATTCAGTTAATAGAAATCCTGCAGTTAATTTTATTTCATCTAGCAGCATTCCTAACGCTGATGCAGTGAATGATGAGGTGAACATTGATGTTGATGATGTTAGTCAAGGAGACATTATAGTTAGGGATTCTTTTGAAGTTGGCTCTGGTAGAAATTCTTCTTCAAGAATTATTCAGTCAGTTACTAATTCCAGTCATGGCACAGGCAGACAAAGTTGTCCGGACTCTTTCATTGGAACCATTCCAGGTTTGATCCTTGAAACTCCAGTCAAAGTTGCTGAGGATCAAAATTTCAATTCTGTGGTGGAGAATGACATGAGGATAGCAGGTAGTTTATGGTGTAATCAGGTGGATATGGAAGATGAGGAAATTGATGATATAGAAAACAATTCTCCTGATCAGGATCCTGGGCAGAACAGGGCAGATGAAGTTAATAAATATCTGAAACAGACTCAGGATGTTGAAGCCTTTACGATAGTTCTTTCGAAATCTCAGAAAAAGAATTTAAGGAGACAGGCTAAATCAGCTCAAAAGGCTGGGAAATATAATAACTGAACCAGGTCAGGTATTCCCAGAAATCTAGCATAATGAAGTTACTGTATTGGAATGCTAGAGGAATAGCCAATCCTGATACTAGGTTGGTTATCAATAATCTGCTAACTTCTAATAGGCCGGATTTTTTATTTTTGTCTTAGCCTTGGATAAAAATTGATTAGTTTCCTATGAGTTTTTGGAAAAGGTTCAATATGAAAATCTTTGTTGTTAACAATATAAATCATAGAATTCCTAATTTGTGGTGTATCTGCAATAATTTTTTCAACCTTGTTGTCATTCAATCTTCTTCTTAGTATATCATTTTTTCTGTTTTGTGGAATAATCAGATGTTTTACATATCATCCATTTATGCAGCAACTAATTATATTGCCAGAAGGCAACTTTGGCATGAATTAGAATTACTTCAGCAAAATTATTCTGGTCCTTGGTGTTTGCTTGGTGATTATAATGTTGTTCTTGGTGCTCATGAGCAAATAGGCAAAGGAATACCTTATCAAATTTCCTGTACTGATTTTAAATCTTGGTCTGATAAATGTACTCTCACTCATTTAACAACAAGAGGGGCTGAATTTACTTGGCCTAATGGCAGAAGAGAGAATGCTTCAACTGAAAAAAGACTGGATAGAGTTTGTTGTAATGATGACTGCCTCTCTTATTGGAACAATGTTACCTGCTGCACTCTAATAAGAAGCAAATCTGATCATTATCCAATTCTTTTATCTCTTCAAAAAGACGTAGTCTCTCACAGTTCTTCTTTCAAGTTTCTTAGAATGTGGGCTGACCATCCTGATTGTCATAGCATCATTGTTGATTCCTGGAAACAAGAAGTTGTTGGCTGTCCTATGGTTATCTTAACTCAAAAGTTAAAGAATATGAAGAACAAGCTGAAGACTTGGAACAAAGACAAGTTTGGTGATGTCCATGTCAATGTTGCTAATGTTATGCAAGCACTCGACTTAATTCAGGAGCAGATTAATAGGCATGGGTTTTCAGATGGCCTTTTTAAGCAAGAACAGATTGCCCAATTAGAGTTAAACAAGGCCTTGCATTATGAAGAGGAATTCTAGAAAGAGAAATCAAGGATTGAATGGCACTCTTATGCTGACAGGAACACATCCTTCTCCTATAAGGTAACTAAAATTAGGAATGCTACTAAAAGAATGACCATGTTGAAAAAGGACAACCGGATTTTGGAGCAACCTGCTAAGATTGAAAATCATGTGCTGGAGTATTATTCTGATTTGTTTGCTTCTGGAAACTCTTGTACAGACAATGGTTTAATTAATCAAATAATTACTTCCAAAGTAAGTACTGAAGACAATCTTATGCTTACAAACTTGCCTTCAAGGGATGAAGTTAAAAATGTTGTTTTTTCTATGAATGCCAATGGTGCCCCTAGTCCAGATGGTTTTGGAGGTTTCTTCTTTCAATGTTATTGGGACGTGGTTGGTACAGATGTTTTCAATGCAGTTTTGCAATTTTTTAAGCATGGTTGGTTGTTGCCTAATTTTAACTCAAACCTTGTGGTTTTGATTCGTAAGTCTCCTGGTGCTGACTCTATTGGTCATTATAGACCTATAGCTCTTGCTAATTACAAATTCAAGATTATCACCAAGGTGTTGGCAGATAGATTGGCTAAAATTGCTCCTAAAATTGTCTCTGAGCAACAAAGAGGCTTTATTCAAAGTAGACAAATTTTAGACTGCATTTGTGTTGCTTCAGAAGCCATTAACCTCCTTAATAAAAGATCTTTTGGTGGTAATATTGCTCTCAAAATTGATATTAAAAAAGCCTTTGACACCATGGACTGGATTTTCATTCTCAAGGTTCTTGATCAATTTGGTTTTGATCCTTTGTTTTGCAGTTGGGTTAAAGTTATTTTGGAATCTGCTAAATTATCTATCTTTGTGAATGGTAAATCAGTTGGCTACTTCTCTTGTAAAAGAGGGGTTAGACAAGGGGATCCCTTATCTCCCCTCCTTTTCTATTTAGTTGAAGATGTGCTGAGTAGAGGCATAACTAATTTAGTTCATCATGGTAAGCTGCTGCCTATGGCAAGCCCTAGAGGTTACCAAGTTCCCAGCCATGTTCTCTATGCAGATGATATCTTAATTTTCTACAGCGGGACTAAAAAGAACCTTGACAATCTCATGAATTTGTTTCAAAGGTACAATGAAGCTTCTGGACAAGTAATTAATTATGAGAAATCTAAGTATTATTTAGGTGATATTCAAGCCAATGGACTATCTAATATTACTAGTGCTTTGGGATTTAATGCTGGTCAAATTCCTTTTAATTACCTTAGAGTTCCTTTATTTAAAGGAAAGCCTAGGAAGGCTCATCTTCAACCTATTGTAGATAGAATCAAGGTTAAGCTTGCTACTTGGAAAAGATCTATGCTTTCTATTATGCGGAGAGTGCAATTAGTAAAATCTATTATACATAGCATGCTCATCTATTCTTTCAAAATTTATGCTTGGCTTATTTCTCTCATTAAGATGATTGATAATTGGATAAGGAATTTTATTTGGTCTGGTGATACTCAGACTAGGAAAATCTGCACGGTGGCTTGGCACAAACTTTGTACACCCTGTCATGAAGGGGGTTTGGGTCTTAGATCCATTAGATCAATCAATAATGCTTCCATGCTCAAAATGTGTTGGGAATTGATAGCTTCTAACAATCAATGGGTTATTTTGCTTAGAGCTAGAACTTTTATAAATAAGAAGCTTATTCAACATCATTTAAGTTCTTCCATCTGGGCAGGCTTGAAAAATCATGTCAATGTTGTTTTTATCAATTCTAGTTGGCATCTTGGGGATGGTAGGAATATAAACTTCTGGTGTGATAAATGGTGTGATAAATGGTTATCTCAACCTATAGTGGATATGCTTAGAATTCCTGCAGAATGGCATTCTTCACTCAAAGCTTCTGGTAAGGATTTTATAAAGGATGGAGAATGGTGCATCCCTCGAAAGTTGTTATTGAGGTTCCCTGTCATTTCAAAAGAATTGTAGAGAACTAGTATTCCTCAGTTTGAAACAACAGATTACTTAGTCTGGAATCATACAGATTCTGCTTTTCTATCTATAAAAGAAGCTTATCAATTTTAGTATCATGGTCGTCAACCTATTTCTTGGGGCAAATTAATTTGGAGCAAAGCCATCCCTCCTTCTAAATCTTTTCTGGTTTGGAGACTTATCAACAAGAGAGTTCCTACTGATGAGCAGCTTTGGTCCAGGGGTTGTCATATGGTTTCAATGTGTTGCTTATGTGAATCCAGTTATGAAACCACATATCATTTATTTTTTCACTACACTTTTGCATCGAAAATTTGGCAATGGCTCAGCACCTGTCTAAACTTCCTAATTGCTGCTAACTCTATTCTCTCAATCTTGTCAATATGTAACAAAAACTGGTGTTCTCAGACAAAGGATGTGGTCTTAGCAGCCATTGTGAATTCAATATGGGCAATATGGTATGCAAGGAATCAGTTGCGGTTTGAAGACAAAAGGATTCCTCTGGAAGCTGCTATAAAATTTATCAGTGCTAATGTCTCTTTAACAGGAAGCTTATCTGTGGGGATGATCTCCTTTACAGATATAAATGATCTCATCATCATTAAGAAATTTGGGGTCAATGGGAAGTACAATGCAGCTCCAAAAATTAAAGAAGTCAATTGGAATCCTCCAATTAGTTACTGGATTAAGGCAAAAACCGATGGAGCAGCAAAGGGAGCCCCTGGTATGGCAGCCTGGTATTTTTAGAGACAAACGTGCAGCCACACTAGGTTGTTTTGCTTATAATATTGGAATCACTCATGCTCTTCACGCCGAAATTCTTGGTGCAATCGTTGCAATTGAGATTACTTATAACAAAGGATGACATAGATTATGGTTAGAATGTGATTCTAAATTAGTTATTGATGCCTTTACATCTTTGAAGATTGTTCCTTGGAAGCTTAGAAATATGTGGTTAAACTGTTTAGCTCTTCCAAAGAAGATGACTTTTATCTGTTCTCATATTTATAGAGAGGGGAACTCTTGTGCAGATAAGCTTGCCAACTATGGCATTAACACTCAGGGATTAGTTTGGTGAGACTTAATTCCTAGTTTTATTAAGGAAGATTTTTTCCATAATAGAATAGGTCTTCCTTGCTACAGATTCTCTTGATCTTTGCTCATGGGTTTGGTCTATGTCCCCCCATGTTTTGTATTCATTTTTTAAATTTCTTAATTTTATTTTGGTGTGCTGCAAATGATTGGTAAGGCTTGAGGTGCCAACCTGGTTGGAATTTCTTGCATTATAGTGATACCTTTGCATGCCTTTTTGTTTTAAAAAAAATTTAATGAATTGGATGGATGAATATCCAATCTACTCATTTAAAAAAAATCTATTTCTAAAAATTTTCTTTCTTTTTCTAAAAATTTTTATTCTCTCTCTAAAAAATATTTATCTCTTTCTCTAAAAGTTTTCATTCTTTCTCTAAAAAATGTTTTCTCTCTAAAAATTTTCATTCTCTCTCTAAAAAATGTTTCTCTATCTAAATTTTCTCTCTAAAAAATATTTCTCTCTCTAAAAAATATTTCTCTCTCAAAATTTTCTTTTTCTCTCTCTAAAAAATATTTTTCTTTCTCTAAAAAATGTTTATCTCTCTAAAAAATTTCTTTTTCTCTCTAAAAGTTTTCTTTCTCTCTCTAAAAAATTCTCTCTAAAAACATTGGAACTCAACACTTTGTGTTTTGAGTTTTTAAGTTTTAGTGAAAGTGAAAGTGTTAAAATAAAGAAAAGTAAAATATATTAGATATCAATTGGATTAATTTTTAATTGAACATCAACGAATATCTAATAGATCTAATGAATATTTTGATTAAATTACTAACTATCCATAACCAATTTTGATCTATTAAATCTAATCTAATAAAATATATTATTTTAATTAAATATATTAAACTAATTTTAATATGAATAGATTGGATGAATTAAAAATTAATAGATTGTACTTATCTAACGGCTCAAGCACTTGAGCGTTGAAAAGCTCGAATATTTGATAGCAAATCCCTATAACAAATTATACAAGACATTGAAGATGCATCTGATTATTAGAGTCACTAATGGTTAATGATAGTTCATATGTCATCTCTAATTCCCTTTAGGAATTTGTTAACAAGTAGTGTCCTTAACACTTAGATTAAGGAAATAAAGATAAAAAATATTAAAGTAAACTTTCAAATTGATCATTCAAAAATTAGTGTATCATCATAATAATTTTTTAATTTTTTTATTAAATTAATCTCTTAAAAATATAAAAATGTCATCAAATTTATTCTTATATTGCTCACCAAATAAGTTTTTGAAGGATAAATTTGATGACTTTTTTATATATTTGAAAGACTAATTTATTAAAAAATTATAAAAAATTAATTTGGTGATATGCAAATATTAATTACTAAATATAAAAAATGTTAATTAGTAGAGATAAAAGGATAAATAAAAAATATTAATTAAATAAAAAATAATTTAATAATATTAAATAATATTTTTTATCATTCAATATATTTAATTATTTTCTTAATTTATAAATATTAACTTTAAGGAAAAAAAGTGGGCTTTTTGATTAAAGTCAAGTTATTTTAAGAAAACAAATTATTAAAAAAATTATCGGTTTTGGCCGCGGTGGCAAAATTTTTTTAATGGAATACGCCATCACGCATTTACAGATCCACGCAAGCATAGCCATCCAACAAAGCGGCTTGGCGATCCACGCAGTAAGGCTACGCCAGAAGACTTGGCGTATCCTACGTGGATTTTAACAGCGCAACGCTGGCGTATCCTAATGAATACGCCGAAGTCTTATGGCGTATCTACGGCGTGGACAAAAAAAATTTAAAAAAAAAACTACTATGGGTGTGCTTACAGGACACTTAACCCATTTCACGTGGATCTCGCACTCCTCCCAAAGTACATACATTTCACAGTACATCATAACTTTGGAAGACATCAATATTTATTCGATCCTAAAGTAGTCGATGTGACTTTGGTTTGACACAAGAAATGATGTTTGTTTCATTTACCAAAGTCCCACATCGAATAAAAGCACTTAGTCGATGTGGGACTTTGGCTTATGTACTTTTATTCGATTCTTTAGTAAATGAAACAAACATCATTTTTTGTACAAACCAAAGTCCCACATCGACTACTTTAGGATCGTAAACAAACACTCTACTTATAAATATTGATGTCTTCCAGGTTATGATGACTCTCAAAAGGCATGTGAAATGTATGCACTTTGTGGGATGAAGATTCGAACGTGAAACGTTGTGTCTTGAAGATACCCAACGTAAGTATTTTTTTAAATTTTTTTATCCATGTGCCATCAGCGTGGCAGATCCACGCAGGATCACGCCTAGCGCTTAGCGTATCGCAGGATACGCCAAGCGCTCTGGCGCATCCTGCGTGCACGCTGCAGCATATTATCGTACGCGTGGACACGCCACATGATGGCGTATTCCACGCGCCAATAAAAAATAAACCGCCACCGCCGTGGCCAAAACGCCAGATGGCATTTTGATAATTAGTTTGAAAAATGTGCAAGATTGATAATTTGTTTCTTTGAAACGATGACTTTTGGTAAAAAAAAAAAAAAGTGTACGGTAAAAATAATTCCTTATGTTTCGGCATTTAGTGCTTATTGTTCTCCGGAGTAATGCGACGCATTTATGGTGCAGCGACTGATTTGATTACATGTGTCGTCTGAATAATTTTCATTTTTCATTTTTATTAAATATATATACATATTTAAAAAAAAATCAACTTGATACTTATTTTGCAGCCCAAGTTTTAACTTTAAAACTTATTGAGAGAATTATTCGTATATGTTGTATTGATCATTATATTTTGCTTTGATAACAAATTTATCTTTGTTTTTAAATTACTTTCCAAATAATCGCCATTCACAAAATAAAAAAAAAACACAATTAAAAGGAATGGTTATTCTTTGTAATAAAACTAGATTTTGCACCCTGCAATATATAGATAAATTAAGAATTAAGTAATAAAAATAAATATAATTTAAATAAAAGATTTTTATTAAATAAAACATATGTAATAATTATTCAAGAAAAATAATATTTATAAGTTTAATTTAAAAATATATAATATTTTTTTAAAGAATTTTACTCTAATATAAACATTGAAAAATTTAAATATAAATATTATTAAAAAACCTATGTGTCTAAAAAAATGTTTTATAATATAAATAATTTTTTTATCTTTTAAATACATAATTTAATCTAATAATTTTATAAAAAACATTTCAATAAATTGACTTTATAAAAAATTACATATAAATTAATTTAATTTATATTTATGCAACTCAAAAAGAGTAAGTTAAGTGATAAACAATTTAAAAATCAGTCAAAAATACACTTGTGGAGGAAGGAAAGCTATTATATCTTAAATAAGTATAGTCTTAAAATTAAAATATATGACAAAATCTTATAAAACAAAAACGAAAAAAAAATTATGTAAGTTTTCATTTTCTGTTAGTTTAATTTTTATCTTTTTTTTTCATTCTATTTATATTTTTTGTTTTTACTTTGCCTATGTAATTTTAGTATTATTTTCTTTTTTAAAGAGTTTACATCAATATTTTATCTTATTGAGATTTAGTGTTTGAATATGTGTCTTGTGCGTGTGCAAATATGTCAGTGCTATATTAAAAAAAATAGAAAAACACATGACATGCAAATAAGAAGACTATTTAATACACAACAAAAAATTAGAGCATGTCTTGCCAGCTAGGAGTGACATATGGCATAATTCTAGGTCATATTTTTTTATATATTATATTGATTGATTGCTGATTGATTGATATATTATATTGATATTGATGATTATTTTTCTTTTTTTGAAGAGTCTACATCAACATTCTAACTTATTAGATTTTTAGTGTTTGAATATGTGTCATCTATGTGTGTAGACATATCAAGGTTATATTTTAAAAAAATAGACAAACACATGATATACAAATAAGAGGACTATTTGACATATGACAAAAAATTAGAACATATTTTACCAATTAAAAATAATATATGATAGAATTTTACGCCTTATATCTTCTTTTTATATATTATATTAATTGATTGTGATTTATTTTGTTAAAAAACTTGAGTAAACAACCTTTTATGGTTGCACTCTTTTATTGAGGTTATCATATTTTGGGGAAAAATGATATTGCGCCAAATTTAATGCTTTATTATCATTTTCTAAAATTTATTTAAAACTTATAATTTTATGTATATTTTCATATCAATACAATCCTTGGATTTTGTTTTGATGTCAATAAACAGCCACTAATTTCTTAGAGTACTTAGTATATGAATGATAGATGTAAAACTTTAATTAGATTAACATGTTGTTAGATTAGACATGTGCATGCACATAATCATCATATAATATTCATTGAACAAAATAGATAGAATCCTTTTACTAACCTCTAGTCATAGCCTTGTTTGCATAAATTCAGAAACTACTCAGCAGCACACGTACAACAACACGCACTCTCACATAAATCCAGAATGCTTCTAGTCTAAAGGAATTTGACCATAGATGGAAGGGTACTGATTTACGAAAAATTGCTTAGACTAGGGACTTTTATGTTGTATTTATAGATTTTAGTTTTTCTCCATAAGAAAAAACCAACACCCTTATCCAAATAGTGAATAACCCCACTATCCAAATAGTAGATCACTCTACTATTCCTTAATAGAGAATTTGGTAGGAAAATGTGGGACCATTTCAGTTTAAAATTTAATTTAAAATTTAATTTAATAAATCTAACATTCTTCCACTTGTTCTAACATTTTCTTATACTTTATGATATCCACAACATTGACATCTTTATGCTCACATCTAAGAGGTTAATTACATGAGTCATGGCAGTAGGTTCTCTATTAAAAATGAGTATTACCTTCCATGTATTACGATGTAATCTCCTCATAGCAAAATCTACGATTTAACTGAATGAACATGTTTAATAATTATTCTGAGTCCAAAATACATGTCTTTATCAAACCAAATGTATACATCAAAACGAGAAGACAAACAAATAAACTAGAGTTTCAATACTATCAAAGGGAACTCTACATAACTATGTCAAGTCCCATATGCACTATATGAACCTTGAACAACTTTGGTGGCATGCCTTTCATCAAAGGATCTGCAATCATCAGTTCAGTGCTAATGTGTTCAATTGAGATCTCATTTACTTAAACATGTTCCCTCATGGTTAAATACTTTATGTCGATGTGTTTGCTTTGACTTCCATTTTTATTGTTTTTACCCAAAAAGACAGCAACTGAATTATCACAATATATCCTCAATGCCATAGAGATAGAATCAACCATTCGTAGACTCGCAATGAAAATCTTCAACCATATACCCTGTGATGTTGCCTCGAAACAAGAAACGAACTCAGCTTCCATAGTAGAAGTAACAACTAATAATTGCTTTGCATTTCTCCAATATATCGCTCTTCTAGACAACATGAAGATATATTCAGATATTGACTTACGAGAGTCAATGCAACTAGCAAAATCTGAGTCCGTGTAACCAATAACTTCCAAAATGTCGGATCTTTGGTACATAAGCATGTAGTCCTTAGTTCCTTGAAGATACCTCAACATTTTCTTTGCAGCCTTCCAATGATCCAAACCTGGATTACTTTGATATCTCCCAAGCATTCCAACAACAAATGCAATATCAGGTCTTGTACAAACCTGAGCATACATAAGGCTTCCGACAGCAGAAGCATATGAAATATTCTCCATTTGTTCCCTTTCAAGATCATTTTTCGGGCATTGGTTCAAATTGAACCTATCACCGTTCATAATAGGTGCCACACTTAGCGAACAATCTTTCATCTGAAATCTCTTTAGAATTTTGTTAATATAGGCTTTCTGAGACAAAGCAAGAATTCCTTGTGGTCTGTTTCTATAGATCTCAATGCTAATGACATAAGATGTCTCACCCATATTTTTCATATCAAAATTCTTATAGAGGAATTGTTTCACCTCATGTAGCAACCCTAAGTCATTGGTTGCAAGAAGGATGTCATCCATATATAAGACCAAAAATATTATCTTACTCCCACTAGCCTTGTGATATATGCATTGATCCATAGTGTTCTCAACAAAATAGAATGAAGAAATGACATTATGGAATTTTAAATACCATTTACGGGAGGCCTGTTTCAGTTCATATATGAATTTCTTGAGCTTACAAACCAAATGAGCCTCAGCACTAGAGGAAAAACCTTCAGGTTGCATCATATAAACCTTTTCCTCTAAGTCACCATTAAGAAATGTTGTTTTCACATATATTTGATGTAATTCTAAGTCAAAATGGACAACTAATGTCATTATGACGCGAAAAGAATCTTTCTTAAATACAGGAGAAAATGTTTCTCTATAATAAACTCTTTCCCTTTGAGTGAATCCCTTGGTAACTAGCTAGGCCTTGTATCGCTCAATGTTGCTTAATAAGTCTTTTTTGGTTTTAAATACCCATTTGCATCTGATGACCTTTACCCGATCAGGCAACTTAACAAGATCCCAAACCCCATTATTTGCCATGGAATCCAATTCATCCTTCATAGCATTATACCACAACTTAGAATTACTACTGTTAATTGCTTGTGAAAATGTATCTGGATCATTCTCAACTCCTAAGTCATATTCGGACTCTTGCAGATACACATGATAGTCACTAGAAATCGTTGATTTCCTTATTCTAGTTGATCTTCTTAATGTTGCATCTACAACCTCTTAGGGAGGGTGTTGTTCAACAAGCTGTTCAACATCTTTTATTTGATGTTGTTCGACTAGATCTTCTAGAATAGGTTCATCTTGACATGGAACTTCAGTTATAGGTGGTTCCAAGTTCACTTGATTTTGGTGAGGGTCACCAAAAACTATCAGTTTATAACTTGATGTGGGAGTAGTTTCTTTACAATGATCTTTCTCAAAATCTAAGTTTTGAGGTAGATTACTCTTACTAATCATGTCATTCTTAAGAAATTTTGCATTTCTTGATTCCACAATTCTAGTGTTATGAGTTGGACAACAAAATCTATAACCCTTGGAATTTTCAACATAACCAATAAAATATGCACTAATAGTCCTTGGGTCCAGCTTCCTCTCATTTGGATTGTAAATCCTAACTTCAACTAGGCAACCCTAGACTTGTACATGTTTTAAACTTGGGTTCCAACCTTTCCACAACTCAAAAGAAGTTTTAGGAACTGTCTTCGTTGGAACCCGATTTAATATGTACATTGCTGCTTTAAGAGCTTCATTCCATAGCAAACGAGGAAGTTTGGAGTTACTAAACATACTCCTCACCATGTCCATCAAAGTATGATTTCTTCTTTCAACCACACTATTTTGATCTGGTAAGCCAGGCATGGTGTATTGAGGCATAATACCATGCTCCTCGAGAAACCTTGCAAATGGACCAGGTGTTTGTCCATTCTCAATATATCTACCATAAAATTCTCCACCTCTATCTGTTCTCACAATCTTAATTTGTTTTCCACATTGTTTCTCTACTTCTGCCTTGAAAACTTTAAAAGCATCTAAAACTTTATTTTTATTATGAAGCAAGTAAAGATACATGAATCGTGAATAATCATCTATGAAAGAGATGAGTATTTTTGATCGTGTGAGTCCATGTCGGGATAACAAATGTTTGTATGTATGATTTCTAATATTTTTGAACTCCTTTTAGCATTTTCCTTGTCTTGTTAGTTTGCTTTCCCTTTATACAATCTACATAAGTGTCAAAATCAGTAAAGTCAAGAGTCTCAAGTACTCCATCATTCACTAACCTCTTAATTCTTTCTATGGAGATGTGTCTTAATCTCCTATGTCATAACATCGAGGATTTTTCATTCATAACACAACGTTTAATACCGACATTTTGTTGCGTAGCCATTAAATTATATAGAATCGTGTTGGATAAATTAATTTTGAACAAACCGTCGTTCAACACACCATTTCCAACAATAATAGACTTAAACGATAAATCAAATCCGGATGCGTTAAAATTTATTAAATAACCCAAAGGTATAAGTCTTGAAACTGAAATTAAATTCCTAGAAAACCCAAGAATATAAAAGACATTATTCAATTCTAAAATAAAATCAGATTCTAAAATAAGTCTACATGTGCCAACAGTTGCCACATACGAATGCATCCTATTTCTAGAGTAGATGACATGTTCATTTTTCGTCGGCACCTTTTAGCTTATGAAGCCCTGCATAGTATTAGAAACATGGATTGTAGAACCAGAGTCAATCCACCATGTGTTATGACAAATGTCAACCATATTAGATTCATAACATACATAACAAAAAGCATTACCTTTCTTTCCAAGCCAAGTCTTATACTTGTAGTAGTCCTTCTTCATATGCCCTTTTTTTTACAGAAGAAACACCTAGACTCCTTAATCTTGGTAATTACAAGTATGCCCTTCTTTCCCTTGTCCTTCTTCTTCTTCCCTTGACTCTAATCTTGAGTCACTGTAAGTGCACCTTCACCAATCTCTTGACAAGCCTCCCCTCCTTTTGAACACACATAGTCAGAAGTTTATTAATTGACCATTTATCCTTATTTGTGTTGTAGGAAATTTTAAAAGGACCATATTCTGGTGGGAGCGAGTTCATGATCAAGTGCACCAAAAAGGAATCAGAAATCTTAACTTCAAGTGACTTAGATGTGTTTTCTCAGACCTTTGACTCCAATGAGCTTCATAGAAGTCAACTTTGCCATTAGAATGCTAGTCAATGCCTTATTAGATGACTCAAACTACTCATCAGTGGCTTTCATGAAATCCTTGACATTTTGACAGTTAGGAATTGAATCACGAATGCTAGTAGAAATACGTGTCTTAATGAACATAATTGAAATACAGTTAGATCTTTCCCATCGTTCGTACAATGTAACTTCTTCCGGAGTACTAGTATCAGTGAGTTCAGTAGGCCCATCCCTACGGAGAGCATAGTCAAGGTCCATGCACCTTAAATGAAAAATAATTCTCTCCTTCCAATCCTTATAATTGTCACCAGTCAAAATGGGAACTTCATTTTTGTCATCAGAGATAACTAAGGAATGAATTGCTGCAAATAAATAAAAATAACATGCTTACATCATATAACAATTCAAGGCAAATATTAAACTCACTAATGTAAGTTATACATACATGAATCAGTATGCCATCAAAATCTACCTGTGGGCTAAGATTTTAACACAAAATAGATTCATTTAAAAATTCCTTATGATGAAACTAATAACTTACCATCATCTCCTAATACTTGTGGGCTACTTAAGAGATAAAATTAATTTAATTATTTCATCCTAATTAATTATAAAAATTATAATAAATCTCTGTGGGCAAATTTACTATATTAATCACAATTAATTACAATATATCATATTTAACCATATATGATTTTCTTTAAGTAAAATTATAACTAAGGATGTTATGGTTACTCCTTAATATATAATGAACTTATCACAAATATGATATGCAGCGGAAGAAATTAAAAATTATACAAAATTCACATATAACATATCCAGAACATATAAATATAAAACATGTCAAATAATTCAACAAGACAGTATTCGGCATAGTGGTGAAATGTTGGCATAATGAATTTGGCTTTCGGCCAAAACGAAACAAAGCTCCCAAATTTGTACCTGCAACATTAGTAAAAAAACAAAGCACAATTTTTTTTAATTAATTACAATACAATATAGACTTAAAGCCCAAAAATCATTTAAAGAAATGAAATCCTAAAAATTCATCTTTTCCCCTTTTCTATTCCAGCTGCCACACTCCATGTATGACCGACATTTTCCATCTCTTCCCCTTCTCTTCTGCAAGTCGTTTTGGAAGCAGATCTCCGGAGAGAAGATCAGCCCGGATGCAGGTGAGATGCTACGGTCGCCTTTCCTCCCGTCTACCATGGCCAAGAGACCACCACCATTTTTGGCCCTTCACTCCCTGCTGCAATGAGATCAATAGGGAGGCTTTACGAAGACGAGATTCTTGCATGAAGTCGGCAGACCAACCACGGCCATGGCATTGCACAAGCGCCACCCATTAAATCTAGTAGTCACCAGATCTACGACAGTCTACCTTGAAGGACAGAGCCCTTGAATTTTTACGGTGGTGTTAAAAAAAAATCCAGCCACGAGGATCCTTATCAACGACCCAGAAGAGGAATTTTTCCTCAATTGTTGTTGCTAACTGGTGACACCTTTCAATTCTTCAGTTTTGGAAACAAGATGATAATGCGAAAGCACATGGTCAATTGTATAGGGAAAATACAGTTGATGATGAATTCAAAAGCTCATACTAAACAATTGTTTAGGTAAATTTTTTTTTTTGTGTTAAATTGATAACGAGCCTATAACTAGATAATTAGGCATGTTCTGGATGTTTAATATTCTGATTTACTAAATGAATAGAATAACAATATAACCAAAAGAATCAAATAACAACATATTTAGATTTTCACAAATTACTGGATGACATATTTTCACAAATTCAAATACCAAAGCGTGGAAAATCGGAAGCATACAATTTGATAACAATGTATTTTATTCATTTTATAACCCTCTCACTAGGCTTCTTAAGGTTCAATTTGGCTTAATTAAGTTGATTTTGCCATATTTTATGAAATTAAGCTTATTTGGATCATTGAAGAAATTATTACTTAAATTATCATTAATTTGGGTGATTGCATTCTTAAGTAAAGTAGTCACAATTTGAGTTACAATTATCTGATTAATGTGATTCCGGTCTTGTTGGAAAGTTAAGATAATTCTCTAATAATTATTCACTTGATAGTAAGAGTCACATTGATAGCAATATATTTCATTCATTGTATAACCTTCTCACTTAACTTTTTCAGTAAACTGGCTATAATTTGAGTTATAAATATCCGATGGATGTGATTTTGGTCTTGTTTTTAAGTCAAGACAAATTTCTACAACTTTCATGAAGGCCTCAAGACCAGGGACACATGTTTGGATAACTCAAATTGGAGTTGAAGCAAAATCTAGAGTTTTAAACCTGACAACTTGACCTCTATGCACTCATTATGCTATATCTCGAGTTATAGGAGTTCAACAATTCTGAAATTTTGAGAGTGGAAGGTTAAGACCCATATCTACAACTTTCATGAAGAACACAAAATTCAATTCGGATTCCTTGAAGGTGATATTAGGCTTGGAAGTCAGAACAGAGGTGCTAGAGTTGAGCCTGACCCATAAGCAGTAATTGGGCCATATCTCGGGCTGTGGTTGTTGGATTTGGCTAAACTTGGTGTCTCTGGAAAGCTGAGACAATTTCTTAGAACTTTCATGAAGACTACTTGATGGAATTCTGATACATGCCATGAGCTAAGAGCAGAGACATTTCAGAGCCAAGAAAGTCCATAATTTCAGTTCATTCATCATCTATTTTGATTTTACTTCTCATCATCAAACAACTTCATTGTCTTCTTGCACTCCTTGAACTCTATAAAAGGAGGCAAAAATTGATCATTTAAGGGTGTTAGCTTAGCTTAGAGTTTACTTTCATGTTTGTATGTTAATTGTTTCCTTTGTGTAGTTTTCTATTGTTCTTAATTGAAGTTATGTTCATCATCTTCTTCTTC
Source organism: Ormosia emarginata (assembly GCA_029884605.1). Taxonomy (NCBI): domain Eukaryota; kingdom Viridiplantae; phylum Streptophyta; class Magnoliopsida; order Fabales; family Fabaceae; genus Ormosia; species Ormosia emarginata. The sequence goes on from JAQQTP010000072.1 coordinate 13,553,036, forward strand.
TCTCTTTCTTTCTTCTTGTCTATGAGTAATTAAATCTTCATCTTGCTTAGGTGAAAGAGTGAAACTCTTGGTAATTAAATAAGATTATATTATTCTACTTCTTGTGCTTGAATGATATATTTTTATGTGATCTTTATATGTGTTGTATGTTGTTTCCGATTAATTTAGAAACTCTTCTTGTATAATGAATATCTTGATTCATTGTAGACAAGACGTTGGCACAGTGGATGCTTGAGATCATTTACAAGTATTAGTAGATAATTATTGGAACCATAATATGATTACATGTTTAATCTAAATTGAACTTTGAATGTTAAATCTTCCGATTGGAACCTTCATTATGTATGATTTCAATTCAGTTATAAAAAGAAATAATCTTGTCTTTAATTTATTACCAAGAGTGGATCTCCTAACCCAATCAAATCTTTTTCATTTGTGAACAACTTATATCATCTTTAGTATTATGACAAATCTTCTTCGTATCTCAAATAATTTTCTCTTCATCAATTTCCTGTGGATCGACCTCGGACTCCCGAGAATTTACTACTTGAAACAACCTGCACTTGGGTTTGAAACTTTTAATTATCCCATCACAATTCATGCAGTTTGTTAATGTGCATAAATCTAAAGCTAGGTAGAGATTGACATGCTCTGATATCAAATGTAAACCTTTAATTAGATTAACATGTTGCTAGATTAAACATGTGCATGCACATAATCATCATATAATATTCATTGAACAAAATAGATAGGATCCTTTTACTAACCTCTAGTCATATCATTGTTTGCACAAATTTGGAAACTACTCAGCAGCACACGTACAATAGCGCACACTCTCACGTAAACCTAAAATGCTTCTAATCTAAAGGAGTTTGACCATAGATGAAATGGGTACTGATTTATGAAAAATTGCTTAGACTAAAGACTCTTATGTTCTATTTATAGATGTTAGTTTTTCTCCATAAAAAAAAAAAACCAATACCCTTATTCAAATAGTGGATCCAAATAGTGGAAATAAAGTGCAAAACGGCCGTTCAGTTTGATTTATGAAAAATTGCTCAAGTTTTCAACTCTCGCATAACCCGGGTTAGACTAAAGACTCTTATGTTCTATTTATAAATGATAGTTTTTTTAACCTCTATAAATTATAAATTTTTTAATTTTTATGATTTTTTTTTTAAAAAATTTTTTAAATACTCACTTACTTTTTTTTTTTTTTTTTTTTTTGGTAATTCAAATAGTGGATCCAAAGTAATTTGCAGCCTTCCAAGTGGATTTTTAACCCCACTATCCAAATAGTATATCACTCCATTATCCCTTAATAGAGAAGCGGGTAGAAAAATGTAAAACCACTTCAGTTTATAATAAAATTTAAGATTTAATTTAATAAATCTAACAATAAATTCTTTATCATGAATATATAGGGTGAGAATAAGTGAAGCAGTTTATTAGGAGTTTACTGTGTAATTTATTTTTGATTTATATAAGTCTAATCTATTTAGTATATAAGTTAGGTTTAAATTTTTTGAAATGTTTATTTTATTATCTAAGTTAAAATTTTGAATTTAAAAAATTATTTAATTTATCAAGTTGACCTATTTTTAATATTTATTTATATAATTAATAATTTAAATATTTACATAATTTATTAATTATATTTAATTTAGTATATTTATTTTATATAAAATATAATAATTTTATGAAATGTTATACTTATTTAAAAACTAAAACATTTAAGTTTGATAAAAAACTTAATGTAATATAGATTTTTAGACAGGTTTAAACTATGTTAGGCTTCCATACTTTCATAACAGAACAAGCTGAGGCATAAAAAAGAAGAAGAAGAAGAAGCTTAGAACAGGTAATAAATTAGATTAAGACTACCACATTATAAAATAAACCTGAACTTATTTAAGCTAAACCTAACCTAACCTAACCTAATCGAGCCTGTTTCTACTCCTAAATTCATGGATAACAGCTTCAGAGGGAGGAAGTTGTTCAAGGAAAGAGACAAACCAAAAAAAAAGTTTGAGGAGTTCATGATATCAGCCTTTTGGTTTGAAAATCACAATATAAAATGTTAGAAAACCCACATATGGCTTTCTCTGTGTCTCTGTAACTAAGAATTAAGAAGAGAAATGGAGAAAGAACACCTAAAGGCATCTCTCCAGTCTCCCTTGATTCAAAACTCTGGGCAAGATGGATTCATAGTTGATGATATAGAGCGAAACAAGTCAAGGACAATACAAAGAACCGAAATTCTTGAAGAAGTGAGGAAGCAGTTATGGCTAGCAGGGCCTTTGATATGTGTGAACCTGCTAAATTCTTCCATACGAGTTATATCTGTCATGTTTGTGGGGCATCTCGGAGAGTTGGCTCTCTCTGGTGCTTCAATGGCAACTTCTTTTGCCTCTGTCACAGGTTTTAGTTTATTGGTGAGTTTGGTTTTCCTTACCTTCTATTTTATCTTGATATCTAATAACCTTATAACCAGTTGGATTCTCAGTTTTGTGTTGGTTGGTTATGAAAAAGTATAGCTCTGAGCAGTATCTGTTTATTTACTTATGTAAATAACTGTTGGAATTATCACGGATCTTAGAAATAGAAGAGAAACTCAATATAATTAGTTCAAAATATATTTGTTCTTCATTAACAATTGAGTTTTATGAAGCTGAGCTAATACTGAACTAGTGAGTGTGAAATGTCAATGGTTTAGATTACAATTGAGTTGCATAGGTACGGATGTGATATGCAAATACGATAGTTTTTAAAAAAATTAAGATATGGGTACGGTAATATATGTTAAATAATATATATATATAGGATCTTATTCTAGTGAGAAGAATGTTTATTATAAGAGGTGAGACGAATAAATATTGACCATTGGATCTTACATGAATGATCAAGATTAAAACATATAGAATACGGTAATATATGTTAAATAATATATATATATATATATATATATATGATCTTATTCTAGTAGAGAGGAATGTTTATTATAAGAGGTAAGAGGAATAAATATTGACCATTGGATCTTACATGAATGATCAAGATTAAAACATATATATATATATGCATATCTAGTGAAAAGAATTTTTATTGTGAGAAGATGAGAAGTGTAAATCTTGACCATACAACCATACATGGATGATAAAAAAAAAAGTTACTTAAAGGCCATGTGACCACTTAAAAAAGTCACATGCATTTATATTCTAATCTTGATCATTCATGTAAGATCCAATGGTCAATATTTACTCTTCTCACCTCTCACAATAAATACTCCTCTCACTATAATAAGAGTAAGATCCCTATATATATATATATATATATATATATATATATGAAAGTTAGCTATTTTGTGTGGTGATTTTGAGGAGGGTAAGATTGCAAGAGTGAGATTAAGGTAATTGGTGACAACGAGACTTGAATTGGTATCTCATATTTTTTGAATAACAAGACTTTGAAAGTGGTGTGTACTTAAAAAAAAAAGGATACGCCAAAAATATGAATGCAGGGTACATCATACGAGTATTAGTATTGGATATGGATACGATACACATACGTCACCAATTTTAAAGTATCGGTGCATCTTGTCTTTACATGATTACAAACTTATTTTTCAAGGAACTGGTTGAGAAGCATGCAATGGATGATGGTGTATGTTCTGATCTGAGCTATTCTTGGTTTTTGGTTAAAACAGATAGGAATGGCTAGTGCCTTGGACACCTTATGTGGCCAGTCATATGGAGCAGAGCAGCACCGCATGTTAGGGATACACATGCAGAGAGCCATGTTCATTCTTATGATTGTCAGCATTCCGCTTGCAATTATTTGGGCAAACACAAGATCCATTTTGATTTTCCTTGGTCAAGATCCTGAAATATCAACAGAAGCTGGGAACTATGCTCAGTTAATGATTCCATGCCTTTTTGCTTATGGTCTTCTTCAGTGCCTGAACAGATTCTTACAAACCCAAAATATTGTATTTCCAATGATGTTCAGCTCCGGTGTGACAACTTTACTACATATTCTTATATGTTGGATTATGGTATTCAAGTGTGGACTAGGGAACAGAGGAGCTGCCATAGCAAATTCTATATCTTACTGGGTGAATGTTTTGATACTCTCACTATATGTCAAGTTTTCTCCTTCGTGTGCAAAAACTTGGACAGGCTTTTCCAAAGAGGCACTGCACAACATCCCCTCATTTCTGAGACTTGCCATTCCTTCAGCTGTTATGGTTTGGTAATTACATTCTCTAATACTTTATTACTAGTACTACCTATTATAATAGATTAATATTTACTCTTTTGTTACTTTTCTTAACATTACACTTTCGATTCTTTTTGAGATCCTTTTTTTTAAATACATATATTTCCATTATGTTGAACAGCTTGGAAATGTGGTCATTTGAAATGATGACTCTCCTTTCCGGTCTTTTTCCAAATCCAAAGTTGGAAACATCAGTGCTTTCTATCTGGTTGGTTTCATATTTGAGATACTTTTCACAGTTGTTACACATACTTGACATTATTATTATTTTCACCAACTTCTTGTGGATTTTGTCAGCTTGAATACGACATCAATTGTTTTTATGATCCCCTTTGGACTCAGTGGAGCTGTAAGGTTAGTATTTCTTGTGAAGTTTCAGAATTCAGTGGCAACCTCACCATTTTGCTTAAGTGCACATATGTTAAACGTTCTGTTCTCTTCCTAATTTGCCTGTTGAAATTTTTCTCTTGCTTTAGTATATAGTTCCATTATGTTTGCATGATTCTTGCAGCACTCGTGTCTCAAATGAACTTGGAGCTGGTCATCCATGGGCTGCACGTTTAGCAGTGTGTGTTGTCTCAGTAATGGCCATTATTGAGGGCATCTTAGTTGGAACAGTGTTAATACTAATACGCAATATTTGGGGCTATGCATATAGTAATGAAGTAGAAGTGGTCAAATATGTAGCAATTATGTTGCCAATTCTTGCAACATCCAACTTTCTGGATGGATTCCAATGTGTTCTTTCAGGTTTTTCGTCTTACCCATTTCTTTTATTTATGGCGTCGTTTGATCCATGTAGCCGACCATACTTAATGGAAAAAGGCTTGGTTGTTGTTGTTGTATTGTCTACATAGCAGCAATGACACAAAAGCACTGATATAGACAAGTTTGAGTATGGGAATTTTCAATATATCATACTGCATAACTCCTTATTACCATATGAAAGATGCTAATAGTGCTGGGTTCCCCTCAACCACTCTACTCCATTAATGATAAACTTCCAAACGACGGGCTAAGTCACTTTTACTATTCCATTCCCTTAGGAACCACTCCACTCCATCCATCCAAGCATACAGGATGTCTTGAAGAGGAAAAGTTATGGTGGTTGTTTAATTTAAACGGCAAGTTCAATGGTGTATGATGGCTATTCAGTTAGTACAAATGATCTTCATTCTTCACTTTGTCAACTCTAATGCAGGCACTGCTAGAGGATGTGGTTGGCAGAAAATTGGTGCGTTTGTCAATCTGGGGTCATACTATTTAGTTGGGATTCCATCATCTATCATAATGGGTTTTGTATTGCATATTGGTGGGAAGGTAAAAGAAGTTCATTCTTTTGTATCATAGCCTTATGTCTTATGGTCATTTTTACAAAAATTGCAATCATCTGATTTTGTTCTACTTCTACCTGCTAAATACTTTATGTAGGGGCTCTGGCTGGGGATCGTATGTGCACTTATTGTTCAAGTATTTTCTCTACTGATCATTACTATACGTTCTGATTGGGAGCAAGAGGTGAATTTTTGCATTTCTGTTTTATATTTCTCATCCTTTCAATTTTTTGATGGTGGGTGCTGATGTGCGTATATTTTTCTGAAATATCCCTTCTTATTCAGGCAAAGAAGGCTATAGATAGAGTCTTTGATTCAATAACACCAGAGAGCATAGTCTCATGAAGCTGCAATATCTTTGCAGATACATATTCTGAATAAGTTCTATTTGGTTGAAAGCAAGAAAAGCTTTGTTAATGTTACCATTCTTTTCTTAGAAAAGTCTAGGTGCAATGATATATGGCTGAAAGGATTACAATATAGATGATGCAGCTGGCCATTGGAAGTGAAGAATTTGATTTTTTTTTAATGTAATTTCAGGGGATATCTTTCAATATTTGTGTGTTTCAGTACAGCTTACAAATGATATCTCTCATGTTTGTGGGCCATTTGGACGAGTTGCTTCTTGCTGGTGCTTCTTTGGCTACTTCATTTGTAAATGTCATTGGTTTCTCTGTATTGGTACGTTGACATGATTTTCTTCTGTTCTGTAATATTTCCTTGTATTCACTATGCCATCATTTTCATTCCAATGCACAGACATCATATCCCAATCCCTCTTGCTATGTTTGGATTATGAAGTGGAAAAATGCAATATGTAAAGTATTTAGTGTGTTTGAATTATAGTTTCAAAAATTGATTTTAGATGAATTTAATTTTGCAAACTTTGTCTCTGGCCAAAAGTAAGTTTGCAATGAGTGACTTATGTTTGGATCTTTTTATTTGAAAAGTGATAATTTTTGCCATAAATGTTTCTAATTCAACATAAAAAGAATTTTTCTTTACGTCAACTCAAACCATAGTTTGAATCCAAAATTCCCTTGGACGTACTGTTTCCAAAACTTTGCCAAATATGTTAGTTTGAGAGTGAAATTTAGTTTGCACGTTTTAAATTATGGTTTGGGCTAGGCAAATGTGCATTTATCATAGGATGGCCAGCTATTTGGTATATGATATGAAGTAATAATGTCTCACGTCATTCATATGTTTGCCTTGCCAACTCAGCATATGTTATTGGAGGGTGATTTATTTAAAAATGTTTATAACTACATGGACTCATAAATAGGAAAAAAGTATAGGGACAAATTTAAAAATTCATGTAAACTATAGAGACTAAAAGCCTATTTTAACCATAAATAAATAATGTAATCATAGTTCGACTTGAATAAAACATATGTAATAAAAAAAGTTTTAAAAATTAAATTAAGAAAACTAGTAAAAAGTGACACATATAGACAATTTAAAAATATCAATAGTCTTAGCAAATGGACTGAACTTGTAGGGATACCTCGTAGTCTCACCAAAAAATAGTCTCACTCAGCAAACATATATATTAAGAACAAAATCTTTATTTCCTTATTAAATCAGCTTAATAATTTTCTTAATCACTTAAAAAATCATGTATCAAATATATTTTGGATTTTAAAAAGATTCAATATTAATTTCATTTGAAAGTTTTTTGTTTGAAATAATAGAAGGTTGTTAGAAATATTGTCAAGAGAATTTACTATTACTCTTTTACAAATGCAAGTAAAATGTAAAGGAAATTCTATAAAATTCAAGAGAAATCCCCTTAATCAGAAAAAATCTCAATGTTGGTCAACCTCTCAATGAAATGGATAAAGTTCCTCTAAAGTAAGCTTGTCTCTAAAGTGAGCAAGTAAGGGTGTATCTATCATTTAGTTTTAATGGTTTAAAATCTCAATGCACTTTAGATTAAATCAAGGGTGGATACACCCTTATTCACTTTAGAGACAAACTCATTTTTGAGGAGTTTTTTCCCAATGAAATATCATTAATTTCAAATGTCTTTATGTTATGATCTAATTGCAAGTATGGGACTTGAGTCCCACATCGGAAGTATGGGATTCCGGTGTGTGGTTTATATGGCCTTGGGCTCTCCAACCACATTGGCCAGCTTTTGTAGTGTGATTCTCCTAAGGTTCTTATCACTTTACTATATATCTACTCAAATAATTGTTCTTCTTTATCTGCTTTGCTCCTTATATGATACTATATGTTACTGATGTTTATGTTTCATTTAGATGGGCATGTCAAGCGCATTGGACACATTGTGGTCAATCATATGGAGCACAACAGTATCATATGGTTGGCATACACATGCAGAGAGGCATGGTGGTTCTCTTGCTTGTTACTATACCCTTGTCCATTATTATGGCAAACTTAAGAACCATTCTGGTTGCATTGCATCAAGACCAAAAAAATAGCAACAGAAGCTGGACTATATGCCCGTTACTTGATCCCATAACTTTCTGCCAATTCTCTTGATCAGTGCGTTGTTAAATTCCTACAAACCCAGAACATTGTCTTTCCTGTGGTGCTAACCACTGGATTTACAAGCTAACACACGTCCTTTACTGTTGGATTTTGGTTCTAAAATTTGGGCTTGGCATCAAAGGAGCTGCCATTGCAATTTGCATTTCAAATTGGCTTAACGCGGTACTACTGGCACTTTACATCAGGTTCTCCTCTTCATGCAATAGCACTTGGACTGGTTTCTCTAGGGAATCCTTGCATAACATCCTACAATTTCTCAGGCTTGCTTTTCCTTCAGCAATCATGGTCTGGTATGATATTCGTTACTGAACCTATTACCATGGTTATTGGTTAGAGATTGGCTTTGAAGTTAGTTATTTGATTAGTTTGATAAATCATCTGATTGGTTATAAGTTAGTTATTCTCTTGTTCTATATAAGCAACATCATTGGCTTATTTTATACACCTTTCTCATTTCAATCCAAGTTTATTTTTCACTTTCACATATTAAGTAGATGTTTGACATAGCGAGTTAAGCATAAAAATGAAAACACAACAAAAGGTTGAAAGGAATTTTTAAAAATTATTATTCAAGATGAAATATTCAAAATGTTGTAAATAAAGGTATTTAAAGGCAGCTAGAGCTGCAATTACAAAATAAGTAACAAAAAAATAAGGCAAAAATTAGAAAATGGCTCAAAACAGTGCCGAAATAGTCTATTTTTTTTGGGGGGCGAAACAACCTCAATCGGGTCACTCAGTTGTTACATTGACAATCTCTTATTAGAATTTCCGTTGATATATTATATTAATGATTTTGACTCTCGGATTAAAAGTTCTGTCCAATCAAAGTTGGACAACCTATTTTGACTTTTGGCAGTCTATCCATTCTAAAAATCTGCTATTACACATTCCACGTCAATCCCATATATCTCGTTCTCTCTCAACACTCTCAATTTTATCTAGCTCTTGTCATGTTTCTTAACAACCAAAATTGACTTAAACAGATGGATAACAATTTGCATCCAAAATACTTAATATTCTTCTTCACCATCATATAGATATGCCTTGCAAAAACTCATTTCTATTCCTTGTGACTCATGATGTGAATAACCAATGTTTATAAGTACTAATTCCTGCTCTATGATATTACCTTGTTACAGCTTAGAAACTTGGATTTTTGAACTAACGGTGCTCCTATCTGGTGCTCTTCCTAATCCAAAATTGCAAACTTCAGTACTATCTATATGGTTAGTTTATCAGTTAAGGTCTTAAGGGCTATGCTATTGTATGTTCTGGATTTTATATGGCGTGCCTTACATTGATCTTTCTCTTTTGGATACGGCATTTTCCTGCATTGTAGCCAATGACCAATTGTGCTTCTTATCTCCAGCCTTAATACATCTGGTCTGTTTTGGACGATACCCTTTGGAATTAGTGCTGCTGCAAGGTCAGTCTGTCATGCTGAACTGTGCTGCGTAAATTCTATTATATCCAAAAACATTTATATTAATTGAGAGTAATAATGATCAGAAAATGTGCTTGCTATGCCAACCGTGTAAAAATCAGCAATAAGTTTAGCTACAAATAAACTCTATACATCACCAAAAGAATATTGCAGTCACATGTTGTTTGTGCTATTATTGGGTTTAACAATTATTATTTGTTATTGTTTCCACTCAACCGTACAAGGATCTCAAATGAACTAGGGGCTGGCTGTCCAAAAGCTGCATATTTAGCTGTTAAAAGTCACCTTATTCTTGGCCTTCACAGTGGGAGTTTTAGAATTTGCTTTCCTTGTGCTGATACGGAACATTTGGGGCCGTGTTTTTACCAATGTACCTGAAGTGTTCAGACATGTGGCATCCATTATGCCAATTCTTGCAAGCTCTACCATTGTAGATTCAATTCAAACAACATTCTCTGGTATTGAATAAAATCAATCAAAGTACTCCAATTTTTTTTCTTTCCTTATTGAGCTCCATTAGTAGAGAGAATGCAATCAAATTAATACCTTTGGTATCATTTCAATCAGCTACGTTGATACTTCACAGCTCTGCTCTATAGAACTTTTCTCCAGTCTTGGTTGTAAAATGTGGAGTGTAGTTTAGAGTTTTAGTTCCTCAGATGATGATTCAAAAGTCAAAGAAGACAGTAACCATGCTACCAAATTATTTTCAGCATAATTTCTTAGAAACCTCATACATTACAGATTGAATAAAAGAAAAAATATTAATGAACTATGCACCAAGAAAAATATAAATGAACGTTCTGAAAACAAGTATATGAGGAAAACAAATGAATTCCACTTTATCTATGATCTAAAAAGCAAAGCCACTTTTAGGGTCGCACTACCCTACCCTAAGGAGTGCATACATTTTTAGTCCATTGTTAAATTGATTTAACCATACTTAAACATATCCAGTTAAACACAAATTAATTTCACCAACTGATTTAACCACTTCCCCATGTTACATCACTTGAAGTAAGATTACCCCTTGCATAGAATCCCCTTTTATATGTGAGAATTTGACTTTTGCTAATTCTTGGGTTGTGAAAAAGGTATTGTCAGAGGATGTGGTTGGCAGAAGTTTGGTGCATTTGTCAATATTGGATCTTAATATCTTGTGGGCGTTCCTTTTGCAGTTGTGTTAGCTTTTGTCCTCCATATGAAAGGAGAGCTAAGATTCAACCAATTTCTTATCATCTTCCTACCTCATGAGTCTTCTTAGTAAACTCGTTCAACTGGTGCTAGTGCTTTTAAAATGGGAAAAAGCTCCTCTAAAGTGAGCTTTTAAAACGATCTTGATTCTTCATAAACATGGGCTCTTTTTAGGGATTGTATTTGCACTTACCGTGCAAGCGGTGTGTTTTCTTGTTGTCACCTTTCGCACCAAATGGGAGGAAGAAGTAAGTCCCCCTATCTTCAAATTAGTTTTGTTTTTAACTTTGGATCTTTACAGCAATATATTCACTGTTCAGGCAAATGAGGCAGCAATAAGAGTGCAAGGCAAGGGAGTCCAAGTTGATGCACATGCACTACCAAGTGACCAAAATGGTACTCTATGATAGTTGAAGAGTAATTTGCATAGGTAATGCTTATCATATGGACCCAAAACTCAGCATCAATTATGGCAGAGCAGAACCAAAAGCATTATTTAGTATGCATTACTCATGCAGAATCGGGGGTGGAATTCTCATATGATCTTATCTATTACGGGGATGTTTGTTTTACTATTAGGAGAGCCCAAACATTAGTTTGAGATATTAAAAGTGGTGCTAACATGTTTGGCATTCATGATGCATGCCAAATGACAAGTAATCCTAACATTATCTTGGGTGTAAAATTAAGAAGCAACATTTTGTTGCTTCTCTGGTAGAAAATTGCATTTGGGAGCTTATCTGTTCTATGGGCAGAGATGCAGAAGAAAAGTACCTAAAGAGGAAGAGGAGATTAAATTTGGGAGAAAAGAAACTATTTTGTTCTTATCGGTTACATACATGTGCTAATTCTGCCTATGTTGAGCTTTGTTGCAAATCCTTACATAGTCGGTCCCAAGCTCGGATAAAAGAGGAGTGTTGTTTTAGGCCATACCATTGTAATGTTGTAGGTATCTTGGATCTATCATACCACAAGTCACACGATTTAGGTATATTGGATCTATCATACAAAATGACGGAGAGATAGAGGAAGATGTAAACCATAGGATTCAAGCTGGATGGATGAAATGAAGGAGTGTTTCAGGAGTTATTTGTAATAAAAAAGTACCTCTCAAGTTTAAGGGTAAATTTTACCACACAACTATAAGACCTGCTATGTTATATGGTACTGAATGTTGGGCGGTAAAAAGTCAGCAAGAGCATAAGATCAGTATCGCTGAGATGAGGATGTTGCGCTAGATGTGTGGCTATACAAGATAAGATAGGATTATGAATGAATGTGTGACTATACAAGATAAGATTTAGATTTGTATAGTATTTCTGAAGACTTGGTTTATGATAGGGCACAATGACGTCATTTCATCCATGTAGCCGATCCCACTTAGTGGGAAAATGCTTAGTTGTTGTTGTTGTTGAAGGTTTGTTCATGTGAGAAGAAGACCAACAAAGTCTCCAATGATAAAGGTGGATCAAATGGAAGATAGTTTAACTAAAAGGGATAAAGGAAGACCTAAGAAAACATTGGAGAAACCAATACAAAAGACCTTGCTCTAAATGGTTTTTGGTAGAGCCCAATGGTATTGAATTGATAAGTATAGCCAACCATACCTATAAGATAAGATTTGGTTGTTGTATGCTTGTGTTTAATTACATCGTTTATTCATGTTATAAAGATTTGACAATGTTTTACGTTAGCTGTCGACTGCTTAACACAATGATGTTTTTGGATATGTAGCTGACCTCACCTAGTGAGAAAAGATTTGATTGTTGTTGTTGTGGTTACATGTCTGAGCTCTAATGCTTGCTGCACTGAAATTCTAGCTTTTGGATCATATCTAAACATCTTTGACAACAATTCGAAAGCATCATCACTTGCAATTGGAAATAAATAACTCAAAGGGGGTGGCAGGAACATATTGGTATTCAACATAATCAGGAAAGTATACCATATTAGACTAGTGAGAAGGTGATGGAGTTCCAAATACAGCTAAAGTCTTTCCTTACCAAATGATAGAACAAACTAGTGAAAAAAAAACAGAAACAGCATGGCTAAACACAATGAAGAAACAAATGAATAAAATCAACCAATGCAATGGATGACATTTTAACACTTAAAATTATTGAAGAAAAACAACTACATAAAAAGAAAAAATCAGAAAAGGAATAAGATGGAAGCAAATATTAATAGTCAATAATGTCTACAAAAGCCATAGCCAACAGCTTCTGAGCTAATCCAAGTTCAGTAAAACAGCATTGAAGGGTTTATTCATACTGCAATTTGAACCAGATGATAAAGTTAAATGGTCAACCCTTAAAGATTAAACTCATCTATTCCAGAATTGTTAGGTTGCTGGGGGTATCACATGTCTCCTCATTGGTATGATATTGTCCACTTTGGGCTTACACCCTCATGGATTTGCTTTTGGACATCATCCAAAAGGCCTCATACCAATGGGGACAACTTCTATACTTATAAACCATATCCTTATTCTTGTTTTAACCAATGTGGGACTTTGTTTGCTTCTTCAACAATCCTCCCCTCAAACAAAGGACCATGATTCATCCTCCCCTCTAGCGGAAGCCTCCGAGTATTTTAGCTTGTTTATACTTGTACCGCCGACTAACGGGACACGCCGCCTGATCACCACAGCCAGGAAGACTTTCGACACAAGGATCTATTCCAACAGCTACTCCAATACTCGCCCAAGCCGACACCATCGGCTCTGATACCACTGTTAGGTTGCTGGGGGTACCACATGTCTCCTCATTGGTATGATATTGTCCACTTTGGGCTTACACCCTCATGGATTTGCTTTTGGACATCATCCAAAAGGCCTCATACCAATGGGGACAACTTCTATACTTATAAACCATATCTTTATTCTTGTTTTAACCAATGTGGGACTTTGTTTGCTTCTTCAACAAGAATATCAACCATTTACCATAAAGCATAATCCATATATAAACTAGTCACCCTGACAATCGTGGTTTACCTGCAGAAAGGGTCGAAGAAGAATAAAGTTTAGCAAATATACAATATCTGCTCCCCGAACCATGCTTGCTTGGTTACCAAATAATATAGCTCAGGTGCTCTATATAACCGATGGAGCAAACACCTATCCATGTTGATAGAACCAATAGCGGGTGAATTGGTTTTATATTTTCAATAAACAGAAAATTTAGAAATTAAAAATTTATGCAAATGTAATACAATTAACTATGAATGTTTGAAAGTAAACATGATAGGGTTGAAAAAATGCACAATTGATTTATATTAGTTCGGCTACAACATCTGACCCAAGTCTAGTTCCTAAGCAACCATTCAAAATTTTCTTCACTTATTGAATTTTTGCTTACAAAAACTTTGACGAACTTTCATCTACTTCTATCCTCTAAGCAAAGTAACAATGATTTTTTCCTCCCAAAGACACCACAAAATCTTCCTCAACTTTTATATGAAGAAAAGTAACTTAGTCTAGAAAGAATTATGAATGCTATCTCACACTCTCTTCCTTGATCCGACTAGAACTAAAGATTAACTCTCATAATTTTAAATGCTCTTGTAGAGTGAGCTACAAAAATTTCACAAAGACTCTCTTTCATTATAGAGTGTATGTGCAAGTATGAAGCACAAGGATAATGGAGTAGAAAGAATTCTGCATATGTAAGAACCCTCCTTCAAATGTTCTTCCCTCAAACTCTCCTTTGATCCAAAGAAACACCTCTCCTTTTGTAGTCACAATGCTCCCCTTGACTTTTGCTAGCTGTTGGAGTGATATATATGAGCTATGAGACAGCCTCTTTAATTTGTTTGATAAATAACATGTGTGGTTTTCATAGTTGTTCCTTTTTTGCCCAATAGTTACTTGTCTGTTCAGTAGTTACTCGTCTACTTGCTTCTTTTCTCTAGTTTTAGTATGGCAACAAATTATCAACTTTTGAACATTGGAATGGTGATATTTCCTCATTAAGGCTAGAGCCTAGTCATAAATGGATAGAAGCAATCATTGCTCTCCTAAAAGGCAATCAAAATATCAACACAAGTTAATTTGAATAGTCTTTTCAAATAATTCAATCACAACTAATAAGGGATTTGAATCTTATTAACAGAGGCTATGATGAAGCAATTTGAATTTCACCAAATAAATACATGTTAATTCCATTTCATAAGATAATTTGAAGTCAATCAAATAAGCACATGCTTATTACAATTAATGAAAATGCTTAATCCAAGGACACATAACTTTCACATGCTCAAAGGCTTAAATTAAATATTCATCATCAAAACCTAAAACTCAACACATGTATAAGTGTCAACTGTGTAGATCCATTAAGACAAACAAAAGGATGAAACAAGTTTATGTTCGACAATATGCAGGAAGATGACATCTAGAAGAAGAATTAAATTGTTAGTAAAACAAGGGTGTCACTACAATACATGGTTACCCTAGAGAACCACAACTCTAGAACATATGCACCACAAATTAGCAATATTTACACTTAACAATTATTGTAATTTGTTGTGCTCTAATGCATGTGTTTCAAGTAGGGCCTTTGTTTGAGGATTGTCTTCGTATTCATCATGCAAGTGATACCTTTTGGCATCATTACCATTCGAACTAACTGCGAGAAAGAAGTAAGGCAAATACAAACTTACCAGTCTCTTTGTTGTACAAGTCACTAACTCTAGCTACTGTTTAGGATTTCTTTCTGCTAACTTCTGTTCACTTTTTTCCTCCTGTTCACTGTAGTATCGACTGTATAAATATGAGGATAAAAACTCTCAATAAAGTGGTTTGCATCCGAAAGGCTAATGAAAGAGCTTTCAAATCTTTCGTTTCTTTCGTACTTGGTTTAGTCTTTCTCCCATTAATATTTCTGATTTGATCATTACAACACCTTTATCTCTTACAGAAGGTTTTTTTTCTTTTCTTTTTTCTGTTCAACATATTTTATTTAAGGATTTTGGTTGGTTTCTTCATCGTAAAAGTCTTGGAGCCTGTATGTCAAATTAAATAATGCGTTCGTATCAATGCAACATGTGTGAGTGGTTCAAGATTTTATATTTAATTAATTGTGATATTCTTAGCTGAAGTGAAAAATGTAGAAGTTCAATTAAATGAGCGGATCAAGATTTCACATACAAAATAATTAACTTTTATGAGTGTGTGTGAAAGAGTACATAGTTTTTTTATTTTTTTAGCAATGATATTTACATAGAACTTTTTTTATAAAAACCTTACTCTTTTTCTCTTTCTCTTTTATCAGCAAAATTAACCCCTGCCTTGTTTTTATTTATGTGTGATTTTTGTACAAGAGTGTATGTGTAACTCATTATTTTTCTTCCTGTTACGTATTTTCAATTAAATAATGTCTTCGTATATATTATGTGAGTATTTTGGTATAGAGATATGTGTTTCATTCATTAAGTTGGTGTTCTATTTATAAATATTTTAAACCAATTTTTTAATGCAAATTTTATGTCATTAATTAATTATTTATAAAATTGATGATATTTAATTATTATTGAAGGAGCAAATGTTTCCAATTCAATATTTTTAATGAATAAAATGAAGATTTAATACATGTTTGGTTGGGATTATTTCTCAAACTAATAAAAAAAATCACTCAAAAGCTTTTTTCATTGTTCTTGGTATATTTAGGTAATTTTTCAACAGTATTTATACAACATTTAGTGCATATAACTCTTTATTTTTCATGAGCTTGAGCTTGAAACTTATGATTTTAGATTTTAGATTATTTTAAAAGTTTTAAGATGTAAATATTATTTTGTCTTCAATCAAATATTTTTTAAAATTATTTATATTTTTTAGTAATTTAATATATAAAACCGATTATTTTATATTATTTAAATGAAACAAATTATTTTAAAATTATTTTTTAGTTAATATATCCAAACATAAAATTAATTCTATTATAATCGATTATTGAAATAATCAAAATTTTAACAACTAAACCAAACACATCCTTATTATTTTTACTACTTAATTAACTTTAGATTTTGAATCTGGTAAAAAAAAAATTTAGATTTTGAATATAATTGTAGGCAAATTCTAGTACTCTAAACTATCCCTAAGCTGTTAGGCTGTTACATCTCCAACTAAGTTTTTAATAAAAAAAATTGCACTTTCCCGATCTTCCTTCCTATCAAGTTGACTATGACCATCGAATCCCAGACGCGTTTCCACAATAAGAGCAAGAGCCCGAGCATTTTTATGAGTTTTCAAATCAATGCTATGCTGTTTGAGAGGAAAGAAGGCAACAACTTCAAGAGAAGAGTGTCTCGGTGTGTGTGAGAGTTGAGCAAGAGAGACTCACTAGCCACAATGGCCATATTATGGAGAAAGGAAATTACAGAGGAAGCAAAGAAGCAGCTATGGCTGGCAGGGCCTATGTTATCTGTTTGTGTGTTTTAGTACAGCTTACAAATGATATCTCTCATGTTTGTGGGCCATTTGGACGAGTTGCTTCTTGCTGGTGCTTCTTTGGCTACTGCATTTGTAAATGTCATTGGTTTCTCTGTATTGGTACTTTGACATAATTTTCTTCTTTTGATATGTTATATGTCCTAGTATAGGTGTTCATTATGCCATTCCCTCTGTCTATGTTTGGATTAATGAAGTGGAAAAATGCATTATACAAATTATTTACAGGCTTTCAAAAGTTTTGGATTGAAACCCAGATCACTTCCCCACCCTCCTCCCCACCCAAAAGAGAAAATAATAAAAATAAAAAAATAATCCACTCTAATTGAACAGGTAAAAGGTTGTTAGCATTTCTCAATACATGGTGAGTCCACAAGTAAGGGCCTCACAACTTTGTAATTCGTAATGATTTAAAAATCAAATCGAACCGCTAGTTTAACTAGTTAAATAATAAATTGATTATGTCTTTTGTTTGAACATTTTTTAGTTTAATTGAGATTTAATCACAGTTTAATTATAAATTTAATTTGTGACCCAAAAACTTTTCGATTCAATCTCTAATTAGATTTTTTCAAGATTGGTACTTAGAGTAATGTTATTGTTAGTTATACAATTCTTTTTTCTTACCTACCTCACAAAAAATTATTCCCCAATCTCCTTATTTTTCTTTGTAGTCTGTGAGATGAGATGAGATGTGTGCAACAATTAGTACTGTTATACTTATTTGAGCAATTTCTGAGATGTGTAATCTGGATATCAAGCTATTTCCTGTTTATGTTTATCGCTTATTTAGACAGGTATGTCAAGCGCACTGGACACATTTTGTGGTCAGTCATATATGGAGCACAGCAGTATCATTTGGTTGGCATACACATACAGAGAGCCATAGTGGTTATCTTGCTTGTTACTATACCCCAATCCATTATTTTGGTAAACTTAAGGCCCATTCTGGTTGCTATGCATCAAACCAAAATATAGCAGCAGAAGCTGGACTATATGCCCGTTACTTAATCCCAAGCCTTTCTGCCAATGCACTTCTTCGGTGCTTTGTTAAATTCCTACAAACCCAGAACATGGGAGGCTAACACGGACCCAAAATGTTTGGGTCCATACATGGACTATTTTCTTTTTTAACTTATAGTATTTATATATGAATTTAAATATATGAAAAAAATATTAATTAAAATTTATAAGTTATTTATATTTATAATTATTTATAAAAAATAATAATCTGATTAGATTTTTGTATAAATTTAAATATTATTAATTAAAATTTATAAAAATTTAATTTTTAATTTGAATTATTAATTTATTTTAATAATAAATTAATAGTCCAAAATCAATGGTCCATCCATGAACCTCTTTTTAAGAGGTCCATATTAAAATTTTCTGAGTTTCCTATGGTTTTAGCTGCTGGACTTACTAGCTTAACACACGTCCTTGTCTGCTGGATTTTGGTTATAAGATTTGAGCTTGGCATAAAAGGAGCTGCCATTGCAATTTGCATTTCAAATTGGCTTAATACAGTACTACTGGCACTTTATATCAAGTTCTCCTCTTCATGCAAAAGTACTTGGACTGGTTTCTCAAGGGAATCCTTGCATAACATCCCTCAATTTCTCAGGCCTGCTTTTCCTTCAGCAATCATGGTCTGGTATGGTATTCGTTACTGAACCAAAGTTGACTTCCATAAAATATAGATTGATAACAACTTGCACCCAGAATAGTTAATGAATAAATGTTTATTTTAGTTGTTTAAAGATGTACACATTACAATCGTCTTCTGTTTATAAATACATTAAATAAATTAGTCCTTTAAAGATATACGCACCATAAAATTAATTATTTAATAACACATTTTTACCATGAAATTAGTTCTTAAAATAACATTAAATTGATCATTAAAGGACAAAACTGATGAAATTAGTTATCATTGAAAGATTAATTTGATGTCACTCATAAATAAAGGACCAATGTAATGTCACCTATATTTTTGAAAGACCAAAATAAGTATTTACTCATGTTAATATTCTTCTTTGCACCATCAAATAGAGATGCCTTGCAAAAAGTTATTTCTTTTCCCTGTGACTCATAATGTTAATGACCAATGTTTAGAAGTTCTAATTCTAATTGCTGCTCTATTGTATTACCATGTTACAGCTTAGAAACTTGGACGTTTGAACTAATGGTACTCCTGTCTGGTGCTCTTCCTAATCCAAAATTGCAAACTTCAGTATTTTCTATATGGTTAGTTTTTCAGTGAAGGTCTTAAGGGCTATGCTATTGTACGTTCTGGATTTTATATGGCATGCCAATACATTGATCTTTCTCGTTTGGATAAGCCATTTCCAGCATTGTTGTCAGTGACCAATTGTAATTTTCTCATCCCCAGCTTTAATACATCTGGTCTGTTTTGGATGGTACCCTTTGGAGTTAGTGCTGCTGCAAGGTCAGTCTTTCAAGCTGAACTGGGCTGCTTATATTCTATTTTATCCAAAAATAAAATGTATATTAATGAAGAGTAATCATGATCAGAGTATGTACTTGCTATGCCAACCATGGAAAAAGTGGCAGTGAGTTTAGCCACAGATGAACTCTATCACCATTCACCAAAAAAGAATATTGCAGTCACATTTTTTTTATGCTGTTATTGTGTTTAACAAGTCTCAGTCTATGTTTTCACTCAACAGTACAAGGATCTCAAATGAACTAGGGGCTGGCTGTCCAAAAGCTGCATATTTAGCTGTTAAAGTCACCTTATTCATGGCCTTCACGGTGGGGGCTTTAGAATTCACTCTCCTTATGCTGACAAGGAACATTTGGGGCCGTATTTTTACCAATGTACCTGAAGTGATCAGTCATGTGGCATCCATGATGCCAATTCTTGCAACCTCTGCCTTTGTAGATTCAATTCAAACAGCATTCACAGGTATTGAATAAAATCAATTAATGAACTCCAAAAAATTTCTTTTTTTTTTTCCTTTCCTTGATAGGCTCCATTAGTAGAGAGAATGCAATCAAATTAATACCTCTAGTATGCAATCTTGGTTGTTAAATGTGAACTCTACTTCTAGTTCCTCGGATGCTAAAGAATAAAAGGTTTAAGAAGAACTGTGACCCGTGCTACCAAAAGTTGCATTAAAATTTTATTTTTAGCATAATTTCTAAGAAACCTCACACCTTACAGATTTAATAGAAGAAAGAACAGTAATTAACTATGCACCAAATAAAATATTAATGAACTTTTCGAAAGGAAGTATATGAAGAAAAGAAATGAATTCCACTTTCATCGCCCAAAAGAAAAAGCAGTTTTATGTCAATGATTGAGTGACCTTATGTTTATATACATATGTGAACTTGACCTTCACTAATTCTTGGGATGTGAAATAGGTATTGCCAGAGGATGTGGTTGGCAGAAGCTTGGTGCATTTGTCAATCTAGGATCTTATTATCTTGTGGGCGTTCCTTTTGCAGTTGTGTTAGCTTTTGTCCTCCGTATGAAAGGACAGGTAAGGTTTAACCAATTTGTTACCAAGTTTCGTGATGAAAAATAATCATGCTCCTTCAACAGTAATAAATACATGTTTTGAGAAGATCATTATCATTAATTTTAAAGATATTAACAAAAAAATTAAATAAGCTAACTTGAATTAATTATAATTTTTTTTTCTAGAACATACATTTATTTATATTCTAACAACTTGTAATAATTTCTTGTTTCTTTACACTTGTTCAACTGGAGCTAGTGATTTTGAAATGATCTTGATTCTTGATAAACACAGGCTCTTTTTAGGGATACTGTTAGCGCTTATTGTGCAAGTGGTGTGTGTTTTTTTCGTCACCATGCGCACCAACTGGGAGAAAGAAGTAATTTTAGTGTATTTCGTGCATCCGATTATCCATTTTGGCTAATTTCAAGCAAATTAAAGAATGAATTAACTTGAATTTTGGGATAATCGGATGATCATTGGTTTGGTTAGTGCTAAGTGTACATGGATCTTTAAATAGAAAAATGTTCTGGAATGACTTCAACGTTAATGTTAATGTGATAATTAATTAAAAACATCAACTTGCAAGACTTCAACTTTATTTTGATAATGATAACTAATTAAATATCTCAAGCTTAAAAACAATAATGTTTAAAATAAACAATTAATTCTTATAGTTTCACTTGATTTAGATTTTGGTCCTTAATTAAATTTCTGTTATGGGATATCGGTCTTTATGTTTTTTTTTTTTTTTTTTTTTTTTTTTGAATTTTGATACCTATTGTTGAGTCATTGGTCCATATATTTTTCATTCATTTAGATATTTATTTTATAATTCCTACTTATTAAGGTATTGGGCCCTGAAACTGATTGTGAAGGATGAGAGTGTATTTTCTTATTAGGGTTAGTTTAAGTTATTCAATTAAAATGATTATTATATTATATATAAATTTAATAAGTATATAATAATATCATATCATAAGTTACATAATAATAATAATAATAATAATAATAATATTTAATTAATTAATTAAATAAGTCGATCATTTAGTTCTAAAAGACACTTTTGAAAGCCTAATGCGGGTCAAGCCATAGAAGACTGTTTAGCTTATTTTCACTCTTACTAAGCATCTAAAATTCAAATAAGTAAAATTATAAGGACTAATATAGCAATATCCAAAAAAATAATAATTATAAAAACTAAAATCGAAATCAAGTGAAACTGACTGAATTATTCTCACTCTTACTAAGAGACCAAAATCCAAATAAGGTAAAACATAGACTAGTTGTTTTGTTTAACCAAAAATTATTTTAATAATATTTAATAATTGAGTTTTTTGTTGCTAGTATACACCATGTATTTTGTTTATGTTATAAATTAGGTTTAAATAACATTTTACTTCTTATAGTTTTCACCTATTTAGGTTTGGTCTCTGTAGTTTTTTCTATTAATATTGATCATTATATTTTACTCATTTGAGTTTTGATCTTTATAGTTAATGTATCGGTCCATACATTTTTCATTTATTTATATTTTTTGGTACATACATACCAAAAAAAAAAAAAAAACCCAAACCTTATATTTTCTACTCATTAAGGTATGAGTCCTTATTTTTTTTTTATGAAAGATTAGTTCCTATAATTTTTACTTATTAAAATATTGGTCCTATTAAGCTGTTATTAATAAAATTGTTTTATGGAAATAGCTAAGCGTTAGCCCAATTATTATTTTTTATTACAAAAAGTTTAATAAATGAGACATTCGTTCTATTCTATGATCAAGATATGTTAGAAACTTAAAAGAGCTTACAATTATGGTAGCTCAATTATTCTAGTACTTATAAGAATTAAATAATTTATATATAAATATAAACATTAACGGAAGTTGGCTCATCAATCAACCTTCAACTCATGATAACTACATAATTTGTGTTTAATCTCAGAACTCCCATTAATTAATCTCATTATAAATCATTAACGAAGTTGATAGTTTGCTCTTCTCTTGAAATTGAAAGAACCCCCCTCCCCTTACGTAACAAAAAAATATATAAATATGAACTTCGTGCAATGTGTCATTATTTTGAGCTAAGGCCTAACTGTTGCCTTTTGGAGTCTTCTTGCATTAATTTGGTTTTGTGCTTCGGGAGTCATCTTGCAACATTTTGGGATTTGGGTTTAACTTTTTTTCATAACTCATTGTTCATTGAAAAAATCATTATTAATTTATTGTTGAGTGGCAACGTCATTGTGAACACCTAATTTTATTTGAGATAAAAATAAAAAATAAAAAATTAATAATTGTTCACATTCTTGATTAAACCCTTTAAACATCTCTTAACTCATTTATTTTATCACTTTTATCTTATTTTATATTAAAAAATAATAATAATAAAAAGAATGTTAATCTCGGTTTACCCAAAAAAAAAGTAAAAAATAAAAAATAAAATTTGATTTCTTTAAAAACAAAAGGGCAAAAGGAGAGGGATTTACAGTTACGTTCCAGGTCTATGGTTTCGTTCACCACACTTCAACAAAACTAAGTTTCTACCCTTAGTTGAAATATAACCAGCACTCCATCAGTCATATCTGCTGCAAGCCAGTAAAATGCAAGGCTCAATGCAATCCAAAAATGGTAAGATTGAAGATACAACAAGCATGAGAAGTTGACAACTTAACATACATGAAAATAGAAGACACCTACAACTGCATCAGCCACCCTACCTAAGTCGATGTTATGGGGATGGGGGTTGCAGATTTTCCTCTGCTTACAAGGAGGAGAAAACGTCAACAACAAAAGAGGACGAGAGGGGGAGGAGCATTAACTTTTTTTTTTCTTTCTCCATTCTTCTCTTCCAACGCACACAGAGAACAGCCTCACCATTTTACTTCACGCAACTTCATCTTCTTCCACCATCTTCATTTCCATTTCTCACCTTCACCAAATACCATCTCCCATTCAGCAACACCCCACCAAGAAACCATAACCAGGACTCCATTCACTACCTCCATTTAACACCCAAGCGTGAACCACCACACGGAAGTCTCCAACCGTGACCAAACACGAAGCCCACCGTCCGTCCAAACAGAACACCACTGTGTCAGATCCGCACCGTGCTAAACCCGCGTCGCGTCGCCGTCCTCCATCCCAGAAAACCAAAAGCTCCGCATGCCGCACCAGACCCGCTCGAACCAGCCCACCTGCGTCACGACACCGCGATTGAGCACCTCACCGCAGTCCGCCATACCGGAAAACAGCCCCTCACCTCACCGCGACCCGCATCGCTAACCAGAACTAGACCACCGCAGCTCGCCCACGCTGACGCCGTCGTCATCCAGATCTGCAGCTGCCGTCGAGTCCGTCGCATCCACCGACCAGCGGTGCACGCCGCCGCTCAAGTCGCGTCGCCGTTAACTGCGATCCAGCCCTGCGGATCACACCGCTCCTACCCGGAACCACCAGCGACCCAACTGCTCGAACTCCACCGCGACCCGCGGCCTCCACATAGCACCAGATCTGCCATGACCACCGTGAACCGCCGCGACGCATCCTTCAAGAGCCAGTCGCGCCACCGCCCTTGCGGGTCCAGCCCACGCTAGGTCCCTGTTCGTGCTCTGCCTTCTTCCATTTTGGGTGTTCCCTGTCTCTTTGTTTCTTTTCTTTCGTGTTTGCTTTGTTTCTACTTTTTTTTCTTTTTCTTTTTCTTTTTCTTTTTCTTTTTCTTTTCATTTTCGTTTTTTTTTAAGGCTGACAAAATGGAAAACTTGGTCCTAAAAAAAAAGTATAAAATGAGAAATAATAAAAACAGGAAATAAATCTGATTAGATGGGTTTGGGCTTAGCACTTTGATCAAATTAGTAAAATGGCTAAGTTTTCACTAAACATGTGTAATATAAGTTGACTTGATTTTTTATTTTTTATTTTTTATTTTTTTTAATAAAAATAAATATATAATTGAATCTTGTCAAAAAAATAAAATGAGATTAATTGAGTTATGACAGCTTGTTAATCTTACAACTTTTAAAATCGTTTGAGTTGTGACAACTTGATAATTCGTAAAAATAAATAAATAAAATAAATAAAAATTAAAACTTTCTGAAAAGAATGAAATAGGATTAACTGAGATGCGATAGCTTGTTAATCTTACAACTTTTAGAATGGTCTGAGTTGCGACAACTTGATGATTCTTTCTTTTTCTAAAAATCAAATGAATTTTCAAAACAAAAATCTTTTAAAATTAAAAATAATCAACTCACAATCGTTTTCTAAAGAACGACGTAGCTTTGAATTCTTCATTGCATCGAAGAATACGTAGGAGCAGAATCGTAATTCTGTCAAGCCAAAATTAAATTTTCATAATTTATTTGTCTTAGTTTATCTTTTAACAAAATAGGTAAAATAAATATTTTTAAAAGTTATAAAATTTACTAACAATCGATTTAAGTATGAATCTTAGAGGCGGATGTATTAGTTGTGGGGTTAAGTCTCCACCCTTCCCTGTGCATAATTAGACTCTCAAACCTGAGTTTTTGAATGCAGACCATTCTTTTTTAGGTTTTCTAATTTTTCCTAATAAAAATAAAATTGATGGCGACTCCCTTAATTTTAAATTTTGTTACTTTAAGTCGTTATCCCGCAGCAATCCCGGTCGTGACAGTTGGCGACTCCACTGGGGACATTTGAGAGTCAAGCCTTTGTAAATTAGTTGTGCAAATATTGTGACACTTATATGTTTATTTTACCCTTTTTTTGTTATTTTGTTTTTTGTTTTTTTTTGTTTAATTTGTTTATTGATTATTTTAACTATTTTTTTATGCAAACCTTAGGGTAGAGAACCTTTGGGAATTTGTATTGTGTTTGCTTTGTTTTGCAGGATATGGGTAGTCTTTAGGATTATAAAGGTTTGTATGCTCCCTACACACACCGCACTTACACGTTATCACGCACATTCGAGCGGAGCCCTATACCCGGGTCTGAGTGAAGCCTAAGTTAGGTAGATGTTGCGTAGTGGGAGCCATTTTAGATGTACATCCTGATTGGTTATCGCGAAAACCTCATCTAGAGTGTGCCTTTTTCATGAATGTCCCACACCTAGTGATTTACTCATTGTTGTGGTCAACATTCTGAAATGGGACTTAACTCTAGAGGCCTTTAGAATAGTAGAGTCACCCAATGAAAGTGTTCACGAATCAGAAAGACTCATAGATCCTTAGGATATAAATCCTCAAGCTTAAGGCAATCTCATTAGGACACAAAGGGAGCGTATTTATTCTTTGTCTTCTCCTCACATCTTTCATTTTTGCATTAAAAAAAATAATTAGTTTTTTTTTAAAAAAGGAAATAGAAAAATTTCCATCATGCATTCTTGTATATATTCACTTGGTTTTTTTTTTAAAAAAAATTATTCCATTTAATCTTCTTTTTAATAAAACTTGAACCATTGTTCGTCCTCGGAAAACGCAGATCGCACAAACCCGGTCCTACGAGACGAGGTCGCAAATTAGGTTACAACAGATGTTAAACTCAGAGAGAAATTTGGGTCAAAAGATGGATGAAATGAGGGAAAGAATTTATGGAATGGCAAAAGGACAATCAAGGGTCGAGAGTTTACTGAGACAGTTAATCGAGACCCTTAGAACAACAAATGGAACCCCTGTCAGCGCTGGAACAAATGCAAATGAAGAGGATGGTTTCAGGAACAGAAGTCCTAAAGGGGATAATAACAATGCAAAAGCTGCTCAGGAGCAGCCAGTGAAGATATTCTTGAATAGCAACTCAGAAAAAGAAAAATTAAGAGATGAATTGATCGGAAAGATGCAAGCACAAATTAAAACCATTCAAGGCCTTAACCTGTATGATTCAGTAGGAATTGATGAACTGTACCCGGAGGTCGAAGCCAATATCCCTAAGGACTTTGAAATTCCAGATTTCTCAAAGTACAATAGAAGTACTAATCCAAAGTTTCATCTGAAGGCTTACATCACCAAAATGGCCATTTGGTCACGGGATCAAAAATTCCTAATCAATTTCTTTCATGAAAGCCTAACTGGGCCAGCTTTGGAATGGTATATGCAACTTGACCGTTCAAAGGTTTCTTGCTGGGATGATTTGAAAAATCTATTCTTGGGACAATATCGATTCAACATCATCACTGCACCTACCCGAGAACAGCTAAGAGCAATGCAAAAGAAGAGTGATGAGACTTTCAAGCAATATGCTCAAAGATGGAGAATGTTGGCAGCCCAGGTTCAACCACCATTGACCTCGTCAGAGACGAGCTCGTACTTCATGGGGACCTTAGGAGCACCTTTTATTGGGTTGATGGGCTGGGGTTACCTATAAGAATTTTTCTGACTTAATTTTGGCAGGAGAAATGATTGAGAACCTTGTGAGATTAGGTAAGCTACCTGTTGAAAATATAGAAAGTAGCTTTCCTAAGATGGTGGAACCGACAAGGGAGGAAGAGTCAGAAGTCAGTGCTTACCAAACCTCATACCAAGTTCCCTCGCCGCGTTCATATGTCCTAACTCATCCTGTCTATACCAAGCGCCCTCCAGCAACTCGGAACTTCTGAACAATTGGAGATTTGAGACGTTTAATTTGATGTGATTGTCATCTTAGACTTTTGTGATGCTTGAACTTATGTAAACTCTCTTGAAGCATTAACATAATAGATTTGCATGGATCTTAATCTTCTTGGCACTTATGTTCTTATCATTTCTTTCTTATCATTCTCTTCTTTCCTTTTCTTGCTTTCCGTTGGTTCGGATCCCATTGGACTCTCATTCCAGAAAAACTTTTGGTGGTCATGAAACCCACGTGTGCAGGTCCCCTTTTCTAAGGCAAAAAAAAAAAGAAAGAAAAAGAAGAAAAAAAAAAGAGAATGAGTCAATAAGAAAAATAAAATGGAGCAAAGAAGTAATCACTTGTTGTGCATAATCTTTTTATCTCTAAAGTAAAAATTTTGAAAATGAGCAATCAAGATTTGAAATGAAGATTGGCCATCTTTTTCTCTCCTTCACAAAAATTCATAATTTCATGATCCTTCGTTATCCCTTTTTGAGCTTGAAAGTTTTTTTCAATAAACTCTGGACAAGGATTATCCATACATTAGGGGATAATACAAAATAAAGGTTGATTACCATGGTGTTTTTAAAAGCACAATGAAAAAAAGAAAAGGAAGAAAAGGTGAAAGGGGTAGGAAGTGGAAAATTTCTTTTGAGGAAAAACCAAAAATAAAATGAAAAGAGAGAAAGGAAAGAAAGAAGAAAGAAAATGAAATGAAATTGGTCATGACAAAGGTGAATGATTGAAGTGAAAAGAAAAAGGGAAGAAATGGAGAACAATAAGAGAAAAGTGTGCTTGAAAGTGTAAAAGCAATTGACAAAGTTCAACTTTGAATAAGGATCCTTGGTCCCATTCAATCCTTAAATACTTGTTTGAGCCTTATTCCTTTCATTTCATAACCACTAACCTTGGCCACGTTACAACCCTTAAAAAGTCCATTCTGATTAATGAATAATTGCTTTTATTTTCATCAGCTTTAATTTTGAGACAAAAGGTTATGCTCATCTAAGTATCTAGTTCATTGTTTCTTAAAAAAAAGAATAAAAATAAAAAATAGGGTTTACCCAGGGGAAAGTCTCTACCATGTTCGAGCTGCCTCTACACTAGGGCATTTTTCTCTAGCTCGGTTTAGCCTACATTGGGATGATTTTTTGGTTCAACTTGGCCTTACATTAGGACAAGTTTCCACCCTGTTCAATTCGATTCCAAACTGGGGTAATTTTTCTTCTTTTCCTTGGTTCAATTTGACCTACGCTAAGGCAAATCTTATGGTCATTTGGGGTGTCTGCCCTATTCAATTCGATCCTAAACTGGGGCAAATTTCTCTTCGGTTCAATTTGACCTATATTGGGGAAATTTTTCAATTCGATTCAATTTGATCCACACTGGGGCAAATTTCTCTTTAGTTCAATTTGACTTGTTGTAAATCATTGGCCATAATGCCCAATATGCAACTAAAGATTACTTTCATAAAGATCGAACCAATACATACCGGGACAACACCCATTCAAATCTCATGTCATTGTTTGTGTTTTTGTCCAGATATTTATCCTTTGTAAATACCCTTTGTAGAGTCAAACTTCCAAAACCAAACTGGAAGTGGTTCGTTTCTTTCCTGTTGTACTTTTGAATTCATGTCTGTCTGTTACGTAATGCTTCAAGTAAGGTGAACATGAGTACAACACTATGATTTGACCATCTAATGGTAGCTCCCTGATGAGCAATTCAGACTGAAAAGAACTTATAAGTTCCAACTGAAGGGAAAATGTTATCTCAAGGGATGACCCTGAAACAAGAGGTATTCGAAAAAAAAGAAAGGAAGAAATGGAAGTGGAGATTTTGAAGAGAGCTGGGAAGAAGAGAGGGATTGTGTGCCTGATAATCAAACTTGAAAGGAAAGATACGCAATGTCCCAACGTTTGAAGATCCCAAGGAATTGGAAACAAGTTGATAAGCCCTAGTTTGCAAGAGCTTGTGCCCGGGTTTGACGGATCAAATTTTTTCGAGGAAGCAATTAGCATCCAGCATGTAAGTGAAAGTTTTTAATATTTTTGATCTATTGACATGATTGAGTTGTATGAATGAACAGTACCACATCTTTTCATGATCGAAAGATAGTGAGCTGTAACAGCTTGTAGAAGTGACGTCTCTGGCTTTCACGCCTAGCTTCACTGTAAAATAAAAAAACAAAAAACAAAAAATAAAACAAAAAAAACAAAAAAAAATCTTTTCGGGACATGTGTTTCACTTTGCATTTTAAATTTCGGGACACAGAAGCCCATTGCATTTTAAATTTCGGGACACAGAAGCCCACTGTCATTTAAATTTCGGGACACAGAAGGCCACTGCATTTAAATTTCGGGACATAGCAGCCCATTGCATTTTAATTTTCAGGACACAGAAGCCCACTGCATTTTAAATTTTGGGACACAGAAGCCCACTACATTTTAATTTTCGAAACACAGAAGCTTACTATCTTTTAAATTTCGGGACACAGAAGCCCATTGCATTTTAAATTTCGGGACACAGAAGTCAACTGTCTTTTAAATTTCGAGACACATAAGCCCACTGCATCTTAAATTTCGGGACATAGAAGCTCGCTGTCATTTAATTTTCGGGACATAAAAGCTCATTCCACTGTCTTTTAAATTCTGGGCCAAGCCCATTACCTTTTACAATTCCAGGTCACAAGGTCGCCCAACATTATTTCCAAAAAAAAAATAGAAAAAGAAAAAGAAAAAAAACAAAAAAAAGGAAAAAAAAGACCTTTTTTTAGTTAATAAACGTCAATTGAGCTACGACAACTTATTGATAATGCGGTGACGTCTCTGGCTTTACGTTGAGCTTCACCTTAGTAGGATTAACGACGTTGCGGCAACTCGTAAATCCATGTTTGAGCTCGCTAGTTTTCAATTGGCATCTTGCTTTGTCCATTCACATTATCCCATGCATTGTCGGACAAAATTCAAGTTCACGTCTTTACTTGTTTCTTATGACGATAATACGAAAAACTATGGTTATACGTATTCTCTTATAAGAAACAAGTAAAGAGGGGTAACTGTGAACACCTAATTTTGTCCGAGACAAAAATAAAAAAATAAAAAATTAATAATTGTTCACATTCTTGACTAAACCCTTTAAACATCTCTTAGCTCATTTATTTTATCACTTTTGTCTTATTTTATGTTAAAAAATAATAATAATAATAAAAAGGATGTTAATCTCGGTTTACCAAAAAAAAAAGGAAAAAAAATAAAAAAAATTGATTTCTTTATAAAAAAAAAAGGGAAAAAGGAGAAGGATTTGCAGTTACGTTCCAGGTCCATGGTTTCGTTCACCACACTTCAACAAATTAAGTTTCTACCCTTAGTTGAAATATAACCAGCACTTCATCAGTCATATCTGCTGCAAGCCAGTAAAATGCAAGGCTCAATGCAGTCCAAAAATGGTAAGATTGAAGATACAACAAGCATGAGAAGTTGATAACCTAAAGGAAAATACATGGAAATGGAAGACACCTACAACTGCATCAGCCACCCTACCTAAGTCGATGTTATGGGGATGTGGGTTGCAGATTTTCCTCTGCTTACAAGGAGGAGAAAACGTCAACAACAAAAGAGGACAGAGAGGGAGGTAGACAGAACATTTTTTTTTCTTTCTCCATTCTTCTCTTCCAACGCACACAGAGAACAACCTCACCATTTTACTTCACGTAGCTTCATCTTCTTCCACCATCTTCATTTCCATTTCTCACCTTCACCAAATACCATCTCCCATTCAGCAACACCCCACCAAGAAACCATAACCAGGACTCCATTCACTACCTCCATTTAACACCCAAGAGTGAACCACCACACGGAAGTCTCCAACCGTGACCAAACACGAAGCCCACCGTCCGTCCAAACAGAACACCACTGTGTTAGATCCGCACCATGCCAAACCCGTGTCACGTCGCAGTCCTCCATCCCAGAAAACCAGAAGCTCCACGTGCCGCACCAGACCTGCTCGAACCAGCCCGCCTGCATCACGACACCGCGATTGAGCACCTCACCGTTGTCCGCCATATCAGAAAACAACCCCTCACCGCACCGCGACCCGCGTCGCGAACCAGAACCAGACCACCGCAGCTCGCCCACGCTGACGCCGTCGTCATCCAGATCTGCAGCTGCCGTCGAGTTCGTCGCATCCACCGACCAGCTGTGCACGCTGCCGCTCAAGTCGTTTCGCCGTTAACTGCGGTCCAGCCCTGCGGATCACACCGCTCCAACCCGGAAACACCAGCGACCCAACTGCTCGAGCTCCACCGCGACCTGCGGCCTCCACATAGCACCAGATCTGCCACGACCACTGTGAACCGCCGCAACGCATCCTTCAAGAGCTAGTCGCGCCACCGCCCTTGCAGGTCCAGCCCACACTAGGTCCCTGTTCGTGCTCTGCCTTCTTCCATTTTAGGTGTTCCTTGTCTCTTTGTTTCTTTTCTTTCGTGTTTGTTGTTTCTACTTTTTTTTTCTTTTTCTTTTTCTTTTCGTTTTTTTTAAGGCTGACAAAAAGGAAAACTTGGTCCTAAAAAAAAGTATAAAATGAGAAATAATAAAAACAGCAAATAAATCTGATTAGATGGGTTTGGGCTTAGCACTTTGATCAAATTAGTAAAATGGCTAAGTTTTCACAAAACATGTGTAGTATAAGTTGACTTGATTTTTTATTTTTAATTTTTTTAATTTTTTTAATAAAAATAAATAAATAATTGAATCTTGTCAAAAAAATAAAATGAGATTAATTGAGGTATGACAGCTTGTTAATCTTGCAACTTTTAAAATCGTTTGAGTTGTGACAACTTGATAATTCGAAAAAATAAATAAATAAAATAAATAGAAATTAAAACTTTCTGAAAAGAATGAAATGAGATTAGCTGAGTTGCGACAGCTTGTTAATCTTACAACTTTTAGAATCGTCTAAGTTGCGACAACTTGATGATTCTTTCTTTTTCTAAAAATCAAATGAATTTTTAAAATAAAAATCTTTTAAAATTAAAAATAATCAACTCACAATCGTTTTCTAAAGAACGACGTAACTTTGAATTCCTCATTGCATCGGAGGATACGTAGGAGTAGAATCGTAATTCTGTCAAGCCAAAATTAAATTTTCATAATTTATTTGTCTTAGTTTATCTTTTAACAAAATGGGTAAAATAAATATTTTTAAAAGTTATAAAATTTACACAACTGATTTAAGGTAACCACCGTCTTAGGGCGGATGTAAAGTCTTTGTGGGGTTAAGTCTCCACCCTTCCTGCATAATTAGACTAACTCGAGTTTTGAATGCTGACCATTCTTTTTTAAGTTTTCCAATTTTTTCCAATAAAAATTAAATTGGTGGCAGCTATACACTTTAATTTTAAATTTTGTTCTTTAAGTCGTTATCCCGCATGCGATCCTTGGTCGCGACAATCATTCTAAATTCATAATAAAACTTATTTGTTTATGAATTTCATTATATCTTCTTAAAATATTTTCTTAATATTTTTCTTATTTTTTTAATAAATAAATAAATACATTCAATATATATCTTAGAAATATAAAAAATTTAATATTTTTTATTTAGTATTTAAGAAGATTAATAGAAAGATTAATTAAGATGCTTTAGAATTATTTTTTGTGAGTTTAGAGTTTATTTTATATTTTCTGATTTTATCATAAAAATGTTTTCCTCCGCATCGTTTTTAAATTAAATAAATCAATTTTTTTTAAAAATATACTATCATACCAAAATTTACATGTAAAAAATCATAATTACGGAATTTTTATTTATTTACAGCAGCTGTTACAACTAGTTTCAAACTGTTGTTATAAATAGACTGAAATTCTATCATTATTCAGTCAATGAATTATTAAATATTATTTTTATCATTATTCAGTCAACGAATTATATTGGAAAAAATATTGTAATATGATTTGACTGTAGAAATATTAATGAGCGAATTAAAGACATGCAGTGCCGTCAATACATTACAAGAGTAAATGCACTTCGAATTTTTTTTAAAAAAAAAATATAGATATCATCTCTGTTTAGAAAAAGTTGTGATCTCGATTTAACTTTAACGTATTTTTGTTTGTCATTAGATCAATAACATAGGGTGTGGAGTGGAGGACTTTACGTATTAGTAGGATAATTCTAAATCTTATTATCTAATATTTTTAATTATTAAAAATAAAAAAATATTGAATATTTTTTATATTTTTAAGATATTAAATATATTTATTTTTTAATTTAATATTTTCTTTATTTATTATTAAAAAAAATTATAAAATAATATAATAAAACTCATATTAGTAACACGAGAGAATTTTGATCCATACTCATAAATCATAATAATAGGCCAAGTGTAGTAAAATGATATGATCGAATTTGATCTTGTATCTTTAAAAGGATTAAGTTTTTTACATTAGTTGAATATATGAGTAAAGAATTATTTATAATGACTTAAATAATTTTTTTAGTTAATCTTTTTAAAATAAAGTTAAATTTAATTATTCTAATATAATATTAAAATCTATTTTAATTAAATCATTTATAGATATTCAATCTTACAAATTTTATGTTCAATCTTAAACTTGAAAAAAATATATTAAATTACATATTAATTAAATATATAAGTAAAGAACTATTTATAATAATTTGAATAATTTTTTTTCTTAAATTAATTTTTAAAGTAGAGTTAAGCCAAGCAATTGGTGCACATAATTTTTACCTACGTAGTCTACTTCTTTATCCTTAAAATATTAATTAATATAACTGTAACGTGTACGAAGTGTCAGAGTAACGCTCATGTGTAGGTAAGCACCGGTATGCAATTAATGTCTTCCCAAAAATAGGCCAAGGCCACATCATCCTAAGGCCACGTTTCCATAAAAATCATGCGTACAAAGCCACGTTTCCATGTAAAGAGCCTGAGCTTTCTTATATATGAGTTTGCAAAGCAATGCTGTTTGAGAGGAAAGTAGGCATCAATTTGGAGAAGACTGTGTCATTTGTTTGTGAGAGTTGAGCAAGAGAGATTAGCCACAATGGCCATATGGACAAAGGAAATTGCAGACGAAGCAAAGAAGCAGCTATGGCTGGCAGGGCCTATGGTTTCTGTGTGTGTGTTTCAATACAGCTTACAAATGATATCTGTGATGTTTGTGGGCCATTTGGACGAGTTGCTTCTAGCTGGTGCTTCTTTGGCTACATCATTTGTAAATGTCACTGGTTTCAATGTATTGGTAAGTTGACATTATTTTCTTTGTTATGGTTCAAGTATATTTGAGGAGTGAATCTTCATTTTACTCTTTAAAATTGTAAATCTTAGTTATATTAATTATTAACTTTAAGAAATTAATATATTAATTTTTTAACATGTAAAATTCAGTTACATTAATATTTTTATGTTAATTATTTTTTAATTAAATTAGTCTTTATTGATCCTTATATAAAAATTAATTTAATTGATGAATTATAATTTTAAGAATTAATGTTATTTTAAAAAAAAAACTTTAAAACTAATATAACTAATATTAAAAATTTTAAAGACTAAACTAATAATTTACTCATATTTGTAAATAATAAATAGTAAGAGAATTATTAAAAAGAAGTTTTAAGAAAATATAAAAAAACTTAAACATAAAATGTAAACGGAATACATTGAACTTTGGAAATCCCACTGGCCAGAAGAAACCTTAATGTAGGTGAACAGTGAACCTCTCAAATCTCAATGAAATAACCTTAATGCTGAAAATGGAAGAGCTACACGTACATACACAAGTCTGTCCATACTTCGCACAAATCGAGAAGGGCCTTAGATGGTGGAGAAAAAGGCAGAGAGATAAAAAAAAAAAAATGAAATAATAAGATAAAAATTTGTGATTTATGAGAGAAAATCTTCAGTATCATAATTGATTAATTGTGCTTAAAAATTGTTATTCTACGTTGAGAAAAGCTACTTTCACAAACTTTTTTTTTTAGTCTGTTACTTTCATAAACTTTTTCAAAACACAAATGACACAGTATACCATTGACGAGAATTAATAAAAAAAAAGAAAGAGAAAGAAAAAAAAGGAAGGATACTAATTGTTGGTGTGTGAGTATGTGTGTCATTAACTCTGATTTTTTATATTATTTTTTATATCATTAATTATGTTATTTTATTATTATTTTTTATTATTTAATTATGATTATTAAAAAAATACATAAAAATTGATGTAAAAAAAAATGATGTATGATCATCATTTTTCGTTTGGTATATATGTTTGTGTGATGTTACTACTCTTTCTTACTCAAGTTTATGCATGGCTCAATTATTTATTTATTTTGGTCAACGTGCATGGCTCATTTAGATGGGTATGTCAAGCGCACTGGACACATTTTGCGGTCAATCATATGGAGCACAGCAGTATCATATGGTTGGCATACACACGCAGAGAGCCATGTTGGTTATCATCCTTGTTACTATACCCGTGTCCATTATTTGGGCTTACTTGAGGCCCATTCTAGTTGTTCTCCATCAAGACAAGAATATAGCAGCCCAAGCTGAACTATATGCCCGTTACTTGATCCCAAGCCTTTCTGCCAATGCTCTTCTTCGGTGCATTGTTAAATTCCTACAAACCCAAAACAAAGTCTTTCCTATGGTGCTAGCTACTGGATTTACTAGCTTAGCACACGTCCTTCTTTGTTGGGCTTTGGTTCTAAAATTTGGGCTTGGCATGAAAGGAGCTGCCATTGCAATTTGCATTTCAAATTGGCTTAACACGGTACTACTGGCACTTTATATCAAGTTCTCCTCTTCATGCAAAAGCACTTGGACCGGTTTCTCAAGGGAATCCTTTCATAATATCCCTCAATTTCTCAGACTTGCTTTTCCTTCAGCTATCATGGTCTGGTATGATCCTCTTTACTGAACCAAAACTGACTTCCATAAAATATAGATGGATAACAACTTGCACCCAGAATAGTTAATATGAATAGATGTTTATTTTAGTCCTTTAAAGATATATGGAACATTATATTGGTCTTCTATTTATAAATACATTAAATTGATCCTCCAAAAATATAGGCACCATCAAATTGATCCTTCAATATCATATTTTTGCCATCAATTTAGTTCTTAAAATGATATCAAGTTGGTCCTTGAAGAACTAAACAGATTGTATTAATTATCATTGAAGGATCCATTTCATGTCATTGATAAATAAAGGACAAATATAAATTTTGAGGATCAAATCTAGTTAATATTCTTCTCTGCACCATCAAATAGAGATGCTTATCAAAAACTTATTTGTTTTCCTTGTGACCTGTAATGTGAATTGCCAATGTTTTGAAGTTCTAATCGCTGCTCTATTGTATTACCATGTTACAGTTTAGAAACATGGTCGTTTGAACTAATGGTGCTCCTGTCTGGTGCTCTTCCTAATCCAAAATTGCAAACTTCAGTGCTTTCTATATGGTTAGTTTTTCAGTTAAGGTCTTAAGGGCTATGCAATTGTATGTTCTGGATTTTATATAGCGTGCCATTATATTGATCTTTCTTATTTGGATACGCCATTTTCCCGCGTTGTTATTAATGACCAATTGCACTTTTCTCATCCACAGCCTTAATACATCTGGTATATTTTGGATGATACCCTTTGGAATCAGTGCTGCCGGAAGGTCAGTCTTTCATGCTGAAGTGTGCTGCTTATTTTCTATTAGTATGCAAAACACTTAGAGTATGTTTGGAATGTAAAGAAATAGGAAATGATTTGATTTGTAAATCAAATTTAATTAAATTTTATGTTTGGAATGTTTAAAAATGAGAAATGATTTGATTTCTAAAATTTCATGGATTTTATTTTTTTGTTTTAGAAATTCTATCAATTTTGATAGGATTTGAATTGATTTGAAATAAATAGACTATTTTACTCTTAGTAACTACCTCTAACAACCTTTCATAAGGGTAAAAATATAAAATAATAAAATCAAATCAAATCAATTCTCATTTTAATGAATTCCAAACACAAAATTTGATTTTTAAATCAATTCAAATCCTATTTTTTTTAAAAGTTCCAAACACAAAATTTAATTTTTAAATCAAATCAAATCAAATCAAATCAAATCATTTCTCTTTTTTATTCATTCCAAACACAACTTTAAAAAAAAAACGAAAAATGTGCATGCTATGTCAGCCATGGAAAAATTAGCAATAAGTGTTTATCAGACTATCACCATAAGTAATGTTGCAGTCACATGTTTTTTTCTGCTATTATTGGCCCTAATGAGTCTCATTACATGTTTCCACTCAACAGTACAAGGATCTCAAATGAACTAGGAGCTGGCTGTCCAAAAGCTGCATATTTAGCTGTCAAAGTCAGCTTATTCATAGCCATCACGATGGGAGCTTTAGAATTTGCTCTCCTTATGCTGGTACGGAACTTTTGGGGCCGTGCTTTTACCAATGTACATGAAGTGGTCACATATGTGGCTTCCATGATGCCAATTCTTGCAAGCTCTGCCTTTGTAGATTCAATTCAAACAGCATTCCAAGGTATTGAATAAAATCAAACAATGAGCTCAAATTTTTTCATTTTTCTTCATTTAACGAGCCCTAATAGTAGAGACAATGCAATCATACTAATACTTTTAAGTCATTTACCGAAAAATAATGTTATCCACATGCACTTACACACACATCACTTTACATCTATACATTTTTTACTATCTAATTATATCTAATTTTATTTTATTTTTTTGCATATTTACACTTTGATTCTACTACTTTACATAAATATGAAGTGATGTGTTTGATATTGATGTGCACCAAGCATTATTCTTTACCGAGGGACCTTGTGTTTATATGCATATGTGAACTTCTGCTAATTCTTGGGTTGTGAAAAAGGTATTGCCAGAGGATGTGGTTGGCAGAAGCTTGGTGCATTTGTAAATCTAGGATCTTATTATCTTGTGGGCGTTCCTTTTGCAGTTGTGTTAGCTTTTGTTCTCCATATGAAAGGGCAGGTAAGATTTAACCAATTTGTTATCATGTTCCAGCCTCATGTTTCTTACTAAACTTGTTCAACTGGTGCTGGCTGCTTTTGAAATGATCTTGATTCATGATAAACACAGGGGCTCTTTTTAGGGATTGTATTAGCACTTACTGTGCAAGTGGTTTCTTTTCTTCTCCTCACCATACGCACCAATTGGCAGAAAGAAGTAAATCCTCCTTTATTATAATTATTATTATTTTTTTGTCTTAGTAAGTCCTCCTATCTTCAACTCAGTTTTGCTGTCAACTTTGGATCTTAACAGCAATATCTTCATTGTTCAGGCAGATAAGGCAGCAATAAGAGTAAAAGGAAGTGGAACCCAAGTTGATGCACATCCGGGTGACCAAAATGTTACTCTTTGATAGTTGAAGAACCTTCATTCATATCTTTTGTGTTGAACTAGACTGGCTACGTTACCTAAGCATAATACTGATTACATGGACCAAAACTCAGCATCAATGTACTTATGGCAGAACCATAATTATTATTTAGTATACACACATTACCAATACAGAATCGGTGCTGTCTTATAAATTATTATCATGGTTAGCAATTGTTTTTTCCTTCAAAAGTAAAAGATTAATGCATGTTTAGATAGTTTGATGCAAGAAATATTCTGTTAATAAAAGTCAAAATTTCAACTTTTGGTTAAAATTTAAAACTGCCGTTTTTACTTTTGTGTTCTTTTTTTCAGAGGTTAAAATAAAATGTGAAACAGTATTTATTTTCATAGAAAAGAATTCTATCTCAACATATCATCTTTCAGCCTCTGAGGTTGTGTTGCTACGTCTTATGGCGGACCACAAGTTAAATATAATGTTTAAACAGAGGGAACCTACATGTATAAGATTCCACCAAATTTCTTTAATACTGCAGCATCTCCATCAAAAACTGATATTTCATTACCCAAGCAGAAACATCAGCAATGTTTTAGAATATGAGAATTATAAAGGTTAGCACAGAATCAAATGAGTCACTCAATTTCAGCAGTTATAACAGGCAGCAATTAGCAAACACTAAAAGAAATGTGAAAATTATTAGCTTGTAAATCAAAAATTAAATGAAGGTTCTGCGCATAAAAAACAAAGAGCATTCATCCGGTTAACAAAAGGAACATATGGCATGCCTGAAAATGCATGCAATCAGTCAAAATCAACCATCATGTCTACGAAAATATTTTTGTTCAGTACACAACCTGTCTGAAGCACCCGAGAAAGTACATATACACTCTCAGTGTAAACAATAATTTCTCTTATGTTCAATAACAAATTAGTGTTCAAATTCAGTTTCCCAAAACCATCACTTTTTCAAGCGTCAGATATTGCAAGGGCTTGAGAAAATGCCCTCACTCAAGGCCATCCGTGGACTTCTACAAGGTCTCTTGAATGCAAAGAACAAAAATTAACAAAGGGATCCAGAGAGTATGGTTAATATAAAACATTTTTTTTTCCATATCGTAGTCTCTGAACTACTATGCAAGTCAGATGCTCGTCTTCTGTCACTTCTACTTCTTCCTTTAAACATCTACACACCCATAGTAGCTTCAGACAGAGAGACAGAGATAAGGATGACATACAATCAAAGCTGATTCACAGCATTTCCTCAAATGCATCGGAACTGTTGTACTGATGAACCAGTCATAGAATATTCATTCTGGCTGCTGGAATTCTAGATCTAATTTTCTTTTTAAATGTGATCTGTCAGCACTGCAGAACAAAAAGGAACTAAATTAAAAAACATCATTTTACAGTTAGAAATTAAAAGACAACAAACATTTGACACATTCTTGCATTATTTGACTCTATCAAAAAGATGAAATTGTATTCTATATTTTCCTTCCCCTAAAAGGCTTCTCATGATGAATTCCATAATAGAAAATAAGCATATTAAACACCAAGAACAATTTGGGTCTGACTCTGAAATCCTAGTTATGCTTAAAAATGAAGATTGTGAATCAACATGGTTTCAAAAGTTTGGTGTAAATTGGCACATAAGCAGTACAGTACACTATCTAATAGTGTTGTTGCTTTCACAGAGCTCCACCATTTAAAATTTAGCAAAATTTTATACTCAACCTTTAGATTCCATTTAGTACATGGCATGCATTCACAAAATTCGTTACAAACATACCTTGGGAATATTTAAAACATACAAACTACACAGCAAAGAAGGTTTATGGTTCAATATGCCAGCTGAAGTATCATGTTCTCTACTATTTTATGTTTGACTCAGTTAAAATTATAAACTATTAGGCTTTAGGCCACTTGGAAATGATTGGATGATCAATATTGTTTTACCTGTTAATTGTAGGTCTATTTGGAGGTTTTAATCCAAAGAGAGAAAAATCTAGTGACATTGGTGCTGGTTCATTCTTGCCTGTATTATCACCAACTGTCTGTCTGAAATTACCGACATTGTCATCAATCTTATCTCCTTGCAAAGAATTGCCTTCAAATCCATCACGCCCTGGCATCACTCTCCTAGATTTTCTTGGAGGCGATAAGACAGTAGGACCCTCATGTGAATCAAAATCTGAAACCCTAGGTTCTCTCTTAGGTGCAGGTCTTGGAAGCTTATCAGGATCTGTGGGCAGAGGTGCAGAAGAAAAGTACCTAAAGTGGAAGAGGAGAGATTAAATTAGGGAGAAAAAAAAAAGAGAGAAAGTATTTTTTTTCTAAACGGAATGTTTAAGGCACATACCTGTGCTCTAATGCCTGCTGCACTGAAATTCTAGCTTTTGGATCATATGTAAACATCTTTGACAACAAATCTAAAGCATCATCACTTGCCATTGGAAATAAAGAACGCAAAGGGGGGGCAGGAACATATTGGTATTCAACATAATCAGGAAGGTATACCATATCAGGCCATTGAGAAGGTGATGGAGTTCCAAATGCTGCAAAAATCTTTCCTAATTGATCAATATCACTTGTACCCTACCAAAAGTTAAAAACAAACTCAGGCAAATACCAGAAGAAGGATGCCTAAGCACACAGAAACAAATGAATAAAACCAACCAATGCAATACATCTACACACTTTGAAATTATAAAAGAAAAACAGCTACAAAAAAAAAAATCAGAACAGGAATAAGATGGAAGCCAAAATTAATAGTCAATAATGTCTATAAACACCATAGCCAACAGCTTCTGAGCTAATCCCAGTTCAGTAAAACAGCTTCAAAGAGTTTAATCTGACTGCAATTTGAACTAGATGATAAAGTTAAATGGTTAATCTCGTTAAAAAAAAAAAAGCTAAATGGTTAAAATAAAAATCCATCTATTCCAGAACATCAACCAGTTATGATTTAGATTTACCATAAACAATCCATACATAACCTAGTCACTGTGACAATCTTGGTTTACCTGCAGAAAGGGTCGACGAAGAAGAAGTTCAGCAAATATACAAGCTGCAGCCCAAACATCTACCCCAGAACCATACTGCTTGGTACCAAATAACAGCTCAGGTGCTCTATACCACCGAGCAAACACCTATTCATGTATAAGTGTCAACTGTGTAGATCCATCAACAGAAAGCGCAAAAGACAAACATAAGGATGAAACATGTTATGTTCAATAATATGCAGAAGCTGACATCTAGAAGAGACAATTAAATTGAAAGGAAGACAAGGGTTCCAAAAGAAACATTTTTATTCCATAGAAGTTGGTGATTAAGCTGCTACTGGTTCAACAGATTGTGCTCCGCCCTTCA
Source organism: Ormosia emarginata (assembly GCA_029884605.1). Lineage (NCBI taxonomy): Eukaryota > Viridiplantae > Streptophyta > Magnoliopsida > Fabales > Fabaceae > Ormosia > Ormosia emarginata. The sequence continues at coordinate 13,595,071 of JAQQTP010000072.1, forward strand.
GAGAACCACAATCCTAGAACACATGCACCACAACTTAGTATACTTCTAAGTTAATACTCCAATGACTGATCTCCAGAATTTTCTTTTCTTCCCTTGTTTTCATTAAGTTTTGCGACAAAACCAGGCAATAATAATGAAGAGTTCAAGGTAAAATCCACCGAGTTACACCTTATGTTCTCATATAAATTCAAACTAAATCACCATACAAGTCAAACCTGACTCTAAAAAATCTAGGGTGCATCCCTTACCAGTCTAGCAAATTCTAAACATCCACATTTTAGGAAAGCTTGCTAGTTTTATTGCAAAAGAATCTGAAGAAAGTAGGATGATTAACAGAATGTTTTGAGTTTTAAATTGAATGCTGAGTTTTAATCAAAAGAAGACGGATGCTATGGTACACCCTGCTAAGTTAGGGTGTACCATACACCCCATAATTTACTTGCTATTGCAGGTTTTTTTTTTTTAGTAGGACGGAGAGGGGTTGACGGTGCAGCTCCGTGCAACAACCCAATCTAGTGGTTTCTGGTGCGGTTGACAGTGGTGGAGGAGCGGATCGAGCGGCTGGGTGCCGGCATGTTGATGGAGCTGTTGGGCTCGGTTGGGTTGCCAGAAGTGACGATGGAGCTATTGCGGCGCGGATCCGAGGTCGAGCGAAGCAGATCTGGTTCCGCGACGTCAGCTCACGAGTGGATCGGGTGCTACGACATTGGATCAGTTTCGATCTGTGCGACGCGTGCTCGGCAGTGGTTTGTGGTGTTGGGTCGAACGCCGATGGCCTCGGGTAGCAGTCTGGTTCAAGTGGTCCGGTGCGGGTGGAGGTGGGGGATTGCGGTGTCGGTTCGAGCGGTCCGTGCGGTGCAGAGGTCGCGGGTCCAATCTAGGTCGGTGTGGCCCAGTCTGATTCGACGGCACGGAGAACGATGTGTCGCGAGTCAGGCGTGGGCGACCCCGCGTCACACGGTACAGATGGAAGGGGAGGCGGCGGTGTCGTAGGTTGAGATGGTCGGATCCATGCTTTCCGGGACTGGGTTGGACGAGACAGGCGCGCTGGCTTCTGGTGCCGGGGCGACGGCAGCAAGGGACCACAAGAACGATAATGGAGCGCAGTGGGTGATGGATCTGGACTTAGGAGGCACAGCGACGATTGGGATGAGCTCGGCCTATGCGGTTGTGGGTGGACGCGGGTCCAGTGATTGGCTGCGCATGAGTCGTCCAGTGGATTGCAACCGACGGGTTGGGGTTCTAGTCTTTGGGGGTGACGGTGGTTTTTTTGGGTTTTTTTTTTTTTTTGTTTTTGGCCGGTGGCGAAGGGTGGTGGCCGGCGACGGTTGAAGGTGGTACAGGTTGCAGGTCTTTCATCTCAATCATTGATTGTGTTGAAGGTACAGGTTACAGGTCTTTCATCTCATCCATTGATGTGTTTTTCAACACAATCAATGGCTGAGATGCCTAGGGTGCACCATAATACACCCTCCAAAGGAGAGTGAATATTAGACAGTACCTCAAAAGAAATGAGTTCATTTCCGAAGTCCTCCAAGTCTAAGTGCTAGCTCTCACATGCTCAAAGGGATTCACATGCTATTCTACATAAAGAAGTAAACCTGATGAGTGAACCTGCGATCTGGGCTTCCAAATATCCGTGCTAAACCAAAATCTGCAAGTTTCAGCTGTCCATTAGATCCTATCAACAAGTTATTTGGCTTCATATCCCTGAAAATACATAAGTAAACTTTTGAGTTCAGCGCTAAAAGCAAGTAACGATTTTGTAATTACCAAATCAGCAACATAATCTACCTATGCAAAACCCATTTCTTGTGGCAATAAGCAAGACCTTTTAGCGTCATTTGAAGGTAAGATTTTATATCGCCTGGTGAAAGAAAAATATTTCGGTCTCGTATGACAGCTTCGAGGTCTGTCTCCATGAATTCAAACACGAGATGCAAATTCCCCTTATGCGGGAACGCATCAATCAACTCAATAATGTTTGGATCTTTGAGCTCTTTAAGCAGTTTAATTTCTCTAAGAGCTGTAAAATTCACCCCTTCCTTCTGCTTACCAAGCCGAATTTTCTTAATTGCAACCGTATGTCCTGTCTGTCCATGCAATGAATACATCTTTATAAGAACCACCACAAAATAATAATACTAATATACTATCATCTTCATTATTGAATAAAAGGCCAGTTCAACAAGACATTTACGCATGCATATCTCCAGAATACAATCAAAGAGTCAACCCCAAAAATTTAAAAAAAAAAAAAAAGAAATTGGAATTCTCCATTGCAAGTTATAAGAAGAACAACACATAACTTTACCCAATCAATGTTTAAACAACTTAAAAGGCATATAATTATATATTCCCTTTTCACATTACTGTAAGGTTCTATATGAGGATGTATTTTCCTCTTATTCACTGATTTTCCTAACCCCATCTTTACAATAAGAGACTGAAACTTCTCTTCCAAGTTCCAAATTTTATTCACAGACCCAATTCTCTCGACCCAGAAAAAACTCAACAAAAAAATCGTTTTTTTCACTGAAAATTCCACATAATTTTGTTCATAAGTGGGAAAAGAAAACAACAACAACAAAAAACAGAACAAGTGAAGTGAAGAGTAGAAGAAAAAGTTGGGGGGCATACCTGGGTATCAATGGCTTTGTATACGACTCCATAGGTACCTTCACCAAGGACCTCACGCTTCAGATACCTATCGGCTACTTTCTTGGAGTCCTTCTTTTATGAATCGTTAGATTCATAGAAAATGAAATCAACGGTTATAAATGATGACTGACTATCTGTTAATAAGGTAAACAATAAAAATGAAATATTTAAAAAAAACCCTTAACAAAACGAAAATTATTGTGACAACCCCCTTGCTGCAGAGTAGGTTGAGACAATCACGAGCATTATCTTCTCCTCCTTCTCCAGTGTAAAATGGATTCTGCTGCAGAGTAGGGTTGAGACAATCACGAGCATTATCTTGTCGTCCTTCTCGTCAAAATCACGAGCATTATCTTGTCGTCCTTCTCGTCAAAATCACGAGCAGCTTCCTCACAACCATCAGAAACTTCATCCAAGCGCAAAAGAGGAGTTTTCCTCCAAGAATGTAAGAGAATTTTTGCTTGATTTTTAATATTTTAGACTAGTATCCCTATCTCTCTTCCTGATCTTCTTCTTGGATTGCTATAGTGCAACACATAATGTATGGCTTTGGAGATTATATTAATGTAATTGTTATTCCATCCTTTTTTTTCTCTCATTTGTACAGATAATTTCTTTTCTCATGATTATGTTATTATTTAACTACATATCGATTATATTTTTAGATGTAAATTGTAAATATTTACTGTCTGTTTTGCACAATTTGTCTACTTTAAACGTGACTGTGTCTTTGTATTGTTTTGCACAATTTGTCTTAGGTTTATGAACTGATTTATTTTAGTGGGATATCTCAAGGTATTCGTTGGCATTATTGATGATTATTTTGAAGGCTATTATACAGAGGAAATGATAGAATCCCAGGTGTGGGTTAATTTTCTGTCTTACAAAAGAAAACATCTTTATTTATCCTGATTCCTGAGTCCGGATTGCATGTCTGTTTGGTAATTGTGTATTGAGGGACTCTTAGTAATTCTCTTTGGCAGTTACAGAAGCTTTTAACTTGTCAGGTGGACTAGCTTGTTTTTGAGGAATTGATGCATGTAAGATTTCCCAAACTGGGTTTGTATTTATCAGCTTTGCTCTTTAGTAATATTTTAATTGTCTCTATGAATCAGTTTGGATAGCTTTTTTTTATTCTATTGATGCTTTTGGTGCAGTTAATCATCTGGATTACTTGGGAGTGCAGGTGGTTCTATTCTTTGTGATTTTTTTTATCATATAATTTAATATTATGGCATTGATGTTGAACTTTATATGTATATTTTACCTTATGTTGTGTTTCTCCATCTTTGGTTCTTCGAGTTTGGGATGTGCTGCTATTTGAAGGGAACCGTGTTATGCTATTTCGAACAACACTGGCTCTAATGGAATTATATGGTATTGAATATTGCTTTACTGTGTTTATGAGTCTGATCTGTGCTTTTATATATATATATATATATATATATATATAAAGAACCATGTTATGCTATTTCGAACAGTGTGTGTTTACTGGCTATAATATAATATATATGGTATTGAATATTGTTTTACTGTGTTTATGAGTCTGATATGTGCTTTATATATATATATATATATATATATATATATATATATATATATATATTTATATATATATATATATAAAATGGAATTATATGTATTGAAATAGGTTAAGTAGTAAACTAAATTAAATTATTGTTTATATCTTCTTTGAAATAATACAATTTTTCAATCTCAATCTAGGTATAGTTATACAAAAGATATATATATATATATATATATATATAAACATTTGAGAGAATCTGATATGTTCAGAATAGTAGGTGTAAGTAGTAAACTAAATTAAATTATTGTTTATATCTTCTTTGAAATAATACAATTTTTTCAACTCTCAATCTAGGTCCTGCATTAGTTACGACAAAAGATACAGGTGGTGCGATTACTCTATTGCAATCACTTGCTTGTTCAACATTTGATAGCATCGTGGACGTGTCTACACAAGAACTAGAGACTTGGGAAGAATAATAGATGGGAAGCTATTCATCACTGGAAGAATCAAGGATCTTATCATTGTTGCAGGAAGAAATATCTACTCAGCAGATGTTGAAAAGATAGTTGAGAATTCATCTGAATTTCTTCGTCCTGGATGTTGTGCTGTCATTGGTGTCCCTGAGGAAATTTTATCAACCAAGGGGATTTCCTTGCCAGATGATTCTGATCAGGTTGGCTTGGTTGTGATTGTAGAAGTAAGGGATGGTATCATCTGACAGTTTAATAAAATTTCTCATCAACTTGCTATCATCTGACAGTCTGTTTCTCTCTATTTCCTTGATAATTTGTTATGGGTTGCAATCGGCATGCATTAATAAGAAAATGCTTATGTGATATACACATTCAAAATTTAACAATGATATTCATTAGTTGGTCACTGGTGGAACATTTCCTCAAAATATTACACTTTCATTATCAAATTTTAAAGTTGTGCAGTGAAAGTCAATTTATATGTACATGAGCAAGTAATAATTTGAAGCACCTCTAAGGCAATACTATTGACACTTACCTTTAAAATCTTAATGCTGAAGTTTTGGTACATGTTTTTTCTATGGTTGAAATTCATTTTGTTGCTTTCAGTATATTTTAGTCACTAATATATTTTATTTTAGGTTAGTTAATAGAGAAGAAGATGTCAATTTTATAACCAAGGTTGGTGTGTTTCATATGGAATGAGACAAGTTATTGATTTTCTACAATGAAAATCTTGTGATGATGTTATACTTAGCCATTTGTCTCGAGGAAGAATTACAATAAAAAGAACAAGGTTGCACTTAAGAAAAGGAAAGTGGAAACTTCAAGGTGATTAAATTTATATCTTTCACAAAAACTTTTAGTTTTCCTGGTTCTCTATAAGGTAGTTATACTCTGTTTCATTGATATTATTTTATATCTTCCAATTATATTAAAGTTGTGTTAAAGAAATAAAAAATAATATCACATCTTATTACTTTTTATTAAATATATTATTTTTTTATTTTTTCATCTGTATGTTTCCTAAGCTAAATAGGTTAGGAGAGGCTCAGGTTTCATGCTTACAAAACATTGTCACATATATGATTCAAGGTTAGTGAAATATGTCATATAGTATGGTTTCAGGTTATCCATATGAATCCACAACTATGAATTTTCTATTATTCGCATTGAAATTTCTTCAAAACCGATTTCACATAACACTACCATTTTTCATGCATATATCGATTGACCATTTAGATTTATGGTTCTTACGACAGAACCCATTGTCCATAGAGCCTGACATTATGGAACCCATCTATGGACCAGGATTTAGATAAACCCATTAGCAAGAAATCCATCAATTGTTGAGACATTGATTGGCAAGTCCTATTAATTGCTAAATAGACTTTACCTCATTAAGTTAATATATAAAAAGTTTCTCAACATTTCACCTTAGGACCCAAAAAATAATCATACCAATATTATCAAAAGACCTAATCCAAGTACCCTGAAAGTCTATATCATTTTACAAACTATATGTTATATGTTGTGGGGTCGGAGGTTAAAATCGACTATTATTTCTTCTCTTCATTCAAAGCCATAACTGAACCCTTGTCTTCATCCTATAACACACGGCATTTCGATGTTGTGAGTTGCAACAAAAGTACACATTAAGGGGCAACTGAGTCCTGCATTCTATATTCCGATTCAAGGTTGTTTCATAAAGTAGCATAAATTGAAAGTTTATGTACCGGTTGACTTCATGATTTCTGGAAATCTATATTCTAAAAATGTTTAGATTACAACCCCACTGCAGCCTCATAGGACCCAAAAATATCATACCAATATTATCAAAAAGACCTAATCCATTATTCATGAAAGTCCCATATCAGCCATCATGTTGTGGGGTCAGGAAGTGCCATTGTTCATTCAACGGAGCCAGATAATTACCCAAGTTGCGAGTTCTCTTTAAACCCTTCATTGAAATTTGACATTAAACGCAAAGAGCATCCAATCAAAAGTATACGGGGACAAAACGAGTTGGGGATCCCCTTTGCAATACCCAATTGTGAAAGTCATGGAATTTTTCTCATTCTGCATCGAGTTGGATGATCTGAACAAAAAACCGAAGTGTTAATACAAGTTGTCGATGTGAGATTTTAAATGAGCAAAGGGTGATGTTAAATTGATTAATGATCATACAACATATTTTTTGTTGCAGACCTATTAAACCATCTTGACGACCAAGCATGTAACCATCAAGAGGAAAGGAATCGAGATTATAAACTTTGTAATCATCGAATGAGATGACAGTGAGATACCAGTGGTCCCCATCCTTCATTGGTATGTATATCTACACGGATTAGATCTATGTTAGTAACTGCTTGGGGTATAGGGGTTGTGCGATAGAAAACAAACGTAATGACTAACGTATTTCAACAATGGGGTAGGTGTCATCCAATCTTCCATATACTTGTCCTTAATCGCATCCACTGTAAGCCCAGTAAGCACATCATCCTGAACCCAATTAATTCAATGAGAGAGTGAATTAAATTAATATATCCATAGTCATCATGTCCATGTGCTCAAAAAGGTACTTGGTAGTGACACAATTATACCGAAAAGGAGGGGGGAAGAGCCCATGTGGTGACGCTTGTTGTGAGCTGCCTTTGCATCCATGTAGTTTTAAGTTGCCGAAGTTTAATAATCTACAACACATTAGATATAGTTAGTAGTGGTCTATTGTGGTTTAGGGTTTAAATTTTGGAACTCAGGCAAAAAATAAGACATAAACACACCTCCGAATGTACTTCTCTTCCTGGGCACAAGCACATAAAGTCCCTTCTCAATGCAACGGTATCACCGTAGCTAAACATAATCTCACTGTGGGTTTGCAAATGGTATTGCTCTATTAGTATGGCTTCAATTAAGCAAGTATTAGGCAAGTGGAGCATGTCTTATACATTACCTTGGATCCAGACCCATACCAAATATGTAGTAGGAAATTTCCACCTCTTCAGGCTTGAGACGCATCTCAATGGTGGGTCGAAAGTTAGTCTTCAGCCCCAACCCCTGTTGTATATATGTTTGTGTTAGTATGAATTAATTATCTGTACAATGGCAACCATGATAATGAGTGGTTATGAAATACTCTTTTTTTTTAACCACAATATATAACCGTTGCAAAAATAACACTTAAGTTTTACTAACCCTGGGCAGTAGATGAGGGTTTGCTCTTGGAGGTGCGCTTCTGCTCTTCTTTCCGCTGGATGTCTGTGCAAAATAGTTTAGTCCAATAGTTGGCTTAGTCATTGTGGTAGAATGCCCAGCTCCATTAGGCCGTTTGGCAGGTACACCATGCTGGCCCGGTGAAGAGAATAACCTTCGTCCAATCATTCCATCAGACCCTTCAGGACCTCTAATAATTGGCTGGATAAGGTACATATGAAGGAAAACAAAATTTGTATTAGGACCAACCCATAAAACTTCAAAGATCCAGTAGTCATTTAACGTCAAAATTTTCCCCCCCTCCCTCCTTCCCTATCACTTGCCAGATGCCCCCTTCCTATCTCATAATCTGAATTGGGCACATTTCCCTCTTCACCCACACCCTTGTTCCTTTCTTTGCCCCTCCTTCGGTATACATATTTTATGGGCCTATCAAATATTTTGGGCTAAGACAACCCAGACCACCGCACTGCTGCAAGCCAGGTATATCTAGTGTATGGGTTACTACAGGCCCAGTCTCTACAGCTGTAGAATTGAATGAACTTATGCCCTTGACCACAAATACATATTCTGAATTTTTTTAAACTTATTGGAATGAAATAAGGAAAAAAAAAGCCCTTTACAGTCTGACAGAATGGTCTAATTAGAAATAAAAAATAATGTTAAATAAAAATGATAATAATAATAGTATTAAAGTATTAAAGCCCTCTACATATTCTGCATCCTTTCATATAGTATTAATTTCATTGTCGTTTATGTGCTGATATAAAAATGACAATAATAATAGTAATAATAACAATAACCTGTGAAGAGGCCATTCTTTTTGGAGAGGGGGGAGGGTTTTGGGATGCAGATAATGCTCCAACCATGGGAGTATACATCATTGGATCAGTCGGGTTGGGATGGTCTTGCACCATATCTATAGTGTCAAGCACCACGTCAGTGTTGTGTAACAACAGATTGTTATTATCATTGACATCTTTAAACTTGCATGAATGTGGAGGGTCCATTGATGGTTGATGATTTTCACCATCGTTGGAGACCTCTTGAGCCTGTTCATGTCTCCCCATCCAAGCCATGTATTTCTTGGAATCTTTGATAGACTGCTCAATCCTTTCAACCCGATTAACCAACATCTACAGAAAAAAAATAAACATTAAATAACTCATTTACGTCATGGCAGCAGTGGCTTTACACAAAATGTACCTTCAGGCATGAGAGGATTTGTTTCATTGTGCATGCATTGTCAACCACACTTGGTGTCAACACGTGTGGTTCTTTGTCCAAATTTATTCCCTGCATAAACAGAGACTACATTAATAAGGGGAATAGCACTAGTAAAGTTCTGCATAAAATTTAATGAATGTGTGTAACAAGAACCTGGCTGAGTAGTGGGTGGACTCCATTATTGTCTTCAGTGGTTGTAAGTGACTCCATGACAATCTCATCACCATCAATGTCAACCATCATCTTAGCCATTGAATGCACTCAACAACCCCTATAATGGGCTTCTGGTTTTGTGGAGTGGGGGAGGGGGGAACCGTAGTTAAGAATCAACATATAAACTCACTATTTTTTGTTTGTGTTGTGAAATAACAATACAATGTTATATTTTGATCCTTTTTGGATAGTGCAGCTATCCTGATGCACTGATCCAGCTACTCGTGTAAATGCATCTTAACTTGGCAATGGCTGTCATTCCTAAATGGTGTCACAAGTATTAAATTCGTGGTACACTGTGAACATTTGTCTGGTGCATCTCGGTTCTTGTGGTCAAACTCCATTCACAAACTGGGCAAATTCTGTGATAGCACTACCAAAGGTGCATTAAAAAGTAGTAGTTATAATGTATTTTTTATTGTATGTGCTTTATTATGCATGCAGGAGGTAGTTGTTTCTTTGTATTTTTTATTTTGATATAACAAATAAAAAATAATGTTAAAAAAAATATTTTTTGTTATGTGTGTTATTACGTTTACAAATTTCTTTTTTTTTATTATGGTAGATAAAAATCTACTACTATTTAAAAAATTAGTATGTACACAGTTAATAATAATATACACAATATGTATATTTAAACAGGTTAGTGATTATACCCATTGTTGTAATGAATGAATTAATCTAACTTGGACAGTTAGTTTATTATTATAAATGCTACATACTAGAAATCAAAAAATGCAACACAACCCTTACATGCGAGATTCTAAACCCTTAACAGGAATGCCCCATGTGGCCCTATATAATAAGACACTCAAATGCAACAGGTTTGTTGTTATTTATCTGCCTTCACCAATGATGCAAAATGGATCATCTTATGACGATTATAGTTATGTATCCGACTCCAGCGATTCATTTTATTCAACATACAATGATGACCTTCCATTAATTGGTGATGTGATTTTCTTAAGCGTTTTACACTATGTTGTAGTTAATTTTGTGCATGTACATAATGTTATATCATAATGTTCATATTTTCCATTGTAGAATCCACAAACGCAACCACAAAAGCGATGCTCTACTACAATGACTCTAGCTTCCGTTCTTTTGTAGTCATGATGGAGTGGGAAACCATCAGGGGATCATTAGTTTGTATATCTTACCACTAATATTGTTTAATTTTTTATTACTCCATTTCGAGTGATAATTCACATGTCGGTTGTAGGTGATACCACAACATTTCTCCCAAGATTTGCAACTCTCAAGCGATGTTCCTTGGAAAGTTTCGGATGACAAGTACACCGCAGAAGTGGACTGGTATGACCATCTGAATCAAATATTTATTTACTTTATATGGATTATTAAATTATTTTTTTCAATCAAAATGACATTAAATAATCTTAATCAAACTACTAAAGTTTGAACTTACTAATCTCTATACATGACAAGTTACCAATTTTAAACTTAATATCATTTATAAGTCTGACTACTAATTTCATATTATTTAACAATATTACGAAGGTTTACATATAATGTAGCATGTCACTCTATGTTTAGTACAATAATGAAATTCATAGGTGTTTATTGTATAGCTTTACAATATCGAATATTACATTTTGGTTCATAAAGACTGAATAAATAATATTGATTAATTGAATTAAAGAATAACATGTTATAATGTTAAAAGTCACATATCATCTATTCTAATCTTTCAGGTGCGATATATATGTTTATTGAGTCATTCCGTTTAATGTTAATTAGTTATATATTAAAATGTCACATATAAATTTTTAATACATAATAACTCAAGTGATGGCAGTGGTAAATATTTATTTCATGTGTATTATTCCCACATATTTGTTTGAAATATATACATCATTGTAATATTAAATAATAATAATATGCCATGTACAATGCAAAACATATAACAGACGTTAAAATACCCTAACCCTAACCCTAACAGCGTCAATCACCACGTCAAGCGTCATGTCAATCTTCTGCCTACTTCTCCACCATCTATCGGTAGTGAGCTGTAAAAGTAAGCTTTTAATATATGATTTTTTTTATAATATCTTCTAATATAATAAGTGGGAGAAAAAATTTTCTAAATACAGACAAATACTTAAATATTTAAATATAACTTAGCTTTTAACAGTTTTATTGTTAATTTTTTATACATAAATTTTAAAATTAAATTAAAATCACATGCTTGACACCCGTAAATACTTATAGTCCCCCTCACACCCGTACTCTGATTTTAATATACAATGTGCTACCAGAGAATGGCAATATTATGAAAACCATCTAACAAAATAAAAATCAATAGAGATTGTACTACTACAAAAAAAATATTGATAATAAATTGTATAAAATTATTGAATTGTACATAAATAAACTGTACATCCAATATGAAGAATATTGTATTACATAAGAAGAATACTTTTATTACTTTTTTAGCACCCAGAAGACTTGTACTACCAAATTGAAAAGCAACGCTAGCATTAAATTGTATCCTTCCACCACAATTAAGTATGGTTTCTATTTCTCTTGCACATGTGTCGCAGTGTCTGCAACGTTCTCAAACAGAGTGCTCCAACTTTCTGAATTTCTTGTCCAGCATGTCACGTCTCTCTTCTCCGAATCTTTTTCTTACACTCTACCACGGTACAATGTCTTATCCTTACTGAATTCATGTTAGACTTGCTGAACGGCGCAGTACACATTCCTCAATCACTGCCTTTTACTTATAAGTTGCTGTCAACTACTTTTAATATTAGGTTCTTGTTCTGCCCTTAAATTTATTAGTTGCCTGTTTTATTTTTTATTTGAACTTCAGTTAAATTTCGTTCTCAACTTCTAGCAAAATCTTATTATGAATTTATCTTAACTTGAACTTATTCTTTATAAATTCTAAAATTAGTCATAAAAATTAATTACAGAGTATTTTAAAGTGAATAAAAACATAATTTTAACATATACATGAATTTCAATAATTATGATAATATTTATATTATCATTATTATAATAATAAAATATGGTTTTGAGCACTCACGTACACTTAATTCAAGACCAAAACCCCATTATAACCCATTCCTACAAAAACAGGCCCAATCTGTTTTTAATTTTCTACAACCTTTATGGAAGATCATTTTTAACCAGCGGCCCATTTACTATGTCAATGTCATTTTATATCGTAGTTGATTCTGTAATATCTAAATATTTGTCCATTTACTATGTCTATGTCCCTGTTGATACCAATTCTGCTTTGCTCCCAAATCATAGCACTATGTTAAATCATACTACTGTAATAAACATTACACCATTTTAGAATCAGGAACCAAATCCAATCCGTAGCCAACATCCATAAGCATAGTAGTTTTCCAATAAATGACAAACTCAATAAAATTCTAATACTGACAAAGTCCTTACAAAGTATAAATACCACTAAAATAATCAACTCATAGCCATGAATCACTTGGCCATATTTATCCTCCCGCCAGCATGCATCCAACCGTCTAGCAGTCTCCACACCAAATTTTCTGCCTCACTGTCTGTTAATAAAAATTTATTCTAATAATAAGTGCATAAAGTATAAAGCAAACCTACTAATTCACATCAGTTTCTTAAAATAGGATTCAACCACAACAGTTATCCTAACATTCTAATATTACACACTACCTTGGGTCAGTGGTGGGATGGCACATGCTGCACCTAATCATGGATTAGTCTGAGATCCTAGGCCTTGCGTTGCAAACTCCGCAGATGTGTAATAATCCTGGATAGTTATTTGAATTCAAATACATGTCAGTAACACATTATTTAAAGTCAAAAACTAATTACAACAGTTAAACCACTAAAGCCAATGAACAACCTCGTCCATGTCGTTGTTTGTGTGCTGATTAGACATGTTGTCATCGTCCTGTGCAACTGATTGACTCGGGTTCACCTTGCCAGTCTTCCTAAACATTTCAACTTCTGAAGAAAGTGGGCAACGAGTTCGAATATGACCTTCTCTCCTACATATGCCACATCGCACGCGCCGCTTACTCTGTCTTCCATCATGTGTAGCATTTGCACTAGCACCCCTTCTGCCGACCCTCACTGGATCCCCAACAGTGCTATGAGAGGAATTCCCACCATTGGAGTCGGCATCACGAACATGTCCTAAATGCTTCCTTTCCAGCATGGATGTCTTACTGATGACATCTGCTCGTAATTCGTTATAATCCTCGTCACTGCGGCATGCTAGACTGCACATGCGCCTGCAACTATCAACCAACGCACCGTATCGACACAAGTATGAAGAGTTTTCCCCCGTTGCACCTTGCTGACTTGTACCTACAACTGCTTCCTTCGCTTTCTTTGTCCATCTATCGAGAATGACAGATTTTGGCAACTCATCCATGTCTAAAAATACCATAACAGCAACTAAATGAGCACAAGGAATCCCAAACGACTCCATCCTTTGGCATGAACATTTAAAAATCACTTTATCTGGGCAGTACGACACATGCCACCTCCTACAAACTTTGCGGTACTGTGTCACCATATAAATCACTTGAGTGGTTGTTTCCCTCAGTAGAACAACCTTCATAAGAGCTGCCTTATCTAGCATTTTGCGAAAAAAGAAAAACACATCTAGTGTGTAGACAGAAAACGCAGACCGCTCCAACGCATGTAGATGAGTTTTCAACACGGGCTGACCATAAGCAGATTTGTAATCAGCCTCAACCTCTTTGTTGCGTTGATAAGTCAAATAATGTTGAAACTGTTCTAAGAACTCAGTCAGGTTATATCTAGAATCCACCATTCTGCCAATCTGAGCATGCAAACCTTCACACCTAGATGTCGTGCGAAAACCAGCAAAAAACACCCCCCTCATCAAAGCCGTTGCCCACATTCTCTTATTCGCATATATTTCCTGCACCCAACTATGCCCTTGCACATCACATTCCTTCACCAAATTCTCCCACCTTTGTTCAAACTCATCCTCCTCGAAATCCCCCAACATGCACTCTTTAAACCCTTGGGTGAACTTTGTTTTACCAACATTAGTGGTTGCATTGCGTATCAAGTGCCACCCGCATAATCTATGATGTGCCTGTGGAATAACTCTCCTTATCGCATTCCTCATAGGCATGGCTCCGTCTGTTATAATAGCGTTTGGACATTTGCCCTTCATTGCTTCCAACAATTGACTAAGAAGCCATATATAAGTCTCCTCTGTTTCGTTTCCTACGATAGCACTCCCAAATACAATTGTTTGATTGTGATGATTGACACCAGAGAAGACAACCAAAGGACACCTGTATTTATTTTTGTTGTAGGTTGCATCAAACGCCAAAACATCACCAAAAATCTGATAATCGACCTGGCTAGACCCATCACACCAAAATAAGTGCTGCAAACATCCATCACCATCAACCGTATGCCTCCAAAACATGGCTGGATCCGTACTTGCCAATGATCGAAGATACCTTAGTGCAGCTTTTGCATCTCCACCATTGAGTCTTCGCTGCTTTTGGATCTGATTATATATCTCTCTTTTCCTGAATCCAACCATCTCAAAACCTCCAGACTGGTTTACAAAGGACCCATAAATATTACGTGTGCCTATACCAACATTGCGCATGCTATTCAGTTGAGCTATATCGGCATCTGTCATTCTCCGCTGTGACCGTAGGAGTGCAGCAAACTTGGGAGGAACCAGTTCATGGTTATGATAATCACAAACATGAGATACATCCCATAGACCAGTCGATGGGTTAACGTGAACACGCATTAATGCCTGACACTTACACCTACTCATACTTCTTGACTCCCGCTGAGGGTTTGGGTTGTTCACATATTTATCCTCTCGGTAGCCCTGCCTAGAACAATAAAAATTCTTCCACAATATTTCATTCTTCTTGTTCCTGCCAACCTTGCCTTTCCTTACACTAAATCCATTCATTTTTCCGTATGAATTATAAAACTCATACGCCAATGTCACATTACCAAAATGATATTTCTCCAAGTCATTCACGGTTAAGGTTTCAAACTTAACTTTCCCAACATCGTCCATGCCATTGATAACAACGTATTCTTCGCCATCACCAACTGTTTCCTCATTCCAATTTTCTATATCTTCAACCCTTGAAGACATTGATTCAATAACCTGCACATACATACCAAGATAATGGTTAGGGGTTTCCATATCTTATTCATGCTACTATGTACTTATAACTAAATTTTCAAAAGCTTTGCAAATTTTTATAGCAGTTAAGTTGCTGAATGACCAAATGGACACACCTCACTATTATTATATATTTAAATGTTAGTTATTAAATATTCCCATAAGTATAAATATATATATAACAAAAAGTGCTACATAATATAGATATGCAGTTCATAGATTTCATGCATGCAGTGATGTCAATTTTGGTATTTGCAGCAATTGCATTATTTGATCAGAATGTGGTAAACTGCTTCTTTCCCCCACCATCAAATGAGATACAGGAAATCCTTACAGCATTGCATGTGGGCATTGGCGTTTTCTGCAGCATGCTGTTTGTTGCATTTCCTACCAACAGACATGGAATTGGCTTCCCACTTTCAACAAACTTATAGTTAGGTTCAATTCAACTATATTTAATCAAATTATTTGGGTTCTTGTGCATTAATTCTTATTATACTTCATATCCAAGCCTAGTAAATTCTATTGAGTTGAATCTATTAAAGGCACAGGTCCTAATCCATTGCTTCATACTTCCATTAGTCTTTCAACCTAGCCAGTTCAGAAGCTGCTAACATCCATGTATATTCTACTGGTTTGTTGGCAATTATAATTATAGGTCCCTTTGCAAGAAAAAAATTGATTCAGGATACACAAACATCAATTCCTGTTCCTAAAAGAAGTGATGAGTGCTTGTGAGCCTTATTTGTTTATAAGGCTACATATATTTTTGAACGGAGGGCTCCACTTCATTTTCTTTACTTGATGAGAATTATACAGAAATTGTTGTTTTTCTTGGTCTTTCTTAATGATTCTGATTCAGGTGCAGGTACCACCAACAGGGTGATTTATTGATTTTCATTTCCCCCATTGTGGAGATATAGTTTGCATTTTTTGCATCTTAATATGTTTTAATGTTAATATTGGCAATAATGGGAAGATAACGAGAGAAACAAATAGAAACGAGAAATTTTGGTCAATTCGGGTGCTCAAGTATTTTGATCCTGGAAATGAAATTGTCATAAAAAAACGAGAAATGTCATAAAAGCATAATGCATGTGTTCTGCAATGTTCATAGGTAAATTCATTCAGTCCCTCACACACTGAGCACAGTAAATTCATTGTGTCCCCCTTAAATATGCCCATTTTGATTTACATTTGGCGATCTTACTAAAACAAACATCAGTGCAACTGCAGATCAATCTTGGGACAAAAACTAACCTCTGTCAATTGAAGCCACGGTTGGTGAAGATGGAGGTGAAGCAACAGCCCCAAATGCAGATCGACTCTGTTTTTCACAGCAGCTCCAATCAAAACACGAACCCCGCAACACTGACTCACCTCGTCGGTGTTTGCTTGAAGTGGTGGGAGTTTGCAGGTCAAATTGAAGCCACTACTTCTCCTCGGTGACTGGCTCCAAGCAGATGATATTACACTAACAAAAACCAAAGGTATTACAAAAACCAACCAAGGACTCATGTATAAATATAATTAGTTGAAGGATGTAAAGACAATACAAAAATTTACCCATGATTATGGGTAAAGTCAAAGGTCCTATCATAGAGAATTATAAACAACAAAATGAAGGAGCTTAAAAAGGGTCAAAGATTTGGGTTTAAATTTCAGAATATATTCTCTATGAGACTATTATATGTTTTTGATAGGTGTTGATTGTAAGAAGTGTAATGCATGAATCTAATATGGGAGGTAACTCATCTAATAAAGTCATTTGTATGTTAATTTAGAGTGTTTTTGAAATAATTGTGAAAATTTAATTATTTTAATATTTAATTATTATATAAATTTTTTTGTTATAATTGATTATAATAAAATTAAATTTATATTTAGATATATTTGTTAAAAAATAATTTTAAATTAATTTGTTTTGTTTAAATGGTATAAAAAAGAATTATTTTTATATATTAAATTATTAAAATAAATATGAAATGATTAAAAAAATTATTTAATTAAAGATAAAATAATATTTATATATCAAAGTATAAAGAATAATTTATAATTTAAAATTATAAGTTAAAATTTTAACATTACAAAAAAAAAACTTTTAAAATGTATTGAATTTTGTATAAAAACTAAAACTGAATTTATTAAATATGTTAACTTACTGTTATAACAATTTTTTTTTAAAAAAAAAAAGTTGTTGGGGGAGGAAATAATCCTTCCAAAAACACACTCATTGATAAATTGTGAATCCAAAGACTTGTGATAAAATTTTGCTTCAGTCTTCCCCTCCCTACTTTGTATGTGTAACAAATTATTTATCAATTAAAATCTCAAATATTTCGTGATGAACTAATTATGAAAAAAAAAAGTGATCCATGAACTTAATTCCCCACCATCACCAAAGATGGGATGGTTTTGGCCTTTGTTGTATTATTATTATTATCCACTCGACTTAAGTTTGCTCATGTTTAATGAACCCTTTGTCGAATTCCATTTAAAGATGTATTAGGGAAGAGTAAAATAAATAAAATACAGAGGTAATAATTGATTTGGGTATAAAAATAATTTAGACAATCCTACTATAAATTATTGTTAAAGTTAATAATTTCTTTTAACTTTAAAATAAAAAAAGTCATCCCTCACCTTAAACTAATTATTTGGATATAAATTTTATTTAAGTTGTAAGATTCTAACTTAAAATTAATTGATATTAAGTAGAGTAATCAAACATATATATAAATTGCACACGAATGAAGACTCTTAACACTTCATCCACAAATGTCTAGATGGAATAGGCGAGCCTAACGAAGTAGGCGACAGAAATGAAATCTTGACTCTAATACTATGTGAGATTCTAACTTAAAACTAATTGACATTAAGTGGAATGACCCAATAAATATATAAATCGTATCTGAAATATTGAGATAAACAATATAAGACTTTTAACATAAGTGTTAGGAATTTGAGTAAGAGGTGAGGAATGAGAATCAAACCCACACCTCCACCCCCATTCCCTCGACTTTTAGTGCGGTTAAGGAACACCACTTGAATTATGATTGAGGAATGAGAGGCTACTGATTTTTTAATGTAAGAAAAGTAAAACTTCTTTCATATGCTTTCTCTATAAAACTATACAAAGTGATTATAAGGAAGTTGTTTTGATGACTAGCCAACTTCACAATGCTTTGTTAATTGATGTTGTTTTTCAAGTGATAATAATGACGATTAGAGTTGAAAGAGGTATATGAAGGAAGATTAATGAAAAGTTTAAAATGGTGAGAATTTAGGAGGGATAACGAGATAAGATAAAGTGTCTTACCCTCACTCTATCCCACTTTTAACGCATTTGGAGTTGTCTATCTCTCTTTATAAAAAGAAATGGTTATATAATCTTAATATATTAATCAAATAAAAATATAATATATGACGTCAAAAATAAATATATTTTTAAGTTAATGAGATATGATATATAATAACAAAATTTTTTTAATAGGTAAGATCAGTTATATGAATTAAATGATATTATTGTATTTTGTTATAAATCATATTTTTATAAATGTCATTAAGATATGATATAAATAATTAAAAATATTATTCTCAGAATATATAAATATTTTTCTTAAGGAGAAAGATTTTTATGCAAATGATATTTGAATCAGATAGCACCCACTCATACCCGTCAAAATCAAAACTAGTTCTTTAATTGAGACAAATCATATAGTAAAGAAAACGAATCAAACTGCAGCTTAATATTGAATTAAATTGCTGACTTACTCACTTTAATTTAATACTTTGACTGTGTAAAAGCAATTTTGTTCAAGTTAGCCTGTTAGCCACGCTAGCTCCCCATACACCAAGCACAGGTTTGTCTTCCATTCTCACATTTTAATTGAGTATTGGTACTCACATTTTTTATGGCCTAATCACTATTAATATAATAATAAAATATTAAACGGGTGATATTTACAACTTACAATCTATTGAACAGGTTTGGTCCATATATACATATAAAAAAATTTAAATATTTTAATTAATAATATTTATAGATACATAGAGTAAGTGGGATTAGTCCTTTTTTTTCCTATAAATATTATATATATAAAAAATTCTACAAATTTTAACTAATAATATTTACATACATAATAATAAAATAAAAAAAAAATATTATAAGATATCATAATTTTGTGGGTATGAATACTCCCAATGATATATGAGCATGCTAGAATCCTCCACCAAGCACACACTGTTTTCAAGAAAATAAGCTCTATGACCGACCAAATTTTTTATTAATTTTTTATAATAAATAATGTTATGTACATACATTTACAAAGATATCACCTCAAATTTGAACAATATTTACTGTTTAATTATAGTTAGTCTTGTTAATAAAAAAAAATTATAACTAGTCTTTTATTATTTTTTGCACTGCATTCTGATAATGTAAAGGTGGATATTCGAGCCAATTTGATCTGCATTGGCCCAGTTCGCAGCGGGACAAAACTAAGCAAGCCAAGTTGATTCGCAACTTAAATGAGCTAGTATAAAGCCAACCAACGACCATAAATAAATAAATAAATAAATAAATAAATAAATAAATATATATATATATAAACTTTTGAAATGATTAAAAGGGGAATACAGCATCTCATTTTATTATTTTAAATTTTTTTTTTGCTATTATATAAGTAACATAGTCTAATAACATGCTGCACCATTAATATTTTACCATGTTGGGCCAGGAAAATATAGTAACTCATTATTTATGGAAGGCAAACTGCTATTTTAACAAAAAATAAAAAATAAGTTGGTAAATCACAACCCATTTAACTTGGGTTAAACGGATTAGTCTCGTAGACCCGCATTAAAACATGCTTTTATTTTACTTGATCTTAATCCATGCAGACTATGAGTTATGTAGGTCAATATGTGAACCGCAACCCATATATTCACGTCTATTGTGTCAAATATAATTAAGGATTTAATTTATATACATTATCAGTATAAAAAAAATTTACACTATCAATCAATCATGTATTACAATATCGTTGAAAATGTTTGACTCTTACAAAAAGATTAAGCCTTTGCTTGAGCTCATCTTCAACTTCTGATTACTGTTCTAGCTCCTTCCTTATCATTTCAATATCAACTTCCAGCTATTTGTTTCTTTGCTTGTGTATAAGTATATAAAGTAATTTCACTACAAAAAGGAATTCACATTAATTAGATAAAAATGAATGTAAAGCTAAGTAGTGAATAGTAGTAAATAAATCTATATTAGAGAAGTACTCAAGCAACAAGTATATAAATAATATATATATATATATATATATATAAAGAATGATTCGTTTATCCAAGTATAAGTTATTTTTTTTACATTTATTTTCAATCGTTAGTTTCACTTTCATCAAATGATTGAGATTATTTTATTAAAAGTAACCATTAGATGAAAGTGAAACTAATGATTTAAAATAAGTGTAAGAAAAAATTAACTTACATTGATATAAGTTGATCTACTATATATATATATATATATATATATATATATATATATATATATAAATTCATATAGTGACTTATGTAAATGAGAGGTTAGTAAGCGTAAAGCACATATGTTATAAAAAATAAAAGGTTGGTTAATCTTAATTTACTTGTATAAACAAATATATAGATTGTGATATTGATACTTTTTGTTTAAATATGAAAAAGTATGACAACAATTTGGTATAAAAATAAATCACCTAAGAAAAAATTAACCTTATATTCACTTTTAGGTTTGATTTGAAATCACTTTATTCTCAAATGGTTTAAAAAGAGACACTTTGTCACCTATGATTTACTAACTTAGTATATAACATGATTTTTTCAACTAATTTCTAAAGGAAGACATATGTTAGAGTTTAAAAATTTGTCATTACTCAAATCTCAATTCTGATTATGCATGTTTTATAAAATAAGTGAATCATTATTTTATAACATGATGAAATTATTAATAATTTATTTATTTATTCATCATCATTTTAATCTAACTGTAAGTATGATTATATTGTGTAAGTATTATAATTTTAGTGATTTGAATATAATAATTTAAGACTAAATAAAAAGTTTTTATAAATATATGATTATTATAACATAAAAAACCAAAAGGGTAAAGTGTTACCCTTTAAAGTACAATGATCACAATAATTTAAGCAAATCACAAAATCGATAAATTGAAATTTATAAAAAAAAGCTACATAAATAATTTTTTTATATTATTATCATATATTTTTACTAATTTATTAAAGACATATAAAAGAAATAAGTTATTTTTAAATTTTTTCTAGAAAAATAATTATAGATATCAATTTGTACAATTTTTTTAAAAAAATTAATCAATTACACTTATAACCTACATAAGATAAAACTCGAGGCTCAATTTTATTATTATGGTATAAAATCTTATGAACCATCTCAATCACTATTTACTAGTAGTATATAGACAAAAAAAAATATTCATAAAAAAATATTAATAAAAATTTTTAGTTGAAATAACATTACTTTATTTTTCATATTAAATTACTTTTATAAAAAGACAGAATTCATAATTATTTATGTGATTAATTTATATAAATATTAAAAGATCTAATTAAAATTTACTTTTCAACTGTAATTAATATATATATATATATATATTTACACCTATTATTTTATATTTGTATATTTTTATTTTAATTTATATTTATAATTTAGTTTTGTTACCTGACATGTGAGAAAGAATGAGATAGGTGATAAGCATTTTCCATTTGCAAATTCTGACATACATATACGTGAGGTAGGAGAAGTCACAAAGACGAACCAGTTTAAGCATTACAAGATGAAAGTGGAACTGCGAGGCACAGGACCAAAAGCACAAGCACTTTCACAGTTTCACTAAACCAACACAAACACAATTTCAATGCAACACTCAGCAGAGGAACTGAGGAGATATCCTTAAACAAAGAAACATGTTGAATGCAACAACAATGTCAAGGTTAAGGTTAATGTTAAGGTTAAGGTTAAGGTATGCTCCTTTTCTCATCCCAAACTTTCCTCCTTTTCTTCCATACCCCGAATCTCAGCTTTTGAATGCGAGGAGGCTATTCTCTCATTCTCAGCCCCCAAACCTTAACCTTGATAATTTTAATGTTGACGATGCCCTTCTCTCATTCAATCGCATGCTCCATCTGCGTCCTACGCCACCCATCTGGGAATTTGGAAAGATTTTAGGATCCCTTGTGAAGATGAAGCATTACCCCACTGCTATTTCTCTTTCTAAACAAATGGAGCTTAGGGGAATTACGCAAAACATTGTTACTTTGAGCATCTTGATCAATTGTTACTGCCATGTGGGTCAGTTGGGTTTTGCTTTCTCTGTGTTGGGCAAGATTCTCAAGATAGGTTATCAGCCAAATACCATAACCTGGAATACACTAATGAAAGGTCTCTGTCTTAGTGGTGATGTTCAAAAAGCACTGCACTTTCATGACAGAGTTGTAGCACAAGGATATCTGTTAAACGAAGTTAGTTACGGGACTTTGATCAATGGGGTGTGTAAAATAGGACAGACAAGAGTTGCCATGCAGTTGCTGAGAAAGATTGAAGGAAAACTGGTTAAACCTAACGTAGTCATGTACAGCACAATCATTGACAGCCTATGCAAAGATAAACTTATAACTGAGGCCCATGATTTATATTCTGAAATGGTTGTTAGGGGAATTTCTCCTAATGTTGTCACCTACACTACTTTAATCTATGGTTTGTGCATTGTGGGTCGATTGAAGGAAGCAACTGATTTGTTAAGTGAAATGGTATTGAAAAGCATCAACCCAAATGTTTATACCTTTAATATATTGGTTGATGCATTATGTAAAGAAGGAAAGGTCAAAGAAGC
The DNA here is from genome assembly GCA_029884605.1 of Ormosia emarginata. Classification (NCBI taxonomy): domain Eukaryota; kingdom Viridiplantae; phylum Streptophyta; class Magnoliopsida; order Fabales; family Fabaceae; genus Ormosia; species Ormosia emarginata. Next base: position 13,618,470 of record JAQQTP010000072.1, read on the forward strand.
TAACAATGTGTTAGCTATGACGATAAAAGAAGGCGTGAAACCTGATGTTGTTACTTATAATACTTTAATGGATGGGTATTGCTTAGTTAATCAAATGAACAAGGCAAAATATGTATTCAACACTATGGCCAAAAGGGGAGTGGTACCTGATGTTCAGAGCTACAGCATCATGATTAATGGATTTTGCAAGATTAAAATGGTGGATGAAGCCATGAATCTCTTTAAAGAAATGGATCGCAAACATTTGGTTCCCGATACCGTAACCTACAGCTCTCTTATTGATGGCTTGTGCAAATCAGGGAGAATCTCTTATGTTTGGGAGCTTGTTGATGAGATGCATGATAGAGGTCAACCTGCTAATGTAATCACTTACAGTTCCTTGTTGGGCGCTTTATGCAAAAACCATCATTTAGACAAGGCAATAGCATTGGTCAGGAAAATTGAAGAGCAGGGAATTCAGCCAAATGTGCACACATACACTATACTTATGGATGGACTATGCAAAGTTGGAAGACTTAAGGATGCTCAAGAGGTTTTTAAGGATCTTTTGATTAAAGGCTATCATCTAGATGGCCGGACATATACTGTTATTATCAATGGGCTGTGTAATGAGGGCTTATTTGACGAAGCATTGGCTTTGATGTCAAAAATGGAAGACAATGGTTGTATCCCTAATGCTGTAACTTTTGAAATAATTATTCGTGCTCTTTTTGAGAAAGATGAGAATGATGAGGCAGAGAAACTTCTTTGTGAAATGATTGCTAGAGGCCTATTGTAAGGGTAGAACTAGGCGAGATGCTTTCTAGTTACACATTAATGTTGTATTTGTATGACTGGTCAACTGATGTTTATTTCTTTTGATAGTTACACATCAGAAAGATGGACTATGCAATAGGCTCTCTATCACTTATGTTTTGATTAAAAGTCATATGTCCGTTAGGTTCATTTTGATCTTGTATCAATAACCTTGGTTGATTTTTTTGAGTCTTGGCATGAGTATCCTTTTCGTACCCAGTTTACTTTCAATCTGCTTTATCTACTTTTAAGGATTTTTTTAGTCACTGCTCATTGTTAGTGTTTCAGTTCTTGGTAGACGCAATATTAGTTTTCAATTGTGGTAATCTGTAGTGAAATCCTTTTTATTATACAACAAACCAAGCTGAAACTGACATGATTATTTGGAATGCTTTATCTCTTATAGTCAACTCTATTTAAGAATAATGCTAAAGTAATTTAACAAGTCAATCTAACACAAGATAAAGAACCTTCCTCTGCTTCTACCCAAAAAAAAATATAACACTAGTTTAATATACAAAACTGATTACATTAAGAGTTGTATGGTGAAGCATGGCAATGCCTTGGGGGAGTAGAGTGAATTACTGTGACGCCTTAGCACTTTCGAGAAATCTCTGGAACGGGGAAGAGGAAATCTTTCTTGGATGATTTTCATCCCCATCTGCGAGGTCCCTCTCAAAATCATCATCTACTATAGTTTTTCCTTCTGTGAAATGTGCTGATTTTTCATTTTTTTTTAAATTTTTTTTTGTAGATTTCGAAGAGCAGGAGGGTGTCTGTCAGGAGCTAGCAAGGCAGGATTGTGGTTGATATTCTGAAATTTTACCTTAAAGATAGGAAGCAATTGCCTAGCAAAAAATGTTCTGCAAATTGTTCTCCGAATTTTTATAAATCCCTTATTGAGTTGATGATTTGATTTTGTGCTCCTTTACATTTTTTTACATTTTTTATGTTGCTTTCACTGTATCCACTTTTTTTTGGCATTTTGTATCCCTTGTTATGCTTAGGGCTATGACGGTTTGGTGAACTGGGGAGGGACTGAATTTTGGGGCTTTTTTTTTAAGTGAAATATTGATTTATATGCATATGTTGATGTTGATTTTATATAAGCTTTTAAGGTAGTCTTACCATAATTTTTGTCATTTGTTGCTCTATTTCCTGTAAGTGAATGAATGTGGACTTACATGTATCCTCAATTTGTTTCTTCACAGAAGCGTGATGATGCTAGGTAGTTTATGAAGTTTCTTCATCCTGATTTCGGTGTTGGAAGCTCAATCTGATTCTTTTACTTTAGCTTTGCATAGGTTGTGATTAATTCATTGTGAAACTGTGTTGTATTTGAGATTGGAAAAGTTTGTTGGTTGATTATGGATCAGCCTGTTACCTTCATTTTCAAAATTCGTAATTAGGCATGTTTTTGTATGGCTTCTTCTTTCACAACCTTTGTTTTTAATTTTTTTCCCTATTCTCTCCTAATGTCATTTTGTTCTTTGCTTTATCATATTTGGATCTAACATGGAGCTTATATATTATGCTGCATTTTATATGAGACACTTTTTTGATGAGTTTGTTCTAGCTCACATCATTGGATGGTGGGGGAAGGTTAATCAGCCCATTCTTTTGGTGTTATTAATTGGTTGAGTTGATGGAGGTTAGCCCTGATCTGATTAATAAACATTGTTGTCTTTTAACATTGCTGTGGTTGTGGGTTAGTGCGTCCTTAAAGCTTCACTTTTTTATTTTTTTGGTTTTATATCTTCTCTATTGTTTACAAATCATTCTATGTTGGCATTGTAAGTTAGTTTACTTAAAGCTACGTGTTACCCAATTTCAATGAGTGCTGGTGGGACCATATTATTCTTGAATTTTGATCTGCAATTGGTTTCATAAGAGTTTTGAATCCATTTTTTATTTGACTTTTTGGCAAGTTGCAAGATTGCATGTGGTTTATTAGTTGAAGCAAGATCTTATTTGTCGTATGACCATGTCAAAATTTGCATTTATAGTATTCATTTAATCCTTAATAGTTTGTCAATGTAATATATTTTGACTTTGAAAACAGGGTCAGCCCCTTAAATGATGAAAACAGGGCGAGCTTCTTCTTCCCAAAACCTTTCCTTTTCCTTTCCCACAGGTTAATAATATTTTTTACTTCAAGAAATCATTTTTTTTCTGGACGTCTTTCAAAGAACTCTCTTGCATAGTGTTTCTGATTCAGTTCTCCCAATCATTGCAAGAGGTTTGCAAATAATGTTCTGCAAATTGTTCTCCGAATTTTTATAAATCCCTTATTGAGTCGATGATTTGATTTTGTGCTCCTTTACATTTTTTTTTTACATTTTTTATGTTGCTTTCACTATATCCATTTTTTTTTTGGCATTTTGTATCCCTTTGCTTAGGGCTATGATGGTTTGGTGAACTGGGGAGGGACTGATTTTGTGGGCTTTTTTTTTTTTAAAGTGAAGTGTTGATTTATATGCATATGTTGATGTTGATTTATATAAGCTTTTGAGGTATTCTTACCATAATTTCTGTCATTTGTTGCTTTATTTCCTGTAAGTGAATGAATGTGGTCTTACATGTATCCTCAATTTGTTTCTTCACAGAAGCTTGATGATGCTAGGTAGTTTATGAAGTTTCTTCATCCTGATTTTGGTGTTGGAAATTCAATCTGATTCTTTTACTTTAGCTTTGCATAGGTTGTGATTAATTCATTGTGAAACTGTGTTGTATTTGAGATTTGAAAAGTTTGTTGGTTGGTTATGGATCAGCCTGTTACCTTCATTTTCAAAATTCATAATTAGGCATGTTTTTGTATGGCTTCTTCTTTCACAACCCTTGTTTTTTTTTGTTGTTGTTTTTTTCCCTATCTCTCCTAATGTCATTTTGTTCTTTGCTTTATCATATTTGGATCTAAAATGGAGCTTATATATTATGCTGCATTTTATAGGAGACTTTTTTGATGAGTTTGTTATAGCTCACATCATTGGATGGTGAGGGAAGGTTAATCAGCCCCTTCTTTTGGTGTTATCAATTATTTGAGAAAGAACTTGGAATTGAAATTGTTATTGCTGTGGCCAAACCAGAGTAGAAAGCTGAGCAAGTGAAACACTTGCAGGTGCTTATGATCACAGCGTAGTTTGTTTCAACTTAATTTCATGAAAAAGTTATTCATTTATGAGATGTTAATCATCCACTTGCAGGTGCATATGGTCACAACTGGGGAACTGCTATTTCTATTGCAAGGGCAATTAGAATTGAAATGTGTTGATATTGTTTGATTAGATTTGATATATTCTGATATAGTTTGATATAGCTTGATATTGTTTGATATAGTTGTTAATAGTCAATCCCTAAAATCAAGGGATTTTGTATTCAATTGTTGTAACTTATCATTCTATAAATTAAGGAGGCTGAGAAGGTTATTCTAGGTCATTCAGCTATCATAACTTGGTATCAAAGCTAGGGTTCGATCTGGTCAAGAACCGCTCTCCGACAATCGTCTCCGGCCACCGTCACCGGCCACCGTCTCCGATCACCAAAGTAAGGTGACCGGACAACTCAGAAAGCGCCGACGATCCGTTTCCGAGAAGACCCACCTCCGTTCTCCGTCGTACGCGCCATCACGCGCCGCCACTGTCGGCAGATCTCCGCGCGCGTGAGCTCCACGCGCCGTTTCGTCCACGCGTCATCTCCGTCTTGTTCGCCGGCGTCCTCTGGCCTCCTTTTGACTATCAAAGTCCAGTTTTAAGAACTTTCATTCTTCTCCTTCTCACCATGTTCGATTCAACCACCGGCTCTTCCAAAGGTTCTGACGTCAATTCTAGTGCGGTTCTGGGTCTACAGGGAAGGGTTTCATCTCTTTTGCCTTCTCTGGAAGTCCCATTATCACATCGGAAAAACTTAATGGTAAGAATTTTGTGGATTGGTACAATGCGGTTGAAGTTTGGTTTTTAGGTCAAGGGCTTTATGAACATCTCACCAAGAAGGAAGCCGAGATTGATGAGAAAATTCGTGATGAATGGAAAATGGCAGATTATCAGTTGGTCTCTATTTTATGGCAGTCTATTGATCCGAAGTTGATGGTACACTTTCGCCTGTACAAAACTTGTTATGAAATATGGAAGAAAGCTCAAAATGTCTATTCCAATGATCTACAACGTCTCTATGCCTCTGTCCACAATTTGGCCACTCTTCAGATGGCAGATCATGATCTTCCCTCTTATTTGAACAAAGCACAGTCCGTCATTGATGACATTAAACGCATTATAATAGGTGATGATCTTACGAAGGTACTAGCAAAACTTGATAATATGTATATGGTCTTTGTTCTTCACGGTTTACATAAGGACTTTGAATCTGTTCGGAATCAAGCTCTAACTAATCCTAACATCCCCACGGTGGAGGAGCTCATTGATCGTCTTCTACGAGTTCCGTCACCAGTGGAGACATCTGAGATTGACTCCCAGACAGCTTCAGAGTCCTCTGCCTTTGTCTCTAATTCGGCAAACCGTGGAGGACGAGGCCGTGGGCGTGGTGGAAGAGGTGGTCATGGTAGAGGTGATCGTCCTCAGTGCTCTTATTGCAAGCGCGTGGGTCATACCCAAGACAAGTGTTATTCTCTTCATGGTTTCCCAGAAAAGTCAGCTAATGTAACGCAGTCTGCCGATCAGAAAGTCGAGGTTGTGTATGATAATCAGACAGGTCACAATCAGAACAAATTTTCAATTGATGAATATAAGGAGTACCTTCAGCTTAAGGCAGCCCAACAAGCCTCATCTTCAGCAACTATAGCTCATTCTGGTAATTCTATGGTTTGTTTCTCTCATTCATCTCCTGTTGGTTCCTGGATTTTGGATTCTCGGTGCTTCTGATCATATTCTTTGGTAACTCTTCTCTCTTGTCTACTTTATCCTCTACTAAAACACCACATCACATCACCCTTGCTAATGGCTCTAAAACTCAAGCCACTAGTATTGGTCATGCTTCACCTCTTCCCTCTCTGTCTTTAAATTCAGTCTTATTTGTACCTGGATGTCCTTTTAATTTAATTTCTATTAGTCAACTTACTCGATCTCTCAATTGTTCCATAACCTTCACTTCTACTTCCTTTTCTATCCAGGACCGGAGTACGGGGAAGACGATTGGAGCAGGATCTGAGTCACGCGGTCTCTACTACTTACAACCTTCATCCTCTACCATATGTGCTACCACAGAGTCGCCTAGTCTTCTTCATCGTCGTTTTGGTCATCCGAGTTTGAATAAATTCAAGAAAATGGTCCCTCATCTCTCTAATTTACCTGCATTGGAGTGTGAGGCATGTCAGCTTGGAAAACATGTTCGGGCATCCTTTCCAAGCAAGGTTACAGGTCGTGCAAAGTCTCTTTTTAGTCTTGTTCATTCTGATGTTTGGGGTCCTAGTCGTATTTCTTCTTTCTTAGGATATAGATATTTTGTTACTTTCATCGATGATTTCTCTCGTTGTACCTGGTTATTTTTAATGAAAGAACGTTCTGAGTTATTCACTATTTTTCAAAAATTTTGTGCTGAAATATATAATCAATTTGGACAAACTATTCGTATCTTACGCAGTGATAATGCCAAAGAATATTTTTCTGCCCCTTTTAATTCTTTCATGGCATCGCACGGTATAGTTCATCAATCGAGTTGTCCTCACACACCTCAACAAAATGGTGTGGCTGAGCGCAAACATCGCCATATTGTTGAAACAGCTCGTACTCTCATGTTACTTTCTAATGTTCTGTGAAATTTTGGAGTGATCTTTGTTCTCACTGCGAGTTATTTAATAAATCGAATGTCATCTTCGTTCTCAATAACCGGGTTCCTCACTCTATTCTATATCCTCGGGCACCCCTTTATCTTGTCCCCCTCGTGTTTTTGGTTCCACATGTTTTGTCCAATGTTGCTCCAGGTCTCGACAAACTTCTTTGCTCGCGCCATTAAGTGTATCTTTCTTGGTTATTCTCGGGTTCAAAAAGGGTACAGATGTTATTCTCCATCCACAAATCGTTCTTACATCTCCGCAGATGTTACCTTTTTCGAGGATACACCTTTCTTTGCCTCACAAGTCTTGTCGGAGTCTATTTCTCAAGTCTTGCCTATTCCAGTCTTCGATTCTCCCGTTTTAAGTCCACCTGTCCCACATATACAAGAGGCTGCCCCTGTTGCTCCTAAGTACCCCATGGAGCCATTTCGTCTCACTTATCACCGTCGTCCTCATCTTACTACTCCAGAGGCTGCACCTGTTGTGGACACCAATGACTCACCTCCTGCTTTTCCGTCTCCGTCGATTCCGATCCAATCTGAGCCTACCACTGACCTTCCCATTGCACTTCGCAAAGGTAATCGTTCTTCTCACAATCCTCATCCTATTTATAATTTTCTAAGTTATCATCGTTTATCTTCCAACCATTATGCCTTTGTTTCTGCTTTGTCGTCCATTTCTATTCCTAAAGCGCATTTAGGAAGCACTATCCCATCCAGGATGGCGACAGGCTATGATTGATGAGATGACAACATTGGAATCTAACCACACTTGGGCTCTTGTTCCCTCTCCTTCAGGGAAGTCTACTATTGGTTGTCGTTGGATTTTTACTGCCAAAGTTGGTCCCGATGGGACTGTGGATCGCTTGAAGGCTCGTCTTGTGGCCAAAGGATATACTCAGATTTATGGTCTTGACTATGGTGATACATTCTCTCCTGTTGCTAAAATGACATCTGTTCGTCTCTTTTTATCTATGGCTGCTATCTCTTGCTGGCCTTTATATCAGCTGGACATTAAAAATGCCTTTTTACATGGTGAGTTGGAGGAGGAGATTTACATGGAGCAACCACCTGGGTTTATTGCTTAGGGGGAGTCAGGTCTTGTTTGCCAACTTCAGAAGTCATTGTATAGGTTGAAACAGTCACCTCGAGCTTGGTTTGGGAGGTTTAGTAAGGTCGTACAGCAGTTTGGCATGATTCGTAGTGAGGTTGATCACTCTGTTTTCTATAAACATTCACCGTGTAAAAAGGTCATTTATCTTGTGGTCTATGTGGATGATATTGTAATTACAGGTGATGATGATGAAGGGATCAGTAGACTAAAGCAACATCTGTTTCAGCATTTTCAAACCAAAGATTTGGGCAGGTTGCGATACTTCCTTGGTATTGAGGTTGCTCAATCAAAAACAGGCATTTCCATTTGTCAAAGGAAGTATACACTTGATATTTTGGAAGAGACTGGGATGCTAAATTGTAAGTCGGTGGATACTCCTATGGATTCGAATGTTAAGCTCATGCCAAATCAGGGGGAGCCGTACTCAGATCCAGGCAGATATCGAAGGTTGGTGGGAAAATTGAATTATCTCACTATGACCAGACCAGATATAGCCTTTATTGTTAGTGTTGTGAGTCAATTTCTTAACTCTCCTTGTGACAGTCATTGGGATGCGGTGACTCTCATTTTAAGGTATATTAAAGGATCTCCGGAAAGGGGCTAATATATGAGAACAGAGGTAACACAGACATTGTTGCCTATACAGATGCAGAGCTGGGCAGGATCTCCAAGTGATAGGAGGTCAGCTTTTGAGTATTCTGTTTTCATTGGAGGTAATCTCATCTCTTGGAAGAGTAAGAAGCAGAGTGTAGTTGCAAGATCGAGTGCAGAAGCAGAATATAGGGCTATGGCTCTTACAACATGTGAACTTATATGGTTAAAACATCTACTTCAAGAGTTAAAGTTTTGCAAAATGGGTTCTATGCAGCTGATTTGTGATAATCAAGCAGCCTTACACATTGCTTCTAATCCTGTCTTTCATGAACGAACTAAGCATATAGAGATCGATTGTCATTTCATTCGAGACAAGATTCTTTCAAAGGAGATTAGTACTTCATTTGTCAATTCTAATGATCAACTTCGAGATGTTTTCACCAAGTCTCTGGGGCTCACAAATAACTTACATATGTAACAAGCTGGGTGCTTATGACATCTATGCACCAGCTTGAGGGAGAGTGTTGATATTGTTTGATTTAGATTTGATATAGTCTGATATAGTTTGATATAGCTTGATATAGCTTGATATTGTTTGATATAATTGTTAATAGTCAATCCCTAAAATCAAGGGATTTTGTATTCAATTGTTGTAACTTATCATTCTATAAATTACGGAGGCTGAGAAGGTTATTCTAGGCCATTCAGCTATCATACCTAAATGGTTATTGCTGAGGCCAAACTGGAGCAGAAATCTGAGCAAGTGAAACACTTGCAGGCGCTTACGATCACATCTTCATTTTCGTCAACATAATTTCATGAAAAAGTCATTCATTTATGAGATGATACTGACCTGCGTGGTGGCTTGAACCCTCCAAATTGAAAATAATACTGCTTTTTCTCAAGTCAGGACTAAACAACTCTTTCTCTTTAATGGAAAGTAACTAAGAAATCCTTATATTTCTTCTGTTTAGGTTCAATAGTTAGTAATTATGAATCCTATCTTTCTGTTGTTGCTTTTTCAAACTCCCTGGTATGATTGTTGGCCTTTATATCATGGACTAAACTCAGCTTAACTTAGCTTGAGTCTCACTTCTATAGGTGTACTCATTCACAGGAACATATTAGTTGTTATAATATACTGAATGCCTTTTTCCTTTTCAGGATTCTGGATACATGTTGGCTATTGTGGGGGATGGTGTAGATGATTGACCTGCATTTGTGGCAGCTGATGTGGGAATAGCAATAGGTGTTGGTTTAGACATTTCCATTAAGGCACCTAATATTGTCATCATGAAGAGCAACTTGGAGGTTGTCATAACTGCCATTGAGCTTTCCAGAAAAGCATTTTCCTGTATACACCTGCATTACTTTTGGGTGTATACGCCTGAATTACTTTTGGGTTTTGGGTTATAATCTGCTTAGCATCCCAATAGCTGCTAGAGCACTTTTCCCTTCTACAGGGTTCAAATTGCCACCCTGGATTGCTGGGGCTTCTACAGGATTATTATTGAATTTCAATAATCTATATGTGTAGATATCTTTTACAATTTAGAAGCTTGAATACACAACCAAGCAGTAATACTCATTGTTCATCAGTTTAAAATGCATATATTGCTAGGCTTGCTGTTTATGTTTATAACACCAGAGGTTATCATTGGAATGCAGTATATGATATATTATGGTTCTAATCAGAAATTTCAAAATCTTATTTTGTATTTCTTAAACCAGCTGTGGTGGCTGGTGGACACTCATCTAATGGTGTCGTTGCTCAAGGTTCCCAGTCTGAAGGGGATTTTAACATCACAACAGTGAGTTTGCTTTTTTTAACTTTTTATACATGTTAATCACCTTGCTTCTTTTGATATTTCAGTATCTGATTACAGATATTTGTTGTAGGGCTTGATTCTGATATCATTGGTGAGGATCTTAGGCAACCATTTTTGCAATTTGGTGAGAATGTCTCTGAAAATTCCAACATGAACAGGTGATACTTATTTTTTGTAGTCAAGAATACTCCTGATCTTATGGTTATGATATCATCATCAAATTCAAGTTAAGGGTAAACAAGGAAAATAGAAAAAAAAATAAAAATGAAATTATCTAAAAACATGAAATGAAATGAATGGCAACTTTGAATAGTAAATGAATAGTAAAAAAACAGTAGCAAAAATGATTCAGTAGTTGTATCACATATAATAGATTCATCACTAACTTAAATTCTCAAACTTAGCTATTTTTCGTTAACAAAAATGAATTGTTCTGTGCTCAGGTGTCTCTGAAGTTTCTATTTTAGGCTATGGGTTCCTTTATTGTGTGACTTTTGTGTAAGTACAGGAGAGTATGTTAATTCTTGCCATTTAGCTAATAAATTAATTTGGCTTATTATAACCCGAATGTTCTTACTACACTTGAAATATTGACATGTGTCTCTTCAAAATGAAGTCAAAGAAAGTGTAATTAAATATCCTGATTTCAAGATCATTTCATTTTTATTAATCAGATACTATTGTTTAGTTGTGATTTTCAATGAGATTGCAGTTCTGAGTCAGACCTTGAGCAATATGTATTGCTAATGCAAATAAAGAATGTAAAGCTTTTCATTGCATTTTCTGTCTCAAGTAATGTTTGATAATGGTCAAATACTTATTTTCCTGTGATGGTTGATTTGGCAAGTGCAATATGCATACATACTTGAACTATCATATCATATTTTATGCTATTTCAATATATTATTATATACTTCACATCTGTGGCCGTGTCATCCTTAATTTGGTTCTTTTTTTTTTTTTGTCATCCTTAATTGCGACCCAGTTAACAAAATATGATTTTAAGCATTGAAATCTATTTGTGGTTTCCTTTTTGTCTGCACCTGAGCTTAAACTAATGCTCTTCCATTTATGTCCATAGATTTCTTGACACCATGAGAGCAGACCAAGGTGCAATGATACTACATCACGCATACAAATTGTTTAGGATTTATTCAAAATTTCAAATATGGATAATTTGTTATAGGTAAGCTATTTTATATGAAATGCATATATAATTTTGGGAAGAAAAAATGGAAAGATTCTCAGGATAAAGAAATTGTTCACAGGCATAATGGAGTGACTCCATCAGTTGTCAATGCTCCTTCAGTGTTGTTGGTTGTACTTTCTTCTAACTCCCAGTGATGGCATACTTGGTATTACTATTTTTCCTTCTGCGTTTGGGTTTGTATAATTTCAGTAATTGCAATTTTATTTACACAATGTCTTTTTCAGTGGCATTATTCTGATCTGCAAAAATTGTGATACGAAGTTGGCTAATCCAGTAACACAAAGCTGAACCTAATTGCAGGAGTTTGAAGACTGCTAATGTAGGCCTCCTTACCAAAGTTTTTTTTCCCACTATTTTTTTCATTTTTTGGAAGTCCCTATCCCCGTGGCTGATTATGGATTTGTGTTCCTCATTGTTCTCTAATTCATAAATATTTTAATCGAGTTTATTAGGCAAAATTATTGCCCCCCAGTTCAATCCCTTAGTTGTCTCAGTGGAAACACACTCATAGTGTGTGGTCATTTTGGTAGGCTGCATGTCTGCACCACATTTTCAAGCTTCACAGCACTACAAGGAATGTGCCCCTTTATGTTCTCTTGCAAGTTCCATGTAATATGGTAGAGGGGTTTGAATTATGTTGAAGCTAGAAACATATTATTTGTTGTGTTTATGCTAAAATTTGTGCAGCTATTGCAAGTGCAGTTCCATGTGAGAACTATACTTTTTTGCTTGGTTGCATGAGCATCTCAGGAAAGCAGTGGAGATGTAGTCTAGAAGGTAGAAGTTAGTGGTATGGTTCAAAAGTTTGCTGAATGGGCTTTGTGTTGCTCCCATGCTTTCCTTTATTTTTATTATTTTTTATTTACAGGAGTGAGATTGCCAAGAATGGGTAAATTGGATGTTTTTATACATGCCTGCATGTTTGTCTATTGATTTGCACATGTTTTTTTATCAGGTTCTTGGATTTGGTTAGTACATTGAAGAAGTTTATGCCGCATACCAACAACTCAAGCCGGAGACCATGGTAATTTTTAATATTTATGCCCCATGTGCGTGTGATCATTTTGGACTTGCTGTTTGTGATGTGTTATAAATTTTTTTGGGTTAAATTTCCAAGTAAATATTTATGATCAAGGCTTAAAAGCTTTTAACTTATGATATAGAATAAAACAGGTTGTAGTTTCTTTAATCTTTACTTGCTTCGACACTTAGTTTTGTCATTGCATTTATTCAAATTGGATGGTTAAATTAGAGGTCACTCTGATTTGTGGCTGTGATGCATTGCGTTAGAAAGACTTTGTATAAGAAGTGGATTTACTTACAAGAAGCTGATCTTCTAAAAAACCATTCATCATGTACTCATATATCAAAATCCTTTGATTACCATGTGTTGTTGTGAAACAAACGATATGCTGCAAGAGACTCAAAATCAAAACCTCTGCAGGAAATTCACTGGGGTCTCAAAATTAATTCATGTTAAGTTGCTTCACAGCAACAACCTACACAATTATTTTCTTAGCTCTGGTGCCGAAACGATGATCAACTTCACCAAAGCTACAGGTTTGTTTCTCATTCTCTATTGCTCTGTGTCTATCATAAAGATGGAATTCTTCTCCATTATTTCTTCTTCCCTTCTACATCTATCACTTACACCATCTCTCTTCATTTCAGGCATGATTCAAACCTTCAAAGTTGAAGAGTTTTGTGGTAATAGCTGTTATTATTTACTATGATATTTCCTCCTGCTAGAAGCTTACATTGTTAGTCAATTTCCCACCTTTGCCTCTGAATTTTGTATTCTAAATTTTTGCATTCTCTCATGTTCTTGGTAGTGTAATTAAAGAACATGTGAAGATTGCAATTAACAAGCTTCATGTGTAGTTTTTTCTTTGGCAGTATTAAAAGAGAAATTGTCGGAGGAAATATAGAAAGAAGAAAGCAGGCAAACAAAGTAGAATAAGAAGAAAGTGATGTGAGGATAGAGAATCGAAAGAAAAGGAAAATTTATCCTAGGCCCTTCTAAACCAAATAGGGGAAGGTATTTTCAAATTATATTGAAACAGTAAAAATTGGTTAATCAATATTAAAATGTTGCTGTTTACCTAGATTTTTCTGCATATTTTGATCAGTGATGTTCATTATTTGACATATTTGAATTTTTACCCCAATGTCTTGCTTCACAACGGTGGTTTATATGGTGCAAATTATTGCATAAGGAAGTGGCACATAGCGGCATGCACAAAGACAAGTCTCCCACGACAAGGTGCTATTATTTTCCTCCAACAGTGATCAGTTTTCAGAACACTCCTTTTCTGGTGTGTTTCTATATTTTTCGAAATAAGTTTTCCTTTAAGATAAGCTAATGATTCATAGTTTTGCGGGGTTAGTTGCTGCCAATATGGAGTTTGCAGTAAGCATCCCACGAAGTTTACAGGTTTATTGGGAAGTCATTTTGAACTTGGATTCAAACTCCTTTGAAGTTGGCTATTCCTAACTCTAAAGGTGATAACCTGATAGAAAGATTAGCCTGATATCAGCTCTACTTTTGCAACAACAGTGTCAGCTGTTGGTGTTTTAAGTTGATTGAAATGTGATAAATGTAGGATCCCAAAATGTATGGTTGAAAATGCATGTTGGCTCTATACCAGTTTTATTTTATCTTTCAAATTATATTTCTTTACTCATTCTTTTTTATAGAGTTAATGCCAACAACATATGCGAGTTTCTGTGGGCTACTCTTGAGCTACATTCATTAATGCTGTTGTGCAAACTTGATTTCTGCCATCCAAGGAGATCGGAAGCATGCTTCCAGTGTTTCTGTTTCCCAATCTCGGATACCCAGGTCTATTTTTCTTCTATTAGTTTAGTTATTTTTTTAGGTTCTATACTACTCAACAATGGTATGGTTCCGTACTAAATTTAATCTTTGCACGATTTATGTCACAGGTTATTTGAATTTAGAGTCCATAGTGCCATTTTTGTCATGTTATCCTTTCCTTCTGAGGAAACCTGAATCGCTTGGTGTCCTCTTTTGTGCAAATAGTTTTTGTAGTCTCTGATCATATAGATGTAAGATTTTGCCAGTTTTATACTATGGCTCATTCTGATCCTGTTTCTATCTTTGTGTGCAGAAAATATACAAATAAATTGCTAGGCATCTCTATAATGCCTCCAAGGCAAGGGATTCCCTTCCAATTTTCAATGTAATGGGAGTTCACAGAGCTAACAAATGGGCCTAGAACGCATCTAGGTGGGGATGTTGCTGAACCTAATCGTGGGTTAGACAGTGGGTTTCTTGAGCCTTCCAATAAATTCCCACAATAAACCTACTTATCACCATTATTACAGCACCTGGACAGCCTACCATTTTAACTCTCACAAGGTGCAGCAATGCCAAGTGAATGTTTTTGAGAGCCCATTTTTATCCTTATCCTATTGAGAACCAATTTCAGTATGTTTCAATTAACATGGCAATGAAGTTGGTGGAATTTAGATGGCGTGTGAGGTCTGAAAAGCACAACTAGAAGTTGGTTACCATATGTTGGGAAATGGGAATCAGGCATTACTATTAACTTGAGAAGCATGTTGATTGCCACTTCTTTTTAATTTAAATGTCTTGGATTCAAGAATTATCTGCAACTGAAACTCAATTCCGTGTTGGTTGATATAAAAATTTGTTGAGATTACATAGCATTGTTTATTGAACTGATAAGTCTAAACACATGTCTAATCCCATCCCACAACTTTCTGGATAGAGAAGGCTTTGGTTGATTTTAAAATAAAATTAGAAACTAATATTTTTCAAGATAAATATGAAAAAGTTAATTTTAATGTAATATTAATTTTTGTGTTGTATAATTCAATGAAGGTCGGTGTGGGGCTAGGACTATTATCTGGACTCTAGGATGCTGATGGTCACATACTTGCAGCAGCGACTTAGACTTTGGCCCATGATTATCCTTTGATGGCTGAAGCTACCAGGTTGGGTCTCAAATTGGTTAAGGACCTGTGCTTCCAATATTTGGTTGTCGAAAGGGATTGCTTAGGGCTTAGAAGTCACAAATTCCATTCTGTCAAAGAAGTGTGCAGCTAATTATTTTGGACTTCTGATTAAGGATTGTTGTTTCCTTTCCACTAATTCCATATCCTGTTAATTTTAGCATGTTGAGAGAGATGGGACTAAAGGTGCTAATGAGCTGGCTAGGTTGACTTCTATAACTCTAAATTGTATTTTACAATGCATGCTTGGATATGTGTGGTATGTTTTGTCTATTCAATGCCTATCTTTAACCAATGATTGCTTATGTGTTTTATGATATCAATGTATTTTAACTGAAATTTGGACCACCATATCACCTTAAATGCTTAGTGTACACCTGTTAGTATAATCACTTATGTTTGATTTAACGGTGATTATCTCAATTCTATTTTGTTGTGTTGTATAAAATAATGTTGATTTGATGCCTAATATTTTTTACTATCAACACGACGATTACATAAGTCATTAATTTTATTTTTTTAATAGAGATGCATATAAGATTGATTGATTTCGGTTGTAAGTAGCAAATTTGTTGGATGTATTGAAATTTTTTGACAGATAAACAAAATTACTATCAATAGCCATTTGATTATAAAAAGAACTCATGATTTACTTCAATAAATCTTTTAAACCAGCAACTACCATTGTTTTTTTCATAATTTTGTTTATATTGATTTAGATTGTTTGAAATTTTGTGATTCATAAGAAGGTTAATGTGCATTACACGAGCTTTTATAACAATTCAATTTTGGTGGTAAGGAATTATGACGTATTTTAGTTGTGCATTACACGTGTAAATGTATTAGTTTCTAACAAACAAAGTCATTGAAAAATTTTGCACTTTGCCTTGTAGCTGCAAGAGACTAAATAGAAAGTAAAATTCTCTGTGAGATGAGGCAACATGTACTCAGATATTGCAGAACCATCTTTCATAATGAAAGCCATGACAAGACCCCAAGATGTGTTCTCCTCAAGATGGAAATGCATAAACCACACTCTTGGATTGTCTACCACACCCCTCGCCAACAATGAAGAAGTTGTGACAATGAATATGAATAGGATAGTTATCAACATTAAGGAAACTTGTATCCTGCAGTAGAATCTCCAAATTTTGTAACACAAGTCAATGCTAAAAGCTATGTACCAAATTTTGTGTTCAAGTGTTCTTGTTATATGTTAATGGGTCCACATTGCACCACCATAGTTAAAAGCCAATGGAGGCTACTCTGATAAATCAAGGGATTATCCATGGATATTAAGTATCCAATAATGAGATTGTAATATTGAAATGGAAGGCCTGAAAAAAGACTGGTTATTCATCGAAGAGAAAATTCTCTTCCCATCATAGCATATCTCTGGCTAGTCTTAATTGCTGGACAATCCAGAAGGTTAAGGCTTGCAGTTTTTATATCTCGTTTGTCAATATGTTCAATAGTAGAGGTACCATACAAGGGAATTGAGAAGATGTGAGGCTTCTGAGTTTATTAGAGAATTCTGTTGCAAAATTTGTATCTTCAATTTCAGATAGGTTTTGAATAGCAAGATAAGAAGGAATCTATAGGGACTTGATTTTCTCAGTCCTTGTGTTTTTGTACCTCAAAATTCCAATGATGGTGAAGTTAACAAAAGGGAAAACAGAGGTGCAAAAAGGTCAAGTTTCCATAACAAACATGTCTGATGAAGCAGGTACTTGATTAGAATTTTGAAGTGAGAAGAACAATTTGATGTCTGGCTAGGAGCAACCATGATTGCTCTGGTTGGAAATGGTTTTGCATATGTTGCATAAATATAAATCTCAACAACAATCAAGGTGCGATTAACAACAGCAAAGTAGAGTTCGTCATTGAGAACTGCATTAATGATCCTAAGAAACTATTTTATTACTCTCAACAATGTAGATGAAAGTATCTACACACAAATGAAAAGAAACAAAAATGTCGGACTTTGTCATAGTGGGGGCATACCCACAAGGGAACTTTGTTAAAAGATACCAAATTAACTAATTGACTTTATTTGAACAATCGTACAAAGGTCCTAGCAAATCATGTATGGTGTAAAAAACTTTACATTCAGAGTGTATCAAAATTAAATTCTATAATTAATGTGTGAAGATGTGCACACATATGAGAAATGTTAGTAATATATTATTTTGGACAATCTTTTTAACACTTACTTTATTATTAGTTCACCTCATACAATTGAAATGATTATTAAGTGAAAAATATTAACAACACTTATTTTTAGACCAATATTAAAATAAGTGTTAAAAGAAGTGTTTAAAAAAATGTGTTGTTAGCATTTTTCACACTCATATTATATGCAACAAGCTTTATTCTTTTATATAATGTTGTGATCAAACAATTACTAGTTCGAGGGAAAGCCAAAAGTGTATGAATTTTTTATAGGCAATTCAACCCAAACTCCAAATAATTCATGTCAATAATGCACAAAAAGGACCTGCAAAGAACAAATAAATAGAGAAGAAAAGAAAATTACATTTCATTTACGTATTCAATTAAGCAACGTGAAATGAGATGTTGGCTGCTCATTCTTTCAACACAGGACTAGATTTTATATTTTATATATATAAAATTTAGTCATGTGTTATATTTTAATTTTAACTATTTATATAAAATTTAATGGTGAAAATTTATTATTCTCATCTTTTATAAAAAACATTACTTTCACCAAATATGTTCCATATATATAGTTATATAGTTAAAAATTATTCTTCTCACGCTCTCGTAATAAAAATTCTATTTATCCCCATATAATATATATATATATATATATATATATATATATATATATATATATATATATATATATATATATATGAGAGTGTATCTAGAAGATAAGTGTTTATTATAAGAGGTGAGAGAAATAAATCTTGACCAATTGGATCTCACATGAATAGTCAATATTAAAACATAAATGTATGTGACTTTTTTAAGTAGTCACATGACCTTTAAATAACTTTTAATCTTGATCATCCATGTATAATTGTATGATCAAAATTTACTCATCTCATCATCTCCCAATAAAAACTCTTCTCACTAGATATATATATATATATAGAGGATATATATATAGGGAGGATCAACTTACATTAGTGTAAGTCTTTTTTGACTTACACTCATTTTCAACTGTTAGATTCACTTTCATCTAATTGTTACTTTTAATGAAATCATCTCAACCATTAGATGAAAATGGATTTAATGATTAAAAATAAGTGTAAGTCAAAAAAGACTTACACTAATATAAACCGATCTTCCCTCATATATATATATATATATCACACACACACACACACCAGGCCTTTGGTGGTTGAGGTTTACTTTGACTTTCTTAAACTACAAACTTCATATTACAAAATGCTAATTACATGCCACCGAGTCAGAGAAAGACAAATTTACCCGAAGATAATTTTGTTTTTAACACGAATAATGTTATATACACAGTACCAGATGTGACGGGTTTCAAGAAATGAGAGAATCAGTATAAGAAGTGCAATATATGAAGGATAAGGTACTTCAACCAGATTCAAGGGTCTTGAAGATTTAGCAAAATAATGGGAGAAGTGAAGCTGATTGCTACTCCTCCAAGCTTCCCTTGCGCCAGAATTGAATGGGCTCTTAAGATAAAGGGTGTGGAATATGAGTACATAGAAGAAGATTTAGCAAATAAGAGTCCTTTGCTTCTTCAGTCCAACCCTGTCTACAAGAAAGTCCCAGTGCTCCTGCACAATGGCAAACCAATTTCTGAATCACTTATCATCCTTGAGTACATCGATGAGACATGGAAGGAGAACCCTTTGCTACCACAAGACCCCTATGAGAGAGCTTTGGCTCGCTTCTGGGCAAAATTTATTGATGAGAAGGTACCAAAATTTGTCTATTTCATTTTTCTTCTCTATTATTTGTTCGTAGACTTTCCCTCAAGCTAGTAATTGTTTAGTCACAAGTCACAACATGATGAAAAATTAATGTACAATTTGGTAGGCAAAATGCATCAAACTTTAGCTGTTTGATATAGCTTATTTTCTTGAAATAGTGTGTGGTTGGTGTATGGGGAGCTAGCGTGGCCCAAGGAGAAGAGAAGGGGAAAGCTGTAGATGCAGCACTAGAGTCACTGGCACTTCTTGAGGAGCAGATTCAAGGGAAGAAGTTTTTTGGTGCAGAGAAGATAGGATATCTTGATATTGTTGCTGGCTGGATAACTCATTGGCTTAATGTCCTGGAAGAACTTGGAGAGATGGAACTACTCAATGCTGAGAAGTTCCCATCTCTTCATGAATGGGGGCAGAACTTCATCCAGACTTCACCTGTCAAAGATTGCATTCCACCCAGGGAGAAGGTGGTTGACTATTTCAGCTTTGGCATCAACTACGTGCGTTCCTTAGCAGCCAGTAAATCATGAAATTATATATGTAAACAAGTATCCATTGATTATAATAGGTCATATTGTTTTCATTGGAGTTTGCTTTCATATGGTGTTGATCATCTTTTTTTATGGTAATTGGTGTTGATCATCTTATCAGATCATATGTATGTACAATCAATTTTCTCTGTAATGGTGGGACTACCTAGCTTCATCAGAATTTTCAATTACCAATATTATATTGTGATTCTGTGTGTCAATACAATTAACATTAATTTAGCCATTGGTCCCATTTCCTTAGAAATATTGGAAGAGGAAACCCTGAAATTGTTGGATAGGATATCTAGCATGTTGAGTTCGTGATGTAGTGCAATTATGACTGACAAACTGCTTTAAAATGATGAAATTAAAAGTAGGAGTGTACACAAGGTTCTCCCAAGCATTAACTTGCCAAAGATATTAGCATGAACAAGTTACACTAGGAAAATATACACCAAGACATCTGATAATTGTTGTTCATTCCTGTATACCTCTTATGCAATTTATATTTGTTGAAAACAACAAATGGTTGCATCAGAAGTAGACTTAGAACCAACAATATAGGCTTACTTCTGATAATGGTCGTTCCTTCTTGAATTCCTCTTATGCAATTTATATTTGTTGAAAATAACAAATGGTGACTTCAGAAGCAGACTCACAACATTTTTTTATGAAGTATGAAATACGGATAGGAAAGGCTTACTGCAGCATCAAGTCTTTGTGAAAGCAATACGAGGGAGGTTGTCCTTGTTTTATTTTTATTGATTCTAATCTTCAACACAAAACTAAAGTAAGCATAAATTGTGTGAAGATAGAGAAGAAATAGGATCATGGGCAAAATCAATAGAAATATAGCAACCTCAGCAGTAAAAAAATAAGCATTTTTGGGTGCCAACATGCATTTGATTGGTGGGCCTATTTTCCTTTCTCTTCTCACTTCAACTTTTTCAAACCTTATTTATATTTTCCAATGCCTCTAAGGACAAGAAAAAACGATATACTTTTGTGCGGCCTAAATTTAAACTGTACATGACATATGGGCCTCATTATACTCTTGGTCTTCGAACATGAACTAGTTTCTCTTTCAACACCTATGACTTAATTGGTAAAAGGTACATGCTTACATAGTTACAACGTAACCAAGCAATTATTCACAACAACTCAATCTAATTTAACTGAAAAGTAGCTTAGATAAAATTATGTTTCAACACACAACAAAATTTGTAAATGCAGTCATATACCTTTTCTCCATATAGCCAAAATCTGAAGGCTTCCTAGATCTCTTTCCTCTTGTTTCTCATATATATCAAGTTCATCAATGCAGCAGCGATCTTCCCTAAAAAATTATGAAACAAAATATGGGGTGGCTGCCTTTTCTACTGTCCTACTTTTCATCAAACCTTCTCCTATTGATTCAATTCGAATGACCACTGCTAAATGGCACAGAAAGGTATATCACCTAGCCTTTTCATATTTATCTTTGACTAATTTTATTATTATGGTATAAAGCTCAAAACTCAATTTTATTATTACGGTATAAAATTTTGTGAACTCTCTCAATCAGTATTTATTAGTGGTATATAAACAACAAATTCATTCATCCATATAAAAAATTTGATAAAAACTTTTGGTTGAAATAATATTATTTTATTTTTCATATTAAATTACTTTCATAAAATGACAGAATTTATAATTATTTTTGTGATTAATTGATATAAATATTAAAAGATTTAATTGAAATTTAATTTTGAACTGTAATTAATATATATCTATATATATATTTACACTTATTATCTTATATTTGTATATTTTTATTTTATTTTATATTTATAATTTACACTATATTTGAATCCCAGTGAAGAGAGAAACGGAAAGAAAATGGGAACAGATAAACTTAAGGAAATGGGGAACAGATAAACTTGAGGATGTTCCATTTGCAAATTCTGACAAACATATGAACGTGAGGTAGGAGAGGAGAAGTGACAAAGGCGAACCAGTTTAAGCATTACAAGATGAAAGTGGAACTGCGAGGCACAGGACCAAAAGCACAAGCACTTTCACAGTTTCACTAAACCAACACAAACACAATTTGAATGCAACACTCAGCAGTGGAACTGAGGAGATATCCTTAAACAAAGAAACATGTTGAATGCAACAACAATGTCAAGGTTAAGGTTAAGGTATGCTCCTTTTCTCATCCCAAACTTTCCTCCTTTTCTTCCATACCCCGAATCTCAGCTCTTGAATGCGAGGAGGCTATTCTCTCATTCTCAGCCCCCAAACCTTAACCTTGATAATTTTACTGTTGACGATGCCCTTCTCTCATTCAATCGCATGCTCCATCTGCGTTTTACCCCACCCATCTGGGAATTTGGAAAGATTTTAGGATCCCTTGTGAAGATGAAGCATTATCCCACTGCTATTTCTCTTTCTAAACAAATGGAGCTTAGGGGAATTACGCAAAACATTGTTACTTTGAGCATCTTGATCAATTGTTACTGCCATGTGGGTCAGTTGGGTTTTGCTTTCTCTGTGTTGGGCAAGATTCTCAAGATAGGTTATCAGCCAAATACCATAACCTGGAATACACTAATGAAAGGTCTCTGTCTTAGTGGTGATGTTCAAAAAGCACTTCACTTTCATGACAGTGTTGTAGCACAAGGATATCTGTTAGATGAAGTTAGTTACGGGACTTTGATCAATGGCGTGTGTAAATTAGGACAGACAAGAGCTGCCATGCAGTTGCTGAGAAAGATTGAAGGAAAAGTGGTTAAACCTAACGTAGTCATGTACAGCACAATCATTGACAGCCTATGCAAAGATAAACTTATAACTGAGGCCCATGATTTATATTCTGAAATGGCTGTCAAGGGAATTTTACCAGATGTTGTCACTTATAGTACCCTAATCTATGGTTTGGGCATTGTGGGTCGATTGAAGGAAGCAAGTGAGTTGTTAAGTGAAATGGTATTGAAAAGCATCAACCCAAATGTTTATACCTTTAATATATTGGTTGATGCATTATGTAAAGAAGGAAAGGTCAAAGAAGCTAACAATGTGTTAGCTATGATGATAAAAGAAGGCGTGAAACCTGATGTTGTTACTTTTAATACTTTAATGGATGGGTATTGCTTAGTTAATCAAATGAACAAGGCAAAATATGTATTCAACACTATGGCCAAAAGGGGAGTGGTACCTGATGTTCAGAGCTACAGCATCATGATTAATGGATTCTGCAAGATTAAAATGGTGGATGAAGCCATGAATCTCTTTAAAGAAATGGATCGCAAACGTTTGGTTCCCGATACCGTAACCTACAGCTCTCTTATTGATGGCTTGTGCAAATCAGGGAGAATCTCTTATGTTTGGGAGCTTGTTGATGAGATGCATGATAGAGGTCAACCTGCTAATGTAATCACTTACAATTCCTTGTTGGACGCTTTATGCAAAAACCATCATCTTGACAAGGCAATAGCATTAGTCAAGAAAATTCAAGAGCAGGGAATTCAGCCAGATGTGTACACATGGACTATACTAATTGATGGACTATGCAAAGGTGGTAGGCTTAAGACTGCAATAGAGGTTTTTAAGAATCTTTTGATTAAAGGCTACCATCTAAATGTCCAGACGTATACTGTTATTATCAATGGGCTGTGTAATGAGGGCTTGGTTGACGAAGCATTCGCTTTGATGTCAAAAATGGAAGACAATGGTTGTATCCCTAATGCTGTAACTTTTGAAATAATTATTCGCGCTCTTTTTGAGAAAGATGAGAATGATGAGGCAGAGAAACTTCTTTGTGAAATGATCGCTAGAGGCCTATTGTAAGGGTAGAACTAGGTGAGATGCTTTCTAGTTACACATTAATGTTGAATTTGTATGACTGGTCAGCTGATGTTTATTTCTTTTGATAGTTGCACATCAGAAAGATGGACTAGGCAATAGGCTCTCTGTCACTTATGTTTTGATCAAAAGTCATATGTCTGTTAGGTTCATTTTGATCTTGTATCAATAACATTGGTTGATTTTTTTGAGTCTTGACATGAGTATCCTTTTTGTACCCAGTTTACTTTCCATCTGCTTTATCTACTTTTAAGGATTTTTTCAGTCACTGCTCCTTGTTAGTGTTTCAGTTCTTGGTAGACGCAATATTAGTTTTCAATTGTAGTAATCTGTAGTGAAATCCTTTTTATTATACAACAAACCAAGCTGAAACTGACATAATTATTTGGAATGCTTTATCTCTTATAGTCAACTCTATTTAACCCAAATTATAGAAAGTAGAACCAGATGCTTTCCTTTTTTTTCTCCCCTGTTTTTTTGTTGTGGTCTTTTTACAGAAGGGAAAATGTTAAAACACAAGCATATTTTGGTTGCTTCATTTGAGCTGTCTTAGGTGTTAGTTGCTGATATTTTTCTGGACGTCCAAATTAATTGGAGCGTTTTCAAAGGCTATTGTTTATTTTGGTGGTAATTACTTCAGGAATATGTGTTCTGGTGATCATATAAAATTTACCTTTTGAAAAGAATGAGTAAAACAGATAATAGAATTGGGTTTGTTTAGAAGGAACGGGTTTTATTTTTATAGCTTACTTATGATCATTTATAGTGGTGTGGACCCATTAACATATAACATGAACACAGAATTTTGTACAAAGCTTTTAGCATTGACTTGTGTTACAAATTTTGGAGATTCTGTTGCAGGATACAGGTTTCCTTAATGTTTAGAACCATCCAATTCACATTCATTGGCACAGCTTCATTGTTGGCGAGGGGTTTGGTACCTAAAATAGACAGAGCAAATTATAACCTTGTTGATCCTTCAGAGAGGAATGCAGTGGAAGTTCCAAAGGGGTGATGATCAACAATTCGGTTTTTAAGGTAGACAATCTAGGAGTGTGGTTTATGCATTTCCATCTTGAGGTGCACATTTCTTGGGGTCTTGCCATCTTGAGTATCTGAGCACTTGCTGCCTCCTCCCCCAGAAGATTTTCCTTCCTGTTGAGTCTCTTGCAACTACATGGCAATGTGCGAAAATTTTCATTGACTCTTTTTTCACAAATTAGCTTACTAGAGGTATAGAGCTTTTAGTATAATCAGTTTTGTATATTAAGCTGGTGTTACTTTATTTCGGTAGAAGTTGAGGAAGTTCTTATCTTGTGTTAGATTGACCTTTTGAATAGCTTTAGCATTATTCTTAAATTAAAGAACCTATTTACTCTCCCTTTGATTCCATCACCTTATTCACTAATCCCTGTTCTAAGGTATTCTCAAGATCTGTTTTGGCGTTGACTTGTGCTAACTGCTAACAAACACAGCCTGTGGTATCTTTACTGGTGTTCGGAAAATTATTCAGAACAGCTTTATTGAAGAGTTGGAGAAGTGAAAGAACTAGAGAAGGGAAATATGATGGCAAACGAGAACACACTGCTATGAGGTTTCTGGTATGTTGATACTCTCTCTTGACTATATTTTTTTTTGCTCTTATATCAGCTTCTCCATTATAACTAATGTTACAAAAATAGTAAATATAGCTGAAATGGCCAATAATCAGGCCACTTCAGCAGGTGGTTTCAGAAGCCATCAAAAGCTAATCTTTAATCAACTTTCTGGTTTCAGATGGAATAAAATAACACTGGAAGCAATTATTAGGGGAACGTATCACTCAATCCTTTACAACTATTAAGGGAACATAATTTAAGAATAATGCTAAAGCAATTTAACAAGTCAATATAACACAAGATAAAGAACCTTCCTCTGCTTCTACCCATAAAAAAATAACACCAGCTTAATTTACAAAACTGATTACACTAAGAGCTCTATAACTCTAGTAAGTTAATTTCTAACAAACAAAGTCATTGAAAAATTTTGCACTTTGCCATGTAGCTGCAAGAGACTCAACAGGAAGGAAAATTTTCTGGGAGAGGAAGCTGCAAGTACTCAGATATTGCAGAACCATCTTTCACAATGAAAGCCATGGCAAGACCCCAAGATGTGTGCTCCTCAAGATGGAAATGCATAAACCACACTCCTGGATTGTCTACCAAACCCCTCGCCAACAATGAAGAAGTTGTGACAGTGAATATGAATAGGATAGTTATCAACATTAAGGAAACCTGTAACCTACAGAAGAATCTCCAAATTTTGTAACACACGTCAATGCTAAAAGCTATTTACCAAACTTTGTGTTCAACTGTTCTTGTTATATGTTAATGGGTCCACACTGCACCACCATAGTTAAAAGCCAATGGAGGCTACTCTGAGAAATCAAGGGATTATCCGTGGATATTGAGTATCCAATAATGAGATTGTAATATTGAAATGGAAGGCCTGAAAAAACACTAGTTATTCATCGAAGAGAAAATTTTCTTCCCATCATATCATATCTCTGGCTAGTCTTAATTGCTGGACAATCCAGAAGGTTAAGGCTTGCAGTTGTTATATCTCGTTTGTCAATTTGTTCAATAGTAGAGCTACCATACAAGGGAATTGAGAAGATGCAAGGCTTCTGAGTTTATTAGAGAATTCTATTGCAAAATTTGTATCTTCAATTTCAAATAGGTTTTGAATAGCAAGATTAGAAGGAATCTATAGGGACTTGATTTTCTCAGTACTTATATTTTTGTGCCTCAAAAAATCCAATGATGGTGAAGTTAACAAAAGAGAAAACAGAGGTGCGAAAAGGCCTAGCTTCCATAACAAACATGCCTGATGAAGCAGGTACTTGATTAGAAGTGAGAAGAACAATTTGATGTCTGGCTAGGAGCAGCCATGATTGCTCTGGTTGGAAATGGTTTTGCATATGTTGCATAAATATAAATCTCAACAACAGTTAGGGTGTGATTAGCAATAGCAAAGTAGAGCTCGTCACTGAGAGCTGCATTAATGATTCTAAGCAACTATTTTACTACTCTCAACAATGTAGATGAAAGTATCTGCACACAAATGAAATGAAACAAAAATGTTGGACTTTGTCGTTGTGGGGGCATACCCACAGTCCTTTGAAATAACTGATTTTGAAGCATTTAACCTTCTTTTCTTTAAGTTGTTTCGATTACCAAATGTAGGTAATCCAGGGGAACTTTGTTAAAAGATACCAAATTAACTAACTGCCTTTATTTGAACAAGCGTACAAAGGTCCTAGCAAACCATGTATGGTGTAAAAAGCTTTACATTCAGTGTATCAAAATTAAACTCTATAACTAATGTGTGAAGATGTGCAAACATATGAGAAATGCTAGTAATACATTCTTTTGGACACTCCTTTTAACACTTACTTTATTATTGGTTCACCTCATATGCTTGAAATGATTATTAGGAGAGAAATGCTAGCAACACTTATTTTTGGATCAATATTAAAATAAGTATTTGTGGATAAATTAGGAATGTTAGGATTTTATGGTTCTGAATAAATTAGGAAGATAAAATCCTAGGATTAAGGAAAGGATTAGTCAATCTCGACTCATGGGATTGACCTTCCTATTTTTTTCTCTTTTCTATTTTATGGGATTCTAATTCCCTATGATTAAGGGATTTGTCTCCTTATGTTTTTCCTATTTAAGTTGTACTACTCAGCTGTTACCATCTGAATCAATAAAGAAATTATTTCTACATGGTATCAGAGCTTTAGGGTTCGATCATGAACTACAAGGTTGCCATGGTTGGTTCTAGTTCGGCCACCTCCAATATGAGCAGTGGCGTGTTGTCCTTAGAAGGAGGCGGTCATCAGCCACCGGAGGAGACTCTGACCGAGACCAATGAGAGACCCAGAGATGATGGTCCTCAGCATGTAACTCAGCCCGCACCAGCAGCCATTTCTGTTGGCGACCACTTTCTTCAGATTACCATTCATAAATTGAATGGAAAAAATTATCTTGAGTGGTCCAAGTCCGTGCAGTTGGTGATTGACGGCAAGGGAAAGCTCGGATATTTGAATGGGGAAGTGAAAGCCCCAGCCACCGATGATCCAAAATACAGGCAGTGGCGTTCTGAAAACTCAATGGTTACAACAGGGTTAATTAATTCTATGGACCCGGTGATTGGTAAGCCATTCATGTTCTTACCAACAGCTCGTGATGTATGGGAAGCTGTGAAGGAGACATATTCAGACCTGGATAATCACTCTCAGTTTTTTGAATTGACCACCCGGATGTGGAAAATACAGCAAGGGGAACGCGAAGTCACAGTATACTACAGTGAGATGATGACTGTATGGCAGGAGCTGGATATGTTTGAAGAAGAAGACTGGGAAAACAGCAGTGATAGTGCTCGCTATAGGAAAAAGGGGGAAAGAGGGCAGATATTTGTCTTCTTAGTAGGGCTGAACAAAGAACTTGATGAAGTTCAAGGACATATCTTAGGAAGGAAGCCTCTGCCATCTATCAGAGAAATGTTTTCGAAGTGAGAAGAGAAGAGGCAAGAAGGCAAGTTATGCTGAAAAATATTCATGAAGGATCAGCCCTTGTAGCCAGGGGTGGAGAATCAGAAGGAGATAAGCGAGGTGGAAAACAGAAACCTTGGTGTAACCATTGTAAACGGCCATGGCACACACGAGAAACCTGTTGGAAACTGCATGAAAAACCACCCTCAAAGAAAAAACAAGGCAATGATAACAAGTTCGGGGGAGACATTCATGCATTCCAAGCAAGCATCACGGATCAAGGGCAGCAATCTTCCTCAGAATCTCTTCCCTTCACAAAGGAACAAATAGAGCACTTGCACAAACTATTCCAATCTCACTCTGTAGGAAACTCTAATCCATCTTGTTCTATATCCCAGTCAGGTAATTATTTCATTGCTACAGTTGCGTGTACAAGATCTAATGGCCCCTAAATACTAGATTCAGGTGCCATTGATCATATGACTAGTGTGTCGCAATATTTCTCCTCATATACACCCTGTGCAGGCAATCAAAAGGTTAAACTTGCAGATGGTTCCTTAGCTACTGTAGCCGGGAAAGGAAATGTGACTCTTTCTCCTTCTTTAATCCTTAAAGATGTTCTACATGTTCCTAATTTGTCATATAATCTTGTGTCTGTTAGTAAACTAACCCTTGATCACAGCTGTCGAGTTAATGTTTGGTCTTCTCATTGTGAATTTCAGAATTTATCCTCGGGGAAGATGATTAGGGGTGCTACGTAGGCCAATGGTCTCTATCTTCTCAATAATTGCCTTACTTTTGGAAGGCTAAACCAGCGAACTTGTTTCAATTCTATCTCTGTTTCTGATAAAGATATTTTGTTATGGCATTACCGGTTAGGACATCCTAATGTCCAGTATTTAAGGCATTTGTTTCCTAAGTTATTTATGAATAAAAATCAGTTGTCTCTTAAATGCGAATCATGTGAATTGGCAAAACATCACCGTGCTGTTCCCCCCCCCCCAACCATACAAAAAGTCTAAACCGTTTACTATGATTCACAGTGATATCTGGGGTCCCTCTAGAATAACAACTATTTCTGGAAAACGTTGGTTCATTACTTTTATTGATGATCACACTAGGGTCACTTGGGTGTTTCTCTTACAGGAAAAATCTAATGTTGCACTTATGTTTAAAATTTTTTATCATATGATCCTAACACAATTTCAGACTCAGATTAAAATTTTTCATTGTGATAATGGAAAGGATTTTTTTAACAAAGTTCTGGGCAATTTTTTTGCTGCGAGGGGCATTGTCCACCAAAGTTCTTGCACAAATACTCCTCAGCAGAATGGGGTTGCAGAAAGAAAAAATAAACATCTCCTTGAAGTTGCTCGGGCTCTAAGTTTCCAAACAAAGGTCCCTAAGTATCTTTGGGGAGAGCTATTTTAACTGTTACCTATTTGATAAATAGACTGCCTACCAGAATTTTGGACTTTAAAACTTCTTTGCAAATGTTTACTACCTGTTTTTCCAAATTCACGTCTCATAACAGACATTCCCTTAAAATTTTTTTGGGAGTGTAGCTTTTGTTCAAAATCATGATCCCAAGCGTTCTAAACTTGACCCAAAAGCATATAAATGCATTTTTGTTGGCTATCCCTCTAACCAGAGAGGATATAAATGTTTTGATCCAGTTTTAAAAAAATATTGTGTCTATGGATGTCACCTTTTTTTTTAACTCTGCCTATGCTGAGCTTTGTTGCAAATTCCTACATAGCCGGTCCCAAGCCCGGATAAAAGAGGAGGGTTGTGTTAAGTCGACAGCCAACGTAAAACTTTGTCGAATCTTTATGACATGGATCAAAAAGTAATTGTGTTAATGCTAGGTCGTTGCCCCTAAGCAACGTATTTGTATGGCTTCAGTACGAGTGTCAAATGAGCAAGAGCCATGCATCGCCGCCTTCGGGTGTAGTGTAAAAATAAGCAAGGGTTCCCACATTTTCGTGAACGGGTGTGGGTAAAGAAGTTAGTTCACAAGAGTAGGATGCGTTTTGGAACTTGGAATATAGGCACACTTACAGGTAAATTAATGGAAATAGTTGACACCATGATTAGGAGGAGGATTAATTTTATGTGCCTACAAGAAACTAAGTGGGTTGGAGAAAAGGCAAAGGAACTCGATACTTTGGGCTTTAAGCTTTGGTACACTGGCAACATAAAATCTAGAAACGGGGTAGGCATAATAGTAGATAAGAATTGGAAGAATAATGTTGTGGATGTGACAAGACTTGGAGATAGGATTATAGCTTTAAAGTTTGTTGTGGAACATGAGACTTTTAATATTATCAGTGCGTATGCACCCCAAGTAGGGTTAGACGAGCACTACAAGATTAAATTTTGGGAGGATTTAGAAGGTTTAGTGCGAGAGAATACCATTGGGAGAGAAGATTTTTCTAGGTGGGGACCTAAATGGTCATGTGGGGAGCGAATCTAGGGGTTTGAGGGTTTGCATGGGGTTATGGTCTAGGAGTAGTTAATGCGAGAGGGCGAAGCGATTCTAGATTTTGCGGTAGCGTTTGATCTTCTACAATAGCTAACACTTGTTTTAGGAAGCGGGAAAAGCATCTTATCACGTATGAAGCGGGAGTTTTTCTCTCAAATTGATTTCTTTCTATTAAGGAAATCGATAGAAAGATTTGCATGGATTGCAAAGTCATCCCTGGAGAGAGCTTGACTACCCAACACGGGGTTTTGGTTATGGATGTACGAGTTAAGATGAGAGTAAGGAGAAATTGTCGAGACAGAAGCCAAGGATCAAATGGTGGCAACTAAAGGGCGAAAAACAAATGCTTTCTTTCGGAGGAGGATTATGGAGGAAGAGATTTGGGAAGTGCGAGGAGTCTTAATGATATGTGGAACGAGATGGTAAAGGGATTAGGAAGGTAGCAAAAGAGACACTTCGGTGAATCAAGGGCTTTGGACCCAAGGATAAAGAATCTTGGTGGTGGGACACAAGTGTACAAGATAAGGTTAAGGTTAAAAGGGAATGTTATAAAGCAGCACGTGTGTAAAAATGATGAAAATTGAGAAAAATATAAAGACTAAAAAAGATACTAAGAAGGCGGTGGTTTAGGCGAAAGCTAAAGCGTTTAATGGGTTATATCAATCGTTGGGCACCAAAGACGGAGAAAGGTATATCTACAAGCTTGCTAAAAGTAGGGAAAGGAAGACAAAGACACTGGATCAAGTGAAATGCATTAAAGATGAAGAGGGTAAAGTCTTGGTTACGGAACAAGACATCAAAGATCGATGGAAGGGTTATTTTCACAAGTTATTTAATGAGGAACACGGGACATTAGGAGACTCGGACATTCTAAACACTGAGAGGAAGACCAAAATAAAACATTTTATCGTAAAATTCGGGAGTTTGAGGTAAAAGAAGCATTGAAGAGGATGGATAATGGAAAAGCGGTTGGACCGGATAATATACCTATTGAGATATGGAAGTCACAGGAGATAAAGGTATAAAGGCTTGACACAAAGTTGTTTAACGAGATATTGAGGTCTAAGAAGATGCCAAATGAATGGAGGAGAAGACTTTAATCCCTATTTATAAGAATAAGGGAGATATACAAAATGCTAATGCAAATTACGGTATGAGAGGATTAAGCACATGAGTCATACTTATGAAGTTATGGGAAAGAGTCATTGAAAGGAGACTAAGACAAGAGACTCATATTTCGGAGAATCAATTTGGTTTATGCGCAGGAGGTCAACCATGGAAGCAATCTATCTTCTACGAAGATTGACGGAGCGGTATCGGAGGAAGCAAAAAAAAGACCTACACATGGTTTTCATTGATCCTGGAAAAAGCCTACGATAGAGATGCGAGAGAAGTCTTGTGGAAGGCTTTGGAGAAGAAAAGAGTTCGTATTGCGCATATTCGAGTAATCAAGATATGTATGATGAGGTTAAAACCAGGTGTGAGAACACAGAGTGGGGTCACGAAAGAAGAGTTCCCTATAACTATGGGATCGCACCAAGGGTCACTTTGAGTCCTTATCTTTTACCTTGGTCTTGGATGTCTTGTGCCGATCGCGCATATCCAAGAGCCCAGTCTGCCACAACGCATGCTTTTTGCGGATGATATAGTCTTAGTTGGAGAGTCGAGAGAGGAAATAAACGGGAAGCTAGAGTTATGGAGACGGGCTTTGGAAGAACATGGCTTTCGTCAGCGGGAGTAAGACGGAGTATATGGAATGTAAATTCGGTAGAAGAAACATGCTAATGCTAGCTTAGCGGTAAAAATTGGAGATCATATCATACCACAAGTTACACGAGTTTAAGTATCTTGGATCCATCATACAAAATGATGGAGAGATAGAAAGGAGATGTAAACCATAGGATTCAATTTGGATGGATGAAATGGAGGTGTCTTCGGGAGTTATTTGTGATAGAAAAGTGCCTCTCAAGCTTAAGGGTAAATTTTACCGACATGGTATAAGGCCGCAATGTTGTATGGTGACCGAATGTTGGGCGGGTAAAAAGCCAACAAGAGCACAAGATCGGTGTCGCGGAGATGAGGATGTTGCGTTGGATGTGTGGCCATACTTAGACAAGATAGGATTAGGAATGAATGCGTTAGAGAGAAAGTAGGGGTAGCACCTATTGTGGAAAAGATGGGAGAATCTCGCCAGGTAGTTTGGACACGTAAGGAGAAAGACCCTTAGAAGCCCCTGTAAGAAGAGTAGATCGGATGGAGAATAGCCCAATAGTTAGAAGTAGAGGAAGACCAAGAAAGACCATAGGTGAAACGGTTAAAAAGATCTAGATTTGAATGGCTTTTTCAAGACTTGGTTCATGATAGACACACACCAATGGCGTCGTCTGATCCATGCAGCCGACCCCACCTAGTGGGAAAAGGCTTGGTTGTTGTTGTTGTTGTTGTTGGATGTCACCTTTTTTGAAGGAACTTCATATTATAACGAGCCCCATCTTCGGGGGGAGCACGGTAGTGAAGATGGTTTTTTAGACACATCTGATTTATGCTTTGAATTTCCTAACATATCTCTGGAAAATTATGAGGCAGCGAATGAAAACTCAGTGGAAACAAATGAATTAAATAACCCTATTGATTCTGCCAATACGCAGACTACGGTGATGCCATCTCAAAATGAAAAAACTGATCCAACAGAGAAGTGTGTGAAATGGCACAAAGGTCTAGTATATATAAAAGAACACCAGGCAAAAAAAAGGAAGAGAGACATTGTCCAGCAGCAGCACCAAGAATCTAATCAGAGGGTGGATCATGAAATTCATGATAATTCTCCAGGAGATCTTGACAATAATCCCTCAGGTAACTCTTAGTCAAATTCTTTTAGTCATGATGATCTTCCCATTGCTCTTAAGAAAGGTATTAGATCATGCACAAAACACCCCTTGTCAAACTTTGTGTCTTACAAAAATATTTCACCCTTATATTGTGCTTTTATCTCACAAGTATCTAGTGTCACTATTCCTAACAATGTCCAGGAAGCTCTAAATGTTCCTCAATGGAGGGAAGCTGTTTTTGAGGAGATGAGAGCTCTAGAGAAGAATGCTACTTGGGAGAAAGTGGATCTACCAAATGGGAAGAAAATTGTAGGCTACAAATGGGTGTTCACTTTGAAATATAACTCGGATGGTTCCTTGGAAAGATACAAGGCTCACCTTGTAGCTAAAGGCTTCACGCAGACATATGGAGTGGACTACTCTGAAACCTTTTCTCCAGTAGCGAAGCTAAACACAGTTCGAGTTCTCCTTTCAGTTGCAGCCAACCTTGATTAGCCATTAACTCAGCTAGATGTAAAAAATGCATTCCTGAATGGAGACTTAGAGGAAGAAGTCTACATGGAACCTCCACCCGGGTTTGCTGAAAAATTTGCGAATCAGGTATGCAGGCTTAAAAAATCGTTGTATGGTCTCAAACAGTCCCCTAGAGCCTGGTTTGAAAGATTCACAAGGTTTGTAAAAGG
Organism: Ormosia emarginata; assembly: GCA_029884605.1. Taxonomy (NCBI): domain Eukaryota; kingdom Viridiplantae; phylum Streptophyta; class Magnoliopsida; order Fabales; family Fabaceae; genus Ormosia; species Ormosia emarginata. Next base: position 13,652,630 of record JAQQTP010000072.1, read on the forward strand.
CCTGGGATATAGTCAGGGTCAATCAGATCACATACTATTCATAAAGAAGTCTACTGAAGGCAAAGTTTCAGTTCTAATTGTCTATGTAGATGACATAATATTGACAGGAGATGATATAACTGAGATGAGCATATTGAAGCAAAGTCTAGCCAAGGAATTTGAAGTTAAAGATCTTGGCCAACTTCGGTATTTTCTCGAAATGGAAGTAGCAAGATCAAAGGAGGGCGTAGTAGTTTCACAACGGAAGTACATCTTAGATCTCTTGAAAGAAACTGGAATGAGTGGCTGCAAACCCTCAGACACTCCTATAGAAGTCAAGACCAAGCTTGGAGATGTCAAAGATGGTGTTCCAGTAGACCAAGGTAGGTACCAAAGGCTGGTGGGGAAACTTACCTATTTGTCTTATACATGTCCTGACATTGCTTTCGCTGTAAGCATGGTGAGTCAATTCATGCATTCCCCATACAAAGAACATCTTGAAGGCGTTTACAGAATTCTTCGATACCTAAAAGGCACACCAGGAAAAGGTCTCTTCTTCGAAAAACATGAGAAGAGAGGAATTGAGGTATATACTGATGCTGATTGGGCTAGTTCTGTTACGGATAGAAGGTCAACATCAGGATATTGCACCTTCTTATGGAGTAATCTTGTCACATGGAGGAGTAAAAAACAAAACGTTGTTGCTAGGAGCAGTGCTGAAGCTGAGTTTAGATCGATGACTCAAGGAATATGTGAGGTTCTATGGCTAAAGAGAGTAGTAGAAGAACTTGAAAAACCAGTAATTCTTCCTATGCAGCTGTATTGTGATAACAAAGCTGCGATAAACATAGCTCATAATCCAGTCTTACATGACCGGACAAAACATGTTGAGATTGACAAACACTTTATCAAGGAAAAGCTTGAAGAAGGAGTAATTTGCATTCCATTTGTTCCAACCACTCAGTAGATTGCGGATGTTTTAACCAAGGGTCTATTAAGACAACCTTTCGAACATCAAGTTACCAAGTTGGGCATGATAGATATCTTTGCACCAACTTGAAGGGGGAGTGTGGATAAATTAGGAATGTTAGGATTTTATGGTTCTGAATAAATTAGGAAGATAAAATCCTAGGATTAAGGAAAGGATTAGTCAATCCCGACTCATGGGATTGACCTTCCTATTTTTTTCTCTTTTCTATTTTATTTGATTCTAATTCCCTATGATTAAGGGATTTGTCTCCCTATGTTTTTCCTATTTAAGTTGTACTACTCAGTTGTTACCATCCGAATCAATAAAGAAATTATTTCTACAGTATTAGTGTCCAAAAAAATGTGTTGTTAGCATTTCTCGCACCCATATTATATGCAACAAGCTTTATCCTTTCATATAATGTTGTGATCAAACAATTACTAGTTCGAGGGAAAGCCAAAAGTGTATGAATTTCTTATGGGCAATTCGACCCAAACTCCAAATAATTCATGTCAATAATGCACAAAAAGGACCTGCAAAGAACAAATAAATAGAGAAGAAAAGAAAAATAGATTTATCATTCCATTTACATATTCAATTAGGGAACGTGAAAGGAAATGCTGACTGCTGATTCTTTCAGCACAGGATTAGATTATATATATAGATATAGGGAACGTATTTGGTGAGAGTAGTGTTTATTTTAAGAAGTGAGAATAATGAATCTTGACCATTAGATCTTACATGAATAGTCAAGACTAGAACATAAATGCATGTGACATTTTTAAGTGGTCACATGATCTTTAAGTAACTTTTAATCTTGATGATCTATGTATAATTATATGATCAAGATTTACTCCTCTCACACTCTCGTAATATAAATTCCTATATGCCCCCGTATATAATATATATATCAGAGACCAGGCCTTTGGTGGTTGGGATTTACTTTGACTTTCTTAAACTACAACTCCAAATTACAAAATGCTAATTACATGCCACCAAGTCAGAGAAAGACAAATTTACTTGAAGATAATTTTGTTTTTAACACGAATAATGTTATATACACAGTTACATACACATTACCTATAGTTTTTTACTATCAAATCACACGTAGCGTAAAGCATTTTCCTTTTGACACTTATGAATGTTCATTTTCTCAAGAAAAGTAATCTTACCAGATGTGACAGGTTTCAAAGAATGAGAGAATCAGTATAAAAAGTGCAATATATGAAGGATAAGGTACTCCAACCAGATTCAAGGGTCTTGAAGATTTAGCAAAATAATGGGAGAAGTGAAGCTGATTGCTACTCCTCCAAACTTCCCTTGCGCCAGAATTGAATGGGCTCTTAAGATAAAGGGTGTGGAATATGAGTACATAGAAGAAGATTTAGCAAATAAGAGTCCTTTGCTTCTTCTGTCCAACCCTGTCTACAAGAAAGTCCCAGTGCTCCTGCACAATGGCAAACCAATTTCTGAATCACTTATCATCCTTGAGTACATCGATGAGACATGGAAGGAGAACCCTTTGCTACCACAAGACCCATATGAGAGAGCTTTGGCTCGCTTCTGGGCAAAATTTATTGATGAGAAGGTACAAAAATTTGTCTATTTTATTTTTCTTCTCTATTTATTTGTTCTTTTCATGTCCATTTTCTGCCTTATTGACATGAGTTATTGGGAGGTTGGGTGGGATTGCCTATGAGAAACTCGTAGACTTTCCCTCAAGCTAGTATTTGTTTGGTCACAAGTCACAACATGATGAAAAATTAATGTACAATTTGGTAGGCAAAATGCATCAAACTTTAGCTGTTTGATATAGCTTATTTTCTTGAAATAGTGTGGTTGGTGGGAGCTAGCGTGGCCCAAGGAGAAGAGAAAGGGGAAAGCTGTAGATGCAGCACTAGAGTCACTGGCACTTCTTGAGGAGCATATTCAAGGGAAGAAGTTTTTTTGGTGGAGAGAAGATAGGATATCTTGATATTTAACTCATTGGCTTAATGTCCTGGAAGAATTTGGAGAGATGGAACTAGTCAATGCTGAGAAGTTCCCATCTCTTCATGAATGGGGGCAGAACTTCATCCAGACTTCACCTGTCAAAGATTGCATTCCACCCAGGGAGAAGGTGGTTGACTATTTCAGCTTTGGCATCAACTACGTGCGCTCCTTAGCAGCCAGTAAATCATGAAATTATATATGTCAACAAGTATGCATTGATTATAATAGGTCATATTGTTTTCATTGGAGTTTGCTTTCATATGGTGTTGATCATCTTATCAGATCATATGTATGTACAATAATTTTTCTCTGTAATGGTGGGACTACCTAGCTTCATCAGAATTTTCAATTACCAATGTTATATTGTGATTCTGTGTGTCAATACAATTAACATTAATTTAGCCATTGGTCCCATTTCCTTAGAAATATTGGAAGAGGAAACCCTGAAATTGTTGGATAGGATAACTAGCATGTTGAGTTCGTGATGTAGTGCAATTATGACTGACAAACTGCTTTAAATGATGAAATTAAAAGTAGGAGTGTACATAAGGTTCTCCCAAGCATCAACTTGTCAAAGATATTAGCATGAACAAGTTACATTAGGAAAATATACACTAGGACATCTGATAATGGTTGTTCATTCCTGTATTCCTCTTATGCGATTTATATTTGTTGAAAACAACAAATGGTGGCTTCAGAAGTAGACTTAGAACCAACAATATAGGCTTACATCTGATAATGGTCGTTCCTTCTTGAATTCCTCTTATGCAATTTTATATTTGTTGAAAACAACAAATGGTGACTTCAGAAGTAGGCTTATAACATTTTTTTTTATGAAGTATGAAATACGGATAGGAAGGGCTCACTGCAGCATCAAGTCTCTGTGAAAGCAATAAGAGGGAGGTTGACCTTGTTTTATTTTTATTGATTCTAATCTTCAACACAAAACTAAAGTAAGCATAAATTGTGTGAAGATAGAGAAGAAATAGAATCTTGGGCAAAAGCAGTAGAAATATAGCAACCTTAGCAGTAAAAAAATAAGAATTTTTGGGTGCCAACATGCATTTGATTGGTAGGCCTATTTTCCTTTCTCTTCTCACTTCAACTTTACCAAACCTTACTAATATCTTCCAATGCCTCTAAGGACAAGAAAAAACAATATACTTAATATACTTTTGTGCGGCCTAGATTTAAACTGTATACGTATGACATATAGGCATTATTATGCTCTTGGTCTTAGAACATGAACAAGTTTCTCTTTCAACACCTATGACTTAATTGGTAAAAGGTACATGCTTACATGGTTGCAGCGTAACCAAGCAGTTATTCACAGCAACTCAATCTAACCTTACCACTCTGTTTGACTGAAAACTGGCTTAGATGAAATTATGTTTCAACACAACAAAATTTGTAAATGCAGTCATATACCTTTTCTTCATATAGCCAAAATCTGAAGGCTTCCTAGATCTCATTCCTCCTGTTTCTCTTATATATCAAGTTCATCAATGCAGCAGCCATCTTCCCTAAAAATTATGAAACAAAATATGGGGTGGCTGCCTTCTCTACTGTCCTACTTTTCATCAAACCCTCTCCTATTGATCCAATTCGAATGACCGTTGCTAAATGGCACAAAAGGGTATATCACCTAGCCTTTTCATATTTATCTTTGACTAATTTGTCATTACACATTTCCTCTACTTCCCCCAAGCCAATAGAAAATTGTCAACAGTGTAAATGTTATCCCATCTACCAGTTGCTACTTACATCTAACTAGCGAACACCAATATTAAATTCGGATGGGACCACTTTGCCTATTTATTTTCAAATTTGTCTTGCTCACCAAGGCACAATGCAATGCTAGCGTTGATGTTGTATCCACCACAAATATACTTCATCAGATTTTCTTGGTTCAGAAAGGACCAGCAACTTCACTACTTCATCATCATTAATAATATATTCCTACCACCTCAAGTTAGCCAACCTTCCAAGCATGTGAACATCTTATCTTCTTCCTAGTCCCCAACCTTTCTCTTTCTCTTTATGACATCATCATCACAATTTGTTGCAGCAACAACTTCTTCATTCACTAGAGATGGCAGCTGATTACTCAGCGAAGAGAAATTCCAATGCTCATCTCCTTGAAGAACTAGAGGCTCTAAGCGAATCCCTTTACCAATCACACACCTCCACCACAGCTAGAAATTCCAATGCTCATCTCCATATATTTTTCATGCATTTAGATTTTTATTCCTATAATTCCTACTTCTTAAGGTGTTGGCTCCGGTAACTGATTGTGATAGAGTGAGAGTGTATTTCCTTATTAGGGTTAGTTTAAGTTATTCAATTAAAATGAATATTATATTATATATAAATTTAATAAGTATATAATAATATCATATCATAAGTTACATAATAATAATAATAATAATAATATTATTATTATTATTAATTAATTAATTAATTAATTAATTAAAGAGGTCGGTCCTTTAGCTCTAAAAGGCATTTTTGAAAGCCTAATGTAAACCAAGCCGTAGAGGGCCATCTAGCTTATTCTCACTCTTGCTAAGCAACCAAAATTCAAATAAGTAAAATTATAAGGACTAAAAGAGCGATATCCAAAAAAATAATAATTATAGGGATCAAAATCTAAATCAAGTGAAACTGTCTGAATTATTCTCACTCCTACTAAGGGGCCAAAATCCAAATAAGATAAAGCTATGTAGACTAGTTGTTTTGTTTAACCAAAAATTATTTTAATAATATTTAATAATTGAGTTTTTTGTTGGTCGTATATACCATGTATTTTGATTATGTTATAAATTAGGTTTAAATAACATTTTACCTCTTATAGTTTTCACCTATTTGGGGAGAATGTCTCTGAAAATTCCAACATGAACAGGTGATACTTATTTTTGTAGTCAAGAATACTCCTGACCTTATGGTTATGATATCATCATCAAATTCAAGTTAAGGGTAGAAAGGAAAATAGAAAAAAAAATAAAAAAGAAATTATCTAAAAACATGAAATGAAATGAATGGCAACTGTGAATAGTAAATGAATAGTAAAAAAACAGTAGCAAAAATTATGCAGCAGTTGTATCAGATATAATAGATTCATCACTGACTTAAATTCTCAAACTTGGCTATTTTTCGTTAACAAAAATGAATTGTTCTGTGCTCAGGTGTCTCTGAAGTTTCTATGTTAGGCTATGGGTTCCTTTATTGTGTGACTTTTGTGTAAGTATAGGAGAGTATCTGTTAATTCTTGCCATTTAGCTAATAAATTAATTTGGCTTATTATAACCCGAATGTTCTTACTACACTTGAAATATTGACATGTGTCTCTTCAAAATGAAGTCAAAGAAAGTGTAATTAAATATCCTGATTTCAGGATCATTTCATTTTTATTAATCAGATATTATTGTTTAGTTGTGATTTTCAATGAGATTGCAATTCTGAGTCAGACCTTGAGCAATATGTATTGCTAATGCAAATAAAGAATGTAAAGCTTTTCATTGCATTTTCTGTCTCAAGAAATGTTTGATAATGGTCAAATACTTATTTTCCTGTGATGGTTGATTTGGCAAGTGCAACATGCATACATACTTGAACTATAATATCATATTTTATGCTATTTCAATATATTATTATATACTTCACATCTGTGGCCATGTCATCCTTAATTTGGTTCTTTGTTTTTTTGTCATCCTTAATTGCGATTTGTCTGCACCTGAGCTTAAGCTAATGTTCTTCCATTTATATCCATAGATTTCTTGACACCATGAGAGCAGACCAAGGTGCAATGATACTACATCATGCATACAAATTGTTTTAGGATTTATTCAAAATTTCAAATATGGATAATTTGTTATAGGTAAGCTATTTTATATGAAATGCATATATAATTTTGGGAAGAAAAAATGGAAAGATTCTCAGGATAAAGAAATTGTTCACAGGCATAATGGAGTGACTCCTTCCGTTGTCAATGCTCCTTCAATGTTGTAGGTTGTACTTTCTTCTAACTCCCAATGATGGCATATGTAATGTCCTTTTTTCTTAACTCGCGAAGAAGGAACATCATATCATAATAAATTAAAACGTAAAGAAAGTAAAAATGTGGAAAGATGTAATTTCGTTAATTAATTTAGACTTGGTTCATTCTATTACGCGAGAGTAATTAGTTCGTATTCTTGGATGCTAGAATAATCCTATATTGAAATATCGGTACACATTTTTCTTTTCTTTTCCATTCATATATACAACAGTAAGAAAATAATAATAATTATAAATAAAATAGAATCGACATAGAATTTAAAATTACACATTCACAATATATATTATATGCATCAGCCTGTTTAATTACATCATGATTTACACAAAAAATAAAAGATGCACCCACCCAAAGAGATACAATATACCCTCATCATATACATCAAAACGTCAGGCTTCCCAAAAAGATAAATGGTTAGCCATCAGTAGCTACCAACAGTATCAACCCCTAAGACTGACAAGAAGGGACCGTAGCCAGGTCTTCCTCAGGGTCCTCTTCCTCCGATGAAACATCCATCGGAGCGACTGAGTTTTGGGTAGGAGCCCGAGCTGTAGAAAGAAAAGAGTCATCTCGTAGGGTGTAGTACATGTCAGCTCACATATCCCTCACGGGTAGGTAAAACTCCAAAATGACAAAAGCAGAAAAGTCAAAGACAGGAGGGACCCCAAGCTAAGGACACCGTCAGCTTTCCACGGTAGACACATTGGTCAGTCTGCACATGTATATACCAGCAATTGGGTCCCCCATGAAAGGTCAACCTCACGTACCCCAAAAGCGGCGTGGGCGCGACGACATCCTCGGCAGCGCTAGTCGTAATGTGGCTAGAAACTTGGAAACTCAAGTGTTTCCTTCTCTTCCTCACAAGCGTCTTCTCAAAAATATACAAATAAACAGAAAATATCGAAATACAGAAAGAGGTGAGACACCTAGCTTTCAGTACCAAAATAGTAGCAAGAAAACAAACGGCGCTGGACGCCCACATACAAACACAGTTCATACATTCAATTACAGTAATAATTGAAATTAACAGTAAGAGCACAACAATAGTAAATAACAGTAAGTATCATCCATAGCAGGAAGACAGTATCAACATTTCCAATATTCCATAGTTCACACGATCAAATAATTATTACAGTAACAATAACAGATATTTTCCACAATTATAAATGCTTATGCTCAATGAATTATGAGACAACCAGTTCACGATGCAAATGATACTAAAATTCCTACTCCATGGAACTAGACATAAACATTTTCGGAGTGAATGATCAAGGAGTAATGCCAGTATATCGTTAGCCTTAAAAATAGTGTGCTCATCTCATAAAACAGTTGCGCAAATGGTTTATACATGACACCTCAACAGTTGATTGCGACATAGGACAACGTCTCAGTCCGGATCGTCGGTGTGTTTGCATCGGTCTATCCCACGGCCCCAGTGGAGCTACCACAGTCTATTGTGAGACACCCGCACCCCGACGCCCCTAGGGCCAACAATTATGACCCTACGCTTAGTCTATTTGCACCTACACATAGGTGTTATTCAAATTCCTAGGCATACATCGTCTTTTTAACAATGTCCAACGGACAACACATATGCATGACGACACAATGTACATCATGTATATTTATCAATGATGCATTCATCATAAGCATACCACAATGACATATATATTCATCTCTCAACATAAATATGTCATACTTTTCTCAAATACACAATCAACAAGTACTTAGCCCACATAGGGATTTCACAATAACATAGAATCAATCCTCAACAACAATAAGTATTCATGGTTTATCGATTATCACAATGTTCACATTATGGATCCTCATTCTCAAAGTCTTATGCTTTGGTCAATTATGAAAGTTTTAGGTTAACTAACCCTTCAAAACTGTGGCTCTCTTAGGTGTTACCATCCAATTTAATTCTTTCACTTCATTATGGATTATGCTTGTCTCTAAATTCTTAATCTCACAAGATGCACCAAGGCATCATTTAGCCTCAAAGTTTTCTCTCTAAAACCGTGGCCCCACTAGGTTTTCAAGTTTCAATTCCCTTCCATTTTATGCATTAATTTCTTGATATCTAATTACTTAGATTTTATTCTACACCAAATCAACCCAATCCCTTAGGGTCTAAGCCAAAACCATGGCCTCATTTTGGAGTATTAAACCCTTAAAATTTTTCATTCATAAATTCTAATATTGTCATTCAACATATATTCATATAAGCTTCATTTACTTTGTATACAAAACCAAATTTTCATCCCTAAATCTAGTCAAAACCGTGGCCTAATGTTAAGGTAGGAAACTCCACATTTTTTATTTAACAACCATAACATGATCAAGCATTCTCAATACATCTAATACATTCAAAATCACCACTCAAGCATTAATCAAATTCAAGAACACATAAACATGCAAAAATTACTAAACAAAGTAAGCATACAAAGGTTTCCTCACCACCAACAATAGTTGAAGTGAGTAATCTCCCTCTTACCTAAGGGAAGAACACGAAAATGGCTTCCTAGATGCTCCTTGAAAATTCGGTTTTTAGAGCTCCATGAATCCTAAAATTTCAATCATCAAGAACCAACATTAAACATGGTAACGAATGGATCTTTGGTCTCCAATGAGACCCTAGAACGCGAAAATGAAGAGAAAGAAGAAGAAAAATGGAAGTTGTACCTCAAACTTGGAAGCTTTGTCTTGGAAGACTATGGAGGTGAAGATGAGTTTTGAAGAAACTTTCAAAAGAGAAAGTGTAGAGGAGGTGGAGATGAGTGTGGAAATGATGTTGATGAAGAGAAAAGATGAAAAATGATGGTCACAGTGGGGGCTGCATTTTCGGATTGGAGAGGGGAGAAGAAGAGAGAAGGAGGAGAAAAATGAAGAAGAAGAAGTTAGAGAGAGAAAGTGTTTGAAAAAGTGAAGATATTTTTTAGTGTGTTAGGTTGAGTGGGGAAACAAATTTTTTTGCCTCCCTTGGAGGGCATTGTCGCGGCATACAGGGGGAAAAGAGGGGGAGATTTTTAGCTTCCCCAACAAGTCAAGGGCAAGGTGGTCATTTAGCTAAAGCTTCTCAAAGAAGCTTATTAATTAAGGTACACTAATTTGAATTAAAGTGAGCTCGATTAGATATAAAATGGATTACATTAGGATAATGTGATAGGATTTTTAATACATGTTATTATTCAATGGACAATTGTTACAGTTGACAGAAGTCAGTACTAATTGTTCAGCGGATAAAATTTGCACAACGATTAATTATTCTGTCAGTTAATTTTTTTTGAAAAACGTAAAACTTCGTAAACTGTGTCCAGTTTCGGGTTTAATAAGATCCTCCGTCAACGTTTCCACAAATCAAGGTTCTTAGGAAAAATATCTCAATTTCTCGGCTCGGCTCAGTTTGTACGTAAAACGAAAAATAATATTAAAATATTCTGCGTTTTTAGAAAAAATCAGAAAATTCTCAAAAATCACAAATATTAAAAAATGAATAATTATCATAAAATAAATAAAATTTGAGGTGTTACAGCATACTTGGTATTACTATTTTTCCTTCTGCTTTTGGGTTTGTATAATTTCAGTAATTGCAATTTTATTTACACAATGTCTTTTTCAGTGGCATTATTCTGATCTGCAAAAATTGTGATACGAAGTTGGCTAATCCAGTAACTCAAAGTTGAACCTAATTGCAAGAGTTTGAAGACTGCTAATGCAGGCCTCCTTACCAAAGTTTTTTTTTCCCTCTATTTTTCTTCATTTTTTGGAAGTCCCTATCCCCATGGCTGATTATGGATTTGCATTCCTCATTGTTCTCTAATTCATACATATTTTAATCGAGTTTATTAGGCAAAATTATTGCCCCCCAGTTCAAGCCCTTAGTTGTCTCAGTGGAAACACACTCATAGTGTGTGGTCATTTTGGTAGGCTGCATGTCTGCACCACATTTTCAAGCTTCACAGCACTACAAGGAATGTGCCCCTTTATGTTCTCTTGCAAGTTTCATGTAATATGGTAGAGGGGTTTGAATTATGTTGAAGCTAGAAACATATTATCTGTTGTGTTTATGCTAAAATTTGTGTAGCTATTGCAAGTGCAGTTCCATGTGAGAACTATACTTTTTTGCTTGGTTGCATTAGCATCTCAGGAAAGCAATGGAGATGAAGCCTAGAAGGTAGAAGTCGGTGCTATGGTTCAAAAGTTAGCTGAATGGGCTTTGTGTTGCTCCCGTGCTTTACTTTTTTTTTATTATTATTTACGGGAATGAGATTGTCAAGAATGGGTAAATTGGATGTTTTTATACATGCTTGCATGTTTGTCTATTGATTTGCACATGTTTTTTTATCAGGTTCTTGGATTTGGTGAGTACATTGAAGAAGTTTATGCAGCATACCAACAACTCAAGCTGGAGACCATGGTAATTTTTAATATTCATGCCCCATGTGCGTGTGATCATTTTGGACTTGCTGTTTGTGATGTGTTACAATTTTTTTGGGTTAAGTTTCCAAGTAAATATTTTATGATCAAGGCTTAAAAGCTTTTAACTTATGATATAGAATAAAACAGGTTGCAGTCTCTTTAATCTTTACTTGCTTCTACACTTAGTTTTGTCATTGCATTTATTCAAATTGGATGGTTAAATTACAGGTCATTCTGATTTGTGGCTGTGATGTATTGCGTAAGAAAGACTTTGTATAAGAAGTGGATTTACTTACAAGAAGCTGATCTTCTAAAAAACCATTCATCATGTACTCATATATCAAAATCCTTTGATTACCATTTGTTGTTTGAAACAAACGATATGCTGCAAGAGACTCAAAATCAAAACCTCTGCAGGAAATTCACTGGGGTCTTGAAATTAATTCATGTTAAGTTGCTTCACAGCAACAACCTACACATAATTATTTTCTTAGCTCTGGCGCCGAAACGATGATCAGCTTCACCAAAGCTACAGGTTTGTTTCTCATTCTCTATTGCTTTGTGTGTATCATAAAGATGGAATTCTTCTCCCTTATTTCTTCTTCCCTTCTACATCTATCACTTACACACTCTATCTTCATTTCAGGCATGATTCAAACCTTCAAACTTGAAGAGTTTTGTGGTAATAGCTGTTATTATTTACTATGACATTTCCTCCTGGTAGAAGGTTACATTGTTAGTCAATTTCCCACCTTTGCCTCTGAATTTTGTATTATAAGTTGTTGCATTCTCTCATGTTCTTGGCAGTGTAATTAAAGAACATGTGAAGATTGCAATTAACAAGCTTCATGTGTAGTTTTTTCTTTGGCAGTATTAAAAGAGAAATTGTCAGGAAATATAGAAAGAAGAAAGCAGGCAAACAAAGTAGAATAAGAAGAAAGTGATGTGAGGATGGAGAATCAAAAGAAAAAGAAAATTTATCCTAGGCCCTTCTAAACCAAATAGGGGAAGGTATTTTCAAATTATATTGAAACAGTAAAAATTGGTTAATTAATATTAAAATGTTGTTGTTTACCTAGATTTTTCTGCATATTTTGATTAGTGATGTTCATTATTTGACATATTTGAATTTTTACCCCAATGTCTTGGTTCACAATGGTGGTTTATATGGTGCAAATTATTGCATAAGGAAGTGGCACATAGCGGCAAGCACAAAGACAAGTCTCCCACGACAAGGTGCTATTATTTTCCTCCAACAGTGATCAGTTTTCAGAACACTCCTTTTGTGGTGTGTTTTATATTTTTCGAAATAAGTTTTCCTTCAAGATAAGTTAATGATTCATAGTTATGCTGGGTTATTTGCTGCCAATAGGGAGCTTGCAGTAAGCATCCCACAAAGTTTACAGGTTTATTGGGAAGTCATTTTGAACTTGGATTCAAACTCCTTTGAAGTTGGCTATTCCTAACTCTAAAGGTGATAATCTGATAGAAAGATTAGCCTGATATCAGCTCTACTTTTGCAACAACAGTGTCAGATGTTGGTGTTTTAAGTTGATTGAAATGTGATAAATGTAGGATCTCAAAATGTATGCTTGAAAATGCATGTTGGCTGTATACCAGTTTTATTTTATCTTTCAACTTATATTTCTTTACTCATTCTTTTTTACAGAGTGAATGCCAACAACATATGAGAGTTTCTGTGGGCTACTCTTGAGCTACATTCATTTATGCTGCTGTGCAAACTTGATTTCTGCCATCCAAGGAGATCAGAAGCATGCTTCCAGTGTTTCTGTTTCCCAATCTCGGATACCCAGGTCTATTTTTCTTCTATTAGTTTAGTTATTTTTTTTGGTTCTATACTACTCAACATGGTATGGTTCCATAATTTAATCTTTGCACGATTTATGTCACAGGTTATTTGAATTTAGAGTCCATAGTGCCATTTTTGTCATGTTATCCTTTCCTTCTGGGGAAACCTGAATCGCTTGGTGTCCTCTTTTGTGCAAATAGTTTTTGTAGTCTCTGACCATACAGATGTAAGATTTTGCCAGTTTTATACTATGGCTCATTGTGATCCTGTTTCTTTCTTTTTGTGCAGAAAATATACAAATAAATTGCGAGGCATCTCTATAATGCCTCCAAGGCAAGGGATTCCCTTCCAATTTTCAATGTAATGGGAGTTCACAGAGCTAACAAATGGGCCTAGAACTCATCCAGGTGGGGATGTTGCTGAACCTAATCGTGGGTTAGACAGTGGGTTTCTTGAGCCTTCCAAAGAATTCCACAGTAAACCTACTTATCACCATTATTACAGCACCTGGACAGCCTACCATTTTAACTCTCACAAGGTGCAGCAATGCCAAGTGAATGCTTTTGAGAGCCCATTTTTATCCTTATCCTATTGAGAACCAATTTCAGTATGTTCCAATTAACATGGCAATGAAGTTGGTGGAATTTAGATGGCGTGTGAGGTCTGAAAAGCACAACTAGAAGTTGGTTACCATATGTTGGGAAATGGTAATCAGGCATTATGCTATTAACTTGAGAAGCATGTTGATTGCCACTTTTTAATTTAAATGTCTTGGATTCAAGAATTATCTACTAAAAACTAAAAATTCCATGTTGGTTGATATCAAAATTTGTTGAGATTACATAGCATTGTTTATTGAACTGATAAGTCTAAACACGTGTCTAATCCCATCCCACAACTTTCTGAATAGAGAAGGCTTTGGTTGATTTTAAAATAAAAATAGAAACTAATATTTTTCAAGATAAATATGAAAAAGTTAATTTTAATTTAATATTAATTTTTGTGTTGTATAATTCACTGAAGGTCGGTGTAGCGCTGGGACTTTTATCTGGACTCTAGGATGCTGATGGTCACATACTTGCAGCAGCGACTTAGACTTTGGCCCATGATTATCCTTTGATGGCTGAAGCTACCAACCAGGTTGGGTCTCAAATGGATTAAGGACATGTGCTTCCAATATTTGGTTGTAGATGGGGATTGCTTAGGGCTTAGAAGTCACAAATTCCATTCTGTCAAACAAGTGTGCAGCTAATTATTTTGGACTTGTGATTAAGGATTGTCGTTTCCTTTCCACTAATTTCATATCCTGTTAATTTTAGCATGTTGAGAGAGATGGGACTAAAGATGCTAATGAGCTGGCTAGGTTGACTTCAATAACTCTAAATTGTATTTTACAATGCATGCTTGGATATGTGTGTATGTTTTGTCTATTCAATGTCTATCTTTAACCAATGATTGCTATGTGTTTTATGATATCGATGTATTTTAATTGAAATTTGGACCAGCAAACCACCTTAAACACTTAGTGTACACATGTTAATATAATCATTTATGTTTAATTTAATGGTGATTATCTCAATTCTACTTTGTTGTGTTATATAAAATAATGTTGATTTGATGTCTAATATTTTTTGCTATCAACACGAAGATTACATGAGTCATTAATTTTATTTTTTTAAATAGAGATGCATATAGATTGATTGATTTCGATTGTAAGTAGAAAATTCGTTGGATGTATTGAAATTTTTTGACAGATAAACAAAATTACTATTAATAGTCATTTGATTATAAAAAAAACTCATGATTTACTTCAATAAATCTATTAAACTAGCAACTGCCAATGTTTTTTCATAATTTTGTTTATAATTATTTAATTGTTCGAAATTTTGTGATTCATAAGAAGTGTTATTGTGCATTGCATAAGCTTTTATAACAATTCAATTTTGTTGGTAAGGAATAATGGCATATTTTAGCAGTGCATTACACGGATAAATGTATTAGTTTCTAACAAACAAAGTCATTGAAAAATTTTGCACTTTGCCATGTAGCTGCAAGAGACTCAACATGAAGGAAATTTTCTGGGAGAGGAGGCTGCAAGTACTCAGATACTACAGAACCATCTTTCACAATGAAAGCCATGGCAAGACCACAAGATGTGTGCTCCTCAAGATGGAAATGCATAAACCACACTCCTGGATTGTCTACCAAACCCCTCGCCAACAATGAAGAAGTTGTGATAGTGAATATGAAAAGGATAATTATCAACATTAAGGAAACTTGTATCCTGCCGTAGAATCTCCAAATTTTGTAACACAAGTCAATGCTAAAAGCTATATACCAAATTTTGTGTTCAATTGTTCTTGTTATATGTTAATGGTTCCACATTGCACCACCATAGTTAAAAGCCAATGGAGGCTACTCTAAGAAATCGAGGGATTATCCATGGATATTGAGTATCCAATAATGAGATTGTAACATTGAAATGGACCGCTTGAAAAAAGACTAGATATTCATCGAAGAGAAAATTCTCTTCCCATCACATCATATCATATCTCTGGCTAGTCTTAATTGCTGGACAATCCAGAAGGTTAAGGCTTGCAGTTGTTATATTTCGTTTGTCAATCTGTTCAATAGTAGAGGTACCATATAAGGAAATTGAGGAGATGCAAGGCTTTTGAGTTTATTAGAGAATTCTGTTGCAAAATTTGTATCTTCAATTTCGGATAGGTTTTGAATAGCAAGATTAGAAGGAATCTATAGGGTCTTGATTTTCTCAGTCCTTGTGTTTTTGTACCTCAAAAATCCAATGATGGTGAAGTTAACAAAAGGGAAAACAGAGGTGCGAAAAGGCCTAGTTGCCATAACAAACATGCCTGATGAAGCAAGTACTTGATTAGGAGTGAGAAGAATAATTTGATGTCTGGCTAGGAGCAGCCATGATTGCTGTGGTTGGAAATGGTTTTGCATATGTTGCATAAATATAAATCTCAACAACAGTCAAGGTGTGATTAGCAATAGCAAAGTAGAGCTCGTCACTCAGAGCTGCATTAATGATTCTAAGCAATTATTTTACCACTCTCAATAATGTAGATGAAAGTATCTGCACACAAATGAAAAGAAACAAAAATGTCTGACTTTGTCATAGTGGGGGAATACCCACAGTCGATTGAAATAATTGATTTTGAAGCATTTACCCTTCTTTTCTTTAAGTTGTTTCGATTACCAAATGTAGGTAATCCAGGAGAACTTTGTTAAAAGATACCAAATTAACTAACTGTCTTTATTTGAACAAGCGTACAAAGGTCCTAGCAAACTATGTATGGTGTAAAAAAATTTACATTCATAGTGTATCAAAATTAAACTCTGTAACTAATGTATGAAGATGTGCATACATATGAAAATACCAGTAATACATTCTTTTGGACACTCCTTTCAATACTTATTTTACTATTGTTTCACTTCATACACTTGAAATGATTATTAGGAAAGGAATGTTAATAACACTTATTTTTAGACCAATATTAAAATAAATGTTAAAAGAAATGTCCAAAAAAATGTGTTATTAGCATTTCTCGCACCCATATATCATATTATATGCAACAAGCTTTATCCTTTCATATAATGTTGTGATCAAATAATTACTAGTTCGAAGAAAAGCCAAAAGTATATGAATTTCTAATGGACAATTAGATCCAAACTCCAAATAATTCATGTCAATAATGGACAAAAAGGAATACCAAAGAACAAATAAATAGAGAAGAAAAAAATAGATTTATCATTCCGTTTGTTGAGAGAGAGAGAAAAAGAAAGTCATGTATTGAACTGTGTGTTTCAACTACACAATGGAAGTTGAATATATGCTCAATAAGTAATAAATAATTACACAATTTATATGATGTGAGACTAAAAGTTGTACAACTAATTACACCTAAGCATATATGTTCCAATACTCCCTCTCAAGCTGGAGCATATAAATCATATGCACCAAGCTTGTTACACAAATAACTTATTTGTGCACCTCTCAAAGACCTGGTGAAGATATCTGCTAGCTGATCATTTGAGTTGACAAAGTTTGTGGTTATGTCGCTTGATAGAATATTTTCCCTGATGAAATGACAGTCAACCTCAATATGTTTAGTCCTTTTATGGAACACTGGATTGGAAGTTATATGTGTAACACCCTCCGTAAGGCATTACATTTCTGACTAAAAACTTATAATCTGAAAGTCATTTCATAAAAGGTTTGAGTTCTAAAATATGAATTTTAAAATTTTTTTTTGCTGACAATATAAACTTACCAAAAATATAAGTAATATAGAAAATAGACTGGACTGATTAATACACATGTTACTTATACCACATAATATTTAACAACATTTAAAACATAAAACTTACAGACTCAAAGAAACAATAGCAAACCCTATGACGGGTCCTACTTAATAGCACGGTAATAACACTAACGAGAAAACTTAACACACTTATTACGTTCCTCCGCCAAACTGCACACTGTCGAAACTGGGAAGATCCTTCCTCGATGCCGTCACCAAACTCAGAATATTACCTCCAGTTAAGTCTAAGAAGCTCGCTTCGTCTACTATACAAAATTTTAACAATACAAACACAATAAATAGTACAACAAAGAGGTGAAGTCTCCTTTCACCAATACCAGTATGGTAGCAAAGAATGATACGAATGACAAAGTCATTCCATACACTCAGATATCACAAGTATAATCATGTTATCAATTTATAATTATCTTCAGAAAACATATTTCACAATAATATAAACATTAATGGTATTTTAACAACAGATATTAACAATATATATATAATGATTATGCCATCATGATATGTACCTTGACCATGCCACAACAATATATATACCGACTATGCATATGCACAATGCACCATCTTCCTACTCTATGGGGCTAAACAACTTCGGATATGAATGGCCCAGAGGATCTGCCAGCCTCAATGACAGCCTACGTTGGACGCGAAAGCAATAGTATTTGTCAGGCCATGCGCTAGTGCGTTGCAACAGTTTATCATGGCCAGAGACATATAATGTGACAAATAGGTCACCAAATGAATCACCGCGCCCTGACGCCCCCAGTAGATCCCTCATTGGATCACACTACCCCGTTCTCATTCACTTATAGGCAACAAAAGTCATAACAACCACCGACTTTATAATGTTCAATGCATGTTAACTCAATGCATAACTCAAGCCACCGTTGTACTGTTCCTAATACTATTAGAACAACTGCCCATACAATTGTCTAATACCATTAGTATCAATGATATTATATAACCGCTCATACAATTGCATAATATCAATGATCCACCCTAGTCCAGTACGTCGGCCCAACAGTAATCCGCTGTTTTCTCAGTCGCGTAACCTTTTTATAGCGTTTTCATAATCGCATGACGCTTTTGTCACGTTTTCAAATCACGTAAATATTTTTCAACGTTTTTCCAATCAGGTAAAAATATTTAAACATTTTCAAAATTACGTAGCTCAAAAATCATTATTTTTGAAATGCGTAAGGTTTTTCTACTGTTTTTTACTGCACGTCAGAAATTTTTTGACATTCGCCAAGTTTAAAAATTTTGTTTGGACATCATTTCCCATTTTTCTCATAAAAACTCATTTAAGTAATAATTTCTGACGTTTTCCTTAAAATCTGTATTTATTTAAATTTAATAAAATCTTGTATCGTTACCTTTACTAAAATCCTTTTAAAATAAAATACTTTGAGTTCTAAATCACTTTCAAAACTTATTCTTCATTATCATAAATCAAAATCACTTTTATCTACCAAAAACTTTGTTCCATTCTCTTTAAATAAAATACTTGAATTCTCAAATCACCTTTAAAAACTCCTTTTTCATTTCTATTATTAAAAATCATTCTTTATCCAATAAAAGCCATATATTTTCATATTCCTCTTATTAATACTTTCTAATATTTTCTTCACAAAAAATTACAATCCTTTAATTTAATCAAATTTTATAGATCAAAGTCTTCCACGCACTTCAAAAACCCAAATGGGTGAGCTATACATTAGTAACTTCGAATTATAAATTTATTTCCCATCATAACCTAAATTCATTAATTTAATTAATTCCAAAAACTAGTTTACTTTCTTTTTATATTTCAAAATTCACTAAATTGAGTTCCTATTAATTAATACTTTAAGACTACACTTGAGAAAATATTTTTGATCTAGAATATCAATTCTTGGCATGTTGGCCGAAATCAATCTTTGCTTCATAATTGAATATTTATTCATTTTCTATCTCATTTTTCTTTGTAAAAATCTTTAATCCAATTACTTGTTACTAAATCATCTAAATTTACACTTAGTAAAACATTTTCAATTGGTTTGCTCTAAATCAAGAGTGAAGGTCGTGAGCCTCTTTATGGTCATTGGGATCAAAATTCTTTTCTTTGCAACATATATCATAATATGCACATATCATTTTAATCATATTTATACTACCACATGTTCATGCATATTATTAAAGCAATAAAACTCATATTAAGCATTTTATCACAAGGCAATCAAAATCATACTATCACACATACTAATCAAGCAATAAAATCATGCATAGCTATCAAAGAAATAAAATCACATATAACATAACATAGAACACTTAAGCATATACAACCAAGTGAATAAATCCTTACGAATTTTTCACCACACACAAA
This sequence comes from Ormosia emarginata, assembly GCA_029884605.1. NCBI lineage: Eukaryota > Viridiplantae > Streptophyta > Magnoliopsida > Fabales > Fabaceae > Ormosia > Ormosia emarginata. Next base: position 13,672,565 of record JAQQTP010000072.1, read on the forward strand.
TCCACTCCTCACCACCAACACATGGTTGATGAGAGTAATCTCTCTTTTACCTTAGATGTAGTCCACAAGGTCCTTGTATGCCTCCTTCAAGTAGATTTTCTCCACCAAGTGATTCTTGAAAACAAAGAAAAACATACAATATTAACACCTAAGGTTTTAAACTAAAATAACCATGGATCAAAATCATGATTAGAACTTTAAAATGGATAGAAACATGAAGATTAAAGAACTCCACCTCAAAAACTTCAAACTTGAGCTTTGAAGAACAAGATAGAAGATAGATGATTTTGATTAACGTCTTAACTACAAAGATGCTTGGATTGATGTAAGGATCCAAGAAATGATATTGGTAGGAATTATAGGAGTTTGGAGAGTGGATTTTGGTGTGGAGGCCGAACCTAGAGAAAATAGGAAAGGAGCGAGTTTTTGTTTGTTTGATAGTTTTGGAGAAAGATGAAGACTTTGATTAAATGAAAACAAATCTCCTTTATTTTTACTATGCCTTGGCCGTGAGGTTGCTTACGAGATAAGAAATAATGAAGATAAATTGAGATAGCTAATTGTAGGATATTTTCCTTCACCAAATGTGCATAGCCGTGGGAATCAAATGGAGAGCCACCAAAATTGACTAGCTTCATGAAATTGAAATTAAACTTATCTCCTTTTTACTATGCATGGCCGTGAGCTACTTTGAGAGAAAGGTGAAAGATATTTTTGTTTTGCTTCTTGAATTGTTGCTAGAAGGATGACCAAGTACATTTAAGTGTGATATTTGCCTTCCAAATTAATTAATGGCCGTAGGAAGCAAATGGAATAGCCTCCAAAATTGACCAACAATTTGTGTAGTCATTTGGCCTTTAAATTAGTGCATGGCCGTGAGCTTCCTTGAAGCAAGCCATTATTGTTGACTATTTCTTTGTTTACTTGATATAAAGAATAAAAGATGAATTAATTGAATGAATTTGCCTCCTTTAGCTTTGCATGGCCGTGTGGTGCTCTTCAAGGAGGTGGTCACTTTGCTTGACCATTCTAGACCACACATTGAAGCTCTTAAATCCTATTAGCTAGCCATAAAGCTTGTCATAACCATTTTTGTTGAATTGGTTTCCTATTGGTTTTTGAAAAGTCCAAGCCACTAAGTTGAACTCATCACCACCTTTGATTGAATCAAGGGTGGATATCCAAATGCTTCACCTCTAAGCTTGCATTAGATATTTTTCGGTAAATATTAACCAATGGATAATAACTACTGTATTTTTATTGCCCAATAAATAAAATAGTAAAATATAGAGTAAAAGAAAATTTCAAAAACTGTTTTCGAATTCGGGTTTAGTAAGATCTTCTGGCCCTGTGTTAACAACACATAATTTTCTGGCCATAGAAAATTTTTTATTTTTTGGGGCCCGCCTCGGGTCCGCATACAACCCAAGAATACTATTAAAATAATCCAAAATATAAAAATACACAAGAATTCACAAAAGTCATAATAATTATGAAATTCATGAAAATCAAATCAGATTAGTAAAAATAATTAAGAATTGACAGAAATAAATAAAACACTAAAACTCATATACAGTTCAAAAATAATATTAAAATATTCAAAAATGTAAAAACTCCCAAAAATTCTTAAAAATCACAAAAATTATAAAATTCATGGAAGTCAAGTCAGATTATTCAAAATAATTAAGAATCGATCGAAATAAATAAAATACGAATTTTTGGGATGTTACAATATGCAAAGTAGCTTGATTGTCACATATGAGTGTCATTTTCATAACCTCACCAAATTGAAGTTCTTTGAGGAGTTGTTTCAACCAAATGAGTTCACAAGTGACTGAAGCCATAGCTCAATATTCTGCTTCGGTACTAGATCTTGCAACTATATTTTGTTTCTTACTTTTCCAAGAAACTAGGTTGCCTCCAATGAGTACACTATACCCAAAATTAGATCGTCTGTTAGTAGGAGAACCTACCCAGTTAGCATTTGACTATCCAATGACTTGAGTATGTCCCTTATCTTCATAGATGAGGCATCTTCCGGGAGCTCCCTTAATGTATTTAAGGATTCGTATCACTGCATCCCAGTGGCCCTTATAAGGAGAGTTTAGGAATTGGCTAACCATACTGACTGCAAAAGAGATGTCTGGCCGAGTAACAGCGAGGTAGTTTAACTTCCCAACCAATCTTCTATACTTTCTCGAATCTGATAGAGGTTCCCCTTGATTTGTTAGGAGTTTGGAATTTGGATCCATGGGAGTATCAATCGACTTGGCATTCAATAATCCTATTTCTTCAAGGATATCTATAACATACTTTCTTTGAGACACCACTATACCATCCTTGGATTGAGCTACCTCAACCCCCAAGAAATATCGAAGCTTACCCAAGTCTTTAGTCTGAAAGTGAAGAGAGAGATGTTATTTTAACTTACATATGCCATGGTGGTCACTTCTAGTGATGACAATGTCGTCAACATACACGACCAGATAAATACAGCCTTGGGCTGTGTGGCGATAAAACACATCGTGATATGCTTCACTCTGAATCATACCAAATTGTTGAATCACAGTGCTGAATCGTCCAAACCAAGCTCTAGGAGACTGTTTGAGATCATAAAGAGACTTGTGGAGACGACATACCAGGCTAGAAGACTCCCCTGAGCAACAAATCCAGGAGGTTGCTCCATATATACCGCTTCTTCTAGATCACCATGCAGAAATGCATTTTTAATGTCAAGCTGATGAAGAGGCCAGTGTCGAATGGCAGCCATGGACAAAAACAACCGGACAGAAGCCATTTTAGCCACAGGAGAGAAAATATCTCCATAATCTAAGCCGAAGATCTGTGTGTACCCTTTTTCCACAAGACGAGCTTTGAGACGATCAATTTTACCATTAAGACCCATCTTGACTGTATAGATTCACCGACAGCCAACAACAGATTTTCCTAGAGGAAGAGTAACCAGTTCTCAAGTACCACTGTTGTGAAGCACACTCATTTCATCAACTATTGATTGTTTCCATCCGGGATGGGATAAGGCTTCACTTGGAGATTTAGGGATGAAAACAGAAGACAAAGAAGAAAGACAAGCAAAGTGCAAAGAAGAAAGACAGTGATAACTTAAAGCAATATAATGAGGAGAAAGATTACGAGTAGACCAAATACCTTTTCGCACGACAATGGGAAGATCAGAGTCATCTGGCAGTGCCAGAGCTGGTAAAGAAGTTGGTTCCGAAGAAGAGTCTGCAATGATCTCAACAACAGTATTTGGAGGAGGGACATGAGGCATTGAAGATTGTGGTCGATGGTAATAAATGTGGAGGAAATGGTCAGTGGTGCTGGGGACCTGTATGGGTAGAGGTTGGGGCGGTTCAGACTCGACAGTGACAAGGATAAGAGGAACCGAAAGGACTATAGAGATTGACTCGGGAGTCGAAGGAGACGACTCAAAGAATGGTACAGACTTGAAGAAAGCAACATTGGCCGAGATAAGCTAACGTCGCAGAGTAGGGGAATAACAACGATAACTTTTTTGAGATCGAGTGTAACCAAGGAAGACACATTTGAGGGATCGAGCCGTGAGTTTGTCTAGACCAGGAGATAGATTATGGACAAAACAAGTGGACCTAAAGACGTGAAGCGGAAGAGAATGAAAAGGTTGATGGAGAAACAAGAAGGAATGAGGGACATGGTTATCAAGCATAGATGATGGCATGCAATTGATAAGATAGCATGCAGTAAGGACAATATCACCCCAAAAACAAAAAGGAACCTGACTATGGAGTAAGAGGGTTCGAGTTGTTTCAATAAGGTGTCTATTTTTACGTTCAGCTACCCCATTTTGCTGAGGTGTATGAGCACAAGATGTTTAGTGAAAAATGCCATGAGAAGTCATAAAAGTCTAAAATTGATGAGATAAGTATTCATTGGCATTATCTCTGCGCAGAGTATGAATAGGAACACCAAACTGAGTTTTAATTTCTTGATAAAACTTTTGAAATATGGAAAATAACTCTGACCTGTTTTGCATTAAAAATAACCAAGTACATCGAGAGTAATCATCAATAAAGGTAACAAAGTACTTTGACCCTAAAGTAGAAATAGTACGACTACGACCCCATACATCAAAATGAACTAAGCTAAAAGGAGACGCAACTTGAGAACCGAAACGATCAGGAAACGGACTACAGGTGTGTTTTCCTAACTGACATGACTCACAAGGAAGACTTGATAACTTGGAGAGGCTCGGCATCATTCTCTATAGTTTGGCAAGGCTAGGATGACCCAACTGAGCATGGATGGTAAGAAGGGAATCTGTGGCAGAGCAAACACGAGAAGGGTTGGAAAGTTGGTAGAGGCCATTGGAATCATATCCGGCGCCAATGATTCGTCCCGAACTCCGGTCTTGCAGAAGAACAAAATCTTTAGTAAAAGTAATGGAACAATCAAAAGAATGGGTTAAACGACTAATGGAAAGTATATTAAAAGGACACCCAGGAATATAATGAACCAAATCAACAGTGAGGGAAGGGAGGGGATTAGCAGGTCCAATCACTTGAGATTGTGTCTGAGAACCATTAGATGAAGTAACCATAGACAAATAACTAGAAGTAGAGAGTTGAGAGAACAAAGCCTTATTACCAGAAATATGATCGGATGCACCAGAATCACGAACCCAAGGGCCAAGGGATGGTGACTGAGAGAGATAAGCATAGGAATTACCAATGTGCGCAATAGAAACAGTGGAACCAGAAGACTGGCGTTGCTCAAACCACTTCAGAAAATCTGCATAATCAGTTGGAGAGGCTTTAGGTGGTTCAGAAGGCTCAGGAGTGTCTGGTTGAGTAGTCTGTGCAACATTAGCAGTACGAGGAGGACAACTATGTAAAGTCCAGCATTTTTCAATGGTGTGACCCAAGCGATGATAATGATCACATTTCGGATGAGGTTTGGAACCTGAGTGACCCCCACGGGAACGACCACGACTGTTGGTCTGAGAGACAAGGGCAAATGTGTCACCGGTGATAGGAGTAACAAGAGAATCAAAATTGTGTTTAGCTGGAACCTGAAGCAAGGTATAACATGTCGCAGAAAGAGTTGGAACAGTAAGAGATCCCAAAATCTGATCACGGATAGTGGAGTAATCTGCAGGTAAACCATAAAGGCCTAAAATTATGAAGAAGGTGTTCCGTTGTTCAAGTTCCTGTGCCGGAGTATCCGCTGGAGGCAACAATTCATTGAAATCGTGGAGCACACCATGAAGTTTGCCTAAGTAGGCGGACATAGGGCCATCAGACCTCCTCGGAGCAATAAGACTCATAAGATCATGACAAACCCCATACAAGTGCTGAGTGTCATTGGTGTATAGGACATTGGCATGCGCTTAAACTAATTCATATGTCAAATGAGTTTGAAAAATCTGCTTCAAAGAGGAGTGGATGGTGGACTTAAGCACACTGCACAACTGAGCATCAATCTTTTTCCACTTAGGACGGTCAGCCTCAAACACAGAATGAACCTTGATAGTGACATGATCCTCGTACCCTTGACCGGTAAGCCAAAGTTTGATGTCGGAGGCCCAAGAATCATAATTAGTGAAAGCACCAGGTTCCACCTTCAGAGCATCTGTAAGACTCAAGGAAGCCATGGATCAGATGACAAATAAGCCAAAAAACGCAATGAACAGTACCTTAACGGATATGGGCAGGTGTACGACATGTCTAAAGGATGAGTTTGGGGAGGTGGAGGACTGGGCTCAACAGAGGAGGGGCTGGCGAGCACAGTGGGGCAAACGGTAGCCGAAATGTGGCCGGACGCGCCGTCACCCGCGGCTGGAGAGAGGCGCGTGAGTGCGAAGCGCAGCCCACTAAACTGGCTCATGCGGGCGTGTGGCTGGGTCTGTGCTTCGGGGATCGGGCCGAGCAGAGAAAGGCGCTCCAAGCGGTGGTGGCGGTGGGCGGAAAGGACGTCAACGACGACGACAGGGGCTAAAACTGGCAGGAATGGAACACGGCAGAGGAGATCCGATATCCGAAGTGATGACACAGGTTGCCGAAATTTTTTTTGCCACCGGGGGACAATGGGTCCTCCGGGTAAGCACGGTTCTAAGGTTGCCTTTCTCTAGGCTCTAGATACCATGTTGAGAGAGAGAAAAAAAGAAAGTCATGTACTGAACCGTGTGTTTCAACTACACAACAGAGGCTGAATATATACTCAATAAGTAATAAATAATTACACAATTTACATGATGTGAGATTAACAATTGTACAATTAATTACACTTAATTACATATGTTCCAACACCGTTTACGTATTCAATTAGGGAACGTGGAAGGAGATGCTGACTGCTGATTCTTTCAGCATAAGATTAGATTTTATATATATAAGAAACATATTTGGTGAGACTCGTGTTTATTGTAAGAGATGAGAATAGTTAATTTTGACTATTAAATCTTATATCAATAGTCAAGATTAAAATATAAATTTATGTGATATTTTAAGTAGTCATATAATCCTTAAATAATTTTTAATGTTAATTATTTGTATATAATTATATGGTTAAAATTTACACTTCTCACACTTTCGTAATAAAAATTCCTATATGCATTCATATATATATATATATATATATATATATCAGAGACCAGGCCATTGGTGGTTGAGGTTTACTTTGACTTTCTTAAGCAACAACTACATATTACAAAATGCTAATTACATGCCACCAAGTCAGAGAAAGACAAATTTACCCGAAGATAATTTTGTTTTTAACACGAATAATGTTATATACACAGTACCAGATGTGACAGGTTTCAAGGAATGAGAGAATATATGCCTTCATATATATATATATTAGAGACCAGGCCTTTGCTGGTTGGGGTTTACTTTGACTTTCTTAAGCTACAACTACATATTAGAAAATGCTAATTACATGCCACCAAGTCAGAGAAAGACAAATTTACCCGAAGATAATTTTGTTTTTAACACGAATAATGTTATATACACAGTACCAGATGTGACAGGTTTCAAGGAATGAGAGAATCAGTATAAAAAGTGCAATATATGAAGGATAAGGTACTTCAACCAGATTTGAGGGTCTTGAAGATTTAGCAAAATAATGGGAGAAGTGAAGCTGATTGCTACTCCTCCAAGCTTCCCTTGCGCCAGAATTGAATGGGCTCTTAAGATAAAGGGTGTGGAATATGAGTACATAGAAGAAGATTTAGCAAATAAGAGTCCATTGCTTCTTCAGTCCAACCCTGTCTACAAGAAAGTCCCAGTGCTCCTGCACAATGGCAAACCAATTTCTGAATCACTTATCATCCTTGAGTATATCGATGAGACATGGAAGGAGAACCCTTTGCTACCACAAGACCCCTATGAGAGAGCTTTGGCTCGCTTCTGGGCAAAATTTATTGATGAGAAGGTACCAAAATTTGTCTATTTCATTTTTCTTCTCTATTTATTTGTTCGTAGACTTTCCCTCAAGCTAGTAATTGTTTAGTCACAAGTCACAACATGATGAAAAATTAATGTACAATTTGGTAGGCAAAATGCATCAAACTTTAGCTGTTTGATATAGCTTATTTTCTTGAAATAGTGTGTGGTTGGTGTATGGGGAGCTAGCGTGGCCCAAGGAGAAGAGAAGGGGAAAGCTGTAGATGCAGCACTAGAGTCACTGGCACTTCTTGAGGAGCAGATTCAAGGGAAGAAGTTTTTTGGTGCAGAGAAGATAGGATATCTTGATATTGTTGCTGGCTGGATAACTCATTGGCTTAATGTCCTGGAAGAACTTGGAGAGATGGAACTGCTCAATGCTGAGAAGTTCCCATCTCTTCATGAATGGGGGCAGAACTTCATCCAGACTTCACCTGTCAAAGATTGCATTCCACCCAGGGAGAAGGTGGTTGACTATTTCAGCTTTGGCATCAACTACGTGCGTTCCTTAGCAGCCAGTAAATCATGAAATTATATATGTAAACAAGTATCCATTGATTATAATAGGTCATATTGTTTTCATTGGAGTTTGCTTTCATATGGTGTTGATCATCTTTTTTTATGGTAATTGGTGTTGCTAATCTTATCAGATCATATGTATGTACAATCAATTTTCTCTGTAATGGTGGGACTACCTAGCTTCATCAGAATTTTCAATTACCAATATTATATTGTGATTCTGTGTGTCAATACAATTAACATTAATTTAGCCATTGGTCCCATTTCCTTAGAAATATTGGAAGAGGAAACCCTGAAATTGTTGGATAGGATATCTAGCATGTTGAGTTCGTGATGTAGTGCAATTATGACTGACAAACTGCTTTAAAATGATGAAATTAAAAGTAGGAGTGTACACAAGGTTCTCCCAAGCATTAACTTGCCAAAGATATTAGCATGAACAAGTTACACTAGGAAAATATACACCAAGACATCTGATAATTGTTGTTCATTCCTGTATACCTCTTATGCAATTTATATTTGTTGAAAACAACAAATGGTTGCATCAGAAGTAGACTTAGAACCAACAATATAGGCTTACTTCTGATAATGGTCGTTCCTTCTTGAATTCCTCTTATGCAATTTATATTTGTTGAAAACAACAAATGGTGACTTCAGAAGTAGACTTAGAACATTTTTTTTTATGAATTATGAAATACGGATAGGAAAGGCTTACTGCAGCATCAAGTCTTTGTGAAAGCAATACGAGGGAGGTTGTCCTTGTTTTATTTTTATTGATTCTAATCTTCAACACAAAACTAAAGTAAGCATAAATTGTGTGAAGCTAGAGAAGAAATAGGATCATGGGCAAAATCAATAGAAATATAGCAACCTCAGCAGTAAAAAAAATAAGCATTTTTGGGTGCCAACATGCATTTGATTGGTGGGCCTATTTTCCTTTCTCTTCTCACTTCAACTTTTCCAAACCTTATTAATATTTTCCAATGGCTCTAAGGACAAGAAAAAACAATATACTTTTGTGCGGCCTAGATTTAAACTGTACAGGACATATGGGCCTCATTATACTCTTGGTCTTAGAACATGAACTAGTTTCTCTTTCAACACCTATGACTTAATTGGTAAAAGGTACATGCTTACATAATTGCAACGTAACCAAGCAATTATTCACAACAACTCAATCTAATTTAACTGAAAAGTGGCTTAGATGAAATTATGTTTCAACACACAACAAAATTTGTAAATGCAGTCATATACCTTTTCTCCATATAGCCAAAATCTGAAGGCTTCCTAGATCTCTTTCCTCTTATTTCTCATATATATCAAGTTCATCAATGAAGCAGCGATCTTCCCTAAAAAATTATGAAACAAAATATGGGGTGGCTGCCTTTTCTACTGTCCTACTTTTCATCAAACCTTCTCCTATTGATCCAATTCGAATGACCACTGCTAAATAGCACAGAAGGGTATATCACCTAGCTTTTTCATATTTATCTTTGACTAATTTTATTATTATGGTATAAAGCTCAAAACTCAATTTTATTATTACGGTATAAAATTTTGTGAACTCTCTCAATCACTATTTATTAGTGGTATATAAACAACAAAATCATTCATCCATATAAAAAATTTGATAAAAACTTTTGGTTGAAATAACATTATTTTATTTTTCATATTAAATTACTTTCATAAAATGACAGAATTTATAATTATTTTTGTGATTAATTTATATAAATATTAAAAGATCTAATTGAAATTTACTTTTGAACTGTAATTTATATAATTTTTTTGTTAACATTTTCTTCTTCTTTTTTATTACTAGCATTTCCATTTTTACACCTTAGTCTATAAATAATTCTTTCATCCATAGTTTATAATAATATAATTTAGTTTATAATATATTTTTACACATTAGTGAGGTAGGAGAGGAGAAGTCACAAAGGCGAACCAGTTTAAGCATTACAAGATGAAAGTGGAACTGCGAGGCACAGGACCAAAAGCACAAGCACTTTCACAGTTTCACTAAACCAACACAAACACAATTTGCATGCAACACTCAGCAGTGGAACTGAGGAGATATCCTTAAACAAAGAAACATGTTGAATGCATCAACAATGTCAAGGTTAAGGTTAAGGTATGCTCCTTTTCTCATCCCAAACTTTCCTCCTTTTCTTCCATACCCCGAATCTCAGCTCTTGAATGCGAGGAGTCTATTCTCTCATTCTCAGCCCCCAAACCTTAACCTTGATAATTTTAATGTTGACGATGCCCTTCTCTCATTCAATCGCATGCTCCATCTGCGTCCTACCCCACCCATCTGGGAATTTGGAAAGATTTTAGGATCCCTTGTGAAGATGAATCATTACCCCACTGCTATTTCTCTTTCTAAACAAATGGAGCTTAGGGGAATTACGCTAAGCATCGTTACTTTGAACATCTTAGTCAATTGTTTCTGCCATGTGGGTCAGTTGGGTTTTGCTTTCTCTGTGTTGGGCAAGATTCTCAAGATAGGTTATCAACCTGATACTATAACCTTCACAACTATAATGAAAGGTCTATGTACTAATGGAGATGTTCAAAAAGCACTGCACTTTCATGACAGTGTCGTAGCACAAGGATATCTGTTAAACGAAGTTAGTTACGGGACTTTGATCAATGGGGTGTGTAAAATAGGACAGACCAGAGCTGCCATGCAGTTGCTGAGAAAGATTGAAGGAAAACTGATTAAACCTGATGTGGTAATGTACAGCACAATCATTGACAGCCTATGCAAAGATAAACTTATAACTGAGGGCCATGATTTATATTCTGAAATGGTTGTTAGGGGAATTTCTCCTAATGTTGTCACCTACACTACTTTAATCTATGGTTTGTGCATTGTGGGTCGATTGAAGGAAGCAACTGATTTGTTAAGTGAAATGGTATTGAAAAGCATCAACCCAAATGTTTATACCTTTAATATATTGGTTGATGCATTATGTAAAGAAGGAAAGGTCAAAGAAGCTAACAATGTGTTAGCTATGATGATAAAAGAAGGCGTGAAACCTGATGTTGTTACTTTTAATACTTTAATGGATGGGTATTGCTTAGTTAATCAAATGAACAAGGCAAAATATGTATTCAACACTATGGCCAAAAGGGGAGTGGTACCTGTTGTTCAGAGCTACAGCATCATGATTAATGGATTCTGCAAGATTAAAATGGTGGATGAAGCCATGAATCTCTTTAAAGAAATGGATCGCAAACATTTGGCTCCCGATACCGTAACCTACAGCTCTCTTATTGATGGCTTGTGCAAATCAGGGAGAATCTCTTATGTTTGGGAGCTTGTTGATGAGATGCATGATAGAGGTCAACCTGCTAATGTAATCACTTACAATTCCTTGTTGGACGCTTTATGCAAAAACCATCATCTTGACAAGGCAATAGCATTAGTCAAGAAAATTCAAGAGCAGGAAATTCAGCCAGATGTGTACACATGGACTATACTAATTGATGGACTATGCAAAGGTGGTAGGCTTAAGACTGCAATAGAGGTTTTTAAGAATCTTTTGATTAAAGGCTACCATCTAAATGTCCAGACGTATACTGTTATTATCAATGGGCTGTGTAATGAGGGCTTGGTTGACGAAGCATTCGCTTTGATGTCAAAAATGGAAGACAATGGTTGTATCCCTAATGCTGTAACTTTTGAAATAATTATTCGCGCTCTTTTTGAGAAAGATGAGAATGATGAGGCAGAGAAACTTCTTTGTGAAATGATCGCTAGAGGCCTATTGTAAGGGTAGAACTAGGTGAGATGCTTTCTTGTTACACATTAATGTTGAATTTGTATGACTGGTCAGCTGATGTTTATTTCTTTTGATAGTTGCACATCAGAAAGATGGACTACGCAATAGGCTCTCTGTCACTTATGTTTTGATTAAAAGTCATATGCCTGTTAGGTTCATTTTGATCTTGTATCAATAACATTGGTTGATTTTTTTGAGTCTTGACATGAGTATCCTTTTTGTACCCAGTTTACTTTCCATCTGCTTTATCTACTTTTAAGGATTTTTTCAGTCACTGCTCCTTGTTAGTGTTTCAGTTCTTGGTAGACGCAATATTAGTTTTCAATTGTGGTAATCTGTAGTGAAATCCTTTTTATTATACAACAAACCAAGCTGAAACTGACATGATTATTTGGAATGCTTTATCTCTTATAGTCAACTCTATTTAACCCAAATTATAGAAAGTAGAACCAGATGCTTTCCTTTTTTTTCTCCCCTGTTTTTTTGTTGTGGTCTTTTTACAGAAGGGAAAATGTTAAAACACAAGCATATTTTGGTTGCTTCATTTGAGCTGTCTTAGGTGTTAGTTGCTGATATTTTTCTGGACGTCCAAATTAATTGGAGCGTTTTCAAAGGCTATTGTTTATTTTGGTGGTAATTACTTTAGGAATATGTGTTCTGGTGATCATATAAAATTTACCTTTTGAAAAGAATGAGTAAAACAGATAATAGAATTGGGTTTGTTTAGAAGGAACGGGTTTTATTTTTATAGCTTACTTATGATCATTTATAGTGGTGTGGACCCATTAACATATAACATGAACACAGAATTTTGTACAAAGCTTTTAGCATTGACTTGTGTTACAAATTTTGGAGATTCTGTTGCAGGATACAGGTTTCCTTAATGTTTAGAACCATCCAATTCACATTCATTGGCACAGCTTCATTGTTGGCGAGGGGTTTGGTACCTAAAATAGACAGAGCAAATTATAACCTTGTTGATCCTTCAGAGAGGAATGCAGTGGAAGTTCCAAAGGGGTGATGATCAACAATTCGGTTTTTAAGGTAGACAATCTAGGAGTGTGGTTTATGCATTTCCATCTTGAGGTGCACATTTCTTGGGGACTTGCCATCTTGAGTATCTGAGCACTTGCTGCCTCCTCCCCCAGAAGATTTTCCTTCCTGTTGAGTCTCTTGCAACTACATGGCAATGTGCGAAAATTTTCGTTGACTCTTTTTTCACACATTAGCTTACTAGAGGTATAGAGCTTTTAGTATAATCAGTTTTGTATATTAAGCTGGTGTTACTTTATTTCGGTAGAAGTCAAGGAAGTTCTTATCTTGTGTTAGATTGACCTTTTGAATAGCTTTAGCATTATTCTTAAATTAAAGAACCTATTTACTCTCCCTTTGATTCCATCACCTTATTCACTAATCCGTGTTCTAAGGTATTCTCAAGATCTGTTTTGGCGTTGACTTGTGCTAACTGCTAACAAACACAGCCTGTGGTATCTTTACTGGTGTTCGGAAAATTATTCAGAACAGCTTTATTGAAGAGTTGGAGAAGTGAAAGAACTAGAGAAGGGAAATATGATGGCAAACGAGAACACACTGCTATGAGGTTTCTGGTATGTTGATACTCTCTCTTGACTATATTTTTTTTTGCTCTTATATCAGCTTCTCCATTATAACTAATGTTACAAAAATTGTAAATATAGCTGAAATGGCCAATAATCAGGCCACTTCAGCAGGTGGTTTCAGAAGCCATCAAAAGCTAATCTTTAATCAACTTTCTGGTTTCAGATGGAATAAAATAACACTGGAAGCAATTATTAGGGGAACGTATCACTCAATCCTCTGCAACTATTAAGGGAACATAATTTAAGAATAATGCTAAAGCAATTTAACAAGTCAATCTAACACAAGATAAAGAACCTTCCTCTGCTTCTACCCATAAAAAAATAACACCAGCTTAATTTACAAAACTGATTACACTAAGAGCTCTATAACTCTAGTAAGTTAATTTCTAACAAACAAAGTCATTGAAAATTTTTGCACTTTGCCATGTAGCTGCAAGAGACTCAACAGGAAGGAAAATTTTCTGGGAGAGGAAGCTGCAAGTACTCAGATATTGCAGAACCATCTTTCACAATGAAAGCCATGGCAAGACCCCAAGATGTGTGCTCCTCAAGATGGAAATGCATAAACCACACTCCTGGATTGTCTACCAAACCCCTCGCCAACAATGAAGAAGTTGTGACAGTGAATATGAATAGGATAGTTATCAACATTAAGGAAACCTGTATCCTACAGAAGAATCTCCAAATTTTGTAACACAAGTCAATGCTAAAAGCTATTTACCAAATTTTGTGTTCAACTGTTCTTGTTATATGTTAATGGGTCCACACTGCACCACCATAGTTAAAAGCCAATGGAGGCTACTCTGAGAAATCAAGGGATTATCCGTGGATATTGAGTATCCAATAATGAGATTGTAATATTGAAATGGAAGGCCTGAAAAAACACTAGTTATTCATCAAAGAGAAAATTTTCTTCCCATCATATCATATCTCTGGCTAGTCTTAATTGCTGGACAATCCAGAAGGTTAAGGCTTGCAGTTGTTATATCTCGTTTGTCAATTTGTTCAATAGTAGAGCTACCATACAAGGGAATTGAGAAGATGCAAGGCTTCTGAGTTTATTAGAGAATTCTATTGCAAAATTTGTATCTTCAATTTCAGATAGGTTTTGAATAGCAAGATTAGAAGGAATCTATAGGGACTTGATTTTCTCAGTCCTTGTATTTTTGTACCTCAAAAATCCAATGATGGTGAAGTTAACAAAAGAGAAAACAGAGGTGCGAAAAGGCCTAGCTTCCATAACAAACATGCCTGATGAAGCAGGTACTTGATTAGAAGTGCGAAGAACAATTTGATGTCTGGCTAGGAGCAGCCATGATTGCTCTGGTTGGAAATGGTTTTGCATATGTTGCATAAATATAAATCTCAACAACAGTTAGGGTGTGATTAGCAATAGCAAAGTAGAGCTCGTCACTGAGAGCTGCATCAATGATTCTAAGAAACTATTTTACTACTCTCAACAACGTAGATGAAAGTATCTGCACACAAATGAAAAGAAACAAAAATGTCGGACTTTGTCGTTGTGGGGGCATACCCAGAGTCCATTGAAATAACTGATTTTGAATCCTTTAACCTTCTTTTCTTTAAGTTGTTTCAATTACCAAATGTAGGTAATCCAGGGGAACTTTGTTAAAAGATACCAAATTAACTAATTGCCTTTATTTGAACAAGCGTACAAAGGTCCTAGCAAACCATGTATGGTGTAAAAAGCTTTACATTCAGTGTATCAAAATTAAACTCTATAACTAATGTGTGAAGATGTGCAAACATATGAGAAATGCTAGTAATACATTCTTTTGGATACTCCTTTTAACACTTACATTATTATTGGTTCACCTCATATGCTTGAAATGATTATTAGGAGAGAAATGCTAGCAACACTTATTTTTGGATCAATATTAAAATAAGTATTTGTGGATAAATTAGGAATGTTAGGATTTTATGGTTCTGAATAAATTAGGAAGATAAAATCCTAGGATTAAGGAAAGGATTAGTCAATCTCGACTCATGGGATTGACCTTCCTATTTTTTTCTCTTTTCTATTTTATGGGATTCTAATTCCCTATGATTAAGGGATCTGTCTCCCTATGTTTTTCCTATTTAAGTTGTACTACTCAGCTGTTACCATCTGAATCAATAAAGAAATTATTTCTACATGGTATCAGAGCTTTAGGGTTCGATCATGAACTACAAGGCTGCCATGGTTGGTTCTAGTTCGGCCACCTCCAATATGAGCAGTGGCGTGTTGTCCTTAGAAGGAGGCGGTCATCAGCCACCGGAGGAGACTCTGACCGAGACCAATGAGAGACCCAGAGATGATGGTCCTCAGCATGTAACTCAGCCCGCACCAGCAGCCATTTCTGTTGGTGACCACTTTCTTCAGATTACCATTCATAAATTGAATGGAAAAAATTATCTTGAGTGGTCCAAGTCCGTGCAGTTGGTGATTGACGGCAAGGGAAAGCTCGGATATTTGAATGGGGAAGTGAAAGCCCCAGCCACCGATGATCCAAAATACAGGCAGTGGCGTTCTGAAAACTCAATGGTTACAACATGGTTAATTAATTCTATGGACCCGGTGATTGGTAAGCCATTCATGTTCTTACCAACAGCTCGTGATGTATGGGAAGCTGTGAAGGAGACATATTCAGACCTGGATAATCACTCTCAGTTTTTTGAATTGACCACCCGGATGTGGAAAATACAGCAAGGGGAACGCGAAGTCACAGTATACTACAGTGAGATGATGACTGTATGGCAGGAGCTGGATATGTTTGAAGAAGAAGACTGGGAAAACAGCAGTGATAGTGCTCGCTATAGGAAAAAGGTGGAAAGAGGGCAGATATTTGTCTTCTTAGTAGGGCTGAACAAAGAACTTGATGAAGTTCAAGGACATATCTTAGGAAGGAAGCCTCTGCCATCTATCAGAGAAGTGTTTTCAGAAGTGAGAAGAGAAGAGGCAAGAAGGCAAGTTATGCTGAAAAATATTCATGAAGGATCAGCCCTTGTAGCCAGGGGTGGAGAATCAGAAGGAGATAAGCGAGGTGGAAAACAGAAACCTTGGTGTAACCATTGTAAACGGCCATGGCACACACGAGAAACCTGTTGGAAACTGCATGAAAAACCACCCTCAAAGAAAAAACAAGGCAATGATAACAAGTTCGGGGGAGACATTCATGCATTCCAAGCAAGCATCACGGATCAAGGGCAGCAATCTTCCTCAGAATCTCTTCCCTTCACAAAGGAACAAATAGAGCACTTGCACAAACTATTCCAATCTTACTCTGTAGGAAACTCTAATCCATCTTGTTCTATATACCAGTTAGGTAATTATTTCATTGCTACAGTTGCGTGTACAGGATCTAATGGCCCCTGGATACTAGATTCAGGTGCCATTGATCATATGACTAGTGTGTCGCAATATTTCTCCTCATATACACCCTGTGCAGGCAATCAAAAGGTTAAACTTGCAGATGGTTCCTTAGCTACTGTAGCCGGGAAAGGAAATGTGACTCTTACTCCTTCTTTAATCCTTAAAGATGTTCTACCTGTTCCTAATTTGTCACATAATCTTGTGTTTGTTAGTAAACTAACCCTTGATCACAACTGTCGAGTTAATGTTTGGTCTTCTCATCCTGAATTTCAGGATTTATCCTCGGGGAAGATGATTGGGGGTGCTACGCAGGCCAATGGTCTCTATCTTCTCAATAATTGCCTCACTTTTGGAAGGCTAAACCAACAAACTTGTTTCAATTCTATCTCTGTTTCTGATAAAGATATTTTGTTATGGCATTATCGGTTAGGACATCCTAATATCTAGTATTTAAGGCATTTGTTTCCTAAGTTATTTATGAATAAAAATCAGTTGTCTCTTAAATGCGAATCATGTGAATTGGCAAAACATCACCGTGTTGTTCCCCCCCCCCCCCCCCAACCATACAAAAAGTCTAAACCGTTTACTATGATTCACAGTGATATCTAGGGTCCCTCTAGAATAACAACTATTTCTGGAAAACGCTGGTTCATCACTTTTATTGATGATCACACTAGGGTCACTTGGGTGTTTCTCTTACAGGAAAAATCTAATGCTGCACTTGTGTTTAAAATTTTTTATCATATGATCCTAACACAATTTCAGACTCAGATTAAAATTTTTCGTTGTGATAATGGAAAGGATTTTTTTAACAAAGTTCTGGGCAATTTTTTTGCTGCGAGGGGCATTGTCCACCAAAGTTCTTGCACAATACTCCTCAGCAGAACGGGGTTGCAGAAAGAAAAAATAATCATCTCCTTGAAGTTGCTCGGGCTCTAAGTTTCCAAACAAAGGTCCCTACGTATCTTTGGGGAGAGGCTATTTTAACTGTTACCTATTTGATAAATAGACTGCCTACCAGAATTTTGGACTTTAAAACTCCTTTGCAAATGTTTATTACCTGTTTTCCAAATTCACGTCTCATAACAGACATTCCCTTAAAATTTTTTGGGAGTGTAGCTTTTGTTCATAATCATGATCCCAAGCGTTCCGAACTTGACCCAAAAGCACATAAATGCATTTTTGTTGGCTATCCCTCTAACCAGAGAGGATATAAATGTTTTGATCCAGTTTTAAAAAAATATTGTGTCTATGGATGTCACCTTTTTTGAAGGAACTTCATATTATAACGAGCCCCATCTTCGGGGGGAGCACGGTAGTGAAGATGGTTTTTTAGACACATCTGATTTATGCTTTGAATTTCCTAACATATCTCTGGAAAATTATGAGGCAGAGAATGAAAACTCAGTGGAAACAAATGAATTAAATAACCCTATTGATTTTGCCAATACGCAGACTACGGTGATGCCATCTCAAAATGAAAAAACTGATCCAACAGAGAAGTGTGTGAAATGGCACAAAGGTCTAGTATATACAAAAGAACACCAGGCAGAAAAAAGGAAGAGAGACATTGTCCAGCAGCACCACCAAGAATCTAATCAGAGGGTGGATCATGAAATTCATGATAATTCTCCAAGAGATCTTGACAGTAATCCCTCAGGTAACTCTCAGTCAAATTCTTTTAGTCATGATGATCTTCCCATTGCTCTTAGGAAAGGTATTAGATCATACACAAAACACCCCTTGTCAAACTTTGTGTCTTACAAAAATATTTCACCCTTATATTGTGCTTTTATCTCACAAGTATCTAGTGTCACTATTCCTAACAATGTCTAGGAAGCTCTAAATGTTCCTCAATGGAGGGAAGCTGTTTTTGATGAGATGAGAGCTCTAGAGAAGAATGCTACTTGGGAGAAAGTGGATCTACCAAATGGGAAGAAAATTGTTGGCTGCAAATGGGTGTTCACTTTGAAATATAACTCGGATGGTTCCTTGGAAAGATACAAGGCTCACCTTGTAGCTAAAGGCTTCACGCAGACATATGGAGTGGACTACTCTGAAACCTTTTCTCCAGTAGCGAAGCTAAACACAGTTCGAGTTCTCCTTTCAGTTGCAGCCAACCTTGATTGGCCATTAACTCAGCTAGATGTAAAAAATGCATTCCTGAATGGAGACTTAGAGGAAGAAGTCTACATGGAACCTCCACCCGGGTTTGTTGAAAAATTTGGGAATCAAGTATGCAGGCTAAAAAAATCGTTGTATGGTCTCAAACAGTCCCCTAGAGCCTGGTTTGAAAGATTCACAAGGTTTGTACAAGGCCTGGGATATAGTCAGGGTCAATCAGATCACATACTATTCATAAAGTAGTCTACTGAAGGCAAAGTTTCAGTTCTAATTGTCTATGTAGATGACATAATATTGACAGGAGATGATATAACTGAGATGAGCACATTGAAGCAAAGTCTAGCCAAGGAATTTGAAGTTAAAGATCTTGGCCAACTTCGGTATTTTCTCGGAATGGAAGTAGCAAGATCAAAGGAGGGCGTAGTAGTTTCACAACGGAAGTACATCTTAGATCTCTTGAAAGAAACTGGAATGAGTGGCTGCAAACCCTCAGACACTCCTATAGAAGTCAAGACCAAGCTTGGAGATGTCAAAGATGGTGTTCCAGTAGACCAAGGTAGGTACCAAAGGCTGGTGGGGAAACTTATCTATTTGTCTTATACATGTCCTGACATTGCTTTCGCTGTAAGCATGGTGAGTCAATTCATGCATTCCCCATACAAAGAACATCTTGAAGCTGTTTACAGAATTCTTCGATACCTAAAAGGCACACCAGGAAAAGGTCTCTTCTTCAGAAAACATGAGAAGAGAGGAATTGAGGTATATACTGATGCTGATTGGGCTAGTTCTGTTACGGATAGAAGGTCAACATCAGGATATTGCACCTTCGTATGGAGTAATCTTGTCACATGGAGGAGTAAAAAACAAAACGTTGTTGCTAGGAGCAGTGCTGAAGCTGAGTTTAGATCGATGACTCAAGGAATATGTGAGGTTCTATGGCTAAAGAGAGTAGTAGAAGAACTTGAAAAACCAGTAATTCTTCCTATGCAGCTGTATTGTGATAACAAAGCTGCGATAAACATAGCTCATAATCCAGTCTTACATGACCGGACAAAACATGTTGAGATTGACAAACACTTTATCAAGGAAAAGCTTGAAGAAGGAGTAATTTGCATTCCATTTGTTCCAACCACTCAGTAGATTGCGGATGTTTTAACCAAGGGTCTATTAAGACAACCTTTCGAACATCAAGTTACCAAGTTGGGCATGATAGATATCTTTGCACCAACTTGAAGGGGAGTGTGGATAAATTAGGAATGTTAGGATTTTATGGTTCTGAATAAATTAGGAAGATAAAATCCTAGGATTAAGGAAAGGATTAGTCAATCCCGACTCATGGGATTGACCTTCCTATTTTTTCTCTTTTCTATTTTATTTGATTCTAATTCCCTATGATTAAGGGATTTGTCTCCCTATGTTTTTCCTATTTAAGTTGTACTACTCAGTTGTTACCATCCGAATCAATAAAGAAATTATTTCTATAGTATTAGTGTCCAAAAAAATGTGTTGTTAGCATTTCTCGCACCCATATTATATGCAACAAGCTTTATCCTTTCATATAATGTTGTGATCAAACAATTACTAGTTCGAGGGAAAGCCAAAAGTGTATGAATTTCTTATGGGCAATTCGACCCAAACTCCAAATAATTCATGTCAATAATGCACAAAAAGGACCTGCAAAGAACAAATAAATAGAGAAGAAAAGAAAAATAGATTTATCATTCCATTTACATATTCAATTAGGGAACGTGAAAGGAAATGCTGACTGCTGATTCTTTCAGCACAGATTAGATTATATATATAGATATAGGGAACGTATTTGGTGAGAGTAGTGTTTATTTTAAGAAGTGAGAATAATGAATCTTGACCATTAGATCTTACATGAATAGTCAAGACTAGAACATAAATGCACGTGACATTTTTAAGTGGTCACATGATCTTTAAGTAACTTTTAATCTTGATGATCTATGTATAATTATATGATCAAGATTTACTCCTCTCACACTTTCGTAATAAAAATTCTTATATGCCCCCTATATAATATATATATCAGAGACCAGGCCTTTGGTGGTCGGGGTTACTTTGACTTTCTTAAACTACAACTCCATATTACAAAATGCTAATTACATGCCACCAAGTCAGAGAAAGACAAATTTACCTGAAGATAATTTTGTTTTTAACACGAATAATGTTATATACACAATTACATACACATTACCTATAGTTTTTTACTATCAAATCACGGGTAGCGTAAAGCATTTTCCTTTTGACACTTATGAATGTTCATTTTCTCAAGAAAAGTAATCTTACCAGATGTGACAGGTTTCAAAGAATGAGAGAATCAGTATAAAAAGTGCAATATATGAAGGATAAGGTACTCCAACCAGATTCAAGGGTCTTGAAGATTTAGCAAAATAATGGGAGAAGTGAAGCTGATTGCTACTCCTCCAAACTTCCCTTGCGCCAGAATTGAATGGGCTCTTAAGATAAAGGGTGTGGAATATGAGTACATAGAAGAAGATTTAGCAAATAAGAGTCCTTTGCTTCTTCTGTCCAACCCTGTCTACAAGAAAGTCCCAGTGCTCCTGCACAATGGCAAACCAATTTCTGAATCACTTATCATCCTTGAGTACATCGATGAGACATGGAAGGAGAACCCTTTGCTACCACAAGACCCATATGAGAGAGCTTTGGCTCGCTTCTGGGCAAAATTTATTGATGAGAAGGTACAAAAATTTGTCTATTTTATTTTTCTTCTCTATTTATTTGTTCTTTTCAGGTCCATTTTCTGCCTTATTGACATGAGTTATTGGGAGGTTGGGTGGGATTGCCTATGAGAAACTCGTAGACTTTCCCTCAAGCTAGTATTTGTTTGGTCACAAGTCACAACATGATGAAAAATTAATGTACAATTTGGTAGGCAAAATGCATCAATCTTTAGCTGTTTGATATAGCTTATTTTCTTGAAATAGTGTGGTTGGTGGGAGCTAGCGTGGCCCAAGGAGAAGAGAAAGGGGAAAGCTGTAGATGCAGCACTAGAGTCACTGGCACTTCTTGAGGAGCACATTCAAGGGAAGAAGTTTTTTGGTGGAGAGAAGATAGGATATCTTGATATTTAACTCATTGGCTTAATGTCCTGGAAGAATTTGGAGAGATGGAACTAGTCAATGCTGAGAAGTTCCCATCTCTTCATGAATGGGGGCAGAACTTCATCCAGACTTCACCTGTCAAAGATTGCATTCCACCCAGGGAGAAGGTGGTTGACTATTTCAGCTTTGGCATCAACTACGTGCGCTCCATAGCAGCCAGTAAATCATGAAATTATATATGTCAACAAGTATGCATTGATTATAATAGGTCATATTGTTTTCATTGGAGTTTGCTTTCATATGGTGTTGATCATCTTTTTTTTATGGTAATTGGTGTTGATCATCTTATCAGATCATATGTATGTACAATAATTTTTCTCTGTAATGGTGGGACTACCTAGCTTCATCAGAATTTTCAATTACCAATGTTATATTGTGATTCTGTGTGTCAATACAATTAACATTAATTTAGCCATTGGTCCCATTTCCTTAGAAATATTGGAAGAGGAAACCCTGAAATTGTTGGATAGGATAACTAGCATGTTGAGTTCGTGATGTAGTGCAATTATGACTGACAAACTGCTTTAAATGATGAAATTAAAAGTAGGAGTGTACATAAGGTTCTCCCAAGCATCAACTTGTCAAAGATATTAGCATGAACAAGTTACATTAGGAAAATATACACTAGGACATCTGATAATGGTTGTTCATTCCTGTATTCCTCTTATGCGATTTATATTTGTTGAAAACAACAAATGGTGGCTTCAGAAGTAGACTTAGAACCAACAATATAGGCTTACATCTGATAATGGTCGTTCCTTCTTGAATTCCTCTTATGCAATTTTATATTTGTTGAAAACAACAAATGGTGACTTCAGAAGTAGACTTAGAACATTTTTTTTTATGAAGTATGAAATACGGATAGGAAAGGCTCACTGCAGCATCAAGTCTCTGTGAAAGCAATAAGAGGGAGGTTGACCTTGTTTTATTTTTATTGATTCTAATCTTCAACACAAAACTAAAGTAAGCATAAATTGTGTGAAGATAGAGAAGAAATAGAATCTTGGGCAAAAGCAATAGAAATATAGCAACCTTAGCAGTAAAAAAATAAGCATTTTTGGGTGCCAACATGCATTTGATTGGTAGGCCTATTTTCCTTTCTCTTCTCACTTCAACTTTACCAAACCTTACTAATATCTTCCAATGCCTCTAAGGACAAGAAAAAACAATATACTTAATATACTTTTGTGCGGCCTAGATTTAAACTGTATACGTATGACATATAGGCATTGCTATGCTCTTGGTCTTAGAACATGAACAAGTTTCTCTTTCAACACCTATGACTTAATTGGTAAAAGGTACATGCTTACATGGTTGCAGCGTAACGAAGCAGTTATTGACAGCAACTCAATCTAACCTTACCACTCTGTTTGACTGAAAACTGGCTTAGATGAAATTATGTTTCAACACAACAAAATTTGTAAATGCAGTCGTATACCTTTTCTTCATATAGCCAAAATCTGAAGGCTTCCTAGATCTCTTTCCTCCTGTTTCTCATATATATCAAGTTCATCAATGCAGCAGCCATCTTCCCTAAAAATTATGAAACAAAATATGGGGTGGCTGCCTTCTCTACTGTCCTACTTTTCATCAAACCTTCTCCTATTGATCCAATTCGAATGACCATTGCTAAATGGCACAAAAGGGTATATCACCTAGCCTTTTCATATTTATCTTTGACTAATTTGTCATTACACATTTCCTCTACTTCCCCCAAGCCAATAGAAAATTGTCACCAGTGTAAATGTTATCCCATCTACCAGTTGCCACTTACATCTAACTAGGGAACACCAATATTAAATTCGGATGGGACCACTTTGCCTATTAATTTTCAAATTTGTCTTGCTCACCAAGGCACAATGCAATGCTAGCGTTGATGTTTTATCCACCACAAATATACTTCATCAGATTTTCTTGGTTCAGAAAGGACCAGCAACTTCACTACTTCATCATCATTAATAATATATTCCTTCCACCTCAAGTTAGCCAACCTTCCAAGCATGTGAACATCTTATCTTCTTCCTAGTCCCCAACCTTTCTCTTTCTCTTTATGACATCATCATCACAATTTGTTGTAGCAACAACTTCTTCATTCACTAGAGATGGCAGCTGATTACTCAGCGAAGAGAAATTCCAATGCTCATCTCCTTGAAGAACTAGAGGCTCTAAGCGAATCCCTTTACCAATCACACACCTCCACCACAGCTAGAAATTCCAATGCTCATCTCCATATATTTTTCATGCATTTAGATTTTTATTCCTATAATTCCTACTTATTAAGGTATTGGCTCCGGTAACTGATTGTGAAGGAGTGAGAGTGTATTTCCTTATTAGGGTTAGTTTAAGTTATTCAATTAAAATGAATATTATATTATATATAAATTTAATAAGTATATAATAATATCATATCATAAGTTACATAATAATAATAATAATAATAATATTATTATTATTATTATTATTCTTATTCTTATTATTATTATTATTTAATTAATTAATTAAAGAGGTCGGTCCTTTAGCTCTAAAAGGCATTTTTGAAAGCCTAATGTAGGCCAAGCCGTAGTGGGCCATCTAGCTTATTCTCACTCTTGCTAAGCAACCAAAATTCAAATAAGTAAAATTATAAGGACTAACAGAGCGATATCCAAAAAAATAATAATTATAGGGACCAAAATCTAAATCAAGTGAAACTGTTTGAATTATTCTCACTCCTACTAAGGGGCCAAAATCCAAATAAGGTAAAGCTATGTAGACTAGTTGTTTTGTTTAACCAAAAATTATTTTAATAATATTTAATAATTGAGTTTTTTGTTGGTCGTATATACCATGTATTTTGATTATGTTATAAATTAGGTTTAAATAACATTTTACTTCTTATAGTTTTCACCTATTTGGTGAGAATGTCTCTGAAAATTCCAACATGAACAGGTGATACTTATTTTTGTAGTCAAGAATACTCCTGACCTTATGGTTATGATATCATCATCAAATTCAAGTTAAGGGTAAAAAAGGAAAATAGAAAAAAAATAAAAATGAAATTATCTAAAAACATGAAATGAAATGATTGGCAACTTTGAATAGTAAATGAATAGTAAAAAAACAGTAGCAAAAATTATGCAGTAGTTGTATCAGATATAATAGATTCATCACTAACTTAAATTCTCAAACATGGCTATTTTTCGTTAACCAAAATGAATTGTTCTGTGCTCAGGTGTCTCTGAAGTTTCTATTTTAGGCTATGGGTTCCTTTATTGTGTGACTTTTGTGCAAGTATAGGAGAGTATCTGTTAATTCTTGCCATTTAGCTAATAAATTAATTTGGCTTATTATAACCCGAATGTTCTTACTACACTTGAAATATTGACATGTGTCTCTTCAAAATGAAGTCAAAGAAAGTGTAATTAAATATCCTGATTTCAGGATCATTTCATTTTTATTAATCAGATACTATTGTTTAGTTGTGATTTTCAATGAGATTGCAATTCTGAGTCAGACCTTGAGCAATATGTATTGCTAATGCAAATAAAGAATGTAAAGCTTTTCATTGCATTTTCTGTCTCAAGAAATGTTTGATAATGGTCAAATACTTATTTTCCTGTGATGGTTGATTTGGCAAGTGCAACATGCATACATACTTGAACTATAATATCATATTTTATGCTATTTCAATATATTATTATATACTTCACATCTGTGGCCATGTCATCCTTAATTTGGTTCTTTGTTTTTTTGTCATCCTTAATTGCGATTTGTCTGCACCTGAGCTTAAGCTAATGTTCTTCCATTTATATCCATAGATTTCTTGACACCATGAGAGCAGACCAAGGTGCAATGATACTACATCATGCATACAAATTGTTTTAGGATTTATTCAAAATTTCAAATATGGATAATTTGTTATAGGTAAGCTATTTTATATGAAATGCATATATAATTTTGGGAAGAAAAAATGGAAAGATTCTCAGGATAAAGAAATTGTTCACAGGCATAATGGAGTGACTCCTTCCGTTGTCAATGCTCCTTCAATGTTGTAGGTTGTACTTTCTTCTAACTCCCAGTGATGGCATATGTAATGTCCTTTTTTCTTAACTCGCGAAGAAGGAACATCATACCATAATAAATTAAAATGTAAAGAAAGTAAAAATGCGGAAAGATATAATTTCGTTAATTAATTTAGACCTGGTTCATTCTATTACGCGAGAGTAATTAGTTCGTATTCTTGGATGCTAGAATAATCTTATATTGAAATATCGGTACACATTTTTTTTTCCATTCATATATACAACAATAAGAAAATAATAATAATTATAAATAAAATAGAATCGACATAGAATTTAAAATTACACATTCACAATATAGATTATATGCATCAGCCTATTTAATTACATCATGATTTACACAAAAAGCAAAAGATGCACCCACCCAAAGAGATACAAATATTCCCTCATCATATACATCAAAATGTCAAGCTTCCCAAAAAGATAAACGGTTAGCCATCAGTAGCTACCAATAGTATCAGCCCCTAAGACTGACAAGAAGGGACCGTAGTCAGGTCCTCCTCAGGGTCCTCTTCCTCCAATGAAACATCCATCGGAGCGACCAAGTTTTGGGTAGGAGCCCAAACAGTAGAAAGAAAAGAGTCATCTCGTGGGGTGTAGTACATGTCAGCCCACATATCCGTCATGGGTAGGTAAAACTCCAAAATGACAAAAGCAGAAAAGTCAAAGGCAGGAGGGTCATAGCGACCCCAAGCTAAGGACACCGTCAGCTCCCCACAGTAGACACATCGGTCAGTCTGCACATGTATATGCCAGCAATCGGGTCCCCCATGAAAGGTCAACCTCACGTACCCCAAAAGTAGCGTGGGCGCGACGACATCCTCAGTAGCGCTAGTCGTAATGTGGCTAGAAACCTGGAAACTCAAGTGTTTCCTTCTCTTCCTCACAAGCGTCTTCTCAGAAATATACAAATAAACAGAAAATATCGAAAGACAGAAAGAGGTGAGACACCTAGCTTTCAGTACCAAAATGGTAGCAAGAAAACAAATGGCGTTGGACACCCACATGCAAACACAGTTCATACATTCATTTACAGTAATAATTGAAATTAACAGTAAGAGCACAACAACAGTAAATAACAGTAAGTATCATCCATAGCAGGCAGACAGTATCAACATTTCCAATATTCCACAGTCCACACAATCAAATAATTATTGCAGTAACAATAACAGATATTTTCTACAATTATAAATGCTCATGCTCAATGAATTATGAGACTACCAGTTCACGATGCAAATGGTATCAAAATTCCTACTCCATGGAACTAGACATAAACATTTTCGAAGTGAATGATCAAGGAGTAATGCCAGTATATCGTTAGCCTTAAAAATAGTGTGCTCATCTCATAAAACAGTTGCGCAAATGGTTTATACATGACACCTCAACAGTTGATTGCGACATAGGACAGCGTCTCAGTCTAGATCATCGGTGTGTTTGCATCGGTCTATCCCACGGCCCCAGTGGAGCTACCACTGTCTATTGTGAGACACCCACACCCCGACGCCCCTAGGGCCAACAATTATGACCCTACGCTTAGTCT
The DNA here is from genome assembly GCA_029884605.1 of Ormosia emarginata. Taxonomy (NCBI): domain Eukaryota; kingdom Viridiplantae; phylum Streptophyta; class Magnoliopsida; order Fabales; family Fabaceae; genus Ormosia; species Ormosia emarginata. Next base: position 13,700,168 of record JAQQTP010000072.1, read on the forward strand.
ATTTGCACCTGCACATAGGTGTTATTCAAACTCCTAGGTATACATCGTCTTTCTAACAATGTCCAACAGACAATACATATGCATGATGACACAATGTACATCATGTATGTTTATCAATGATGCATTCATCATAAGCATACCACAATGGCATATATATTCATCTCTCAACATCAATATGTCATACTTTTCTCAAATACACAATCAACAAGTACTTAGCCCACATAGGGATTTCACAATAACATAAAATCAATCCTCAACAACAATAAGTATTCATGGTTTATCGACTATCACAATGTCCACATTATGGATCCTCATTCTCAAAGTCTTATGCTTTGGTTAATTATGAAAGTTTTAGGTTAACTAACCTTTCAAAACCGTGGCTCTCTTAGGTGTTACCATCCAATTTAATTCTTTCACTTCATTATGGATTATGCTTGTCTCTAAATTCTTAATCTCCCAAGATGCACCAAGGCATCATTTAGCCTCAAAGTTTTCTCTCTAAAACCGTGGCCCCACTAGGTTTTCAAGTTTCAATTCCCTTCCATTTTATGCATTAACTTCTTGATATCTAATTACTTAGATTTTATTCCACACCAAATCAACCCAATCCCTTAGGGTCTAAGCCAAAACCATGGCCTCATTTTGGAGTATTAAACCCTTAAAATTTTTCATTCATAAATTCTAATATTGTCATTCAACATATATTCATATAAGCTTCATTTACTTTGTATACAAAACCAAATTTTCATCCCTAAATCTAGTCAAAACCGTGGCCTAATGTTAGGGTAGGAAACTCCACATTTTTCATTTAACAACCCTAACATGATCAAGCATTCTCAATACATCAAATACATTCAAAATCACCACTTAAGCATTAATCAAATTCAAGAACACATAAACATGCAAAAATCACTAAACAAAGTAAGCATACAAAGGTTCCCTCACCACCAACAATAGTTGAAGTGAGTAATCTCCCTCTTAGCTAAGGGAAGAACACGAAAATGGCTTCCTAGATGCCCCTTGAAGATTCGGTTCTTAGAGCTCCAAGAACCCTAAAATTTCAATCTTCAAGAACCAACATTAAACATAGTAAAGAATGGATCTTTGGTCTCTAATGAGACCCTAGAACACGAAAATGAAGAGAAAGAAGAAGAAAAATAGAAGCTTTACCTCAAAGTTGAAAGCTTTGTCTTGGAAGACTATGGAGGTGAAGATGGGTTTTGAAGAAACTTTCAAAAGAGAAAGTGTAGAAGAGGTGGAGATGAGTGTGGAAATGATGTTGATGAAGAGAAAAGATGAAAAATGATGGTCACAATAGGGGCTGCATTTTCGGATTGGAGAGGGGAGAGAAGAGAGAAAGAGGAGAAAAATGAAGAAGAAGAAGTTATAGAGAGAAAGTGTTTGAAAAAGTGAAGATATTTTTCAGTGTGTTAGGTTAAGTGGGGAGACAAATTTTTTTGCCTCCCTTGGAGGGCATTGTCGCGACATACAAGGGGAAAAGAGGGGGAGATTTTTAGCTTCCTCAACAAGTCAAGGGCAAGGTGGTCATTTGGCTAAAGCTTCTCAAAGAAGCTTATTAATTAAGGTACATTAATTTGAATTAAAGTGAGCTTGATTAGATATAAAATGGATTACATTAGGATAATGTGATAGGGTTTTTAATACATGTTATTATCCAATGGACAATTGTTACAGTTGACAAAAGTCAGTACTAATTGTTCAGCGGATAAAATTTGCACAACGATTAATTATTCTGCCAGTTAAATTTTTTTAAAAAACGTGAAACCTCGTAAATTGTGTCCAACCTCAGATTTAATAAGATCCTCCGTCAACGTTTCCACAAATCAAGGTTCTCGGGAAAAATATCTCAATTTCTCTGCTCCGCTCAATTTGCACGTAAAACGAAGAATAATATTAAAATATTCCGCGTTCTCAGAAAAATCTAAAAAATTCTCAAAAATCACAAATATTAGAAAATGAATAATTATCATAAAATAAATAAAATTTGAGGTGTTACAGCATACTTGGTATTACTATTTTTCCTTCTGCTTTTGGGTTTGTATAATTTCAGTAATTGCAATTTTATTTACACAATGTCTTTTTCAGTGGCATTATTCTGATCTGCAAAAATTGTGATACGAAGTTGGCTAATCCAGTAACTCAAAGTTGAACCTAATTGCAAGAGTTTGAAGACTGCTAATGCAGGCCTCCTTACCAAAGTTTTTTTTTCCCTCTATTTTTCTTCATTTTTTGGAAGTCCCTATCCCCATGGCTGATTATGGATTTGCATTCCTCATTGTTCTCTAATTCATACATATTTTAATCGAGTTTATTAGGCAAAATTATTGCCCCCCAGTTCAAGCCCTTAGTTGTCTCAGTGGAAACACACTCATAGTGTGTGGTCATTTTGGTAGGCTGCATGTCTGCACCACATTTTCAAGCTTCACAGCACTACAAGGAATGTGCCCCTTTATGTTCTCCTGCAAGTTTCATGTAATATGGTAGAGGGGTTTGAATTATGTTGAAGCTAGAAACATATTATTTGTTGTGTTTATGCTAAAATTTGTGTAGCTATTGCAAGTGCAGTTCCATGTGAGAACTATACTTTTTTGCTTGGTTGCATTAGCATCTCAGGAAAGCAATGGAGATGAAGCCTAGAAGGTAGAAGTCGGTGCTATGGTTCAAAAGTTAGCTGAATGGGCTTTGTGTTGCTCCCGTGCTTTACTTTTTTTATTATTATTATTTACGGGAATGAGATTGTCAAGAATGGGTAAATTGGATGTTTTTATACATGCTTGCATGTTTGTCTATTGATTTGCACATGTTTTTTTATCAGGTTCTTGGATTTGGTGAGTACATTGAAGAAGTTTATGCAGCATACCAACAACTCAAGCTGGAGACCATGGTAATTTTTAATATTCATGCCCCATGTGCGTGTGATCATTTTGGACTTGCTGTTTGTGATGTGTTACAATTTTTTTTGGGTTAAGTTTCCAAGTAAATATTTTATGATCAAGGCTTAAAAGCTTTTAACTTATGATATAGAATAAAACAGGTTGCAGTCTCTTTAATCTTTACTTGCTTCTACACTTAGTTTTGTCATTGCATTTATTCAAATTGGATGGTTAAATTACAGGTCATTCTGATTTGTGGCTGTGATGTATTGCGTAAGAAAGACTTTGTAGAAGAAGTGGATTTACTTACAAGAAGCTGATCTTCTAAAAAACCATTCATCATGCACTCATATATCAAAATCCTTTGATTACCATTTGTTGTTGTGAAACAAACGATATGCTGCAAGAGACTCAAAATCAAAACCTCTGCAGGAAATTCACTGGGGTCTTGAAATTAATTCATGTTAAGTTGCTTCACAGCAACAACCTACACATAATTATTTTCTTAGCGCTGGCGCCGAAACGATGATCAGCTTCACCAAAGCTACAGGTTTGTTTCTCATTCTCTATTGCTCTGTGTGTATCATAAAGATGGAATTCTTCTCCCTTATTTCTTCTTCCCTTCTACATCTATCACTTACACACTCTATCTTCATTTCAGGCATGATTCAAACCTTCAAACTTGAAGAGTTTTGTGGTAATAGCTGTTATTATTTACTATGACATTTCCTCCTGGTAGAAGGTTACATTGTTAGTCAATTTCCCACCTTTGCCTCTGAATTTTGTATTATAAGTTGTTGCATTCTCTCATGTTCTTGGCAGTGTAATTAAAGAACATGTGAAGATTGCAATTAACAAGCTTCATGTGTAGTTTTTTCTTTGGCAGTATTAAAAGAGAAATTGTCAGGAAATATAGAAAGAAGAAAGCAGGCAAACAAAGTAGAATAAGAAGAAAGTGATGTGAGGATAGAGAATCAAAAGAAAAAGAAAATTTATCCTAGGCCCTTCTAAACCAAATAGGGGAAGGTATTTTCAAATTATATTGAAACAGTAAAAATAGGTTAATTAATATTAAAATGTTGCTGTTTACCTAGATTTTTCTGCATATTTTGATTAGTGATGTTCATTATTTGACATATTTGAATTTTTACCCCAATGTCTTGGTTCACAATGGTGGTTTATATGGTGCAAATTATTGCATAAGGAAGTGGCACATAGCGGCAAGCACAAAGACAAGTCTCCCACGACAAGGTGCTATTATTTTCCTCCAACAGTGATCAGTTTTCAGAACACTCCTTTTGTGGTGTGTTTTATATTTTTCGAAATAAGTTTTCCTTCAAGATAAGTTAATGATTCATAGTTATGCTGGGTTATTTGCTGCCAATAGGGAGTTTGCAGTAAGCATCCCACAAAGTTTACAGGTTTATTGGGAAGTCATTTTGAACTTGGATTCAAACTCCTTTGAAGTTGGCTATTCCTAACTCTAAAGGTGATAATCTGATAGAAAGATTAGCCTGATATCAGCTCTACTTTGCAACAACAGTGTCAGACGTTGGTGTTTTAAGTTGATTGAAATGTGATAAATGTAGGATCTCAAAATGTATGCTTGAAAATGCATGTTGGCTGTATACCAGTTTTATTTTATCTTTCAACTTATATTTCTTTACTCATTCTTTTTTATAGAGTGAATGCCAACAACATATGCGAGTTTCTGTGGGCTACTCTTGAGCTACATTCATTTATGCTGCTGTGCAAACTTGATTTCTGCCATCCAAGGAGATCAGAAGCATGCTTCCAGTGTTTCTGTTTCCCAATCTCGGATACCCAGGTCTATTTTTCTTCTATTAGTTTAGTTTTTTTTTTATTCTATACTACTCAACAGGGTATGGTTCCATACTTTAATCTTTGCACGATTTATGTCACAGATTATTTGAATTTAGAGTCCATAGTGCCATTTTTGTCATGTTATCCTTTCCTTCTGGGCAAACCTGAATCGCTCGGTGTCCTCTTTTCTGCAAATAGTTTTTGTAGTCTCTGACCATATAGATGTAAGATTTTGTCAGTTTTATACTAAGGCTCATTCTGATCCTGTTTCTATCTTTTTGTGCAGAAAATATACAAATAAATTGCGAGGCATCTCTATAATGCCTCCAAGGCAAGGGATTCCCTTCCAATTTTCAATGTAATGGGAGTTCACAGAGCTAACAAATGGGCCTAGAACTCATCCAGGTGGGGATGTTGCTGAACCTAATCGTGGGTTAGACAGTGGGTTTCTTGAGCCTTCCAATGAATTCCACAGTAAACCTACTTATCACCATTATTACAGCACCTGGACAGCCTACCATTTTAACTCTCACAAGGTGCAGCAATGCCAAGTGAATGCTTTTGAGAGCCCATTTTTATCCTTATCCTATTGAGAATCAATTTCAGTATGTTCCAATTAACATGGCAATGAAGTTGGTGGAATTTAGATGGCGTGTGAGGTCTGAAAAGCACAACTAGAAGTTGGTTACCATATTGGATATGTGTGTATGTTTTGTCTATTCAATGTCTATCTTTAACCAATGATTGCTATGTGTTTTATGATATCGATGTATTTTAACTGAAATTTGGACCAGCAAATCACCTTAAACACTTAGTGTACACATGTTAGTATAATCATTTATGTTTAATTTAATGGTGATTATCTCAATTCTACTTTGTTGTGTTGTATAAAATAATGTTGATTCGATATCTAATATTTTTTACTATCAACACGAAGATTACATGAGTCATTAATTTTATTTTTTTAATAGAGGTACATATAGATTGATTGATTTCGATTGTAAGTAGAAAATTCGTTGGATGTATTGAAATTTTTTGACAGACAAACAAAATTACTATCAATAGTCATTTGATTATAAAAAGAACTCATGATTTACTTCAATAAATCTTTTAAACTAGCAACTGCCAATGTTTTTCCATAATTTTGTTTATAATTATTTAGATTTTTCGAAATTTTGTGATTCATAAGAAGTGTTATTGTGCATTGCACGAGCTTTTATAACAATTCAATTTTGTTGGTAAGGAATAATGGCATATTTTAGCAGTGCATTACACGGATAAATGTATTAGTTTCTAACAAACAAAGTCATTGAAAAATTTTGCACTTTGCCATGTAGCTGCAAGAGACTCAACATGAAGGAAATTTTCTGGGAGAGGAGGCTGCAAGTACTCAAATACTACAGAACCATCTTTCACAATGAAAGCCATGGCAAGACCCCAAGATGTGTGCTCCTCAAGATGGAAATGCATAAACCACACTCCTGGATTGTCTACCAAACCCCTGGCCAACAATGAAGAAGTTGTGATAGTGAATATGAAAAGGATAATTATCAACATTAAGGAAACTTGTATCCTGCAGTAGAATCTCCAAATTTTGTAACACAAGTCAATGCTAAAAGCTATATACCAAATTTTGTGTTCAACTGTTCTTGTTATATGTTAATGGTTCCACATTGCACCACCATAGTTAAAAGCCAATGGAGGCTACTCTAAGAAATCAAGGGATTATCCATGGATATTGAGTATCCAATAATGAGATTGTAACATTGAAATGGACGGCCTGAAAAAACACTAGTTATTCATCAAAGAGAAAATTCTCTTCCCATCACATCATATCATATCTCTGGCTAGTCTTAATTGCTAGACAATCCAGAAGGTTAAGGCTTGCAGTTGTTATATTTCGTTTGTCAATCTGTTCAATAGTAGAGGTACCATATAAGGAAATTGAGAAGATGCAAGGCTTTTGAGTTTATTAGAGAATTCTGTTGCAAAATTTGTATCTTCAATTTCGGATAGGTTTTGAATAGCAAGATTAGAAGGAATCTATGGGGTCTTGATTTTCTCAGTCCTTGTGTTTTTGTACCTCAAAAATCCAATGATGGTGAAGTTAACAAAAGGGAAAACAGAGGTGCGAAAAGGCCTAGCTGCCATAACAAACATGCCTGATGAAGCAAGTACTTGATTAGAAGTGAGAAGAATAATTTGATGTCTGGCTAGGAGCAGCCATGATTGCTCTGGTTGGAAATGGTTTTGCATATGTTGCATAAATATAAATCTCAACAACAGTCAAGGTGTGATTAGCAATAGCAAAGTAGAGCTCGTCACTGAGAGCTGCATTAATGATTCTAAGCAATTATTTTACCACTCTCAACAATGTAGATGAAAGTATCTGCACACAAATGAAAAGAAACAAAAATGTCAGACTTTGTCATAGTGGGGGAATACCCACAGTCGACTGAAATAATTGATTTTGAAGCATTTACCCTTCTTTTCTTTAAGTTGTTTCGATTACCAAATGTAGGTAATCCAAGAGAACTTTGTTAAAAGATACCAAATTAACTAACTGTCTTTATTTGAGCAAGCGTACAAAGGTCCTAGCAAACCATGTATGGTGTAAAAAAATTTACATTCACAGTGTATCAAATTTAAACTCTATAGCTAATGTGTGAAGATGTGCACACATATGAAAATACCAATAATACATTCTTTTGGACACTCCTTTTAACACTTATTTTACTTCATACACTTGAAATAATTATTAGGAGAGGAATGTTAATAACACTTATTTTTAGACCAATATTAAAATAAATGTTAAAAGAAATGTCCAAAAAAATGTGTTATTACCATTTCTCGCACCCATATACCATATTATATGCAACAAGCTTTATCCTTTCATATAAAGTTGTGATCAAATAATTACTAGTTCGAGAAAAAGCCAAAAGTATATGAATTTCTAATGGACAATTCGACCCAAACTCCAAATAATTCATGTCAATAATGCACAAAAAGGACCACCAAAGAACAAATAAATAGAGAAGAAAAAAAATAGATTTATCATTCCATTTGTTGAGAGAGAAAAAAAAAGAAAGTCATGTACTGAACTGTGTGTTTCAACTACACAATAGAAGTTGAATATATACTCAATAAGTAATAAATAATTACACAATTTATATGATGTGAGACTAAAAGTTGTACAACTAATTACACCTAATCATATATGTTCCAACACTCCCCCTTAAATTGGAGCATATAAATCATATGCATTAAACTTGTTACACAAATAACTTATTTGTGCACCTCTCAGAGACTTGGTGAAAATATCTGCTAGCTGATCATTTGAGTTGACAAAGTTTGTGGTTATGTCGCTTGATAGAATGTTTTCCCTGATAAAATAACAGTCAACCTCAATATGTTTAGTCCTTTCATGGAACACTGGATTGGAAGCTATATGTGTAACACCCTTCGTAGGGCATTACATTTTTGACTAAAAACTTATAATCTGAAAGTCATTTCATAAAAGGTTTGAGTTCTAAAATATGGATTTTAAAATTTCCTTTTGCTGACAATATAAACTTATCGAAAATATAAGTAATATAAAAAATAGACTGGACTGATTAATACACATGTTACTTATACCACATAATATTTAACAACATTTAAAACATAAAACTTACAGCCTCAAAGAAACAATAGCAAACCCCATGACGGGTCCTACTTAATAGCACGGTAATAACACTAACGAGAAAACTTAACACACTTATTACGTTCCTCTGCCAAACTACACACTGTCAAAACTGGGAAGATCCCTCCTCGATGCCGTCACCGAACTCAGAATATTGCCTCCAGTTAAGTCTAAGAAACTCGTTTCGTCTACTATACAAAATTTTAACAATACAAATACAACAAACAGTACAACAAAGAGGTGAAGTCTCATTTCACCAATACCAGTATGGTAGCAAAGAATGATACGAATGACAAAGTCATTCCATACACTCAGATATCACAAGTATAATCATGTTATCAATTTATAATTATCTTCAGAAAACATATTTCACAATAATATAAACATTAACGGTATTTTAACAACAGATATTAACAATATATATATAATGATTATGCCATCATGATATGTACCTTGACCATGCCACAACAATATATATACCGACTATGCATATGCACAATGCACCATCTTCCTACTCCATGGAGCTAAACAACTTCGGATATGAATGGCCCAGAGGATCTGCCAGCCTCAATGACAGCCTACGCTGGACGCGAAAACAATAATATTTGTCAGGACATGCGCTAGTGCGTTGCAACGGTTTATCATGGCCAGAGACGTATAATGTGACAAACAGGTCACCAAATGAATCACCACGCCCTGACACCCCAAGTACATCCCTCATTGGATCACACTACCCTGTTCTCATTCACTCATAAGCAACAAAAGTCATAACAGCCACCGACTTTATAATGTTCAATGCATGTTAACTCAATGCATAACTCAAGCCACCTTTGTACTGTTCCTAATACTATTAGAACAACCGCTCATACAATTGTCTAATACCATTAGTATCAATGATATTATATAACCGCCCATACAATTGCATAATATCAATGATCCACCCAGGTCCAGTACGTCGGCCCAACAGTAATCCGCTGTTTTCTCAGTCGCGTAACCTTTTTATCGCGTTTTCACAATCGCATGACGCTTTTGTCACGTTTTCAAATCACGTAAATATTTTTCAACGTTTTTCCAATCACGTAAAAATATTTAAATATTTTTAAAATTGTGTAGCTCAAAAATCATTATTTTTAAAACGCGTAAGGTTTTTCTACTATTTTTTACTGCACGTCAGAAATTTTTTGACATTTGCCAAGTTTAAAAATTTTGTTTGAACATCATTTCCCATTTTTCTCATAAAAACTCCTCTAAGTAATAATTTCTGACGTTTTCCTCAAAACCTGTATTTATTTAAATTTAATAAAATCTTCTACCGTTACCTTTACTAAAATCCTTTTAAAATAAAATACTTTAAGCTCTAAATCACTTTCAAAACTTATTCTCCATTATCATAAATCAAAATCACTTTTATCTACCAAAAACTTTGTTCCATTCTCTTTAAATAAAATACTTGAATTCTCAAATCACCTTTAAAAACTCCTTTTTCATTTCTATTACTAAAAATCATTCTTTATCCAATAAAAGTCATATATTTCCATATTCCTCTTAGTAATACTTTCTAATATTTTCTTCACAAAAATTTACATTACTTTAATTTAATCAAATTTTATAGATCAAAGTCCTCCAACGCACTTCAAAAACCCAAATGGGTGAGCTATACGTTAGTAATTTCGAATTATAAATTTATTTCCCATCATAACCTAAATTCATTAATTTAATTAATTCCAAAAACTAGTTTACTTTCTTTTTATATTTCAAAATTCACTAAATTGAGTTCCTATTAATTAATACTTTAAGACTACACTTGAGAAAATATTTTTGATCTAGAATATTAATTCTTGGCATGTTGGCGAAAATTAATCTTTGCTTCATAATTGAATATTTATTCATTTTCTATCTCATTTTTCTTTGTAAAAATCTTTAATCCAATTACTTGTTACTAAATCATCTAAATTTACACTTAGTAAAACACTTTCAATTGGTTTGCTCTAAATCAAGAGTGAAGGCCGTGAGCCTCTTTGTAACACCTTCCTAAGTATCACATGTCTGACTCGACTCATAATCTAAAAAGAAATTCGCAAAAGGTTTGAGTTATGAAAATATGGGTTTTAAAATTTCTTCTTTACTGAAACATAAATTTCCTGAAAATATTAGGTAATATTGAAAATCATATTTCAACTATTCATTATGCAATATTGATACTAATTAATATTTCATAATTTAAAGAGAAATATAAAATTAACAGACTCCTTTTTTTTAACAGTAGCAAACCCTATGACGGGTCCTACTAAATAGCATGGTATAACACTAACGATAAAACTTAACATACTTATTCTGTTGTGTATCCATCTTGTTGCATCAGACATCTGTTCTACATTTGTTCTTTGTCAACACTGTACACTTTCGAGTCCTGAATGTCCACTCCTTATTGTTATCACCAATCTCAGAGTATCCATCGCTCGTTATGTCTAAGACAACTCATTCTTTCTACTGTTTAATTTTAACAATACAGACATAGCAAGACAACATAACAAAGAGGTGAGATCACCTACACCAATACCAACATGGCAGCACAGAGATAACACAAACAATAATATCATAAAGGGATATCATACCAAACTTCTAATAATATATTCAAGATTAATCAACTATCATCATCCAATCATATATCAATCTAAGTATTCAAAACAGTTGTCATAGCCAATATTCCTCAATTAATATATCACACAGATATAAATGTTCGGATTATGCATGTACACAAGACTCGATTTCCTACTCCATGGAGCTAAACTCAGTCGGAGAAATGATCGAAAAGATCTGCGGCACCACGTGTCTCGGACCACGTGCTTTAATTCTCATTTCAATTTTTGCACATCCAAGACATACACGACGGTCTTTATCAGATCTTGATTAAGAATAGTGTCTCGGTCGAGATCATCGGTGTGTTGCATCGGTCTAACCTACGGGAAGAAGCGCGACCAACCACCCGTGTAAGCAACTCGTACCCCGATGCCCCAAGGTGCAAGTGACCTACACTACGCATATCGCACCCACTCAAGAGGTGTGTTTCTCTGCAGCAATCACCATATCCAGGTTCTCATCGGACCATTCCAATGCATGTATAATGCACCAAATCTAATCATAGACAAATATGTCATTTTCTCACAAATGATTGTATGGACACTTTGGTTCAACGAATCATCTTGTACTTTCAACAATAAAATCATGTTATCACGTTTTCATAGTTGTAAAACACTTTTACCGTATTTTCACAATCGCGTAACATTTACATTACGTTTTCACAATCCAAAACGTTTCGTTATGTTTTCACAATACCATAACACTTCTTTTATATTTTCACAATACCGTAACACTTTTGTTACATTTTTTAAAATTCTAAAACATTTTTATTACGTTTTTACAATACCGTAACACTACTGTTACATTCACAAAATTTCGTAACATTTCTGTTACATTTTCAAAATACCGCAATCTCTTCTGTTGCACTTTTAAACCACAAAAATTTTTTTTAACGTTTTTCTTAATCGCGTAAAAATATACGTTTCTCAAATCGCGTAACGATTTTCCACCATTTTTAAAATCGCGTAACTTAAAAATCATTCTTTTACGTCACGTAAATCATTTTTCATCATTCTCAAAATATTTAAAACACTTTCCAAATCACATAATGATTTTCCGTCATTTTCACAATCACGTAAAAATAATTCATCACTTTTCAATCACGTAGTGATTTTTCAATAGTAGTTCAAATCACGTAAAATATTTAAACGTAAATTCAAATCGCGTATAATTATTTCAACATATTTAAAATCACATAGAAATATTTTTCCATATCACGTAACTTAAAAATCACGTTTTTAAGACACGTAAATAATTTTTCACCATAATTTCATTACAGAAAATATTTCTTGACCTTTAAAAATTTCTTTTTAACTTTTCTCAAAATAATATAACTTTATACTTCATTTAATATATTTTTTTTCGAAAATATTTTTCCACGATTCTTTACTCGAGAAAATATTTTTCTACGATTCTTTACTTCAAGAAATTTTTTCGAAATATAATTCACAAAATCATTTTTCCATTGATGTAAATCAAGCGTTTTAAAACTTAACATTTTAACGTATTTCAAAACTTGAAAATAAGTTATCGTTAGTAAATTTTAACATCATTATATTCTCTATTTTTCCCAAATCAATTCTAAAATCAATTCTTTTCAAAATAAATTAAGATTCAAACCCTTGCAACTTTTCTTTTTCATTTTCATATGAAAGTTCATTTCTCAGTGATAAAATCTTTGATTCCTTTCTAAAATCCTTATACTTATCTTAAAACATTTTGTTCAAACATTTTGTTTCCACTTTAAAATTACTTTGTTTCATAAAACCAAAATTATTCCAACCTCCAAAAATTGTAGAGTCTTTGGCCATTGAAGCCATCAAATATTTTTCTTCTAAATTGATATGGTTTTACACAAACAAAACCATTAAAAGTTCTTTGTTTTCAAAACCGAAATACCGATGGTCATAAAAACCAAACTCATTTGTTCAAATTCATTTTTACTTTCCTTACAAATCCTCTTTCACTTTCTTTGCAAATCCTTAAAACTATCATTGCTATTTTCATTTAAATCTCATGTTTAGTAAAACACTTAGAAACTTTTTACACAAAATAAATCAATAAAAATCCTTCTAAAACCGTATTCATGTACTCTTTGAAAAATTAATTCTTTGTTTATTTTCCTTACTTTTCTAAACATCCATTTTCATCATTCAAGATAATATTAATTTTGTGAACACCTATCTTGAGGTGTCTTAACCGAAATTCACCATGTTCTAGGGATCAAAAATTAATTCCCTTGTTCTTGAAAATTTTCAACATGGAACCCTAACCTTGGGTGCCAAAACGTATTCATTCTTTGGCCATTGGAGCCAAAAATTGATTTTTTTTCCATCATCAAATCATGGCATATACATACATATTCAAATATATATATTATAAGCATGCTATAATCAAAGCAATAAATCATGCATAGTATAAGCATACCATCAAAGTCATAAACTCATGCAAAGCATATCAAGCATAGACAAATAATCAAAGCTCATAAACACAAATAAATTATTACATGACCATGGATAGGAATCCTCTCACATGGATTCACCATCATCAAATATAAAACCATCTCTCACCACCATACTTGGTTGGTGAGATGATCTCCTCTTACCTCTTGAAGATCCTCAAAACTCCTTGTTTTGCTTCTTTTTCCAAGTCCTTTAGGGCTTCTCAAATACAAAACAAAATACATAAAAATTAGTATACTAAGCTTGATTAAGAAAACCATAGATCGAACATGGTTTAGATCATGAAAAAGAGAGAAGAAATTAAGTTTTCTTACACTTCACCATAAATACCTCATAACTTTGATCTTGAAGAAAGTCCATGAAGATGAATGATTTAGAGGAAGTCTCTAACATGAAAGTTGTTTAGAATATCATATAAATTCAAGATCTATGGTTGGATGAAATTAAAAGAGATTGGAGAGTGGTTTTAGGGGTCTTGACCGAATGGTATCTCTTGAAGAACAAAGATGGAATTTTTTTATTTTTGTGAGAGAAAAGCTTCTTAGATTTGGTTAACACAAAGGATGAAGTGAAAACACTTAGTTTTCCTTCCACCAATTTCATGGATCTCCATGGAAAATTCCTAAAAAAATTACAAACAAATGTTAAAATCAATAACAAGTGTAGAAATAGGTAAACCATGGTTCAATCATGGCTTAGAAAATCAAAACTAGAAGATTAGAAGAAGAAATATGAAATTTACCATTTTTGGTAGAATCTTGAAGCTTGGATTTTGAAGTACTAGATGTTGGATTTTGAAGAAACCTTCAACATGAAAGTTGTTTAGAATAAGGTAAGGATTCAAGAAACTAGGTTGGATGAAATTAAAGAGTGATGGAAGCCACATCAATGGTGCTTGGCCGTGAGCTTGCTAGAAGGAGAAGGAGAAGGAGAGAAAATTTTCTAAGAGCTTTGCTTGAAGGAAAGTTTCAAGAATGATGAAGTATGGTCAATAATGACCAAAGGTGACCAATATAGTCTTCAAATGTCACTTTTGTCTCTAAATGCAGCCCAAAGCCGTAGCCCCCCCTCCATGCTTCTTCAAAGAGTTCAATAATGATGCAACATTGATCAAGACATCTAACAATGACATAAAGCATCAATTAATGCTTTGAAACTTTTCCTTTAGTTCCAAAAACATGCAAAAACGTCCCCCCCCTTCATCCTTGCTTCTTCAAAGTTGTCATCTTTTCAAACCATTATTTGAAGCATTTAAGCCATTGATTAATTCAATGGTTTGGATTAATGTGAGCTTTAGGTGTAGCTTTAGATTAGAAAACTTAATCAAGTAATTGGATCTTTCTCCTTTAAATTTATCCCTTAGATGTGTCTCCAAAAATCCTTCAAACTTTTAATCAAGGGTCATAATTAGTCTTTGTCATACTTTTTAAGACTAAATCTTTCACCATTAATTAAATCTTCATCCAATTCATAAATTAAGCTTGTTTCTTTCAAGACCAAATCTCCACCCTTGATCACTTCTAAATCCAATGGTTATAAATGATCTTTGTCACTTTTTGAGACCAAATCTCTACCATTGATTTAATCTCCATCTAACGGTTATAAATGATCTTATTTACGTTTAAGATCAAATCTCCTTCGTTGATTAAATCAAGATCAAGTCTCCATTGTTAATTAAATCAATGGTGGATATCCAAACCACCAATGTTGACTTAAGCAATATAATTTCTATTTTTATCTGCTAAAACCCCACAAAAGATTATATTTACTGTATTTTTATCATCCGATAAATTAAATACAGTACAAAAAATTTTCTAAAACTGTCTCCGGATTCAGGTTTAGTAAGATCCCCTGTCTCCGTCTAAACAGTACAAATTTTTATCGTCGAAAAATTTTTTTTGAGGACCCAATTGGCTCACATACACCCCATGGGCCCACAAACAGTAAAAAAATTTCATAATCATCCATAAAATCACAAAAATTAGAAAACGCACAAATATTAAATCAAATTACGTAAAATAATTACCTAACGGTAAAAATTAAATTACGTAAAGTTTTCTCCGACCCGAAAATTTTTATTTTCCTGACACGGAGTAAATCACTCAAAACGATCAAATATGCTGACGGAATAAACAAAATAATTTTACAGTGCACAGAAATTACTAAACAGTAAAATTCTGTTAACTGTCAAAATTATTGTTTAAGAGATAGGAAATTTGGGATGTTACACTCTTTATGGTCATTGGGACCAAAATTCTTTTCTTTGCAACATATATCATAATATGCACATATCATTTTAATCATATTTATACTACCACATGTTCATGCATATTATTAAAGCAATAAAACTCATATTAAGCATTTTATCGCAAGGCAATCAAAATCATACTATCACACATACTAATCAAGCAATAAAATCTTGCATAGCTATCAAAGAAATAAAATTACATATAACATAACATAGAACACTTAAGCATACACAACCAAGTAAATAAATCCTTACGAATTTTTCACCACACACAAATTCACTCCTCACCACCAACACATGGTTGATGAGAGTAATCTCCCTTTTACCTTAGATGTAGTCCACAAGTTCCTTGTATGCCTCCTTCAAGTAGATTTTCTCCACCAAGTGATTCTTGAAAACAAAGAAAAACATACAATATTAACACCTAAGGCTTTAAACTAAAATAACCATGGATTAAAATCACGATTAGAACTTTGAAATGGATAAAAACATGAAGATTAAAAAACTCCACCTCAAAGGCTTCAAACTTGAGCTTTGAAGAACAAGATAGAAGATAGATGATTTTGATCAAGGTCTTAACTACAAAGATGCTTGGATTGATGTAAGGATCCAAGAAATGATATTGGTAGGAATTATAGGAGTTTGGAGAGTGGATTTTGGTGTGGAGGCCGAACCTAGAGAAAATAGGAAATGAGAGAGTTTTTGTTTGTTTGATAGTTTTGGAGAAAGATGAAGACTTTGATTAAATGAAAACAAATCTCCTTTATCGTTACTATGCCTTGGCCGTGAGGTTGCTTACGAGATAGGAAATAATGAAGATAAATTGAGATAGCTAATTGTAGGATATTTTCCTTCACCAAATGTGCATAGTCGTGGGAATCAAATGGAGAGCCACCAAAATTGACTAGCTTCATGAAATTGAAATTAAACTTATCTCCTTTTTACTATGCATGGTCGTGAGCTACTTTGAGAGAAAGGTGAAAGATATTTTTGTTTTGTTTCTTGAATTGTTGCTAGAAGGATGACCAAGTACATTTAAGTGTAATATTTGCCTTCCAAATTAATTAATGGCCGTAGGAAGCAAATGGAATAGCCTCCAAAATTGACCAACAATTTGTGTAGTCATTTGGCCTTTAAATTAGTGCATGGTCGTGAGCTTCCTTGAAGCAAGCCATTATTGTTGACTATTTCTTTGTTTACTTGTTATAAACAATAAAAGATGAATTAATTGAATGAATTTGCCTCCTTTAGCTTTGCATGGCCGTGTGGTGCTCTTCAAGGAGATGGTCACTTTGCTTGACCATTCTAGACCACACATTGAAGCTCTTAAATCCTATTAGCTAGTCATAAAGCTTGTCATAACCATTTTTGTTGAATTGGCTTCCTATTGGTTCTTGAAAAGTCCAAGCCACTAAGTTGGACTCATCACCACCTTTGATTGAATCAAGGGTGGATATCCAAATGCTTCACCTCTAAGTTTGCACTAGATATTTTCTGGTAAATATTAACCTATGGACAATAACTACTGTATTTTTAATGTCCAATAAATAAAATAGTAAAATATACAGTAAAAAAAATTTCAAAAACTGTTTTCGAATTCGGGTTTAGTAAGATCTTTCGGCCCTGTATTAACAGCACAGAATTTTCTGGCCATAGAAAAATTTTCATTTTTTGGGACTTGCCTCGGGTCCGCATACAACCCAAGAATACTATTAAAATAATCCAAAATATAAAAATATACAAGAATTCACAAAAGTCATAATAATTATGAAATTCATGAAAATCAAATCAGATTAGTAAAAATAATTAAGAATTGACAGAAATAATAAAACACTAAAACTCATATACAGTTCAAAAATAATATTAAAATATTCAAAAATGTAAAAACTCCCAAAAATTCCTAAAAATCACAAAAATTATAAAATTCATGGAAGTCGAGTCAGATTATTCAAAATAATTAAGAATTGACCGAAATAAATAAAATATGAATTTTCAGGATGTTACAATATGCAAAGTAGCTTGATTGTCACATATGAGTGTCATTTTCATAACCTCACCAAATTGAAGTTCTTTAAGAAGTTGTTTCAACCAAATGAGTTCACAAGTGACTGAAGCCATAGCTCGGTATTCTGCTTCAGCACTAAATCTTGCAACTATATTTTGTTTCTTACTTTTTCAGGAAACTAGGTTGCCTCCAATGAGTATATTATACCCAAAAGTAGATCGTCTGTTAGTAGGAGAACCTACCCAGTTAGCATCTGAGTATCCAATGACCTGAGTATGTCCCTTATCTTCATAGATGAGGCATCTTCCGGGAGCTCCCTTAATGTATTTAAGGATTCGTATCACTGCATCCCAGTGGCCCTTATAAGGAGAGTTTGGGAATTGGCTAACCACACTGACTGCAAAAGAGATGTCTGGCCGAGTAACAGCGAGGTAGTTTAACTTCCCAACCAATCTTCTATACTTTCTCTGATCCGATAGAGGTTCCCCTTGATTTGTTAGGAGTTTGGAATTTGGATCCATGGGAGTATCAACCGGCTTGACATTCAATAATCATGTTTCTTCAAGGATATCTATAACATACTTTCTTTGAGACACCACTATACCATCCTTGGATTGAGCTACCTCAACCCCCAAGAAATATCGAAGCTTACCCAAGTCTTTAGTCTGAAAGTGAAGAGAGAGATGTTGTTTTAACTTACATATGCCATGGTGGTCACTTCTAGTGATGACAATGTCGTCAACATACACGACCAGATAAATACAGCGTGGGGCTGTGTGGCGATAAAACACATAATGATCTGCTTCACTCCGAATCATACCAAATTGTTGAATCACAGTGCTGAATCGTCCAAACCAAGCTCTAAGAGACTGTTTGAGACCATAAAGAGACCTGTGGAGACGACATACCAAGCTAGAAGACTCCCCTGAGCAACAAATCCAAGAGGTTGCTCCATATATACCGTTTCTTCTAGATCACCATGCAGGAATGCATTTTTAATGTCAAGTTAATGAAGAGGCCAGTGTCGAATGGCAGCCATGGACAAAAATAACCGGACAGAAGCCATTTTTTCCACAGGAGAGAAAGTATCCCCATAATCTAAGCCGAAGATCTATGTGTACCCTTTTGCCACAGGACGAGCTTTGAGACGATCAATTTTACCATTAAGACTCATCTTGACTGTATAGATTCACCGACAGCCAACAACAGATTTTCCTAGAGGAAGAGTAACCAGTTCTCAAGTACCACTGTTGTGAAGCACACTCATTTCATCAACTATTGCTTGTTTCCATCCAGGATGGGATAAGCCATTACCTGGAGATTTAGGGATGGAAACAGAAGACAAGGAAGAAAGACAAGCAAAGTGCAAAGAAGAAAGACGGTGATAACTTAAAGCAATATAATGAAGAGAAAGATTACGAGTAGACCGAATACCTTTTTGCACGACAATGGGAAGATCAGAGTCATTTAGCAGTGCCGGAGCTGGTAAAGAAGTTGGTTCTGGAGAAGAGTTCGCAATGATCTCAGCAGCAATATCTGGAGGAGGGACATGAGGCACTGGAGATTGTGGTCGGCAATAATAAATGTGGAAGAAATGGTCAGTGGTGCTGGGGACCTGTATGGGTAGAGGTTGGGGCCGTTCAGACTCGACAGTGACAAGGACAAGAGGAACCGAAAGGACTGTAGAGATTGATTCGGGAGTCGAAGGAGACGACTCAAAGAATGGTACAGACTTGAAGAAAGTAACATTGGCCGAGATAAGGTAACGTCGCAGAGCAGGGGAATAACAACGATAACTTTTTTGGGACCGAGTGTAACCAAGGAAGACACATTTGAGGAATCGAGCCATGAGTTTGTCTAGACCAGGAAATAGATTATAGACAAAACAAATGGACCCAAAGACGTGAAGCGGAAGAGAATGAAAAGGTTGATGGAGAAACAAGAAGGAATGAGGGACACGGTTATCAAGCATAGAGGATGGCATGCGATTGATAAGATAGTATGCAGTAAGGACAACATCACCCCAAAAACGAAAAAGAACCTGACTATGGAGTAAGAGGGTCTGAGTTGTTTCAATAAGGTGTCTATTTTTACGTTCAGCTACCCCATTTTGTTGAGCTGTATGGGCACAAGATGTTTGGTGAAGAATGCCATGAGAAGCCATAAAAGTCTGAAATTGATGAGATAAGTATTCACTGGCATTATCTCTGCGCAGAGTATGAATAGGAACACCAAACTGAGTTTTAATTTCTTGATAAAACTTTTGAAATATGGAAAATAACTCAGACCTGTTTTACATTAAAAATAACCAAGTACATCAAGAGTAATCATCAATAAAGGTAACAAAGTACTTTGACCTTAAAGTAGAAATAGTATGACTAGGACCTCTTACATCAGAATGAACTAAGCTAAAAGGAGACGCAGCTCGAGAACCGAAACGATCAGGAAACGGACTACAGGTGTGTTTCCCTAACTGACATGACTCACAAGGAAGACTTGATAACTTGGAGAGGCTCGGCATCATTCTCTATACTTTGGCAAGGCTAGGATGACCCAACTGAGCATGGATGGTAAAAAGAGAATCCGTGGCAGAGCAAACACGAGAAGGGTTGGAAAGCTGGTAGAGGCCATTGGACTCATATCAGGCGCCAATCATCCATCTCAAACTCTAGTCCTGCAGAAGAACAGAATCTTTAGTGAAAGTAATGGAACAATCAAGAGAACGGGTTAAACGACTAATGGAAAGTATATTAAAAAGACACCCAGGAATATAAAGAACCGAATTAACAGTGAGGGAAGGGAGGGGATTAGCAGTTCCAATTACTTGAGATTATGTCTGAGAACCATTAGCTGAAGTAACCATAGACAAATAACCAGAAGTAGAGAGTTGAGAGAACAAAGCCTTATTACCAGAAATATGGTCGGATGCACCAGAATCAAGAACCCAAGGGCCAAGGGATGGTGACTGAGAGAGATAAGCATAGGAATTACCAGTGTGCGCAACAGAAACAGTGGAACCAGAAGACTGGCGCTGCTCAAACCACTTCAGAAAATCTGCATAATCAGTTAGAGAGGCTTTAGGTGGTTCAGAAGGCTCAGGAGTGTCTGGTTGAGTAATCTGTGCAACATTAGCAGTACGGGGAGGACAACCATGTAAAGTTCAGCATTTGCAATGGTGTGACCCAAGCGATGATAATGATCACATTTCGGATGAGGTTTGGAACCTGAGTGACCCCCACCGGAACGACCACGACTGTTGGTCTGAGAGACAAGGGCAGATGTATCACCGGTGATAGGAGCAACAAGAGAATCAGAATTGTGCTTAGCTGGAACTCGAAGCAAGGTATAACATGTCGCAGAAAGAGTAGTAACAGTAAGAGATCCCAAAATCTGATCACGGATAGTGGAGTAATCTGCAGGTAAACCATAAAGGCCCAAAATCATGAAAAAGGTGTTCCGTTGTTCAAGTTCCTATGCCGGGATATCTGCTGGAGGCAACAATTCATTGAAATCGTGGAGCACACCATGAAGTTTACCTAAGTAGGCGGACATAGGGCCATCAAACCTCCTCGGGGCAATAAGACTCATAAGATCATGACTAACCCCATACAAGTGCTAAGTGTCATTGGTGTATAGGACATTGGCATGCGCTTAAACTAATTCACATGTCAAATGAGTCCGAAAAATCTGCTTCAAAGAGGAATGGATGGTGGACTTAGGCACACTGCACAATTGAGCATCAATCTTTTTCCACTTAGGACGGTCGGCCTCAGACACAGAATCAACCTTGGTAGTGAGATGATCCTCGTACCCTTGATCGGTAAGCCAAAGTTTGATGTCGGAGGCCCAAGAATCATAATTAGTGAAAACACTAGGTTCCACCTTCAGAGCATCTGTAAGACTCAAGGAAGCCATGGATCAGATGACAAATAACCCAAAAAACGCAATGAACAATACCTTAACGGATATGGGCAGGTGTACGACATGTCTAAAGGATGCGTTTAGGGAGGTGGAGGACTGGGCTCAACGGAGGAGGGTCGGCGAGCACGGTGCGGCAAACGGTAGCCAAAATGTGGCCGGACGCGCCGTCACCCGCGGCTGGAGAGAGGCGCGTGCGTGCGAAGCGTAGCCTACTGAACTGGCGCGTGCGGGTGCATGGCTGGGTCTGCGCTTCGGGGATCGAGCCAAGCAGAGGAAGGCGCTCCAAGCAGTGGTGGCGGTGGCTGGAAAGGACGTCAGCAACGACGACAGAGGCTGAAACTGGCAGGAATGGAACACGGCAGAGGAGATCCGATATCCGGAGAAATGACACAGGTTGCCGAATTTTTTTTTTGCCACCGGGGGACAATGGGTCCTCTGGGTAAGCACGGTTCTAAGGTTGCCTTTCTCTAGGCTCTAGATACCATGTTGAGAGAAAGAAAAAAAGGAAGTCATGTACTGAACCGTGTGTTTCAACTACACAACAGAGACTGAATATATACTCAATAAGTAATAAATAATTACACAATTTATATAATGTGAGACTAACAGTTGTACAACTAATTACACTTAATTACATATGTTCCAACACATTTTATGTATTCAATTAGGGAACGTGAAAGGAGATGCTGACCGCTGATTCTTTCAGCATAAGATTAGATTTTATATATATAAGAAACATATTTGGTGAGACTCGTGTTTATTGTAAGAGATGAGAATAGTTAATTTTGACTATTAAATCTTATATCAATAGTCAAGATTAAAATATAAATTTATGTGATATTTTTAAGTAGTCACATAATCCTTGAATAATTTTTAATGTTAATTATTTGTATATAATTATATGATCAAAATTTACATTTCTCACACTTTTGTAATAAAAATTCCTATATGCCTTCAGATATATATTAGAGACCAGGCCTTTGGTGGTTGGGGTTTACTTTGACTTTCTTAAGCTACAACTACACATTACAAAATGCTAATTACATGCCACCAAGTCAGAGAAAGACAAAATTACCCAAAGATAATTTTGTTTTTAACACGAATAATGTTATATACACAGTACCAGATGTGACAGGTTTCAAGGAATGAGAGAATATATGCCTTCATATATATATATCAGAGACCAGGCCTTTGGTGGTTGGGGTTTACTTTGACTTTCTTAAGCTACAACTACATATTACAAAATGCTAATTACATGCCACCAAGTCAGAGAAAGACAAATTTACCCGAAGATAATTTTGTTTTTAACTCGAATAATGTTATATACACAGTACCAGATGTGACAGGTTTCAAGGAATGAGAGAATCAGTATAAAAAGTGTAATATATGAAGGATAAGGTACTTCAACCAGATTTGAGGGTCTTGAAGATTTAGCAAAATAATGGGAGAAGTGAAGCTGATTGCTACTCCTCCAAGCTTCCCTTGCGCCAGAATTGAATGGGCTCTTAAGATAAAGGGTGTGGAATATGAGTACATAGAAGAAGATTTAGCAAATAAGAGTCCTTTGCTTCTTCAGTCCAACCCTGTCTACAAGAAAGTCCCAGTGCTCCTGCACAATGGCAAACCAATTTCTGAATCACTTATCATCCTTGAGTATATCGATGAGACATGGAAGGAGAACCCTTTGCTACCACAAGACCCCTATGAGAGAGCTTTGGCTCGCTTCTGGGCAAAATTTATTGATGAGAAGGTACCAAAATTTGTCTATTTCATTTTTCTTCTCTATTTATTTGTTCGTAGACTTTCCCTCAAGCTAGTAATTGTTTAGTCACAAGTCACAACATGATGAAAAATTAATGTACAATTTGGTAGGCAAAATGCATCAAACTTTAGCTGTTTGATATAGCTTATTTTCTTGAAATAGTGTGTGGTTGGTGTATGGGGAGCTAGCGTGGCCCAAGGAGAAGAGAAAGGGAAAGCTGTAGATGCAGCACTAGAGTCACTGGCACTTCTTGAGGAGCAGATTCAGGGGAAGAAGTTTTTTGGTGCAGAGAAGATAGGATATCTTGATATTGTTGCTGGCTGGATAACTCATTGGCTTAATGTCCTGGAAGAACTTGGAGAGATGGAACTACTCAATGCTGAGAAGTTCCCATCTCTTCATGAATGGGGGCAGAACTTCATCCAGACTTCACCTGTCAAAGATTGCATTCCACCCAGGCAGAAGGTGGTTGACTATTTCAGCTTTGGCATCAACTACGTGCGTTCCTTAGCAGCCAGTAAATCATGAAATTATGTATGTAAACAAGTATGCATTGATTATAATAGGTCATATTGTTTTCATTGGAGTTTGCTTTCATATGGTGTTGATAATCTTTTTTTATAGTAATTGGTGTTAATCATCTTATCAGATCATATGTATGTACAATCAATTTTCTCTGTAATGGTGGGACTACCTAGCTTCATCAGAATTTTCAATTACCAACGTTATATTGTGATTCTTTGTGTCAATACAATTAACATTAATATAGCCATTGGTCCCATTTCCTCATAAATATTGGAAGAGGAAACCCTAAAATTGTTGGATAGGATAACTAGCATGTTGAGTTCGTGATGTAGTGCAATTATGAGTGACAAACTGCTTTAAAATGATGAAATTAAAAGTAGGAGTGTACATAAGGTTCTCCCAAGCATCAACTTGCCAAAGATATTAGCATGAACAAGTTACATTAGGAAAATATACACTAAGACATCTGATAATGGTTGTTTATTCCTGTATTCCTCTTATGCGATTTATATTTGTTGAAAACAACAAATGGTGGCTTCAGAAGTGGACTTAGAACCAACAATATAGGCTTACATCTGATAATGGTCGTTCCTTCTTGAATTCCTCTTATGCAATTTATATTTGTTGAAAACAACACATGGTGACTTCAGAAGTAGACTTAGAACATTTTTTTTATGAAGCATAAAATACGGATAAGAAAGGCTTACTGCAGCATCAAGTCTCTGTGAAAGCAATAAGAGGGAGGTTGACCTTGTTTTATTTTTATTGATTCTAATCTTCAACACAAAACTAAAGTAAGCATAAATTGTGTGAAGATAGAGAAGAAATAGAATCATGGTTAAAATCAATAGAAATATAGCAACCTCAGCAGTAAAAAAATAAGCATTTTTGGGTGCCAACATGCATTTGATTGGTGGGCCTATTTTCCTTTCTCTTCTCACTTCAACTTTTCCAAACCTTATTAATATTTTCCAATGCCTCTAAGGACATGAAAAAAACAATATGCTTTTTGTGCGACCTAGATTTAAACTGTACATGTATGACATATGGGCCTCACTATGCTCTTGGTCTTAGAAGATGGACTAGTTTGGCGTCTTGGTGGTGCAACAACTTGGGTTGAGGGTCGCAGTGGAGTAGCATGGAGGCGTGGAGCAAGGTGCGACTTGGTTGAGGGTCTGATGCGTCAAGGGTGGATTTGTGTGGTGGTGCCGGAGACGAGGTATAGTCGCGGGGTGGTTCACAGCTGCATGGGGCGGCTGTGGTTAGCAAGGTGGTTGCGCATTGATGGTGGAAAGCTTGCAACCCCCTCGTTGTAGATCCATACATACCGGACCGCCGCCGTCCTTCGACTCCGGTGCCTCCGCTCCACGCCGTAGCTCCACAGGAGAGTTGCAGACTCTGTTAACAGTTTGAATGGGTTGCCCTTCTTTCATCTCAATCATTGATAATTTTTATTAATAAATCAAGGGTTTAAAATTAATGGTGTATGGTGCACCTTTTTTTACAAGGTGTATATTAGCCACCCCCCGTAATCCATTCCCTCATTAGGTTATGAATCTGATGTGGATATCAATTCTTTCTGTGTTAGGTTACTCAGGCTTTAATTTGATCTTCTTTTTTCTTAAAGAGTCGCCTATCTTCTTTCCATATAGTTTGGTACTTCATTCATTTGATATCAGGAACTAGGGGTGGAGTTACTTGTTGCTTGAGATTTTCAGATCAGTTGACCTAAGACATGCAAAAACTAGCTGTGAACTTTCATGTTTTGGCTCTAAAAGTGTCTGTGAACTTAATCTTCTTGTCACAATTTCACTTTTTCCTGGCAGTTTTTCCTCCTTTTTGTCTTGAACATCACAACATTTTGTTTACTTTCTGTTCCTGAACAAGCACAGCTTATAAGAAATTCCAAGAACATAAGGTGTGCAGTTTCTCCAGACAATGCCTGCTATAGTACAAACATGGCAGTTTTCAGATGCTAAATGGGCACAAAAGTAGATGAATATATGATGAATAGGCAAACGAGATGAGAAAGTATGTAAGCAGACCATATAGTTTTAACACTTACTCCATACATGGTTTGGCAGGACCTTTGTACGCTTGTTCAAATAAAGGCAGTTAGTTAATTTGGTATGTTTTAACAAAGTTCCCTTGGATTACCAACATTCGGTAATCAAAACAACTTAAAGAAAAGAAGGCTAAATGCTTCAAAATCAGTGATTTTAATCGACTGTGGGTATGGCCCCACTATGACAAAGTCCGACATTTTTGTTCCTTTTCATTTGTGTGCAGATACTTTCATCTACATTGTTGAGAGTAGTAAAATATGTTAGACAGAGAATCTCTAATATTTACTATTTCCTAATTTATGGGTTAAGTATTAGGAATAGAATCAACTGTTTTATTGTATATTATTAAGATCCCTGATTTAGTTTGTACAAAATAGGAATTTAAATGATTGTGCCATTAATAGGTGTAAATGAGCTTGTAATATTTAAACATGAGAATAGAATCAAAGACGAGAAAAAAAAGAAAGTCAGAATTCTTTGACATGGTATCAAGAGTCTCCTAGCTAGAGACGTCCTTCTCTTTCATTCTTGGCTTCGTGGTTCCTGTTTCTTGTCGCCGTCGCCGTTTCCGCCGTGTTACTTGGTTTGTTTCCATTTCTAGTTCGTGGTTCCTCGTCTCCGCCGTCTCCGACGTGCTTCTTGGTTAGTTTTCATCTCTGGTTCCTGGTTCTTGGTTCCTGTCGTCTCCTCCGTCTCCGAGGTTCTTCTTGGTTCGTTTTCATATCCTGGTTCGTGGTCCCTATTTCTCCTCTCAGTCTCCATCTTGTTCGTGGCTTTTCGGTTTTTTGCGCTCTTGGGTTTCGGTTCGTGGCTTTACGGGTCTTCTAGTCTTCTCCATCGGTCCCTGTTTCTTGGTGGGTTCGTCTCTTTGGTTTCTCATGGCAACAGAGAATTTTTGTATGCGCTTTACCGGCAAAAATTATGCAGCCTGGGAATTTTAGTTCAAGATGTTCGTGAAAGGAAAAGGTTTATGGGGGCATGTGGACGGGACCTCGGCTCCGAAGGACAATGCGAGAACTTATGACATAGCAGACAAAGGATGCACAGATTGTCACTTGGATCCTAGCTTCGGTGGAGCCTCAAATGGTTAATAATCTGCGTTCCTTTACTACGGCTAAGGATATCTGGGATTACCTGAAACGTGTTTACAATCAGGATAATGCTTGCTAAAAGGTTTCAGTTGGAGCTTGACATTGCTACTTATCGTCGGGAAGCCTTTCGATTCAAGACTATTATTCTGGGTTTCTTAATCTGTGGGCTGAACATTCTTCTATTTTGCATGATGTTTCCAAGGAATCGCTAGCTGCTGTTCAAAAGGTCTATGAAGTCAGTAAGCGTGATCAATTCCTCATGAAGCTACGCCCTGAATTTGAAGTTGTGCGTGCAGCGTTGTTAAATCACACTCCGATTCCTTCATTGGATGTGTGTCTTAGGGAGCTACTTCGGGAGAAGCAACGTCTACTGACTCAAGGGGCCATGACCCATGACAACTTTGTTTCCGATGCAGTCTCTGTTGCCTACTCTGCCCAGAGTAGAGGAAAAGGTCGTGTGTAAAGATGGCTTGCATCTTAGATTTGAGATAATAACAAGTTGTTATGCTGTATATTGTAACAGAATTTGTTTGAGAGCAGATTCTGTTATTCTGTTTTGTTTGGCTTCACAAGGTTAAGGCTTTCCTATAAATAGGGGAAGCCTATGCTATTTGTGAGTGTGTGAAAAATCTGTTTAGTGAGATCATTTAGAAAAAGAGTGTTAGAAATATTCTTTGTAATTCTCAAGAGTGATCCTCTCTTGTACATCTCTTGTAACTCTTGGTTTATAGTGAAGCTTTGTTCTTTGCCCGTGGGTGGATGTAGCTTGGTTCAATAGTGAACCACCCACGTTAAAAGTCTTTTGTGTTCATCTTTTATTTTTTGTTTTCTTTGCTTTCTTGTTTCGGGTTCAGTACACGCTTCCTAGCTTGGTTAAACAAGCTCGCCCCACTGTTTTTGCAATAAATCAGTATCGAGCTCCCAAAGATCCTGGGAGCAACACTGTGAAGAAGTCTGATTGGTTAGAATCATCAAGAACCATCAAGAACTCATCAAGAAGATGTCTAACACAATCAAGATTGAGAAATACAGCTCAAAGCAAAGTTTCAGTCTCTAGCGGATAAAGATGAGGCACCTTTCTTTGAAACAATTACAAGTCCGGGCACCTCTTTTCGGACAAACCTCAAAGATCAATAAAGAAGATCTTGCCTGCAAGAAGAAAAAGGCCATTCGTTGATCTTGCTTTCTCTCTCGATGAGATTCTTTATGAATTTTTGAAGAATCAAGCTCCTTTTGCAAGCTTATGGCTGAAATTGGAGAAGCTTTATATGACAAAGTCAATTTGTAATAAGCTTCTACTGAAAAGACGGTTGTTTGGACTTCGTATGAAAGAAGGTACAACTCTGAAAGATCATTTAGATGAATTAAATTCCATATTGATGGAACTTCGTGATATTGATGTTAAGATAGAAGATAAAGATGCTGCCATGGTATTGTTAGTTTCCCTTCCCCTTTCTTTTGAAAATTTTGTAAGCTCTTTGACGATTGGGAAGGATCATATAACACTGGAAGAGGTGAAATCCAGCCTACATACCAGAGAACTTCAACACAAAGCATCTGGAAATGATGAAGGTTCTGTTTTTGGGTTAGTGGCTTCAAACTCGGGTAAAAATCAGAAAAAGAAGAAAGTGAAAGAGATGAAAAAGGACAAACATAACCCAAGAGACATCTGCAATTACTGCAAAGAACCAGGACATTGGAAGAAAGATTGTCCCAAGAAGAAGAAGAAGGAATCTGTTGCTGCAACAACCTAAGAAGGTTACTCTTCTGATGATGATATGGTGCTAACAGCAACTGATCATCATCATCAGTCAAGTGATCAATGGATGCTAGATTCTGGTTGTTCTTTTCATATGTGTCCACAAAGAAACTGGTTCCTGACCTATGAAAGAAAGTCAGCAGGAAATGTCTTAATGGGAAATAATTCTTCTTGCAAGACCATAGGCATTGGTACAATTCAGATCAAGATGTTTGATGGGAAGATTAGAACTCTATCAAATGTCTGCCACGTTCCAGATTTGAAGAGAAACCTGATTTCAGTAGGAGCTTTGGATTCAAAGGGTTTATCATGTAGTGTTGAAGGTGGAGTAATGCAAATCAGAAAGGGAACAAACACAATCATGAAGGGAACCAAATTGGGGAATTTATACATTCTACAAGGTTCCACAGTTATTGGTTCTTCATCTATAGCATCACAATCAACCGAAAATGGATCAAAAGAAAGCAGCCTTTGGCACATGAGATTGGGGCATATGAGTGAACAAGGTATGACAATCCTCAGCAAACAAAGTCTTCTTGGAAGACATCAGAAGGTCCAATTGCAGTTTTGTGAGCATTGTGTTTTTGGCAAGAAACACAGGCACAAGTTCACAAAAGCAATGCACACTACAAAAGCCACCTTAGATTACATCCATTCTGATTGTTGGGGACCATCTCGGGTATCATCAAAAGGTGGAGCTAGATACTTTCTATCCATTATAGATGATTATTCAAGAATGACTTGGATATTCATGCTGAAATAGAAAAATGAAGCCTTCAAATCCTTCAAGCAATGGAAGACTCTAATTGAGAATCAATCAGGAAAGAAGGTTAGAAGACTTCGTATAGATAATGGTTTAGAATTCTGCTCAAAGGAATTCAATGAATTCTGCAAGGAAGAAGGGATTGTCGAGACACCTCACTGTTAGGAACACTCCTCAGCAAAATGGAGTTGTTGAACGTATGAACAGAACACTGTTGGAAAGAGCTCGTTGTATGCTATCCAATGCAAGACTGGATAGAAGTTTCTGGGCTGAAGCTGTAAGTACATCATGCTATCTGATAAATAGGTCTCCTGCCACTGCAATAAAGGGTAAAACTCCTATAGAAATATGGT
The DNA here is from genome assembly GCA_029884605.1 of Ormosia emarginata. Classification (NCBI taxonomy): domain Eukaryota; kingdom Viridiplantae; phylum Streptophyta; class Magnoliopsida; order Fabales; family Fabaceae; genus Ormosia; species Ormosia emarginata. Next base: position 13,730,163 of record JAQQTP010000072.1, read on the forward strand.
TGGGAAAACCTGCAGATTACTCTACTCTTAGAATTTTTGGATGTCCTGCCTATTATCATGTCAATGAGGGAAAGCTAGAACCAAGGGCTAAGAAATGAGTATTTGTGGGCTATGGAGATGGGGTGAAAGGGTATAGGATTTGGTCATCTACTGAAAGGAAAGTTATCATGAGTAGAGATGTAACTTTTGATGAGGAATCTATGTTTCACCTCAAATCAAACCATGATTTCATAGAAGAAAGGAGAGATGATGCCTTGAAGCAGGTGGAGAGTGAAAGTTCAAAAGCAAGCATGATGATGATGAACTTCACCAAGATTCAAAATCTCCAAAATATGATACAAGGGAAGAGTCGGACATGACTCAAGAAAATCAGCAAATAGAAGTTGAATCTCAAGTACCAGAGAATTCAACTCTCAGAAGGTCACAAAGCATGACCAGACCCCCTCAGAAGTATGGATATAAAAACATAGTTACTTATGCCTTGCAAGTAGCAGAAGAAGTAGATCCTTATGAACTAACCACCTATCAGGAAGCAATCAAGAGCAATGAATCTGCTCAATGGATTGCAGCAATGAGTGAAGAGATGGAATCTCTTCACAAGAATCATACATGGAAGTTGGTTAAGCTACCTAAAGGCAGAAGAGTTGTTGGCTGCAAGTGGATTTTTAAGAAAAAGACAGGAACTCCAAGTCTTGAAGCTATAAGGTATAAAGCTCGACTGGTTGCTAAGGGTTACAGTCAAAAGGAAGGTGTTGATTACAATGAGATATTCTCTCCAGTTGTAAGACACACATCCATTCGAGTACTACTAACATTAGTGGCTCATCAGGATTTGGAACTTGAACAACTACATGTAAAAACAGCCTTTTTACATGGAGAGCTAGATGAAAATATACTAATGGCACAACCAGAGAGATTTGCTGTCCAGGGAATGGAAGATCATGTATGTCAACTTCAAAGGTCCTTATATGGTTTAAAACAATCTCCCAGGCAATGGTATAAGAGATTTGACAGATTCATGACATCTCATGGATATAAAAGAAGTCCATATGATTCATGTGTATATCACAAAAGGGTGGAGGATGGTTCTTTTATATACTTACTTCTGTATGTGGATGACATGCTTATTGCAGCATGTCACATTGAAGCAATTCGGAAATTGAAATCTCTTCTCAGTGCTGAGTTTGACATGAAAGATATGGGAGCAGCTGAGAAAATTCTGGGGATGGAGATTTATAGAGATCGCACTCAGAAAAAACTATTCCTTTCACAAAAGGAATACATAAAGAAGGTTCTCACCAGATTTGGTATGTCTTCTGCTAAATCTCTTAGTACTCCCCTATCTGCAAACTCTCATCTCTCCTCAACCCTATCACCTCAAACTCAATCAGAAATAGAATATATGTCTCGAGTTCTATATGCAAGTGTCGTAGGCAGTCTAATGTATGCCATGGTATGCACTAGACCTGACCTTGCACATGCTGTAAGTGTGGTTAGCAGGTTCCTATGTCAACCAGGAAAGGAACATTGGCAAGCTGTGAAGAGAATCTTCAGGTATTTAAAAGGACAGCTGATGTAGGTCTTATATATGGAAAAGATACAAGTTGTGCGCTTGCTGGATACTCTGATGCAGACTATGCAGCAGATTTGGATTCAAGGAGGTCCGTTACCGGCTATGCATTTATTGTTGGAGACTCTTTGGTCAGTTGGAAAGCTACACTCCAACCCACAGTAGCTTTATCCACAAAGAATCTGAATACATGGCGCTAACAGAGGTCTGCTAAAGAAGGAATTTGGTTGAAAGGACTAATCAGTGATCTTGGTTTCACCTAAGAGCATGCCATCATTTTTGTGATAACTTAAGTGCCATTTGTTTGGCTAAAGATCAGGTGCATCATGAAAGAACCAAACACATAGATGTGAGGTATCATTTCATTTCTTGACCGAAAAGAATAAAAATTCAGAAAATTGGTACAAAGGATAATCCAGCTGACATATTCACAAAGCCAGTTCCTAAAAGCAAGTTTATGCATTGCTTAGACTTGCTAAATGTTGATTGTTGGAAGTAGCCCTTTGTGGCAGGCAGCAACGAAGCTTCAACCAGTTCTCAAGATCTTTGATGTCAGAAGGAAGATTGCAATCCAAGGTGGAGATTTGTAAAGATGGCTTGCATCTTAGATTTGAGATAATAACAAGTTGTTATGTTTGTATATTGTAACAGAATTTGTTTGAGAGCAGATTCTGTTATTGTTTTTGTTTGGCTTCACAAGGTTAAGGCTTTCCTATAAATAGGGAAGCCTATGCTATTTATGAGTGTGTGAAAAATCTGTTTAGTGAGATCATTTAGAAAAAGAGTGTTAGAAATATTCTTTGTAATTCTCAAGAGTGATCATCTCTTGTACATCTCTTGTAACTATTGGTTTATAGTGAAGCTTTGTTGCTGCCCGTGGGTGGATGTAGCTTGGTTCAATAGTGAACCACCCACGTTAAAAGTCTTCGTGTTCATCTTTTATTTAAAAATAAAAGATTGTTTCGGGTTCTGTACACGCTTCCTAGCTTGGTTAAACAAGCTCTGCCCAGCTCTGTTTTTGCAACATCGTGATATGCGACAAGTTCAATGTTTCTCTTGCAAGCAGTTTGGCCATATTGCTCGTAATTGCAACAAGAAATTTTGTAACTATTGTAAGCAACGTGGTCACATCATTACAGATTGTCCGACCAGACCAATGTAGGCCTTTCACACCAGTACTGCTTCACACGGCCAGACATCTATTCCTGCAGCCCCCAATGCTAGTGTCCTGACACCTGAGAGCGTGCAACAAATGGTACTATTCGCTCTTTCTGCCTTGGGCATTCAAGGTAAGCTTAATGACGTCTCTCAACCTTGGTTTGTTGATTCTGGAGCCTCCAATCACATGACTGGTTCCCCTGAGCATTTACACAATGTTCACACTTACAATGGCACTCAAAACATTCAAATTGCTTATGGTAATACTCTTTCTATTACTACTGTTGGAGATATTAATTCCTCGTTTCGGGATGTGTTTGTATCCCTTGGTCTTGTTTCTAATTTAATTTCGGTTGGACAATTGGTGGATAACAATTGTAATGTTAATTTCTCTCGTCTTTGGTTGTTACGTGCGGGATCGTGTCCGGGAAAGTGATCGCGAGGGGGCCTAAAGTGGGCGAACTATTTCCTTTTACGTTTTCTCTACCGAATATTTTGTCTTTTGCTTGTAATGGTGTTTCGAATAAGTTTGAGGATTGGCATAGAAAGTTGGGCCATCCCAATTCCACTGTTTTGTCTCATTTATTGAAAAGTCGCCGCCATTGCATAATAAAATGGATATTTCTAATTCCTCATTTGATTGTTTACGTGTGCAAACTTGCTAAAAGCAAAACTCTTCCATTTCCATCTACGGCTCACCATTTTGATAAATGTTTCGATCTCATTCATAGTGATGTTTGGGGTATAGCACTGGTCTTATCTCATGCCAAGTATAAATACTTTGTAACATTTATCGATGATTACAGCCGATTTATATGGATTTATTTTCTCCGTTCAAAATCAGAGGTCTTTACCATGTTTAAGAAGTTTTTGGCATATATTGAAAATCAGTTTCACACGAGTATCAAGTTCTTACGCACTGATTCTGGTGGGGAATATATTTCTCATGAATTTCAGGAGTACTTGCAGCAAAAAGGTATTATTTCCCAGCGCTCTTGTCCTTATACGCCTCAACAAAATGGTGTTGCCGAAAGAAAGAATTGGCACTTACTTGATATCACTCGAACTTGATTCTTCAAGCTTTTGTTCCTTCTTCATTTTGGGTAGAAGCTTTGTTCACAGCTGTATACTTGATCAACCGCCTTCCATCTCAGGTTCTGGATTTTGAGTCTCCTTTCTTTCGTTTCTATAACATGCCACCTCGTTATGATTTTCTTCAAACTTTTGGTTGTGTATGTTTTGTCCACTTGCCACCTCTAGAGCGTCACAAACTTGGCGCCCAATCTGTGCAGTGTGCTTTTATGGGTTATGCTCCCAATCAGAAAGGGTTCTTATGTTATGACGCTACTGTCAGATGGTTGCGTGTCTCTAGAAATGTGGTTTTCTTTGATCATCAATATTTTTTTCAAGGGGTTTCCTCTGGCTCTCCTGATTTTGTCTCCCTTCCTCAATTTTTCGAGGTTCATCATCCTACGCAACGATGGAAACCAGGACATTTCTTTGTCAGACGCCCACGTGATCCGCCCCCTATCGATGCTGTCCCGCCGCCTGATCCTCCACCAGTAGCACCACGCCGGTCCACCCGGATTATCCGTCCACCGAAAAGGTATGAATTTGAACCCACTTCTCTTACTGCTACTTTATCTGGGATATCTATTCTTACACATTATTCTCAAGCAGTTAAAGATTCGAGATGAGTAAAAGCAATGCAGGATGAGTTGCAGGCACTCCAAGAGAATTGTACTTGGGATATTGTTCCTTGCCCGGCGGAGGCCAAACCCATTGGTTGCAAATGGGTGTACTCTGTGAAGCTGAATTTGGATGGTTCTCTAAATCGTTTCAAGGCACGATTAGTTGCTTTGGGTAATAAACAGGAATATGGAATGGATTATGATGAGACATTCGCCCAGGTGGCCAAAATGACTACTGTCCGAACTATTCTCTCTCTTGCTGCTTCCAAAAAGTGGTCCTTACATCAAATGGATGTGAAAAATGTCTTTCTTCATGGAAACCTGGCAGAAGATATCTATATGCATCCTCCCTCGGGTTTGTTCTCCTCTTCTCAAGGTGTATGTAAACTAAAACGATCATTATATGGATTGCGGCAAGCTCCTCAGGCATGGTTTGAGAAATTTTGATCTACTCTTCTTGGATTTTCTTTCACTCAAAGTCAATATGACTCATCCTTATTCATTCACCACACGGCCACAGGCATCGTTCTTCTCCTTATTTATGTTGATGACATGGTCATTACAGGGTCCGATCAGGTGTCCATAGAACAACTTAAAAAGCAGCTCCAAGCTTGCTTTCATATGAAGGATCTTGGTTGTCTTCATTATTTTTTGGGTCTTGAGGTCCACTCTAACTCCAAGGGTATCTTTCTCAATCAACACAAGTATACTGAGGATTTAATTTCTCTTGCTGGACTTCAATCTGTTGCACCTGTTGATACTCCTCTCGAGGTTAATGTCAAATACCGCCGTGAAGAGGGTGATCTTTTGTCCGATCCTTTGTTGTATCGTCAATTGGTGGGAAGTCTTAACTATTTGACGATTACACGCCCTGATATTTCCTTTGCAGTTCAGCAAGTTAGCCAATTTATGCATTCTCCTCGTCATCTTCACATGGCAGCTGTACGTCGCATTGTGCGTTACTTGAAAGGTACTTCTCATCGGGGTCTATTTTTTCCATCAAATACATCTCTTACCTTGCTTGCTTATAGTGACGCGGATTGGGCAGGATGTCCCGATACACGAAAGTCTGTTTCTGGTTGGTGCATGTTCCTCGGCCCTGCTCTAATTTCTTGGAAGAGTAAAAAGCAGGCTCGAGTTTCCAAGTCATCCACTGAGTCTGAATATAGAGCTATGTCTACAGCTTGTTCTGAGATTATTTGGCTTCGTGGGCTGTTGGCTAAACTTGGTGTTCCTCAAAACAGTCCCACACCTCTACACGCTGATAACACTAGTGTCATTCAGATTGCTACCAATCCAGTCTTTTATGAGCGTACTAAACATATTGAGGTGGATTGTCACTCGATTCGGGAGGCTCTTGATGATCATGTTATTTCTCTTCCCCATGTTGCCTCCCAGAATCAGCTTGCAGATATCTTTACTAAAGTTGTCCCTCGACCACGTCACCAATTTCTACTTAGCAAATTGATGCTTCTTGATCAGTCGCCTCAATTTGAAGGGGGATGTTAGATAGAGAATCTCTAATATTTACTATTTCCTAATATATGGGCTGAGTATTAGGAATATAATCAACTTTTTTATTGTATATTATTAGGATCCCTGATTTAGGTTGTACAAAATAGGAATTTGAATGATTGTGCCATTAATAGGTGTAAATGAGCTTGTAATATTTAAACATGAGAATAGAATCAAAGACGAAAAAAAAAAAAAGATAGAGTCAGAATTCTTTGACAAAATAGTTGCTTAGAATCATTAATGCAGCTCTCAGTAACGAGCTCTACTTTGCTGTTGCTAATCACACCTTGACTGGTTGTTGAGATTTATATTTATGCAACGTATGCAAAACCATTTCCAACCAGAGCAATCATGGTTGCTCCTGGCCAGACATCAAATTGTTCTTCTCACTTCTAATCAAGTACCTGTGTCTTCAGGCATGTATTTTATGGCAGCTAGGCCTTTTCGCACCTCTGTTTTCCCTTTTGTTAACTTCACCACCATTGGATTTTTGAGGTATAAAAACACTAGGACTGAGAAAATCAAGTCCCTATAGAGTCCTTCTAATCTTGCTATTCAAAACCTTTCTGAAATTGAAGATACAAATTTTGCAATGGAATTCTCTAATAAATTCAGAAGGCTTGCATCTTCTCAATTCCCTTGTATGGTACCTCTACTGCTGAACAGATTGACAAACAAGATATAACAAATGCAAGCCTTAACCTTCTGGATTGTCCAGCAATTAAGACTAGCCAGAGATATGATATGATGGGAAGTGAATTTTTGCTTCGATGGATAACCAGTCTTTTTTCAGCCCTTCCATTTCAATATTACAATCTCATTATTGGATACTCAATATCCATGGATAATCCCTTGATTTCCTAGAGTAGCCTCCAGTGGCTTTTAACTATGGTGGTGCAGTGTGGACCCATTAACATATAACATGAACAGTTGAACACAAAATTTGGTACGTAGCTTTTAGCATTGATTTGTCTTACAAAATTTGAAGATTCTACTGCAGGATACAGGTTTCCTTAATGTTGATAACTATCCTATTCATATTCACTATCACAAGTTCTTCATTGTTGGTGAGGGGTTAGGTAGACAATCCAGGAGTGTGGTTTATGCATTTCCATCTTGAGGAACACACATCTTGGGGTCTTGCCATGGCTTTCATTGTGAAGGATGGTTCTGCAGTATCTGAGTACTTGCTGCCTCCTCTCCCAGAAGATTTTCCTTCCTGTTGAGTCTCCTGCAGCTACATGGCAAATTACAAACTTTTTCAATGACTTTGTTTGTTAGAAATTAACTTACTAGAGTTATAGAACTCTTAGTGTAATCAGTTTTGTATATTAAGCCGGTGTTATTTTATTTTGGGTAGAAACAGAGGAAGGTTCTTTATCTTGTGTTAGATTGACTTGTTAAATTGCTTTAGCATTATTCTAAAATTAGTAGGTATCAATTTGCGTCCTCTTGATTCCATTAGCATTTTCACTAATTCCCATTATAAGGTTTCTTAATATCTGTTTTGGGGCCGACTAGTGCTAAATGCTAACAAACACAGCTTGTTGTATCTTTACTGGTGTTAGGAAAATTATTCAGAACAACTTGATAGTAGAGTTGGAGGAAAAGTGAGACAACTAGAGAAGCTAAATATGATTAGATGCAAGAACTCACTGCTATGAGGTTTCTGGTTCATTGATACTCTCTCTTGACTATGTATTTTTCTTTCTCTTATATCAGTTTCTCCCATATAATTAATGTTGCGAAAACAGCTAATATAGCTAAAATGGCCACCAATCTGGCCACTTCAGTTTGTCAAGATTTCTGCTTTTACTTCATTATTAAATAGTCTGAACGTAACACATCTTGAAGAATTATAAGGATATTACACTAGATTCTATGATAAGGATAATTAAAATACAAGTATTTAATTCTCAAAGTCCGATGGAATTGCTGAACTATGTTGCTGCCGCTGGTCAACAACTTCTTTACCTGTTCAAGTAATTAATGTAAACTTACTGCTCACCACCAACTAGATTGAATTTCTACAATTAGTCTACTAATGTTAATTTTTTTTGCCTGTATGGTTCTTGTATTCTTTTTACTGTGAGGAAAAAAAATAAAATCAAGTGCATATTTTATTTTCGCCATCTGAATTGCCTTAGGTGTTATAGTTGTTGATATATTCATTGAGGTCATTGGCGCACAATGGACTGGAGCTATTTTAAAATGCAATTGTTGATTTTGGATTATGACCAGGAATCTCTGTTTAATTGATCGTCATCTGACTTTTACCATTTGAAAAGAATGAACAGAAGAGATATACGGAGTGGGGATTAGTTGGATTTTGGAAGGTTCAGATGATATTTTCTAGTAAACTTATGACCGTTTATTGCCTTATTGGTACTTTTTTTAAATTGGAATTTGTTACTGTATTAAGTTATTTGTGGATACTTTTATATGATGTTTTGTGCACACATTAGGTTTATTTTTTGTTCCCTTTCCTCTGCAGGATTTTATACTTGTAAATAAGTGCTTCTGCACAACATTTTTTTCCCTGTTTTCTCTTTTTCAAAATTTTGGATTCTAAGTTTTACATTCCCAAGGAAGTGGAAAAGGTTCTAGAATGGGAACTTGCTCATTTTGAAGATCAATGAGGAATCCAAGGCCGAATGATCCTTATATTCTCTGTCTTTCAATCTCTGAGATTGTCTCTCAGGCTCACTCAGTTTTTGAGTCTAACATTGCCACACTGTGTGTTCAGTTGTTGAGAAATGCTGTTGAGTGTATGCCACTTGTCAATGAAGCGTCGTTCGTCATCTGCTTCAAGACTCTCAAGCCTTACTAGTTGTTGCTCGCAGAAACTCTGAGAGGTTTACAAGATTGAGGCTGAAGCAATTGATGATTGTTTACCACCATTGATAGTGAGTTAATACCTCGCGCACACCCTCATTAGAATATGAATCAGATGTGAACATTAATTCTTTTTCAGTCTGCTGGGCCACTCATGCTTTATTTTGATCCTATTTTTTCTTGATGAGATACTGATATTTTTTGGATACTTAATTCTTTTGATATCAGCATCTAGCGGTGTAGTTACTTGTTGTTTGAGAATCTCAGGTCTGATTTTGACTCTAAACTAGCTGTGATCTTCATCCCATCTTTATGATTTCTCTTTTTCATGGCAGATTATGCTACTATGTTGTCTTGAGTTCACAGGCTCCTGGCCCAGTGTTTGCCAACTTCAAAGCTTGCTGAAGTCCCAGGTTGAATAGTTTTAGCGTCAATGTTATTGTCCCCTCTATGTATATAGCCAATGCAACTTACTATAGTCCGCCAAAGTTGTTGGCCTCACCCCTTGTACAGAGGCCTTGTTTAGTTTAAATAAATTGTTTCAATAGTTGGGTGTCTAAAGCAAGTAAGTTTGTAAAGGCCTGATTATGAATTTGTATGAATTTTTCTTATAAATTTTCCGTCTGCATTTTCAACCCTCTCAATTACTTAAAACTAGATCCAGTTTAACAGTTTTTGCTGGTCATTTTGTTTGATTGCAAAAGTAGCAAAGGTGTCTAGTACAAACGTTAAATGTGTTTGATCACCAGGTTTAGTACAAACTATTGACGTGGTCACTAGTATAACTCATCAAACTTGCTAGTCTAGTCTGATTTTTTAAAACAGCCATCCAAGAGCAATGGCAGGAATATTTCAATAATTGCTCATTGAATGTATAAATGACACACCTTAGCTTGTTTTTTAATTTAATTCTCAGTTATTTGATGAAGCTTTCACTTGAGTTCATCTTCAACTTCTGATTACTGATCGATCTCTTTCCTTGTAATTTCAATATCAACTTTCAGTTTTCAGTTTCTTTGTCTGTCTATTAAGTATATAATGTAATTTCATTACAAAAAGGAAGTCACATTAATTAGATAAGTTTGAATGCAAAACTAAGTAGTGAATAGTGATAAATGAATCTATACTAGAGAAGTACTCAAGCAGTGAATATGAATTTTATATATATATATATATATATATATATATATATATATATATATATAGTGTGATTCATGTAAATGAGAGGTTAGTGAGCTTAAAGCACATATGTTATAAAAAATAAAAGATTAGTCAATCTTAACTCACTTGTATAAACAAAGATATAGATTGTGATACTAATATCCTTTGTTGAAATATGAGAAAGTATGATAACAATTGCACATAAAAATAAGTCTCATAAGAAAAAATTCACTTTTGAGTTTGATTTGAAATCAATTTATTCCCAAATGGTTTAAAAAAAGACACTTTATCTCCTATGATTCACTACCTTAGTACATAACATGATTTTTTCAACTAATTTTTAAAGGAAGACATATGTTAGAGTTTAAAAATTTGTTATTACTCAAATCTCAATTGTGATTATGCATGTTTTATAAAATAAGTGAATCATTATTTTATAACATGATGAAATCATTGATAATTTATTTATTTGTTCATCATCATCTTAATCCAACTGTATGTGTGATTATATTGTGTAAGTGTTATAATTTTAGTGAACCGAATATAATAATTTGAGACTAAATAAATAATTCTTGTAAATATGTGATTGTTATAACATAAAAAATCATAAGGGTAAAGCGTTACTTTAAAAAATAGTGATTACAATAATTTAGTCAAAAAACAAAATAGGTAAATTGAAATTTATAAAAAAAAGTTACTTAAATAATTTTTTTATATCATTATCATATATTTTTACGAATTTATTAAAGACATGTAAAAGAAATAAATCATTTTTAAATTTTTGGTGGAAAAATAATTATAAATGTCAACTTGTATAATTTCTTTTATTAGTTTTATTATTTTTAAAAATTATTCGGTTATGCTTATAACCTACATAAGAGAAAGTTCAAATCTCAATTTTTACTATTACGGTATGAAATCTTGTGAATTCTCTTAATTATTATTCATTTGTGGCACATAGACAACAAAATCATTCATTTAAAGAAAAAAAAATTGGTAAAAGCTTTTGGTTGAAATAATATTACTTTATTTTTAGTATTAAATTGCTTTTATAAAATGGTAGAATTTATAATTATTTTTGTGATTAATTTATACAAATATTAAAAGATCTAATTGAAATTTACTTTTGAATTGTAATTAATATATATATTTAAAAATAATAATACATATATATATATATATATACACCTATTATCTTATAATTGTATATTTTTATTTTATTTTATATTTACATTTTAATTTTGTTAGCTGACATGTGAGAAAGAATAAGATGGGTGATAAGCATTTTCCATTTGCAAATTCTGACAGACATATGCACGTGAGGTAGGAGAAGTCACAAAGGCAAACCAGTTTAAGCATTACAAGATGAAAGTGGAACTGCGAGGCATAGGACCAAAAGCACAAGCACTTTCACAGTTTCACTAAACCAACACTAACACAATTTGAATGCAACACTCAGCAGAGGAACTGAGGAGATATCCTTAAACAAAGAAACATGTTGAATGCAACAACAATGTCAAGGTTAAGGTTAAGGTATGCTCCTTTTCTCATCCCAAACTTTCCTCCTTTTCTTCCATACCCCGAATCTCAGCTCTTGAATGCGAGGAGGCTATTCTCTCATTCTCAGCCCCCGAACCTTAACCTTGATAATTTTAATGTTGACGATGCCCTTCTCTCATTCAATCGCATGCTCCATCTGCGTCCTACCCCACCCATCTGGGAATTTGGAAAGATTTTAGGATCCCTTGTGAAGATGAAGCATTATCCCACTGCTATTTCTCTTTCTAAACAAATGGAGCTTAGGGGAATTTCGCAAAACATTGTTACTTTGAGCATCTTGATCAATTGTTACTGCCATGTGGGTCAGTTGGGTTTTGCTTTCTCTGTGTTGGGCAAGATTCTCAAGATAGGTTATCAGCCAGATACCATAACCTGGAATACACTAATGAAAGGTCTCTGTCTTAGTGGTGATGTTCAAAAAGCACTTCACTTCCATGACAGTGTTGTAGCACAAGGATATCTGTTAGATGAAGTTAGTTACGGGACTTTGATCAATGGGGTGTGTAAATTAGGACAGACAAGAGCTGCCGTGCAGTTGCTGAGAAAGATTGAAGGAAAAGTGGTTAAACCTAACGTAGTCATGTACAACACAATCATTGACAGCCTATGCAACGATAAACTTATAACTGAGGCCCATGATTTATATTCTGAAATGGTTGTTAGGGGAATTTCTCCCGATGTTGTCACTTACAATGCTCTAATCTATGGTTTGGGCATTGTGGGTCGATTGAAGGAAGCAACTGATTTGTTAAGTGAAATGGTATTGAAAAACATCAACCCAAATGTTTGTAACTTTAATATATTGGTTGATGCATTATGTAAAGAAGGAAAGGTCAAAGAAGCTAACAATGTGTTAGCTATGATGATAAAAGAAGGCGTGAAACCTGATGTTGTTACTTATAGTACTTTAATGGATGGGTATTGCTTAGTTAATCAAATGAACAAGGCAAAATATGTATTCAACACTATGGCCAAATGGGGAGTGGTACCTGATGTTCAGAGCTATAGCATCATGATTAATGGATTCTGCAAGATTAAAATGGTGGATGAAGCCATGAATCTCTTTAAAGAAATGGATCGCAAACATTTGGTTCCCAATACAGTAACTTACAACTCTCTTATTGATGGCTTGTGCAAATCAGGGAGAATCTCTTATGTTTGGGAGCTTGTCGATGAGATGCATGATATAGGTCAACCTGCTAATGTAATCACTTACAGTTCGTTGTTGGACGCTTTATGCAAAAACCATCATCTTGACAAGGCAATAGCATTAGTCAAGAAAATTGAAGGGCAGGGAATTCAGCCAAATGTGCACACATACACTATACTAATTGATGGACTATGCAAAGGTGGTAGGCTTAAGACTGCAAAAGAGATTTTTCATCATTTTTTGATTAAAGGATACCGTCCTAATGTCTGGATATGTAATGTTATGATCAATGGGCTTTGTAAAGAGGGCTTGTTTGATGAAGGATTGGCCTTGAAGTCAAAAATGGATGAAAACCATTGCCTCCCTGATGCTGTAACTTTTGAAACAATTATTAGAGCTCTTTTTGAAAAAAGTAGGAATGATGAGGCAGAGAAGCTTCTTCGTGAAATGATAGCTAGAGGCCTATTGTAAAATTAAGTTATATGTTTCTTAGATTCATGTTGATTAAGTCATAGGATTGATAGATTCATTTTGATCTTGTCTTGATAACATTGGTTGATTTTTAGAGTCTTGACATGAATATTCTTTGTCTTCCCTGTGTTCTAGTTCATATACTTTTAAGGAATTTTTCTGTCACTGCTCATTGTTAGTTTTTCAGATAACAAAACCAAGCTGAAACTGACATGATTATTTTGAATGCTTTATAGGTAACAGTATTTTCCCCAAATTATAGAAAGCAGAACTGGATGTTTTTCTTTCTTTCTTTGCTGCATATTTCTTGTGGTCTTTTTACAGAAAGGGAGAAGTTTAAAACACTAGCATATTCTGGTTGCACCATCTGAGCAGTCTTAGATGTTAAAGTTGCTGATAATTTACCTTGAGGTCATTGCTGCATAATTAATTGGAGCTTTTTCAAAGGCTATTGTTTATTTTGATGGTAATTATTTGAGGAATATGTGTTCTAGTGACATCTAAAATTTACCTTTTGAAAAGAATGAATAAAAGAGATATAAGTAATGGGGATTATTTAGAAGACTCAGATTTTATTTTTCTAGTTTACTTATGATAATCTATTGGGTTAATACCTAATCCATTCCCTCATTAGGTTATGAATCTGATGTGGATATCAATTGTGTGTGTTAGGTTACTCAGGCTTTAATTTGACCTTCTGTTTTCTTAAAGAGGTACCTATCTTGTTTCCGTATATTTTGGTACTTCATTCATTTGATATCAGGAACTAGGGGTTTAGTTACTTGTTGCTTGAGATTTTCAGATCAGTTGACCTAAGACATGCAAATACTAGCTGTGAACCTTGAGTACACTAATGAAAGGTCTCTGTCTTAGTGGTGATGTTAAGAAAGCACTGCACTTTCATGACAGTGTGATAGCACATGGATATGAGTTAAATGAAGTTAGTTACGAGACTTTGATCAATTTGCGGTGTTAAGTAGGACAGACAAGAGCTGCTATGCAGTTGCTGAGAAAGATTGAAGGAAAACTGATTAAGCCTAATGTGGTAATGTACAGCACAATCATTGATAGCTTATGCAAAGATAAACTTGTAACTGATGCTCGTGACTTATATTCTGAAATGGTTGTCTAGGGAATTTTACTGGATGTTGTCAGTTACAGTACCCTAATCTATGGCTTTTGCATTGTGGATCAATTGAAAGAGGCAATTGGTTTGTTAAATGACATGGTACTGAAAAACATCAACCCAAATGTTTATACCTTTAACATATTGGTTGACGCATTATGTAAGGAAGGAAAAGCCAAAGAAGCTAAAAATGTGATTGCTATGATGATATAAGGTGTGAAGCCTAATGTTGTTTCTTATAGTAGTTTAATGGATGGGTATTGCTTAGTCAATCAAGTGAATAAGGCAAAATATTTATTCTACACTATGGCCAAAAGGGGAGTGGTACCTGATTTTCAGAGCTACAACATCATGATTATTGGATTCTGCAAGATTAAAATGGTGGATGAAGCCATGAATCTCTTTAAAGAAATGCATCACAAAATATGATTCCTAATACTATAACTTACAGTACTTTTACTGATGGTTTGTGCAAATCAGGAAGAATTTCTAATGTTTGGGATCTTCTTGATGAGATGCTTGATAGAGGTCAACCTGCCAATGTAATCACTTACAATTCCTTATTAGATGCCTTATGCAAAAGCCATCATCTTGACAAGGCAATTGCATTATTCATGAAATTTAAAGACCAGGGAATTCAGCCAGATGTGTACACATACACTATACTTATTGATGGACTATGCAAAGGTGGAAGACTCAAGAATGCACAAGAGGTTTTTCTGGATCTTTTGATTAAAGGCTATCATCTAAATGTCCAAACGTATAATGTTATGATCAATGGGCTTTGTAAAGAGGGCTTGTTTGATGAAGCATTGGCCTTGCGGTCAAAAATGGAAGTCAATGGTTGCATCCCTAGTGCTGTAACTTTTGAAATAATTATTCATGCTCTCTTTGAAAAAGATGAGAATGATAAGGCAGAGAAACTTATCCGCGAAATGATTGCTAGAGGCCTATTGAAAGGGTAAAACTAGGTGAGATGCTTTCTAGTTACACATTAAGTAATGTTGAATTTGTATGACTGGTCTGCTAATGTTTATTTTTAGAGCCTTGACATGACTATCCTTTTTCTTCCCTGTGTACTGTCAATCTGCTTTATCTATTTTTAAGGATTTTTTCAGTCACTGCTCATTGCTAGTGTTTAGATGTGTGGATGTTAGGCGAAATATTAGTTCTCAATTGTCTTTTTTTTTTTGTTTTTTTTGTTGGTAAAAAGTGAAGTCCTTTTTATCGTGCAACTAGCCAAGCTGAAGCTGACTTGATTATTTTGAATGCTTTGTCTCTTATACTTGACTCTATTTGCCCCAATTTATAGAAAGTAGAACCAGATACTTTTTTCTGCCCTGTATATTTCTGGTGACCTTTTTACAGAAAGGGAAAAGTTAAAAATACAAGCATATTTTGGTTGCTTCATCCAAGCTGTGTTAGGTGTTATAGGTCATTGCTGCTCAAGTAATTGGAGCTTTTTCAAAGGCTATTGCATATTTTGTTGGTAGTTATTTCAGGAATATGTGTTCTAGTGATAATTTAAAATTTACCTTTTGAAAAGAATGAACAAAAGAGATATAAGAATGGGAATTTTAGAAGGTTTGGGTTTTATTTTTCTATTTTATTTATGATCGTTTATTGGGTTAATACATAACCCATTCCCTTGTCAGACTTCGAGTCTGATGTGGATATCAATTCTTTCTCTGTTTTCTGGATCACTCAGGCTTTAATTTGATCTTTTATTTTCATAAAGGGGTACCTATCTTCTTTACATACAGTTGGGTACTTCATTCTTTTGATATCAGCAACTAGGGGTGGAGTTACTTGTTGCTTGAGATTTTCAGATCAGTTGACCTAAGACATGAAAAAACAAGCTGTGAACTTTGTTTTTTTTGCTCAGAAGTGTCTATGAACTTAATCCCGTTGTCATGATTTCACATTTTGCTTTTGCCAACTTCTCGGTGTAATTTTTACCATTAAATACTAATTTAGAGACAAACTGAATGCAACTGTCTCCGCGATGCTGTAACTTCTGAAACTATTATTTGAGCTCTTTCAGATAAAAATATGAATGATAAGGCAGTGTTCTTCATGAAATGATTGCTAGAGGCCTGTTAAAAGCATAAAATTAGGTGAGATCCTTTCTATTTACACATCAATTAATGTTGAATTTCTATGATTAGTCTACTAATGTTTATTTCTTTTTTCCTGTATATTTCATGTATTTTTTTTTTACTGTGAGGGATTCTATGTTAGCCATTCCCAAGGAGGTGGAAAAGGTTCGGGAATGGGAACTTGCTCATTTTGAAGATCAAAGAGGAATCAAAGGTTGAATGATCCTTACATTCTGTGTCTTTCAATCTTCGAGATTGTCAGGTTCACACAGTTTGAGTCTTAAAATGCCGCACTTATGTTTAGTTGGTGGGGAACCCGAACCACTTGTCAATGATACGTTGCTCATCATCTGCTTCAAGACTCTGAAGTCTTACTAGTTGTTTCTCAAAGAAACTTTGAGGGGTTTACCTGATTGAGGTTAAAGTAATTGATAATTGTCGATCACCATTAATGGTGAGTTAATACCTCACCCACACCCTCGTTAGAGTATGAGCAGATGTGAACATTTATTCTTTTTCTTTCTGCCAGGCCACTCATGCTTTAATTTGATCCTCTTTTTTTCTTAATGAGGTACTGATCTTCTTTCCATACAGTTTGGACACTCTATTCTTTCGATATCAACAGGGCAGCTGGGTTGAAGTTACTTGTTGCTTGAGATTCTCATATCAGATTAACTAAGACATGCCAAAAGCAGCTGTGACCTGTTTTTTTGGCTCTAAACTAGCTGTGAACTTCATCCATCGTCATGTTTTCTCTGTTTGAGGGCAGATTTTGCTACTATGATGATGTCTTGAGATCACAGCAGTATTGTTCACAGGCTTGTGGCCCAGTCCTTGCCTACTGCCAAACTTGCTGAAGTCCCAGGTTGAATAGTTTTAGGGTCAATGTAATTGTCCTTCCCTAATCCCCATGTATATAGCCAATGCTACTCACTGTAGTCCTCTGAAATTGCTGGCCTCACCCCTTGTACAGAGGCTCTGTTTAAATTGTTTCAATAGCAAGGTGTCTAAAGCAAGTCAGTCTGTAATGGCCTAATTCTGCATTTGTATGAATTTTTCTTATAAATTTTTCCTTTGCATTTTAACCCTTCCAATTACTGTAAACGTGATCCAGTTAACAGTTTTTGTTGGTCATTCTGTTTGATTGCAAAAGCAGCTAAGGCCGCCTAAAGGATTTAGTACAAACTGCAAATGTGTCATTCACCAGGTTTAGTACAAACTATTTATGTGGTCGCTAGTCTAACTCTAACTCATCAAACTGGCTGATCTAGTCTCGTTTTTTAAAACAACCATCCAAGAGCATTGGCAAGAATATTACAATAATTGCTCATTGGATGGATGAATGACACACCTTGGCTTGTTTCTGAATTTAAAGGTTAGTCATTTGATCAAGATTGCTGTTTTATCTTCTTCCTTGTCATTACAATGTTAGCTCCCAACTTTTTTGCCTGTGATGTATAAGTATACAAAATAATTTTATTGCAAAAAGTCACATTAATTAGACATGCCTGAATGTAAAACTAAGTAGTGTATAGTAAATATTTTATTTATATAATGACTTACATAAATGAGAGGGTAGTGAGCCTAAAGCGCATTTGTTATAGTAAAAAATAAGAGATCAATGAGTCTTATTTTATTTGGATAAATATAAATAGTGATATTGATAAGTTTGGTTGAAATGCGAGAATATAAGATAAAAATAGGACATAAAGATAAGACACTTAAAAAAGAATTTCACCATATATTTCTCTTTTGGTTTGATGTAAAATTACTTCGTTCCCAAATGATTTAAAAAGTGATACTTTGTCCCTATAGTTTGCTCAGTTAGTACATAATGTAATTTTTTCATATAATTTTTAAAAGAAGACACATGTTAGAGTTCAAAAATATTTTATTAGCCAAATCTCAATTATGATTATGCATGTTATATAACAAAAGTGAATTATTATTTTGTAACATGAGGAGATAATTGATAATTTATATATTTGTTTATCCTCTTCTTAATCTAATAGAATGTATTTTAGTGGACTCAGTATAATAATTTAAGAGTATAAAAGAATTTTTTATAAATATGTGATTGTGATAACATAAAATATCATATGGGAGCAAAGTGTTACATTTTTAAACCACAAGGAACAAAGTAATTTCTAGTCAAATCACATAAGTTAATAATTGTACTTTACCAAGAAAAAAAGGCTACTGAAATAATTTTTTATGTCATTCTCAATGTTTTTATTAATTTATTAAACACGTAAAATGAAAATAAGTCATTTTTTAAAAGTTGTGTGTACAAAAAAAAAGTATAGAAGCAAACTTGTACAAAATTTTTAATGGTAATTACACTTATAAAGTATAAGATTCAAATCTTAATTTTATTACATTAACGCATGAAACCTCGTGGTCCTCAATCACTAGTGACATTTCATCCATAATTTGGTGAAAATATTGGTTAAAATAGCATTATTTCCTTCTTTTTATTGCATTGCTTTGCTGGAAACACTTTATGTACTAATTTTATACAAAATTAAAAATTCTAATTGAAATTCTATCTTGAACTCTTATGATATCAGTAAGTAAAGAAGTAGGATTAAGATCATTTGCAATCTTTTAAAAATTACAGAATCTTAGTAGTTAATTTGATTTTAATGATTGATAATTTAAGTGTAAAAAAGAGAGATTTATAAATAGTGAGTCGCCATAGTAAGTAGTATTGACTCCTCGAAAAAACATGAGTTTAAATCTAAAAAAAGAAGCATAATAAAATTGTTAGTTTCTAACATGACAACTTATTTTTTTTTTTTAATATGGTGTTAAGAAGTCAGTCTAATCATGAAACAAATTTTTTTTATCTCTTATTAGAAACCGACTTCTTAATAGGTTTTTTTTTTCTATTTACTATAATTTAAATTTAAAACTCTTCTTAATTTTTTTTGTTAACATTTTTTCTTCTTTTTTATTACTAGCATTTCCATTTTTACACCTTAGTCTATAAATAATTCTTTCATCCATAGTTTATAATAATATAATTTAGTTATTTATATTATAAGTTGATTATGATAATAAATTGCATAGTATTTAGATTTAAGAAACTAAATTAAATAAATTATTGTTCACATGTTAGTGTGCATTAATTCATTTAGATTGCATGTAATTTGTCAACCAAGTCTATAAGTTGGAAAACATGTTTAATGTTTAATGGCATTAGTTTCAAGTAATAGAAAATGAAGGATATTGATCCCAATATCATGATTTAGATATGTGTCATAATCTAGAAATATGGAGATATTTTAAAAGTTGATCACAATCTAATTATATTCGTAATGAGATATACCTTAAAAAGAAAGCTCAATTCAAAACGATATACATTATGCAAAAACGAAAATCATATTTGTCCAAAGTGTTTTAATATGGAAGCACATTTGGAGAGTTTGCATCAACAATAATATCTACTATTATGCTTGCATATTTTGTAATATTTTATTCTAATTAAAAACAACGTATGATATTAAGTAATAATTTTTTTTCAACTTTAATAAATTGTTTAGCATCTGATAATTAATTTGTTTTTATGTTAAATATAAATCATTAATTTGCATGCTATCACTTTATTTATTTTAATATGAAGTGTTATTTTATTTTATATTTACATTTTAATTTTGTTAAAGGAATGCGATGAGGGAGAAGCATTTTCCATTTGCGAATTCTGACAGAACAGACATATGAACGTGAGGTAGGAGAGGAGAAGTCACGAAGACGAACCAGTTTCAGCATTACAAGATGAAAGTGGAACTGCGAGGCACAGGACCAAAAGCACAAGCACTTTCACAGTTTCACTAAACCAACACAAACACAATTTCAATGCAACACTCAGCAGAGGAACTGAGGAGATATCCTTAAACAAAGAAACATGTTGAATGCAACAACAATGTCAAGGTTAAGGTTAAGGTATGCTCCTTTTCTCATCCCAAACTTTCCTCCTTTTCTTCCATACCCCGAATCTCAGCTCTTGAATGCGAGGAGGCTATTCTCTCATTCTCAGCCCCCAAACCTTAACCTTGATAATTTTAATGTTGACGATGCCCTTCTCTCATTCAATCGCATGCTCCATCTGCGTCCTACCCCACCCATCTGGGAATTTAATAAGATTTTAGGATCCCTTGTGAAGATGAAGCATTACCCCACTGCTATTTCTCTTTCTAAACAAATGGAGCTTAAGGGAATTACGCAAGACATCGTTACTTTGAACATCTTAGTCAATTGTTTCTGCCATGTGGGTCAGTTGGGTTTTGCTTTCTCTGTGTTGGGCAAGATTCTCAAGATAGGTTATCAACCTAATACTATAACCTTCACAACTATAATGAAAGGTCTATGTACTAATGGAGATGTTCAAAAAGCACTGCACTTTCATGACAGTGTTGTAGCACAAGGATATCTGTTAGATGAAGTTAGTTACGGGACTTTGATCAATGGGGTGTGTAAAATAGGACAGACAAGAGCTGCCATGCAGTTGCTGAGAAAGATTGAAGGAAAACTGGTTAAACCTGATGTGGTAATGTACAGCACAATCATTGACAGCCTATGCAAAGATAAACTTATAACTGAGGCCCATGATTTATATTCTGAAATGGTTGTTAGGGGAATTTCTCCTAATGTTGTCACCTACACTACTTTAATCTATGGTTTGTGCATTGTGGGTCGATTGAAGGAAGCAACTGATTTGTTAAGTGAAATGGTATTGAAAAGCATCAACCCAAATGTTTATACCTTTAATATATTGGTTGATGCATTATGTAAAGAAGGAAAGGTCAAAGAAGCTAACAATGTGTTAGCTATGATGATAAAAGAAGGCGTGAAACCTAATGTTGTTACTTATAATACTTTAATGGATGGGTATTGCTTAGTTAATCAAATGAACAAGGCAAAATATATATTCAACACTATGGCCAAAAGGGGAGTGGTACCTGATGTTCAGAGCTACAACATCATGATTAATGGATTCTGCAAGATTAAAATGGTGGATGAAGCCATGAATCTCTTTAAAGAAATGGATTGCAAACATTTGGTTCCCGATACAGTAACTTACAACTCTCTTATTGATGGCTTGTGCAAATCAGGGAGAATCTCTTATGTTTGGGAGCTTGTTGATGAGATGCATGATAGAGGTCAACCTGCTGATGTAATCACTTACAATTCCTTGTTGGATGCTTTATGCAAAAACCATCATCTTGACAAGGCAATAGCATTTGTCAAGAAAATTGAAGAGCGGGGAATTCAGCCAGATGTGTACACATGCACTATACTAATTGATGGACTATGCAAAGGTGGTAGGCTTAAGACTGCAATAGAGGTTTTTAAGAATCTTTTGATTAAAGGCTATCATCTAAATGTTCAGACGTATAATGTTATTATCAATGGGCTGTGTAATGAGGGCTTGGTTGACGAAGCATTCGCTTTGATGTCAAAAATGGAAGACAATGGTTGTATCCCTAATGCTGTAACTTTTGAAATAATTATTCGCGCTCTTTTTGAGAAAGATGAGAATGATGAGGCAGAGAAACTTCTTTGTGAAATGATCGCTAGAGGCCTATTGTAAGGGTAGAACTAGGTGAGATGCTTTCTAGTTACACATTAATGTTGAATTTGTATGACTGGTCAGCTGATGTTTATTTCTTTTGATAGTTGCACATCAGAAAGATGGACTACGCAATAGGCTCTCTATCACTTATGTTTTGATTAAAAGTCATATGTCTGTTAGGTTCATTTTGATCTTGTGTCAATAACATTGGTTGATTTTTTTGAGTCTTGACATGAGTATCCTTTTTGTACCCAGATTACTTTCAATCTGCTTTATCTACTTTTAAGGATTTTTTCAGTCACTGCTCCTTGTTAGTGTTTCAGTTCTTGGTAGACGCAATATTAGTTTTCAATTGTGGTAATCTGTAGTGAAATCCTTTTTATTATACAACAAACCAAGCTGAAACTGACATGATTATTTGGAATGCTTTATCTCTTATAGTCAACTCTATTTAACCCAAATTATAGAAAGTAGAACCAGATGCTTTCCTTTTTGTTCTCCCCTGTTTTTTTGTTGTGGTCTTTTTACAGAAAGGAAAATGTTAAAACACAAGCATATTTTGGTTGCTTCATCTGAGCTGTCTTAGGTGTTAGTTGCTGATATTTTCCTGGATGTCCAAATTAATTGGAGCTTTTTCAAAGGCTAATGTTCATTTTGGTGGTAATTACTTCAGGAATATGTGTTCTGGTGATCATATAAAATTTACCTTTTGAAAAGAATGAGTAAAACAGATAATAGAATTGGGTTTGTTTAGAAGGATCAGGTTTTATTTTTATAGCTTACTTATGATCATTTATAGTAGTGTGGACCCATTAACATATAACATGAACACAGAATTTTGTACAAAGCTTTTAGCATTGACTTGTGTTACAAATTTTGGAGATTCTGTTGCAGCATACAGGTTTCCTTAATGTTTAGAACCATCCAATTCACATTCATTGGCACAGCTTCATTGTTGGCGAGGGGTTTGGTACCTAAAATAGACACAGCAAATTATAACCTTGTTGATCCTTAAGAGAGGAATGCAGTGGAAGTTCCAAAGGGGTGATGATCAACAATTCGGTTTTTAAGGTAGACAATCTAGGAGTGTGGTTTATGCATTTCCATCTTGAGGTGCACACTTCTTGGGGTTGAGTATCTGAGCACTTGCTGCCTCCTCCCCCAGAAGATTTTCCTTCCTGTTGAGTCTCCTGCAACTACATGGCAATGTGCGAAATTTTTCGTTGACTCTTTTTTCACAAATTAGCTTACTAGAGGTATAGAGCTTTTAGTATAATCAGTTTTGTATATTAAGCTGGTGTTACTTTATTTCGGTAGAAGTCGAGGAAGTTCTTATCTTGTGTTAGATTGACCTTTTGAATAGCTTTAGCATTATTCTTAAATTAGAAAGAACCTATTTACTCTCCCTTTGATTCCATCACCTTATTCACTAATCCGTGTTCTAAGGTATTCTCAAGATCTGTTTTGGCGTTGACTTGTGCTAACTGCTAACAAACACAGCCTGTGGTATCTTTACTGGTGTTCGGAAAATTATTCAGAACAGCTTTATTGAAGAGTTGGAGAAGTGAAAGAACTAGAGAAGGGAAATGTGATGGCAAACAAGAACACACTGCTATGAGGTTTCTGGTATGTTGATACTCTCTCTTGACTATATTTTTTTTTGCTCTTATATCAGCTTCTCCATTATAACTAATGTTACAAAAATAGTAAATATAGCTGAAATGGCCAATAATCAGGCCACTTCAGCAGGTGGTTTCAGAAGCCATCAAAAGCTAATCTTTAATCAACTTTCTGGTTTCAGATGGAATAAAATAACACTGGAAGCAATTATTAGGGGAACGTATCACTCAATCCTCTGCAACTATTAAGGGAACATAATTTAAGAATAATGCTAAAGCAATTTAACATGTCAATCTAATACAAGATAAAGAACCTTCCTCTACTTCTACCTATAAAAAAATAACACCAGCTTAATATACAAAACTGATTACACTAAGAGGTCTATAACTCTAGTAAGTTAATTTCTAACAAACAAAGTCATTGAAAAATTTTGCAATTTGCCATGTAGCTGCAAGAGACTCAACAGGAAGGAAAATTTTCTGGGAGAGGAAGCTGCAAGTACTCAGATATTGCAGAACCATCTTTCACAATGAAAGCCATGGCAAGACCCCAAGATGTGTGCTCCTCAAGATGGAAATGCATAAACCACACTCCTGGATTGTCTACCAAACCCCTCGCCAACAATGAAGAAGTTGTGACAGTGAATATGAATAGGATAGTTATCAGCATTAAGGAAACCTGTATCCTGCAGAAGAATCTCCAAATTTTGTAACACAAGCCAATGCTAAAAGCTATGTACCAAATTTTGTGTTCACCTGTTCTTGTTATATGTTAATGGGTCCACACTGCACCACCATAGTTAAAAGCCAATGGAGGCTACTCTGAGAAATCAAGGGATTATCCGTGAATATTGAGTATCCAATAATGAGATTGTAATATTGAAATGGAAGGCCCGAAAAAACACTGGTTATTCATCGAAGAGAAAATTCTCTTCCCATCATATAATATCTCTGGCTAGTCTTAATTGTTGGACAATCCAGAAGGTTAAGGCTTGCAGTTGTTATATCTCGTTTGTCAATTTGTTCAATACTAGAGCTACCATACAAGGGAATTGAGAAGATGCAAGGCTTCTGAGTTTATTAGAGAATTCTATTGCAAAATTTGTATCTTCAATTTCAGATAGGTTTTGAATAGCAAGATTAAAAGGAATCTATAGGGACTTGATTTTCTCAATCCTTGTATTTTTGTACCTCAAAAATCCAATGATGGTGAAGTTAACAAAAGAGAAAACAGAGGTGCGAAAAGGCCTAGCTGCCATAACAAACATGCCTGATGAAGTAGTACTTGATTAGAAGTGGGAAGAACAATTTGATGTCTGGCTAGGAGCAGCCATGATTGCTCTGGTTGGAAATGGTTTTGCATATGTTGCATAAATATAAATCTCAACAACAGTCAGGGTGTGATTAGCAACAGCAAAGTAGAGCTCGTCACTGAGAGCTGCGTTAATGATTCTAAGCAATTATTTTACTACTCTCAACAATGTAGATGAAAGTATCTGCACACAAATGAAAAGAAACAAAAATGTCAGACTTTGTCGTAGTGGGGGCATACTCACAGTCCATTGAAATAACTGATTTTGAAGCATTTAACCTTCTTTTCTTTAAGTTGTTTCGATTACCAAATGTAGGTAATCCAGGGGAACTTTGTTAAAAGATACCAAATTAACTAACTGCCTTTATTTGAACAAACATACAAAGGTCCTAGCAAATCATGTATGGTGTAAAAAACTTTACATTCACAGTGTGTCAAAATTAAACTCTATAACTAATGTGTGAAGATGTGCAAACATATGAGAAATGCTAGTAATACATTCTTTTGGACACTCCGTTTAACACTTACTTTACTATCGGTTCACCTCATATGCTTGAAATGATTATTAGGAAAGGAATGCTAGCAACACTTATTTTTGGATCAATATTAAAATAAGTATTTGTGGATAAATTAGGAATGTTAGGATTTTAAGGTTCTGAATAAATTAGGAAGATAAAACCCTAGGATTAAGGAAAGGATTAGTCAATCCCGACTCATGGGATTGACCTTCCTATTTTTTCTCTTTTCTATTTTATAGGATTCTAATTCCCTATGATTAAAGGATCAGTCTCCCTATGTTTTTCCTATTTAAGTTGTACTACTCAGCTGTTACCATCTGAATCAATAAAGAAATTATTTCTACATGGTATCAGAGTTTTTGGGTTCAATCATGAACTACAAGGCTGCCATAGTTGGGTCTAGTTCGGCCACCTCCAATATGAGCAGTGGCGTGTTGTACCTAGAAGGAGGCGGCCATCAGCCACTAGATGAGACTCTGACTGAGACCAATGAGAGACCCAGAGATGATGGTCCTCAGCATGTAACTCAGCCCGCACTAGCAGCCATTTCTGTTAGCGACCACTTTCTTCAGATTACCATTCATAAATTGAATGGAAAAAATTATCTTGAGTGATCCAAGTCCGTGCAGTTGGTGATTGGCGGCAAGGGAAAGCTCAGATATTTGAATGGGGATGTGAAAGCCCCAGCCACCGATGATCCAAAATATTAGCAGCGGCATTCCGAAAACTCAATGGTTACAACATGGTTAATTAATTCTATGGACCCGGTGATTGGTAAGCCATTCATGTTCTTACCAACAACTCGTGATGTATGGGAAGCTGTGAAAGAGACAATATTCAGACCTGGATAATCACTCTCAGTTGTTTGAATTGACCACCTGGATGTGGAAAATACAGCATGGGGAACGCGAAGTCACAGTATACTACAATGAGATGATGACTGTATGGCAGGAGCTGGATATGTTTGAAGAAGAAGATTGGGAAAACAGCAGTGATAGTGCTCGCTATAGGAAAAAGGTGGAAAGAGGGCGGATATTTGTCTTCTTAGCAGGGCTGAACAAAGAACTTGATGAAGTTCGAGGACATATCTTAGGAAGGAAGCCTCTACCATCTGTCAGAGAAGTGCTTTCAGAAGTGAGAAGAGAAGAGGCAAGGAGGCAAGTTATGCTGAAAAATATTCATGAAGGATCAGCCCTTGTAGCCATTGGTGGAGAATCAGAAGGAGATAAGCGAGGTGGAAAACAAAAACCTTGGTGTAACCATTGTAAACGGCCATGGTACACACGAGAAACCTGTTGGAAACTGCATGGAAAACTATCCTCAAGGAAAAAACAAGGCAATGATAACAAGTTCAGGGGAGACACTCATGCATTCCAAGCAAGCATCACGGATCAAGGGCAGCAATCTTCCTCAGAATCTCTTCCCTTCACAAAGGAACAAATAAAGCACTTGCACAAACTATTCCAATCTCACTATGTAGGAAACTCTAATCCATCTTGTTCTATAGCCCAGTCAGGTAATTATTTCATTGCTACAGTTGCGTGTACATGATCTAATGGCCCCTGGATACTAGATTCAGGTGCCACTGATCATATGACTAGTGTGTCGCAATTCGCAATATTTCTCCTCATATACACCCTGTGCAGGCAATCAAAAGGTTAAACTTGCAAATGGTTCCTTAGCTACTGTAGCCGGGAAAGGAAATGTGACTCTTTCTCCTTCTTTAATCCTTAAAGATGTTCTACATGTTCCTAATTTGTCATATAATCTTGTGTCTGTTAGTAAACTAACCCTTGATCACAACTGTCGAGTTAAGGTTTGGTCTTCTCATTGTGAATTTTAGGATTTATCCTCGGGGAAGATGATTGGGGGTGCTACGCAGGCCAATGGTCTCTATCTTCTCAATAATTGCCTCACTTTTGGAAGGCTAAACCAGCGAACTTGTTTCAATTCTATCTCTGTTTCTGATAGATATTTTGTTATGGCATTACCGGTTAGGACATCCTAATGTCCAGCATTTAAGGCATTTGTTTCCTAAGTTATTTATGAATAAAAATCAGTTGTCTCTTAAATGCGAATCATGTGAATTGGCAAAACATCACCATGTTGTTCCCCCCCCCCCCCCCGACCATACAAAAAATCTAAACCGTTTACTATGATTCACAATGATATCTAGGGTCCCTCTAGAATAACAACTATTTCTAGAAAACGCTGGTTCATCACTTTTATTGATGATCACACTAGGGTCACTTGGGTGTTTCTCTTACAGGAAAAATATGATGCTGCACTTGTGTTTAAAATTTTTTATCATATGATCCTAACACAATTTCAGACTCAGATTAAAATTTTTCGTAGTGATAATGGAAAGGAATTCTTTAACAAAGTTCTAGGCAATTTTTTTGCTGCGAAGGGCATTGTCCACCAAAGTTCTTGCTCAAATACTCCTCACCAGAATGGGGTTGCAGAGAGAAAAAATAAACATCTCCTTGAAGTTGCTCGGGCTCTAAGTTTCCAAACAAAGGTCCCTAAGTATCTTTGGGGATAGGCTATTTTAACTGCTACCTATTTGATAAATAGACTCCCTACCAGAATTTTGGACTTTAAAACTCCTTTGCAAATGTTTACAACCTGTTTTCCAAATTCACGTCTCATAACAGACATTCCCTTAAAAAATTTTGGGAGTGTAGTTTTTGTTCATAATCATGATCCCAAGCGTTCCAAACTTAACCCAAAAGCAAATAAATGCATTTTTGTTGGTTATCCCTCTAACCAGAGAGGATATAAATGTTTTGATTCAGTTTTAAAAAAATATTGTGTCTATGGATGTCACCTTTTTTTAAGGAACTTCATATTATAACGAGCCCCATCTTCAGGGGGAGCACGGTAGTGAAGATGGTTTTTTTGACACATCTGATTTATGCTTTGAATTTCCTAACATATCTCTGGAAAATTATGAGGCAGAGAATGGAAACTCTCTGGAAAATTATGAGGCAGAGAATGAAAACTCAGTGGAAACAAATGAATTAAATAACCCTATTGATTCTGCTAATACGCAGACTACGGTGATGCCATCTCAAAATGAAAAAACTGATCCAACAGAGAAGTGTGTGACATGGCACAAAGGTCTAGTATATACAAAAGAACACTAGGCAGAATAAAGGAAGAGGGACATTGTCCACCAGCACCACCAAGAATCTAATCAGAGGGTGGATCATGAAATTCATGATAATTCCCCAAGAGATCTTGACAATAATCCCTCAGGTAACTCTCAGTCAAATTCTTTTAGTCATGATGATCTTCACATTGCTCTTAGGAAAAGTATTAGATCATGCACAAAACACCCCTTGTCAAACTTTGTGTCTTACAAAAATATTTCACCCTTATATTGTGCTTTTATCTCACAAGTATCTAGTGTCACTATTCCTAACAATGTCCAGGAAGCTCTAAATGTTCCTCAATGGAGGGAAGCTGTTTTTGAGGAGATGAGAGCTCTAGAGAAGAATGCTACTTAGGAGAAAGTGGATCTACCAAATGGGAAGAAAATTGTTGGCTGCAAATGGGTGTTCACTTTGAAATATAACTGGGATGGTTCCTTAGAAAGATGTAGCTAAAGGCTTCACGCAGGCATATGGAGTGGACTACTCTGAAACCTTTTCTCCAGTAGTGAAGCTAAACACAGTTCGAGTTCTCCTTTCGGTTGCAGCCAACCTTGACTAGCCATTAACTCAACTAGATGTAAAAAATGCATTCCTAAATGGAGACTTAGAGGAAGAAGTCTACATGGAACCTTCACCCGGGTTTGCTGAAAAATTTGGGAATCAGGTATGCAGGCTAAAAAAATCGTTGTATGGTCTCAAACATTCCCCTAGAGCCTGATTTGAAAGATTCACAAGGTTTGTAAAAGGCCTAGGATATAGTCAGGGTCAATCAGATCACACACTATTCATAAAGAAGTCTACTGAAGGCAAAGTTTCAGTTCTAATTGTCTATGTAGATGACATAATATTGACAGGAGATGATATAGCTGAGATGAGCATATTGAAGCAAAGTCTAGCCAAGGAATTTGAAGTTAAAGATCTTGGCCAACTTCAGTATTTTCTCGGAATGGAAGTAGCAAGATCAAAGGAGGGCATAGTAGTTTCACAATAGAAGAACATCTTAGATCTCTTGAAAGAAACTGGAATGAGTGGCTGCAAATCCTCAGACACTCCTATAGAAGTCAAGACCAAGCTTGGAGATGTCAAAGATGGTGTTCCAGTAGACCAAGGTAGGTACCAAAGGTTGGTGGGGAAACTTATCTATTTGTCTCATACACGTCCTGACATTGCTTTCGCTGTAAGCATGGTGAGTCAATTCATGCATTCCTCATACGAAGAACATCTTGAAGCTGTTTACAGAATTCTTCGATACCTAAAAAGCACACCAGGAAAAGGTCTCTTCTTCGGAAAACATGAGAAGAGAGGAATTGAGGTATATACTGATGCTGATTAGGCTAGTTCTGTTACAGATAGAAGGTCAACATCATGATATTGCACCTTCTTATGGAGTAATCTTGTCACATGGAGGAGTAAAAAACAAAACGTTGTTGCTAGGAGCAGTGCTAAAGCTGAGTTTAGATCGATGACTCAAGGAATATGTGAGGTTCTATGGCTAAAGAGAGTAGTAGAAGAACTTGAAAAATCAGTAATTCTTCCTATGCAGTTGTATTGTGATAATAAGTGCGATAAGCATAGCTCATAATCCAGTCTTATATGACCGGACAAAACATGTTGAGATTGACAAACACTTTATCAAGGAGAAGCTTGAAGAAGGAGTAATTTGCATTCCATTTGTTCCAACCACTAAGCAGATTGCAGATGTTTTAACCAAGGGTCTATTAAGACAACCTTTCGAATATCAAGTTACCAAGTTGGGCATGATAGATATCTTTGCACCAACTTGAGGGGGAGTGTGGATAAATTAGGAATGTTAGGATTTTATGGTTCTGAATAAATTAGGAAGATAAAATCCTAGGATTAAGGAAAGGATTAGTCAATCCCGACTCATAGGATTGACCTTCCCATTTTTTTTCTCTTTTCTATTTTATGGGATTCTAATTCCCAATGATTAAGGGATCTGTCTCTCTATGTTTTTCCTATTTAAGTTGTACTACTCAGCTGTTACCATCCAAATCAATAAAGAAATTATTTCTACAATATTAAAAGAAGTGTCCAAAAAAATATGTTGTTAGCATTTCTCGCACCCATATTATATGCAACAAGCTTTATCCTTTCATATAATGTTGTGATCAAACAATTACTAGTTCGAGGGAAAGCCAAAAGTGTATGAATTTCTTATGGGCAATTCGACCCAAACTCCAAATAATTCATGTCAATAATGCACAAAAAGGACCTGCAAAGAACAAATAAATAGAGAAGAAAAGAAAAATAGATTTATCATTCCATTTACATATTCAATTAGGGAACGTGAAAGGAAATGCTGACTACTGATTCTTTCAGCACAAGATTAGATTATATATATAGATATAGGGAACGTATTTGGTAAGAGTAGTGTTTATTGTAAGAAGTGAGAATAATGAATCTTAACCATTAGATCTTACATGAATAGTTAAGATTAGAATATAAATGCATGTGATATTTTTAAGTGATCACATGATCTTTAAATAATTTTTAATCTTAACCATCCATATATAATTATATGATCAAGATTTACTCATCTCACACTCTCGTAATAAAAATTCCTATATGCCCCCATATATAATATATATATCAGAGACCAGGCCTTTGGTGGTTGGGGTTTACTTTGACTTTCTTAAACTACAACTACATATTACAAAATGATAATTACATGCCACCAAGTCAGAGAAAGACAAATTTACCTGAAGATAATTTTGTTTTTAACACGAATAATGTTATATACACAGTTACATACACATTACCTATAGTTTTTTACTATCAAATCACAGGTAGCGTAAAGTATTTTCCTTTTGACACTTATGAATGTTCATTTTCTCAAGAAAAGTAATCTTGCCAGATGTGACAGGCTTCAAAGAATGAGAGAATCAGTATAAAAAGTGCAATATATGAAGGATAAGGTACTCCAACCAGATTCAAGGGTCTTGAAGATTTAGCAAAATAATGGGAGAAGTGAAGCTGATTGCTCCTCCTCCAAACTTCCCTTGCGCCAGAATTGAATGGGCTCTTAAGATAGAGGGTGTGGAATATGAGTACATAGAAGAAGATTTAGCAAATAAGAGTCCTTTGCTTCTTCAGTCCAACCCTGTCTACAAGAAAGTCCCAGTGCTCCTGCACAATGGCAAACCAATTTCTGAATCACTTATCATCCTTGAGTACATCGATGAGACATGGAAGGAGAACCCTTTGCTACCACAAGACCCATATGAGAGAGCTTTGGCTCGCTTTTGGGCAAAGTTTATTGATGAGAAGGTACAAAAATTTGTCTATTTTATTTTTCTTCTCTATTTATTTGTTCTTTTCAGGTCCATTTTCTGCCTTATTGACATGAGTTATTGGGAGGTTGGGTGGGATTGCCTATGAGAAACTCGTAGACTTTCCCTCAAGCTAGTAATTGTTTGGTCACAAGTCACAACATGATGAAAAATTAATGTACAATTTGGTAGGCAAAATGCATCAAACTTTAGCTGTTTGATATAGCTTCTTTTCTTGAAATAGTGTGGTTGGTGGGAGCTAGCGTGGCCCAAGGAGAAGAGAAAGGGGAAAGCTGTAGATGCAGCACTAGAGTCACTGGCACTTCTTGAGGAGCATGTTCAAGGGAAGACCTTTTTTGGTGGAGAGAAGATAGGATATCTTGATATTGTTGCTGGCTGGATAACTCATTGGCTTAATGTCCTGGAAGAACTTGGAGAGATGGAACTACTCAATGCTGAGAAGTTCCCATCTCTTCATGAATGGGGGCAGAACTTCATCCAGACTTCACCTGTCAAAGATTGCATTCCACCCAGGGAGAAGGTGGTTGACTATTTCAGCTTTGGCATCAACTACGTGCGTTCCTTAGGAGCCAGTAAATCATGAAATTATATATGTAAACAAGTATGCATTGATTATAATAGGTCATATTGTTTTCATTGTAGTTTGCTTTCATGTGGTGTTGATCATCTTTTTTTATGGTAATTGGTGTTGATCATCTTATCAGATCATATGTATGTACAATCAATTTTCTCTGTAATGGTGGAACTACCTAGCTTCATCAGAACTTTCAATTACCAATGTTATATTATGATTCTGTGTGTCAATACAATTAACATTAATTTAGCCATCGGTCCCATTTCCTTAGAAACATTGGAAGAAGAAACCCTGAAATTGTTGGATAGGATAACTAGCATGTTGAGTTCGTGATGTAGTGCAATTATGACTGACAAACTGCTTTAAAATGATGAAATTAAAAGTAGGAGTGTACATAAGGTTCTCCCAAGCATCAACTTGCCAAAGATATTAGCATGAACAAGTTACATTAGGAAAATATACACTAAGACATCTGATAATGGTTGTTCATTCCTGTATTCCTCTTATGCAATTTATATTTGTTGAAAACAACAAATGGTGGCTTCAGAAGTAGACTTGGAACCAACAATATAGGCTTACATCTGATAATGGTCCTTCTTGAATTCCTCTTATGCAATTTATATTTGTTGAAAACAACAAATGGTGACTTCAGAAGTAGACTTAGAACATTTTTTTTATGAAGTATGAAATACGGATGGGAAAGGCTTACTGCAGCATCAAGTCTCTGTGAAAGCAACAAGAGGGAGGTTGACCTTGTTTTATTTTTATTGATTCTAATCTTCAACACAAAACTAAAGTAAGCATACATTGTGTGCAGATAGAGATGAAATAGAATCATGGGCAAAAGCAATAGAAATATAGCAACCTCAACGGTAAAAAAATAAGCATTTTTGGGTGCCAACATGCATTTGATTGGTGGGCCTATTTTCCTTTCTCTTGTCACTTCAACTTTTCCGAAGCTTATTAATATTTTCCATTGCCTCTAAGGACAAGAAAAAACAATATACTTTTGTGCGGCCTAGATTTAAACTGTACACGTATGACATATGGGCCTCACTATGCTCTTGGTCTTAGAACATGAACAAGTTTCTTTTTCAACACCTATGACTTAATTGGTAAAGGATACATGCTTACATGGTTGCAGCGTAACCAAGCAATTATTCACAGCAACTCAATCTAACCTGACCACTCTGTTTGACTGAAAACTGGCTTAGATGAAATTATGTTTCAACACACAACAAAATTTGTAAATGCAGTCATATACCTTTTCTTCATATAGCCAAAATCTGAAGGCTTCCTAGATCTCTTTCCTCCTGTTTCTCATATATATCAAGTTCATCAATGCAGCAGCCATCTTCCCTAAAAAATTATGAAACAAAATATGGGGTGGCTGCCTTCTCTACTGTCCTACTTTTCATCAAACCTTCTCCTATTGATCCAATTCGAATGGCCATTGCTAAATGGCACAAAAGGGTATATCACCTAGCCTTTTCATAGTTATCTTTGACTAATTTGTCATTACACAATTCCTCTACTTCCCCCAGGCCAATAGAAAATTGTCACCAGTGCAAAGGTTATCCCATCTACCAGTTGCCACTTACATCTAACTAGGGAACAACAATATTAAATTCGGATGGGACCACTTTGCCTATTAATTTTCAAATTTGTCTTGCTCACCAAGGCACAATGCAATGCCACCGTTGACGTTTTATCCACCACAAATATACTTCATCCGATTTTCTTGGTTCAGAAAGGACCAGCAACTTCACTACTTCATCATCATTAATAATATAGTCCTTCCCCCTCCAGTTAGCCAACCTTCCAAGCATGTGAACATCTTATCTTCTTCCTAGTCCCAAAACTCTCTCTCTCTTTATGACATCATCATCACAATTTGTTGCAGCAACAACTTCTTCATTCACTAGAGATGGCAGCTGATTACTCAGCCAAGAGAAATTCCAATGCTCAGCTCCTTGAAGAACTAGAGGCTCTAAGCGAATCCCTTTATCAATCACACACCTCCACCACAGCTAGAAGAACAGCTTCCCTTGCTTTGCCACGAACCTCAGCTCCTTTTGTCCCATCTGCTGAAGATGACAATGACACTGACACTGCTAAAGTTGATAACAAACCTCGTTCCCGTCTAATGTCCTTGTCTCCATGGCGATCAAGACCAAAGCTTGAAGGTGCCAAGACACCCCCCACTCAGCCAGATATCAAGAATTTTGATTACACATCAACTTCTGTTGACAAGAAAGGGATTTGGAACTGGAAGCCAATAAGGGCTCTTTCTCGTATTGGAATGCAGAAACTAAGCTGTTTGTTTTCTGTTGAAGTGGTCACTGCTCAAGGCCTTCCTTCATCAATGAATGGACTAAGGCTTTCTGTTTGTGTTAGAAAGGAGACAAAAGATGGTGCTGTTCACACAATGCCATCAAGGGTTGCTCAAGGAGCTGCAGATTTTGAAGAGACCCTTTTCATCAGGTGCCATGTTTATTGCAACCATGGAAGTGGGAAGCAGCTTAAGTTTGAGCCAAGACCGTTTTGGATATACCTTGCTGCAGTTGATGCGAAAGAGCTTAATTTTGGAAGAAGCTCAGTGGATTTGAGCCAGTTGATTCAAGAATCCATTGAGAAAAGCCAGCAAGGCACGCGGGTTCGGCAATGGGACACAAGCTTTAGCTTATCTGGGAAGGCAAAAGGAGGAGAACTGGTTCTGAAACTTGGTTTCCAAATCATGGAGAAAGATGGAGGAGTTGAGATATATAACCAGGAAGAGAATTTGAAGTCCAGCAAGTTCAGAAACCTCACATCTTCATTTGCTAGGAAACAATCCAAGACATCCTTCAGCATGCCTAGTCCTAGAATAACAAGCAAAAGTGATGCTTGGACTCCTTCACAGGCAGGATCAGCAGGGGATATTCAAGGCATGGATGATTTGAATCTTGATGATCCAAACCCAGTTCAGGATTCCTCTCCTTCTACCCAGAAACTTGATGATGGCAAAGAAAAGGTGGAGGATTTTGATCTTCCTGATTTTGAGATTGTTGATAAAGGGGTTGAGGTTCAAGAGAAGAAAGAAGATGAAGGAGAAGAATCTGAGAAGTCTATAGAAGTGAAGTCAGCTTCAAGTGAGGTTGTCAAGGAAATAGTGCCAGATCAGTTACACCTTACTAGATTAACTGAGTTTGATTCAATTGCACAGCAGATAAAGGCTCTTGAGTCTTTGATGGGAGAAGATAACAAGTTTATAAAAACTGAGAAAACAGAATCTCAAAGATTGGATACTGATGAAGAAACTGTGACAAGGGAGTTTCTTCAGATACTTGAGTATCGAGAGGCCAGAGGATACAAAATCAACCAATCTGAAATTCCACCTTTACAACTAGAAGGACATGAGCATCCTTCTGCCGCTGGAGAATCCAAAGTGTATCTACCTGATCTTGGCAAGGGCTTGGGTTGTGTGGTTCAAACAAGGGATGGGGGTTACTTGGCATCTATGAACCCTTTAGATAATGCTGTGGATAGAAATGATACTCCAAAGCTAGCAATGCAGATGTCAAAGCCTTTTGTGTTGGCATCACATCAATCCCTGAGTGGGTTAGAGTTGTTTCAGAAATTGGCTGGCATTGGTCTTGAGGAACTCAGCTCTCAAGTTTTCTCCTTGATGCCTATAGATGAACTAATAGGAAAAACTGCAGAACAGATTGCTTTTGAAGGCATTGCTTCTGCCATCATACAAGGTAGGAACAAGGAAGGAGCCAGTTCCAGCGCTGCTCGCATAGTTTCTGCTGTCACAGGCATGGCAAATGCAATGAGTTCAGGAAGGAAAGAAAGGATTTCAACAGGACTTTGGAATGTGGATGAAGAACCACTAACTGCAGAGAAAATTCTAGCTTTTACAATGCAGAAGATTGAGTTCATGGCGGTTGAGGCATTGAAAATTCAAGCTGACATGGCTGAGGAAGAAGCTCCATTTGATATTTCTGCACTCAGCTCAAAGGCAGAAAACAACGACAAAGATCTATTGAGTTCTGCTATTTCACTTGAGGATTGGATCAAAGACCAAAGCTACAATAACACCACTGCAAGTTCTGATATCGAACTATCATATATCACACTGATATTTGTTGTCCAACTGAGGGATCCAATAAGACGCTATGAAGCAGTTGGAGGCCCTGTGATGGTACTTGTTCATGCAACAAGTGCTGCAGACACAAAGGGGGATGATTATGAAGATGATGAGGACAAAAGTTTCAAAGTAACGAGCATGCATGTGGGAGGTTTCAAGGTGAGGAGTGCTACGACTACAAAGAAGATTGCATGGGACAGTGAGAAGCAAAGGCTAGCTGCAATGCAATGGTTGATTGAATATGGGTTGGGAAAGGCAGGGAAGAGAGGCAAGCATGCATTGGCAAAAGGGCAAGACTTGTTATGGAGCATTTCTTCAAGAATCATGGCTGACATGTGGCTCAAAACCATGAGAAATCCAGACGTCAAACTTATAAAGCAATAAGCATGTCTACTCTCCTGTTAATCATGCAAGGTAATTAGCAAGTTATGATACTTTGCACAATCTTGCATTCATGTCTCATATGGGGGCTTCAACCAATTTTAAGAGAAAGTTCAAGAGGAATCATTGGGGCTTGCAGATTTATGGATACAAAGAATTGTGCAGATATCAGTACTCATCGGTCATAATTAGTAGCTTTTGTAGATTCAATACAAATTCTGAATGGAGTGTCTTAGATAATGAGGTAGGCAATGCGTATCCAATCATTTCTCATTATGTACACATTACCATTTTCTCACATTCCTCACATCCAATCAATCATCACTATTCTTTTCCCCCTTTCTCTCTCTTCCTTTTCTTCCTCAACACCATTGGTCCATATACGGGGTATGTGAGGAAATGTCATGTGTATGTAACATTTCCCTTCTCACTTATATATAGGACATACGAGATTTGATTGATAGACGAATAAATAAGCTTTATCAGGGTCAGAGTAACCCTGTTTTTTGCAACCCTTTTCGGCCTCTCAGTTCTTATTAGTTGTTTGGTTGGATTTCTCTGTAAAAACAATAGCATGCATTTGTGTATTGTGTAATAGACTACTGAGGATTTCGATGTGAGTGAAATTTTTGATCTACGTTTATTAATTATCATTAGTAGAATATTTACATCACAATATATAATTTAGGTAATTACAAGGTCTTTTTTTTTTCTTTATGGTAAATTTACAATGTATGTTTAGGAAATATTTATAATTGCAAACACCAAACACACTAACATAAACAGTTTGTTATTTGTTCAATTAAAATATGTTTAATTTTGTTTAACTTATTTATAAAATCATTTTGTATGTCACATAAATATTACAATTGTATACGGTATAATTTAACATTTTTCTCACATTAATATATAATATAAATATAATGTGCGTATTTTAATATCAATAAAATATTTCCCAACATAAAAACATAAAAGCCTGCAAATTTTAAATCAATCGTTAAATTACTCTTCACTTTGAATACATGTCTACTAAATCAACGTCCTTTTATGTATGTATGTATATATATATATATATATATTCTTTTGAATATGTTTTCTTTAATCTCTATAATATGTAAAATAACTAAGTATGGGTATGATGATAATGATGACAATGGTAAATGATTAATAAGACAAGGAGAAATGACAAAATTATGAAAATACTTTGTGATTTTTTTTTCAATTTAATGAAATGATAGGAAGGATAAGTTATTCCAATACTAGGAGTTAGTGGCATGACTAAGATTCTAAAGATAAAAAGCAATTGTCATTTTATTAAATGAATAATGATACTAAAATAAATTTACACGCTCTTCACATATTCTAATGTAATCCATTAAATAGTAAATATCATAACTTAACCGTTCAAATTGTACACATACCTCACATAATTCGTGGAATTATCTTTTCACTTATAAAATAGAATTTTGTTAATGTATATATTAAAGCACATATTAAAGAATTAAACAAGTATTTATTATTCTCCACAAATTACTTAAAGGAGAAAGTATTAAATATTTTTAAATTTTTAAAATATTAAATACTTATACTTTTTATTTAATAATTTCTATTTATAATTCTTTAACATATGCCCTTAAGATACATGTTAACAAAATCCTATAAAATAACCTAAATTGTCACCATCTGAGCATATGTTTCAATATTAAAATCAACTTTCAAGTGTTGCAAGGGGTAAAAAACAACTAGTTGAGAAATATGATAACTGCGAGTTCATTTGTTGTTAAATTTTTAAGATAAATACTGCAAGATCAAATTATTATTTTTTAAAAAATATAAATTGCGCATTATACCTAATGTTTAACTTATTTTTACTTTTCATAAATAAACTTGATATTGTAACACAAAACTTATGGAACCTATATTTTATATTAAATTTAACAGTAATAATATGTACATGTTTATACATGTTTAAAAGTTAAGTGTTTAAAAATTACATTAAAAGATATAACATAGCTTTTCATGTGTGGACTCCCACTACTATAATTGGTAGAAAATACAGCTTTACACTTTTTATCATATTTTAAAAATTTATTTATTATAACATAAAGTTAATGTATGAAAAGTAAAAATAAACAAAAACTCAAGGGGCGTAACGTGTAATTTAGAACCTGTTTGTTTCAGATTGTTTTGGACATCAAATAATTTTTTTTTTTTTTGCATAAAAGTTGTTGGTTCATGTTTGCAACGTGTTTGGCAACTTGCATAAAAGTTATTGATGGAAAAATTTTGTAGACAACAACTTTTGAAAAAAAGTTATAATTTGAACATTTTTTAAAAAAGGTTAGTGAAATTATTTTATATTTTGAGATATAAATATTATTTTATTTTTAATTAAATAAATTTTTAATCAATTAAATAATTTTTTATTATTTTATATTTATTTTAATAATTTAATATATAAAAATAAATTTTTATATTATTTAAATAAAATAAATTAATTTAAAATTATTTTTTAATTAAAATATCTAAAAATACAAATTATATTTATAATAATTATAACAAAAAAAATATATAATAATTAATTATTAAAATAATCAAATTTTCACTATTACTTTAAATACACATTTAAAAAAAATTGTATTGAAACAAAAAAATTTCCGCCTCGCACTGAATATTCTCTTTTCTCGTGTTTCAGTGGAAGTAATTCAATTAAAACGACAGTGTATCTGTCAGAGCAGCTACCAATTCCGTTTAGTCATCTGGCTCGAGCTTGTCCACTATTATTTTCGAGGTTTTTAAGTTCTAACATAGTAGAAATTCAAGAAATATGATGGAATCATTGATTGATGTGATCATATCCTGAAACCAATGTTCCATAGTTGACAAACTTTCAAACGCAGTACTTGTGTTAGGCTCAAATTGGCAATAACATGCATATCCCATTTCCACTAGTACCAGCATTCCTGCAGTGTCTCAGAAAGCCCACTTATTGCAAGTCTTAACGTCAACTTAATAAGATCCAGTAACATTCCCGTAGAAATTAGAGAGAAATGGCGTAAGTAGCGATCTGAGTTATTCAGGATTTTGCATGAGTTAAGAAGCACATAGAACACGGCATAGATATAAATATTGAAATACATTAAATTTAAAAATTATAAGAAAAAAATTATTTATAAATTATTAATATCATTTTAATAAGTTTAAAAATTTATAATATCTTAATATATATTATATGTGTTAATATTTATTATCTAATAAATCTTTTCTTAAAAAATATGAAACATAATTTTTATTAATATATTTTAAAAAAATATAATTTCTTAATAGAATTATTTAAGATACATGTATATCAAAAATAATTAGAGAAAATATTGATAAGATAAGTTTCTTAAAACAACAAAGTTATACAAATAGAAGTAGAAAGAACAAATAAAAATAATAATACATGAAAAAATAAAACTTAAAAGTCTAATAGTGACGTTTGAAAAGATAAAACTTAAAATATTAATATGTGAAAATAATGGCTTAAAATGTCAATTATGTGATTGAACTTAAATCGGTTACGAACTTATTAATTAAACGTTAATCATAAAAACTAATTTTTTTTAAAAAAATATTAATGAACTATATCCAAACCAGTGTACTGACGAAGTTCGAGTTGAGAGCATTCAAATATTCGAGACGTATCCAAATTAAAAAATAATCTTTTTAATCAAATATATTCTAATATATAAAATACATATGTCGTACGAGTATTTTTGTGTATCCAACACGGACACGTGTCGTGTCCGTACCCGTGCTTCATAGTAGGAGAGTAGTCGTAATTCAGGTGTAGTACAGAGCACAACATACCCTCTTAACCACATGGAAACAAGTTTGCTTCAGAGAGAACTATAATAAGCCTCCAGCAAATTAAACAATAAACTTTCACTAGGCATTATGGGGACATACAAGCATAGGACGATAAAACCAACTTTCAAATCCCCAATTCCCCAAATTTCATCAAGGATAGTCAGTAAAATAATCAAAAGAAATCACATATCAACTTCAAACTAAATATGCTAGTCACCTAGGAGATTTGTTTGATTGCTGTGAAAGCTAAAATATAAGTCAGAACACACACAAGTTAAATCAGATTCAACAGCTAATTGGGTGGATCAATTCAAAATCATCCATTTCAATTATATATCTGAAGTAGCATAGTTGGAATGGGTGACACATGGCAAAGCTGTCACCCACAAAATACTAAACCGGCAAAGCCCTTTAAGGCCGCATACAAGTACACGAGCACCAGCGGCAACAAATAACTCTTCACGGAACTACTATTCAAGTGAAGTAAAATAAATACCGAAACGAATATATTTCAATCTTGATGCTGTCAATTATGCCTCAATGTTGCCACTTCATTTGCCTGTGCAGGAATTATGTCCTGTCCACACAATGATCTGTTGGAATACAAGTATCATAGCTAAATTGCCAAAAAAAAAAAAGGAACCAAAAACCAAAGATGAACACTGAAATTTTAGCCAGATAGTAGTAGACTGGTTCATGACAACAGTTTCTTTGGGCTGCTAGCCTGCCAGTGACCAGTCAAAAACCAGAGGCCCATTGTAAAACATGAATCAATCAGCATAAGGTAGCCACTTCCAACGGCACAGGAGTTGCTAGGTGTTTAGAAAGCATAATGTGTTCCAAATAAATTGATTTTATATTCTTTTGTCTCAAAAATTGTTTTACTTCGTCGAATAAATATAGAACACCATAAGAACCTATAGTATTTTAGATTGAAACATAATTCCAAATATTAACATTTTCATTCAACCATTTGTAAGTCATTTCAAAGTCAAATGGCCAGATGTTTAAATTTATCATATGCAAAAGAAAGACAGGCTGTGTAGAAAAGGTACTCTACATGCTAGAGAAACATGCAGAACCGTCGACTATGAAAAGTTGATCAGTATTACAATTTACAAGGTTGAACATGAAAAACAAGAGCAGCATGACAAGAGAAACAAGTAAAAATGCACTTTAAAATATTCCTGACCTCAAGCCAAAATTGTTACAAACTTACAGACCAGT
This sequence comes from Ormosia emarginata, assembly GCA_029884605.1. Taxonomy (NCBI): domain Eukaryota; kingdom Viridiplantae; phylum Streptophyta; class Magnoliopsida; order Fabales; family Fabaceae; genus Ormosia; species Ormosia emarginata. The sequence continues at coordinate 13,772,158 of JAQQTP010000072.1, forward strand.
GACTTTACCCACTGCAACAGTTTTTCCTGCAGGACAGAGTAATGTGGTTTCAACATATATTAATATCAGGAACAAGTTTGCAAGAATAGGAAGACATCATTTCTTAAATCTTACCTTCAGTGCGAAGAGTGAATCTCCCAAGTTGTGGAAAATCGGAGAACTTCTCAATGCATATCGAGTTACTAACCTGTAAGAGCATTTCCAAAACAAGATCAAACTAAGCTTAAATATATTGAAAAGATAATAATAAACTACCATCAGCAATGAATTCCTCTCTATTTGAAACTCAAGAATCATCCCGCACAATCATCAGGAAGTAAAAACCTTTTCATAGCCCTAGGAAGCCCAAGAACGGCAATATGACAATATGCCATACAAAATTCACATCCAAATTTACAAAGAAACATGTACCTGAATTCGGCACACAACAACAGCACCATTCTTCACAAAGAGAATTTTCTTTTTCACAGGCTTCTTTGTCTTCGGATCAATTTGATGTAAGAGCTCAATAATCTCACATTCTTCAACTATAGAATGGATGTGCAGAACAGCCTTGTACCCAGCAGTAAAAATAGCCTAGAGATTTTACGTAACAGAGGTTTGTCCTTGATTAATACAGAGAAACTTCGCTAAGATCCAAATGCAGAGAGAGAGAGTAAATACATTGTCCAGCAATTCAAGGATCGCCAGCTGAGCAACAAACTCAGTAACAGCTGCTATTGGATTTGCTGCAAGGACAAAAACACAAGAACCACATAAAAATACCAATTAGCAAATGGGTAACCTCAATAAACAGAGCAACGACCTAAAAGTAAAGAATCCCAATATTATATTGACTATAAGCACACTTGTGGAGGGAAAAAAGTCCTTCTGTCACCATTCTTGAATGACTTATCTCTGATTCAACCAATATTTTTAAACCCTGTACAATTTAAGCCTAGGTTCCCAATCCAACTAAAAACAAATCCTGTCTCTTATTTCCTTGGAATTAAAACAGCAACAAAATAGTAAATTAGTAGTGGCAATGAACATCTCATGGCATGGCATACTACTCTACAGCTAACCTTATCTTATCAGAGGCAGAAATAAGATATGAACCAAGAGACAAACCACTAGATTTCACACATTACGCTGAAATCATTTGTATAATATTTTCTATAACATCTTCCTTTCAATAAAATTTGTTTACAACAAAGAAATATTTTCTTGAATGTTCTGCTCCAACACATCTTTCAAAAGTCCAGTAAAAGCTTACCAACACTAGACAGGACAAACCCAGATAACATATCTTCTTCTTCAACACCAGATAATCTAATCCGTAAATTTTCACCAGGTCCAGCACGTTTAACCCGATCCTCATCAATAAATATAGCAACAACTTTTACTTGATCCTGCAAATTAATGTACTTGTCACCCCATTTCACTTTCAGAAAGGGAGAAAAGCAGAAGGAAAGAAAAAAACAAAGGACAAAACCCCAGAAAAAGTTCAATAAATAAAATAAACCACCTTGTTTGGCATAACAAACAAGGAATCTCCCTCACGAACAGTACCGGATTCCACTTTGCCCATAACAACAGTTCCCATGTCTTTGAATTTGTCAAGTATAGGCATCCTATGCATATCAGAAGTTCAACCTTAGCAAACAAGTTGAAATTAAAGCAAAATAAATAAAAAAAACTATATTGGACCTTTGGGAGGGAAATGGAAGTGACACAATGTTCAGACACACAATACCTGAAAGGACCTTTGGGATCTCGTTGAGGAACTTCAATAGCGTCAAGAGCTTCAAATAGGCAAGGACCATTCCACCATGAACAAGTGCTTTTATCCACTCTTGTTTTTAGGTTTGTACCAATCAGCCCAGATATTGGTAAAAACAGGACATCTGGTAAATTAGTTAAACTTAGTAAAATAATTTCACTTCCACAACCTACCAAACAGGTCAAGAGTTATAAATAAAACATGAGATAATCTTTAGGAAATGATTTACAAAACAAGGCTTTTGCACATTGATAGGTACCAAACAGAATGAATAACAGCAAGAACAAAAGCACACAATATCACTGAATTCTGGTTGATATCAGTATGATATCAGTCCAGTACTGTAGTATTTTAGGAAGAAAAAAAGATGAACAGATTATAGAGAAATGAAAATAGTCTAGACAAGAATAGAGTGTCTAGTCCCTCCTATGCCCAAGCCAATTCCAGCCTACCCACGTTTCCCCCCCTCTGGCTATATTCCCCATAACTGAATCCCACTCACAACAAAATTCCACCCACTAATTTGCCAGCTCAGCAAACGGTTAGGCTGAGCCTGAATTTGTTTTCTCTCCCACTTTCCCACTCACGGTTCTTTCTCCTCACATAAACTTTAGTTATGGTTGGGCCTGGGCCTCTATCAATACTTCCCACCCAAAGATACACCTTGTCCTCAAGGTGAAATGTAGGAAAAGTTGCTTGTATATCAGACAGTAGCTCCCAAAATTTTTCAAAGTCAGGCAGGAGGTCCTACCATTTAACCAGGACTTCAATGACATCTTCTGGCTGCACCTGTAGTTCCCCATCTTCTGCAAGGAAGGAAGGCAAAGGTTGTGTGTTGATTTGGGGGCAATGGACTTCTTGAGTAAAGACACAGAAAACAGGAAGCACCAAACTGCCTTTAGGTAAATCCAGTTTGTAAACTATCGGTCCTATTTTTTCCCAAATCTCATAGGGACCATAAAACCTAGGGCTCAGCTTCTGGTTCATTCTCTTGGCTGAAGTGTCTAGTTTGTAAGGCTGGCTCTTCAAATAAATTGTGTCCCCTGGCTGATATTCCACCTCTCTTCTGTGCTTGTCAGCTTGCACCTTCATCCTATTTTGAGCTTTTGCCAAATAGTCCTTCAATTCATCCAGCATCCGATTCCTTTCCATCATTAACTTATTCACTTCCTCCACTGTTGACTGAATTCCATCACCTCGAATAAGTGTGGGAGGGTCCCTTCCATATAGAGCCTTGAAGGGAGTCATCTTGATTGCAGAGTGAAAATTAGTCAACATATATTAACTCCGCCCAAGCCAACCACCTTGGTTCTAGGTTTAGACACTGTGAGACACCTCAAATAAGTCTTTACACATCTATTCACCACCTCCGTTTGGCCGTCTGATTGAGGGTGATATGTTGTACTATACTTCAACTGTGTCCCTGATAGTTTAAACAACTCTGTCCAAAAAGAATTGAAGAAAACCCTATCTTAGTCTGACACAATCGAAGAGGGGAAACCGTGTAACTTCACTATGTCCTTGGTTGATATCTCAGCAATATCCTTTGTTGTATAGGGGTGTGAAATAGCTACAAATGTGCATATTTGGTGAGTCTGTCCACCACCACCATTATGGTGTCAACCCCACCTGTTTTAGGTAGCCCTCCATTGAAATCCATAGAGAGATCAGTCCACACATTCGCTAGAATGGGTAGGGGTTGTAATAAACCTCCAGGAGTGAGGTTTTGATATTTATTCCGTTGACAAACATCACATTCTTGCACATACTTTTGAATGTCCTTCATTCCCTCCCAATATAATAGTCCTAAAACTCTCTTGTAAGTCCTAAAAAATCCAAAATGTCCCCCCACAGCAGAATCATGAAATTCCTTCAACACCAGAGGAATTTTGAGAGAACTTTTAGGAAGTACCATCCTCCCTTTGTAAAACCGTCTGCCTTTTTTGAGCTGGAAACCAGCATGGGAGTCGGGTTGCCTTAGTAAGTCTTGAATAATACCCCTCAATCTGTCATCAGTCTGAATTTCATCTTCCAAGTCATCCCAATCACTGAATTTCATAGCTGAAATAGCTGAGAATTGCAGCTTCCTGGACAGGGTATCTGCTGCCCCATTGTCTCTACTTGGTTTATATTTGATTTTAAAATCATACCCTATTAACTTAGAGGCCCATTTCTGCTGTTCCTCCCCCTATAATCTCTAATCTTGCAGAAACCTGAGACTCTTCTGATCAGTATGCACAATGAAATGCCTTCCCATCAAATAATGCCTCCACTTTTGTATTGCTAGCACTATGGCCATTAATTCCCTCTCATATACTGACTTACTTTGGGCCCTATCTGAAAGGGTTTGACTCATGTAAGCTACTGGTTTTCCTTCTTGCAGAGTACTGCTCCTATTCCCTTGCCGAAGCATCCGTTTCTAACACAAAGGTCTTGTCAAAGTTTGGTACAGGCTGGTAAGGTTGTCATGGCATTTTGAGACTCTCAAACTGCTTGAGGCACACCATTTAAAATTGTCCTTCTTGAGTTGTTGAGTTAATGGCCAAGCAATCTTCCCGTAGTCTTTCACAAACCTTCTGTAATAGTCTGTGAGGCCTAAGAATCCTCTAAGCCCCTTGATATCAGTAGGTTGAGGCCAACACTGCATATCTTCCACCTTCTTGGGGTCTGCGGGTACCCCTTCAGCTGAGATGATGTGTCCTAAGTACTCTAGCTGTTTTTGGCCAAAGGAACACTTCTTTCTATTCACCAACAACCTGTTATCCCTTAACAATTGCAGTACCAACTTAAGATGTTTGCCATGAGTTTGTAAGTCTTTGCTGAAAATGAAAATGTCATCAAAAAACACCAACCCAAATCTTCTTAAGGTTTCAGCACTTTATTCATCAAGGCTTGGAAGGTGGAAGGGGCATTTGTTAAACCAAAAGGAAGCACTAAAAATTCATAATGCCCTTCATGTGTTCTAAAAGCAGTTTTTGGTATATCATTCTCCTTCATTCTTATCTAGTGATAACTAGATTTGAGGTCTAATTTGGAAAATATGACTACTCCTCCAAGTTCATCCAGCAGCTCATCTATTACTAGAATAGGGAATTTATCTGGTATAGTAAGCATATTTAATGCCCGGTAGTCTACACAAAATCTCCACCCCCCATCCTTCTTTCTTATCAAAATTACCGGGCTAGAGTATGGACTAGTACTAGGTCTAATTATTCCAGCAGTCAGCATTTCATTCACTATCTTTTCAATCTCATTCTTTTGGTAATGTGGGTACCTGTAAGGCCGTAGGTTGGGAATTTGGGCCCCTTCCTTGAGGTTGATAGCATGGTCCTACTCCCTAGTGGGAGGTAACTCCTTTGGTTCTTGGAACAAATCTGAGAACTCTTGCAAGATGGCTTGAATTTCTTCAGCCAGGACTTCCTTAGGTGTTTCGTTAAAGTGCAGCTCCTGAGATTCTATGTAGTACCCTTCTCCTTCATCCCTTAAAGCTTTTAACATAGCTTTGAGGGAAGCTTGAGCCTTACAAAGGGATGGGTCACCCCTTAATGAAACCTTTGCCCCATTCATCTCCTATGTCAAGGTGAGGCTCTCGGAAGTTGGCTTGAATATCTCTCAAACTCTCTAGCCAATCCATACCCAGAACTGCCATATCCCCTCCTAGATCAAAGAGGAAGAAATCCTGCTGAATGTTGATCCCCTGTACAGCCATCTTAACATTTCTGCAGAACCCTTTACTCTTCACCTTACAACCATTCCCCACTTCCACTGTATAGTCAAGGGTATTCTCCACAGCCAAGCCTAATTCCTTCACTAATTCTTTTGAAATAAAATTATTAGAGGCTCCACATTCTATGAGCACTACTAATTGGTGTTCCCCGATATTTCCCCACAGTTTCAGGGATTTGGAGGAAGTCAACCCCATTATGCTCTTCATGGATCATTGTAAAGCCTTTTCATCCACTTCTTGTACTGGAGTCTCTCCTTCTGTAAATGGTTCCCTTTCTTCATCCTCCTCTTCCTCCACCATAAAGAGTTGATAATGCCTAAATTTGCAAACATGCTCCTTACCCCACCTTTCTCCACATTTGAAACATAACCACTTCCTACTCCTTTCTTGGAGTTCTTCCTGGGATAATCTCCTTGGCCCCTGGTTCTTTTTTTCTTATGTGGCTCCATCTGGGGGCTTCGGTTCTATGGGTCCCTTTTGGTTCAGATTGACTCTTGGTGCTAGTATTGATTTTTGCTTCCTTCTATCCCACTATAGGTTCTGTATCCTCCTTCTCTAGGCCCCATTCTGTTGGGAAACATTCCTTTCATGTCAGTTCCCCTTTTTCGCATAGCCCAATTTTTCTCCTCAATCAATTGAGCTCTATCCATAAGATCTGAGAGAGATTGTGTATCATACAACTTCAACTCAGCTCTAAGCTCCTCCTTGAACTGGTTCCAACTGGGATTATGAGTTTGATCCTCCCACCATTGATACCAGTTCAACGCCCTCCCTTCCATGGCCACCATAACTGACTAAAGCCTCTCCGTTTCATCCACTCCATTCACCTTGAAGTAGCACTCTACTCTGTTAATCTAGCCAAAAGCCTCCTCCCCCGAAAACACAGGAACCTCAAGCTTCCTGTTGCCCTCACTCCGTTCTGGAGGTCGACTCCCCTCTGAAGATTGGGTTCCTGAGCTCCGAGACCAGTCTCAACCTCGGTCTCAATAGGAAGAATTCCCAACCTTCTCGGGTCCAGCCTTGCTCCTACGGTCATCTTCGGCTTCCTCTTCTTCCTCACACCTTGAAGATCGTCGCCTATGCCTCGATCGTCCTCGAGGATGCCCTTTGTGACTCGCCTTGAGCATCCGCAACATTTCATCTACACGGGCCTCCGTCCTTTCCTGCTTCGTTAAACTCTCCATCAAACTCCTCTCCACCGTTTCCAGCCATGACTCCATGGTTGCTCTGGTATTAACCATTCAAGTTCCCATGATGTACAGCTTTGATACTAATTGATAGGTACCAAACAGAATGAATAACAGCAAGAACAAAAGCACACAATATCACTGAATTCTGGTTGATATCAGTATGATATTAGTCCAGTACTGTAGTATTTTAGGAAGAAAAAAAAGATGAACAAATTACAGAGAAATGAAAATAGTCTAGACAAGTATAGAGTGTCTAGTCCCTCCTATGCCCAAGCCAATTCTAGCCTACCCACATTTCCCCCCCCCTTCTGGCTATATTCCCCATAACTGAATCCCACTCACAACAAAATTCCACCCACTAATTTGCCAGCTCAGCAAACAGTTAGGCTGAGCCTGAATTTGTTTTCTCTCTCCCACTTTCCCACTCACGGTTCTTTCTCCTCACATAAACTTTAGTTATGGTTGGGCCTGGCCCTCTATCACACATCCATTTTTTTTCAGGTACAATGCACATCCATTTTTACAAATGAACTTTTCTAAAAGCCTATACCAAAGAGATGGCTTGAGGAACAGAAAAAGAATAACTTCTGTGGCACAACCTGAATACCCCCCAAATCTCAATCCTTACTTCCTAATACCAAATAAACTGCTGTTCACTCCATGTTCTAAGTTCAACATCATCCTCAGCATCACTTGTAAGCTTAATACCCAGATCACAAACCCTGCTCAGCATTTTGCCCAAATAAGCTACCAACATTTCAGCTATCATCTTCAACATCTCCTGAGCTCCAATGGCATGCAGCAAGACATAAAGTATTCACCACTCTAAATGAGAACCAGAATTTCTTAAGAGTGAACTATGACAGACAGAATGTCACCCCATCATGTTCATAATTATATAAAGGCTGTTAAGCAACACAATCCACCCACTTTAAATCATACATTTACAGCAGCATCTCAAAGTCAGAAAACAGTTTAAATAAAACCTAAAAAGATAGTAAGGAAAAATAAGGTTCCAACATATTCTCAAACAAACAAAATGCAGATACCTTTCTTCGCATTGTATCCTGATTGCTTCAGAAATGGTATCATCTTTGACTCAATTTCATCATACCTAGGGCCAAACCAGTAGCAAGGAATCTCATTAAAATTGCAATAAGCACAGAGAGGGGGGGTCCAAAACAGAGCCATGATGAGAGAGAGCACCTTTCTTTTGACCAATTCACTGTAGGATCATCCATTTTATTGACAACGACAAGCAGCTTAGCCACACCCAGCGTTTTTGCAAGCTGGACATGTTCACGGGTTTGTCCACCTCTCTCATATCCAGTTTCAAATTCTCCCTTTCGAGCAGAAATTACCTGATTGATGGGGCATAAAGAGACAGACAGAGAGATATCAACAAATGTGATAGGAACCAACCTGGATATCACTGAATTACCTCTCTTTATTGAATCAATGGAGCTACTCCCAATGTAGGAGAAGCCCTAGAGAATACAAGAATGCGTTACAGAAACAACCCCTAGCAGAATAAGGTTCTGTCCCCCTCCAATAGCCAGAGCTATTCCCTGTCCAAAATGAATTTCGATACCCAACCCCCTATTACAAATCCTCTGTTTATACTATCTCAGAGTTAGTTGTTTATAACTAACTCTGCCAGCTATTTAACAAAAAGAGACCCTGAATAGACAAAACTACCCCTTGTGCCTCCTAACATAGACCTTCCTAATAGGAGGTCTACTATCAAAATGCCTATCAAGAAGCATCTATGGAAGATCAAGAAAGTGTGACACATTATAGATCAACTTACCAACACTCCAACATCAGCTTGAGATGCACCACTGATCATGTTAGGGACATAACTTTTGTGACCCTGCAGAAGCATTGTAATTCATATTAAATGTTTCCTCACAAAATGATTTGAATTAGAGAGAGAGAGAGAAGACAACAATTGAAGCAAGGAAAGGTGGGCAAAAGAACAAAGTCAAAGCAGAATGAAACCAAGACCCTTAACATAGATTAAAACTTGTCTCCTCTGGTCTAACCTTTTTGTGGGGAGGACTTCTATGGCCTATTCAAAACTTGACACCTGGCATAAAAAATCTCGTGGGCCCAAAGACAGCCAAGAACCACATTACTTTAAAGGCTGTGTCTAGCAATGTTGTCCAAAACAGATTCTCTATAAGCTAGGAGACACTGACTGTCATTTGCATTTCAGAGTCCAGTCAGATGTTAGTTCTCATGCTATACTTATTATCATGTGTCACAATAGATCTGACTATAGAAGATTCACTTCACTTGTCAACTTCTTCCAGATGAATTTATTTGTCAAAATTCATCCTAATGCTTTGTATTTCTCATGTAACAGAAGGCTTTATAATAACAAACCTTATTCATATATGTTGCATTTGGTGCATTTGGTTGGAGCGTAAATCTCATATTTTCGAGGATATCTCTTCAGATATGCAGTTGATTTGGGACAAGATTAGGCACTTGGCTTTAATAATTATGGCATGAAACGCATGGTCTTTTTAAAGGGGTGTCCGTTATAGATTTGTTGAGGGATTGGGTAGCTTTGCTACATTAATATTTTTTGTTCCTTGCTGTTTGTTTTTTCTTCTTTTATTTTCCTTTGCATTCTCCTTCTCCTTGTCTTAATAAATTTATTCTCATATAAAAAAATTAAAAATTAAAATTCCATATAACAACAAAAGGTCCACCTCATTTGTTGGCATTTCCATTAGTTGCCAAACAGAAATTAAGCAGACAGATATTTATTAGTCAAGTATACAGCAACCAGTCAGCCAGTTGACAATATCAAACAACGAGAACACATAAGATAGCAGGTGAAAAGGTTGGGTAATGGTATTATGAGTTCTTAGCTCACTGCTCTATAGGCCTCATTCATTATATGATCCCAAACACAATATTATACATGCTTCAAAAAAATGAAAACTAACGTTTTATGGGGTGAGGCCAAACTGCCTAAGTTGACACACAAAGGTTGAAACTCTTCAGCACCCAATTGGACAGAGAATGAGTCCCAACTCCCAACTTGGAAGCAGAGACTAGATACAAATTGTTTTCCTCTTCCCATAATCAACCTTATCCCATGAAGTTAGACCCTCTTGATGGATTAAGTATACAATAAAAATTTCCTCAACAAAACAGAAGTTTTTTTTTTTCTCTGTTCTCTTTTTTGATGAAAGGATAACACTTATAGAAGTAATGAAATACAGCATCAGAGGATAAGATATCCTCTAAAAAAAGAAGAAACAAATCACAAAAGAAAAAAGGAACATCAACTAAGCAAAGCTCACCAAACTCATAATCTCTGCCAGAGAAAACCCTCTATATTTTTTTATTTTTTTTTTATTCTTGGATAGAAGAGAAAACCCTCTAATACTCTACAGAATATGCCAGTCAATGGTATGGAAAACATATCTGAAGAGAATCATGCAATACAGATACTCACAGGTGCATCCAAAATTGTAAACCTTGTTTTCTCTGTCTCAAAATGTGCTCTTCCAACTTCAACTGTTTTTCCCTGCAATCAGCACAACTTAATCCTAATTATGATTTCTAAGCAAATTAGTATAAACATATAATTAACAAGCAAAAAGGAAAACTGTTAATTTTTATCAGCAAATTTATTCATACCTTTACCCTCTCCTCCTCATTTGTGTCCATTATATAAGCCATATACCTAGCATATCAAATCATTAATCAGCTGTATATCAGCATCAAGTATAGTCAGTAAGCTAAACAATCCCCCAAACCGAAAAAAGTCCATTTAATAAAACATATACTAAAAATTGAAAACCCAACCAACCACATCCTAGACTTTCATAGTTTGAGCACCACACCCCTACACAGTAAAAACGAAATATACAAAATACATGAAACAGAAATGGAGACAGAAAATTTAAAGTACCCAGGCATTTTTTAAATGTCACATTGCAACACAGACACTGATCTCTTTTTTAAGTGCCAGTGCTTCACATAAGAGACCACATAGTTAAAAACACATGAAAATATCTAAAACTTCAATTACTAGAGCTGCCGGTCAAAATTTATAAACCAAAGGAAGAACATGCCCAAAAAAAAATGAAAACATTCACACACTTTGATTTGAGGAGCATAATAACCTATGAAGTAATAATAGATAATTATCAAGTGTAAACTGTAAAAGAAAACCACAGACTCAAGAAGCTAGATAAATATGCATTCCACTATTTCCATTTTAAAAAAAAAGAAGAAAAAAGCATGAGATTTGACATACATATTTGTAGTTATGTTGTTGCGAAAAAATAAAACCTTCAAAAGGGAAGATCAAACATCAGTTGAACAGGATAAGCCTCAAGGTGCGTTTTATAAATCATGGATATCCAAGTGACACAACCATGAGAAAAAAAGCTCATACGATAATCAGATCCAAAGATTGGGCCCGGTTTCACGGAAAGAAGAGATGATTGAGCAGGATGGTCCGATTTCAGCCCTAAGAGGTGATTGGACTGGCTGGCCTGATTTCAGCCCAAAGAGGTGATCGGGACAACTGGCCCGATTTCAGCCTGAAGAGGTGATTGGGGTGGCAGGCTGACCTGATTTCAACCCGAAGAGGAGATCAGGCTGGCAGGCCGATTTCAGCACTAATAGGTGATCGGACTGGCTGGCCGGATTTTGGCCTGAAAGTGATCAGGCTGGCCCAATTTTGGCCCAAAAGTAATAGGGATGGACCAATTTTGGCCCAATTTCAGTTCAAAAGTAATTGGACTGGCTCTATTAGACTATTACTTTTTTATCCAGGCAAATTCAACCACACATGCCGGTAAATAACCTGAAAACCATAAGGTAAAACCCTAGGTTGTAGTACACTCGCTGATGTGAAATCATAAGTCAGAACTCCTCCTAGTTCTAAGAAGAGTACTGCTTCAATGAGAAAAATAATAGGAGAAATGTGAGGCAGCAAAGCAGCATTAAATACATATAACATCTTCAATCAAGAAATACAGTAAATTGAACTCACCAGCTTTCTCTACTTTTGTCCTTAGCTTCTTTCTCATATTTTTGGATAGTCCGTTCATCAACCTGACCACTGAGGAAAAGTATCTGGCCACCTGTTGTAGACTTACCAGCATCTGGAACAAGAAGCAAGTAGAAGCAACTTATGTAAGTGTAACACCTCTAGTAGTCCGAGATCAACATCTAAAATTCATATGATGTTGAAGAATAATAAGCATTAGATGTACATATAATATTGAGGCTCACTTTCATTTCAGCACCTGACACACCTCAAAATTTTTATACTTCCTTTCCAGCCAAAACCACTGCAGTAAGCAATGAGATCCTAATTTCCAGATTGACCAATTTCTCTTTGATCCAATCATCCTAACCCAACAATCTGGCAAGTAAAATCTGTACCATATGAAAATGAATAGTACCTTTACCAATCCATCACTACAGGCAGGAGATGGAACTATTCTTTATCACTAATCAACAAATACAACTTGCTTAATGTTCTGATCTATAAACCATGCATCAATTGCACAAATGAGCCAAAATATATGCCAAAGAAGTTTTGGGTTTTGGCCCAGTGGACAATGATCTTGGTGATGAACAGGCCAATAGACCAGTAGCTCGGAATCAGTGTTTTGGTTATATATGCTCTGCAATGCAGGATCAGGCTTTGAACATGGTCCATCGAATCCTATCTTGGGTTTACTTGTTTATTAGGACTTCAGACTTCTTATGCAGTCTAGTTCATCTCAGTCTACCTTTATTCCAAATCCCCCATATTTAGCATTACTTATTAGGATCAACAAGTCTTGGCCTCAGCATATATTGTATCCTTGGATTTTCAGATTCATTACAGGCACAGTTTCAGATTTTAATTATGAGGACTAGAGTTTGAGGCATGCCTGTCTATACTTTCTGCTTTTTTTTTCTTCTTTTCTTTTGTTACTATTCACAATGTTATAACATCATTCTAAACTTTCTCTTCATTCTTTATTAGAGTTTAAAAGATATTGTTGATCCTCATAACCATATAAAATCACAAATTTTCTATTGCTTTTGTCCCATAAAATCCAAACTTTAGCAATTCAAACTCCTTTAGTTTGCTATTAGCTAAAATTCCAGTCACAAATACTCTAAAACTTCCAACCTCTTACTTTGTAAACCTCAATCTTATCTCATAAATAAATCTCTAAATCCAAACCTTGCTCTTGTTTAAGCCCAACCCTAAGAAAATACAGCTTTGGAACTTTAGGGGACTGTTACCCAAACCCAATAAAGCAGATAAAGAGGAACAATAGAAATAGTTTTAGTTTTAAATGTTTGATAATTGAAAAAAATTAAAACATAAAAAACTGGTTTCTAACTGCACAGATTTTTAGTTAAAAGTTGTTCAAAAAAATTCTACATATTTTGGGTTTTACTTTATCAGTTTTGTTCTTTCCTCCAATTTTTTTCAGTACATCCCTGGGATCAGCACTTATCTCCTAATTTGTACGGGGATTAAAACATTTATACGCTCTTTTGATTTGGAGCATAACCAATGAAAATGCATTTTTCAGCCCTAGGATCAAGTTTAGACCGAGAGATAGGGAATAAATGCACAAAAGCAGTACAACCGAAAACCTTTAAGGGCAAATTAGCATGCAGTCTACATGTTGGGAAAATCATTTTAAAGCTGTCCAAAGGAGTGTTATAGTTTAGCACACGTGTAAGCATCCTGTTTATTAGGTATGCTGCAATCAGGACAGCTTCCCCCACAAGTATTTGGGAACATTTCCTTCAAACTTCCCTTCAAACATAATGGCTCGGGCTACTTCAAGTAAATGTTTATTCTTTCATTCAACAATACCATTCTGTTGAGGAGTGTTAAGGCATGTTGATTGATGCCGAATGCCTTTTGTTATGAGAAAATCCCTCACGGTTTTATTAAAATATTTGGTGCCATTATCAGTTCGTTAAATATTGATTTTTGTGTCAAATTGGGTTTCAACCATAGTGGAAAAAATTTTAAACATAGTTGGAACCTCGGATCTCTCATGCATTAGGTAGATCCAACACAACCGTGTGTGATCATATATAAAACTTACAAACCACCTTTTTCCAAATTGTGTTGTGATTTTCGAAGGACCCCATACGTCACTGTGGATTAGGTGAAAAGGTTTGGATGCATGATAAAGTTGTGAGGGATAAGAGATGCGATAACTTTTTGCAAGAACACAACTTTCACATTCAAAAAAGGAGTAATCAACATTTTTAAATAAACTTGGAAACGAATGTTTAAGGTACTGGAAACTAGGGTGTCTTAGCCTACTATGCCAGAGCAATATTTGGCCCCGTACAGGTTGAGAACTTATACCACTAAGGCCTTGAGCTATTTTATTCTCAGAGTCAATCATCGAGGTAGTAGAGTCCATCTATCATCTTAGCACTGTCAATCGTCTTCCCCGAAGTCTGGTCCTAAAACAAGCAATAAGAATCTGAGAATTTTACATGGCATTTAGAGTCTTTGTAGATTTTACTTACAGATCGAAGATTGCAGGATAGTTTGGGAACATGTAGTACAGATTTTAGGTCAATGATCTTGGATAAGGTTATATTGCCTTTACCTGCAATTGCTGAAAAATTACTATCTGCAATTCGAATTTTTTTCACTTCTAGAACAAGGGAAATAGGTGTTAAACAGAGAAAGAAGGCTGGTCATATGATCGGATGCGCCTGAATCAATGATCTATGGTACAGGCAACTCTGAGGTGCAAGTGAAGGAACTAGGAATGCTAAAATTACCTGTTTGTGCAACAGAACCACTAGGGGTACTAGAAGAGGAACTAGCTTTTAGCAGCCTTAGGAGCTGTTCAAGTTGATTCTTAAGGGAGCTCTTCTCGGCTTCATGGGCTATGGGAGGTGCTCGGTGAGGCTTAGGACCAGAACCAGGCTTGCTGCCCTTCAAGTGTGCTGGTCTCCCATGGATTTTCCAACAGTTTTCTCAGGTGTGTCAGGATCGATTGCAGTAATCACACTACACACGTGCAGGTTCTTCAATTCTCCTCTAGATGGTGGAACTTTTGTGGACTGCGGCTTCTACAACAAGGGCACTGGCTCGATGGGGGCTGAGTCCATTCTGCTTTTGCCCATCATTACGCTCCTTCTGGTTTCTTCCCTTCATACCTTAGCGAAGACCTCACCAAGTGAAGGGAGACTAGACTTGCCAATGATCCTGCCACGGACTTCATCGAGTTCATCGTCAAGGCTAGCAAGGAACTGGAATATTCTGCCTTCTTCCACTATCTGCTTGTGGTGTTAGGCGTCCTCAATTCACTTCCACTCGTATGTATTGAAGAGGTCTAGGTCCTGCCAGACCCGTTTGAGAGCATGAAAATACTTTATCACACTATCCCCTCCTTGTCAAATCCCTCCAGCTTTCAACGTGAGTTCGTAAATCTGGGACTTGTTTCCCAGGTCATAATACATTTCAGTAATATTGTCCCATGGCTCCTTGGCGGTAGGGTAGAACGTGTAATTGCAGTTGATGTCTTCAGCAAGTCATGACCATGGAGTTCTCGGCATCCCAAATAGCATACTTCGAGTCTGTGAGGTCTGGCTAGCATTTCTCACCAGTCAAATATCCAATCTTGCCTCTACCCTGGATGTACATGCGCATGGACTGTGACCACCTAAGGTAGTTCACCCCATTGAGGCGAATGGTTGTGATCTGAACAGAATGGGAGTCCCCCAACATCGTTTTCTACTTAGGCTTCTGATTCGGCAGACCAGCCATAGAGGAGGTGGTGGTGTTGTGCTCACCACTCAGAGCTGGCTGGGTAGCTGAGGATACGTCAATCATACTGACAAGGATTAGGGCCAGCAGTGCTATTGTGGCACTACTCTAATACCAACTTGTAAAAGGTATTTCATTGATATTTACAATTGGTACAAAAGGCTCCTTTTATAGCAGGAGTATAGCAGACCGAAAACTACAATCAAGGTGGAAAGAAAGGAAACTACCATAACTGCTAATCTAAATATGGTAACTTTGCTAGCTATAGGAAACAAAATATTCACAGTATTTACAGCATTTATTTACAGTATTGAACACTTAATACTGGTTTAATACACTGTTGACAGATATAACCACTTTAGAGCATAATGTCATGATTCAAGGATGCTGTGAGAACCATAGCGCAAAGAGACAATTTTACAAGAGAAGGAAAAGAGTACAAGATTCACACCTTTTAATCCTATTATGCACATGATACACACAGATGACAAACACTTGACCAATTGAATGGCCATAAAACTCAATAAAACACAAACAGGAGAACTCCTGATAACCCATACCATGGTAAAGGAACCCCGTAGAGTTCATCAACTTACCCACATGACCAATAAACACAACATTCAAGTGTCTTTTGTTCATTATCTCCCCCTCATCTTCTTCATCTTGCACAGGAGGAATTTCCTTATCTTTCACTACAAATCAAAGTCATGGAATCAGCACCCCAAAAAAAAGATGGAAATCCAAATTGTTATTGGCAATGAGCTGTCTAATTTTGAAACAGCAATTTAAATGCACAATATATACTTAATCACATAATTAAAAATGAAATAAACTTCTCCATTACCTTTTGGCTCAGTCTGGACAGGCTGTGCCTGAATCTCCTGCTTTGGATCTGAAACCACCACGGTGAATTTCTTTATATAATGCTCTCCATCACTAATTTAGACTATTGAATACAGCAGTCAGGTACATAACATAGGTAGCAATCAACCAAGAAAACAATCAGGAACACAGAGCTAATGCAATTTTCATTTCTCCTTGTTCAAGATGCGAGTAAAACTTTATTGTTAGAAGATACAAAATTACTTCATCATTTTCAAATAGCGAGCTGAGGATAAGAGCAGGTAAGAGAAGTACAAAGGGGAATAGAAACAGTTGCATTGAGTGCAAAACTAGATCCAAACAAGCAGTAACAAACATAAACTTCCCAATAAGATCAATAAAAGGCACATGATTTCTCTAGTGCTGAGTCTGCTGACTAAGCAAACAGGCACAATACCACTTGTCATAAATAGGGTGAAACCTATGCAGACAGTCTGTGAATTCCAGCTATCAAAGTGATTATTCATTCAAAATTGAATGACCTGATATAACCACAAATACAAGAATAATGCATATATGTTTTCCAACTTCTATAATAATTTTTGGCCCTCGTTATAACAGTTGACGAAACCTTACTACCTCAAAACAATCTTTCTGAATAAACAAGAGTTCAAAACTGATTGTGCTAAGAGAAGGAATGAAAGGTGCTACTATGGAGCATTTATTCATGCATGTAAGAAGTAGAAGCAGGTTGGTCTTAAAAACATAATGATAATCAAGTTGAAAGAAAGTTTGCAAATGAGAGACAAAAAATAAAAAAACACAAAAGAGAGAAAAGGCAGAAACACTGTAAACAGTCTTGAAGTATGACGATAGTACAGTTTGACATGAATGAGATTTTTCCCCAGAGAAAAAAATGAAAGAAAAAAGGAACAAGAAAACGCAGAATCAACCACTTTCTTACTACCAACCTTCATCCATCTCATCTGATTTCTCAACTTCTGGCTTTCCATCCTCTGGACTTACAACCCCATTATTGTCTTCTGCTACATCTCAATCAAAGATTAAAAAAAGATTAAAAATGGAACAAAACCACTCATATTTAGTAAAAAGAATGATCATGTCATAAAGATATTTAGTGAAAAGAATAAAAATGAAAAATCAATAGCCTTTTCGAATACCTGCTGAGTCAAGCTGTAAAGAACGGATGTCCTCCTCAATATCTACCATTTAAAAAAAAAAATTGAGATAAACATTTCCATCAACTCCCCCAAGTTCCTCGATACCTCAAGGTACAATTGCTTTTGTTTGAATCAGGAAAAGTATGAATTCTACTTTAACTTCTAATTTTCTTCTTATAGAATTAGAGAGAGTTGGAGAAATTGTGTGTAAATTCACATACAAGTATATTGGTATTTATATACAAAAGTGGCACATTGAATAAGTAAATATATTGAATAAGCAAAAATATATTGAATAAGTAATGATTACAATATCAAGTAATCATCACTTATGAGTCAGCAATGAAACATGTGAAGCATGTGAAACATGGCTTAATTCTGACACTCTCCCTTAAACTAGAGCATATATGTCACATGCGACAAGCTTATTGCAAATAAAATCAACCTGAGTCCCTCTAGGGGACTTAGTAAATATATCGGCTAACTGTTCGGTAGAGTTGACAAAGCTAATAGTAATCTCGCCTGAAAGAACCTTTTCTCTGACAAAATGACAGTCAATCTCTATAAGTTTGGTCCTTTCATGAAAAACTGGATTAGAAGCAATATGTAAAACAGCTTGGTTGTCACAAATAAGTTTCATTTCCTTGACGTCTCCCCATTTCAACTGCTGAAGCAATTGCTTTAGCTATGTAAGTTCTTATGTTGCTGTTGCCATGGCGCGATACTTGACCTCTGCGCTGGATCTAGCAACTATGTTGTGCTTTTTACTCCTCCATGAGATTAAGTTACTCCAACAAAGATACAATACCCTGAGGTTGATGTTTTATCTTATGACGAACCCGTCCAATCAACATCAAAATAGCCAACAACTTGAGCATTGCCTTTGTTTTCATAAAGTAACATTTTTCCTAGTGCACTCTTGATGTATCTAAAAATGCAAACCACGGCATCCCAATGACTATCACAACGAACATTTTGTCAAAAGCATACTCGTGATGTACCACGGCATCCCACTCTTGATGTTTTTCATCGGAGTATCACTAGGGCGGCAATCCAATATACATGTTTCTTCAAGTATGTCTAAAGCATATTGTCTTTGCGTGGTGGCAACTCCTGTATGAGACTGAGCAACCTCAATGCCTAAAAGGTATTTGACAGGGCCCAAATTTTTTGCCTGAAAATGGTTTGACAAATGTTGCTTTAGATTTTGGATAACAGTCTCATCATTCCCTGTGAGGACAATGTCATCTACATAAACAAAAAGGTAGATACAAAGGCCAGGTGAAAAGTGTCGGAAGAACATAGAGTGATCAACCGCACATTGAGTCATGCCGAATTGTTGGATAACAGAGCTGAATCTCCCAAACCAAGCACGAGGAGATTGTTTAAGTCCATAGAGAGATCGGCATAATCGGCAAACTAAGTCTGGTGCTTCGTGAGCAGTAAATCCTGGTGGCTGTTGCATATAGACCTCTTCTTGTAATTCACCATGCAAGAAGGCATTCTTGATGTCTAGCTGATGAAAGGGCCAGGAGTGAATAGCTGCCATGGCAAGAAAGAGACGAACCGAAGCAATCTTAGCTACAAGAGAAAAGGTATCCCCATAATCAAGGCCAAAGATTTGTGTGTATCCTTTGGCCACTAAGCGGGCTTTCAAACGATCAACTTTCCCATCAGGACCTATCTTAATAGTATAGACCCATCGACAACCAACAACCATTTTACTAGGAGTTAAGGGGACAAGTTCCCAAGTACCACTAGAGTGTAAAGCAGACATTTTGTCAACCATAGCCTATCGCCATCCTGGATGAGATAGAGCTTCACCTGTAGTTTTAGGAATAGAAACAGAGGCCAATGAGGACATAAACGCATAATAAGAAGGTGATAAACGATGATGACTCAAATAACAAGCATAAATAGGGTTAGGATTACAAATTGACCTGATACCTTTACGTAATGCTATAGGCAGTTCTGGCGTAGGAGGCGGAGCCGGAGAGTCCGATGGAGTAGAAGATGAGTCACAAGGAATACTAGGGACTGGATCTGAAGCAACAAGAATGTCTGTCTAATCAACTGGGTCAATGGATGCATGAACAGGGTGTGGACGTGGTCTTCGCTGATATGTGATCAAGGGAGGAGCCGGGACAGGTGCGAGACTAACTTGAACAGGAGAAGGACCAACTGGGAGTATAATGTTAAGGTCATGATGCCCATTAGAGGTAGATGTAAAGAAGGGACGAGTCTCAAAAAACCTGAAATCATCAGAGTCAACATATCATTTGAGATCTGGGGAGTAGCATCGGTAACCTTTCTACAACCGAGAGTAGCCTAGGAAAAGACACTTAAGGTATTTGGCAACCAATTTATCTTTTCCTGGAGTTAGGTCATGTACAATACAAGTACAGCCAAAAATACGAAGAGAAAAAGAATAGAGATCCTGGTTAGGAAACAACAGAGAATGGGGCACCTGATTTTGGAGGAGAAAAGAAGGCATGCGATTAATGAGATAGCATGCAGTCATGATTGCGTCGCCCCAAAAACGAAGTGGTGTATTGAAGTGAAGGAGCCAGGTACGAGCAGTTTCGACTAGGTGTCGATTTTTTCTTTCGGCTACACCATTCTGTTGTGGGGTATGAGCACATGACGATTGATGTAAAATGTCCTGTGAAGGAAAAAAAGATTGAAACGGGGCAGAAAAATATTTGCGGGCATTGTCACTTCGTAGAACTCTAATAGAGGTACCAAATTGAGTTTGGATTTCTGAATAAAAACCTTTAAATATAGAAAAAAGTTCAGAGCGATTTTTCATTAGAAATAACCAAATACAACAGGAAAAATCGTCAATAAAAGTAACAAAATATTGATAACCTAATATAGAAGTGACACGACTAGGATCCCAAATATCTTAATGGATTAAAGCAAACAGAGTATTAGCTCGTTTATTAACTCTTTCAAGAAATGAACTACAGACATGTTTTCTCAACTGACAAGACTCACACTATAGTGTTGACACTTTAGAAAGACTAGGTACCAAAACATATAATTTCTGTAGGCTAGGATGTCCCAAGTGTTGATGAACAATTTCAGGTGACTCAATGGCAGAGCAAGCAATAGGAGATTTTGGAACAGTGAGGTGATACAAGCCTCGAGACTCATGTCCTACTCCAATCGTCTGTCAGGTATCCCGATCCTGTACAAGAACGGTATCATTAGCAAAGATAACATAATAAGGCAAGGTATGAGTGAGTTTACTTATAGATATCAAATTAAAAGGACAACCAGGTACAAACAGTACAGAATCTAAAGATAGAGTGGGAAGGAGATTAGCTTGACCAATGCCTAGAACTTTGGTTTGAGAACCATTGGCTAAAGTAACACTAAGTAGTGTATTTGTATAGGTAAGGTGGGAGAAAAGACATTTGTTACCAGACATATGATCAGAAGCGCAAAAATCAAAGATCCAAGGTCCTAAAGATGAAAACTGTGAAAAAAAAAAGCTATAGGATTACCAGTCTAAGTGATAGGTGTAGTGGACTGCATGGCTGCCTTGAGCCCGATGTACACATTATACTTAGCGGCAGCGAGGGAAACCTCGTCAAATGAGTCAAATGGGACAACTTGAGCAACGTTCACAGTTTTAGACTCAACAGCCCAAGATGTGTAATTGGCTGCCCGCACCAATTTGTCACATGGGATCAACGGGACAGTGGTGAAGCTGACGGCAGAAAGTGAGTCAGAGGTAAACATGCTGATATGGGTGAAAAATAGGACTCAGGAAGGTCTCAGGTTGCTGGGCAAAAGGTGTACAAGTGTTCCGGTCTAGAAACAATAAGAAGGAATAGTGGGCAGCGGGTAGAGAGGGTTAAAACTCTAAGTTTCTAGATCTCAAAAGCATAAGCCAAGGTTAGAAAAGGACCGGAGGGTGGCCGGAGGTGTTGCCGATGAAGTCTGGTGGTCAGAAACTGGGCCACGCGCTCACACACGTCGGCACATGGAGAGACACGCAGAGATTTGAACGTGCGCGTGGGGGCACGTGCGACGGAGGGAGGTGGTGGGTCAGCGGCAGAAGGGCCAATCGGTGGGTTTTGCCTCTAATCTGGGG
Source organism: Ormosia emarginata (assembly GCA_029884605.1). NCBI lineage: Eukaryota > Viridiplantae > Streptophyta > Magnoliopsida > Fabales > Fabaceae > Ormosia > Ormosia emarginata. The sequence goes on from JAQQTP010000072.1 coordinate 13,793,733, forward strand.
TCGCCGGCGGTGGATGGCATCGCCGAAAATGTTGCAAGCAGTGGAGGCATGACTATTTGGAAGGTAAAAAACACCAAAAACCAATGGTGTGATGCACAGGGTTTTAAAGATCTTATCCTACAACTGATACCATATAGCATTAGAGAGAGTTGGAGGAATTGTATGTAAATTCACACATAAGTATATTGGAATTTATATACAGAAGTGGTACATTGAATAAGTAAATACATTAAACAAGTAAACACTAATTCCTATGAAGTGATAATTACAATATCAAGTAATCATCACTTATGAGTCAGCTATGAAACGTGTGAAACATGACTTAATTCTAACAGGAATTACAACAACAACAACAACCAAGCCTTTTCCCACTAGGTGGGGTCGGCTACATGGATCAGACGACGCCATTGTGTCCTATCATGCCATTCAAATCTAGAACCGTTTCACCTATAGTCTTTCTTGGTCTTCCTCTACCTCTAGCTATTGAGATATTCTCCATCCGATCTATGAATGAGGGTCTTTCTCCTTACATGTCCAAACCAAAGGCGAGATTCTAATCTTTTTAAATTAAGCATTTTAAATTAAAGCCACCACCCCTACTAAAGACCGATCCCTTGTTGGCTTTTTACCGCCCAAACATGCAACTCAGCTTAATGGTACCTTAAAAAACTTGAAGTACAAATTCTTGAATGAATGAAAGTAAAAATAATTTTAAATTAAGCATTTTAAATTAAAGCCACCACCCCTACTAAAGACCCCCATAACATGCAACTCAGCTTAATGGTACAAAAATTGAAGTACTTCCTTGACATGGCTTAATGCAACTCAGCTGAGTAAGCTCGTTTCACTTATGAAAAAAAGTACTTATTTTGAAGTTTTTTTTTTTTAAAGAGCTTATTTTTAAAGAAAAAACTATTTTGCATTAATAACCACTAATATTAAAACCATTTATTCTTCCACTTATTAAGTACTTCTTTTTTTAAATATAAGTGCTTATTTTAAAAATTAAGTGTATCCGATCGTAAACACAGCAGAGAAATTTACGAGATAAATTAGTAAAAGCAGAATGGGAAAGTGCAAATTGGAACCTCACAAACATGCCCAACCTAAGCTCAATATACTCATCAATTTCAACAGCCAAGGAATCCCACTCACTGGAATTAAAGCATAAACGAAGCCAAAAAAAAAACCCTTTATATTGATCGTCCGTCGATCATCTCTAAACAACAAACCTAGCGGTAATAAAACCCTGAGCAAAGTAAAAAATAGAGCAATTATCAGGGGGAAAGGGACAAATAGCAAAAATAAAATAAAATGAAGAAACTGGGAATGCAAAGTTAGTATATTGATAAGAATTTAAGAGTGACGCGGCAGAGATCAGAACAAACAAATGAAAAAACGATGAAAGCGCAGATTCAAAGCAGATAGATTAAGAAAAAAACATTGAAGGGAATGAGAAAGAGAATGAACATATGCAGTGAATTGCGATGAAGGAAAACAAATTCGTTCGAATTTGATGGCGATGAAGGGGACGTACCCATGGTAAAGAAAGGAGAGTGAAATTGTGCACAGCAACAGCACCTAAAGGTTTAACTTTCGGCAACCAAATCAGAAAGTAGAAGCTTGTGTGTATAGTCGTAGACTCGTAGCTCAGCGTGCTCTACTGCGCTCTGATTCTGTTTCCAGCTGGTTCGACCCTACAAAATCCGGTTTTTACTTTTTTTTAATGGACCCGACCGGTACCTTAACCTTCTTTTTAATTAATAAAATGGTAATTAATTATTAATTGTTATTCTATTAACCAAATAATTTGTTAACAAAAAATTTGTACATTATTAATAAATGTAGAAATAGTATAAGAAAAATTAGTATTTTAAAAACCGGTTCAACTAAAATGATTAGATATGTTGAATCATGAATTAGTCATCTAATTGATTTTAATTCACCAAAAAAACTAAATAAGCGGTTAAATCATCAAAAACTAATAAAAAATTAAGAAAATCAATGAAAGCTAGCGAGTTTACTAGTTGAATCATTTGATTTTTAATTTAAAAATAAAAAAAAATATATGTCTATAATCTTAACAGTTTAACTATTAATTAAATCGATTGAATTATTAACCGCTCACTTTATAAGTTCAACGGTTGAATCATTTTAAAAATATTAAAAAAAATGGTGTATAAGTATGAATTGAAATGTTGTTTCTTTTAACTAATTGAGTCTATCACAATGTACCTTGCAAGAATCAATGACAGGTTTTAAATTTTTCAATTTCTTATCATAAAACTATGGTGTTTTCTTATAATTTTTATTATTGACATTTATTTTATTTGTAATTTATACAATAAACCTACACACAGAATTCCTTGGTTTTGGCTTATAGCTTGGCTAAAGTCACGTACTTGGAATCAAGTTTTTATATGAATATTTACAATAATCCATAAAGTATTTACCTTAAGAAATTTGTGAGTTTCTTGCTACACAAATTCGGGATGAAGTTGATGGGATGAGTGCTTATATGGATGGTGTTAACGAGGATAAAGCTTGTGGAGATGATATTAACGGGGAGTGCCTCGATGTGGATAATGCTGATGGAGTTGGAATCCATAGAAGAACTTTGAAGGGGTTAATGTTGGGAAATCAAATGTTAACCCATGTGAAAGTGAAATGTTGTACTTCAGTGATACTGATGTGAAATACAATATTGAAGGTAAAGGTAAAGGTAGTATGTTTAACATGTTCATTAAATCTTTTGGAACATTCATGCTCTATGCAGTGAAAATAATAGATTTTGTGTAAAAATTTATGAGTAGTTGATATTATTTAATTGTAACCTTAACAATAGGTAATGTTTATTATAGTAAGTAATTAAACACTTGGTCCTTACAAACTTGGACCATTCCTAAGTTGCCCTGCCTGCGCTCAAGCCTCCGCTACTGGCCACTGTCTCGCATGGCGGCTCCACCTCCACGAACACCACCACCACCTTAAACTATGCCGCTAGTGACTCCAAGAACTCGTCCACCCCCAGCCGCTTTAGCATGTAGAAGTCCAAGGTCTCAACGTTTATCACTGGCTGGATAACGAAGTCAAAGTGGTTCGGCGGCGGCACCAACTTGGAGTGGACGAGGGTCTCATTGAGGTCAAGGAACATAAAAGAATATTGATCATCAAAATGAAAGTCGATGATGAAAAAAGAGAAAGAGAGAGTTTTTACTCACTTGAGTAAAGTGACTAAATTTGCCTCGAAGAGAGGAAGAATCAAAAGGCGCAACTAGCAGTCATTGGTGAGGTGAGTTGCGCTGCGATGCCATATAAGCTCAAAATCGCAAGCAGGAAAAGCAAAATTTAGAGAGAAATGGAAGGGAAAGAGTTTGGGTTTGTGTTGTGAGTTGTGGATTTGATTGGGATTTTGATTTGGCTGGATTTTGTAGTCATGGTGGTTTCGTGATGGATTTGGGCAGATAGCAAATTTGGAGAAAGAAAGTGAGGGGCAAACTATTTAATAAAATAAGATAATTAAAGGTTTCAAAAAAAATAAAATATCTACAATTTAAAATTAAATATTTAATGTCAACACAAAATATACCTGTAATAACATGCATTTTCCTAAAAGTATTCATGCTCAAAAATATTTTGTGAATAAGAAAAATGAAACCTAAGTCTAGTAACATTAATAGTAGATGAAACTGGAAAGAACACTTATTAAGAAGTCATTGACTATTCTATATGTTGTCGCCAAGGATGGCCAAGACTTAGTGAATGGTAGTGATTATAAGGAGGAAAACTTGATAGACAAACAAAAATATCACTTCAAAAATATTTCAAGTTACAGAGATTGTGATATGCATTGGAAGCTTCATCAACACTTCACTTAAATGTTTCGAACAAATCTAATAATTTGAAGAAAGAGAAGTCAAGGGTAATAAACATTTGTTCAAAAGAAAATTGTCCTTAGAAAATACATGTTTCTCCTACTCTTGAAGCCAAGACTTACATGATGAAGAATTACAATCATGAGCATACACGTGTTACTCGTTTGAAAAGGAAAGCTTTAGCCTCATATTGGATGGAAGAGAAATTAAAAAATAACTTAAAGGTTGATATCAATATGAGTTGTGACTTGTGATTTATGAAAAGTACATTAAAAGTACGAGATTGAAGCACATCCTATGCAGGATGCAGCTTTATAATGCATGTAGGAGAGTCATAACATTTAAGGTACTCATGGAGCTAGCTAGAAGAGACTACCTAAGTACGTTGAGTTACTATTGAGTAAGAATAAAAAAAACACAATGAAGATCATGTATAATTAAAGGAATTATTTGTTAGAATGTTTTTAATATGGACTAACACTATTGATGTTTTGGATTTTATTAAAATAGATTAATAATCAATCTATTTGAGAGAAGGAATAGGTCAATGATGATTCATTTATTTTAAACTTATTATACCTTATTAGGTTGATGTATTTGGTGACTATTAATGTAAGTCAGTTCCTTAGTGGTCATGATTGGAGGGCTAATTAGGGTTGACATCATTATAAATGCAGGCTAAGTCTTCTCTCTATTCCTAACTGCAAATGCTTTATCCATTGAGAGTTGCATCTCAACTTGGAGATCAGAAGGAAAAACCTAGCATTCAAGATGATCATCCAACCTAATCATGGCCAAACAAGGTACGCGATTTACCTAGTCTATATTATATTTGGTGTTCTATAATCATATATGGCAAATCAAATTAAATCTGACATTATTAACTACACAAGTTAAACTAAAACCTTTTAGCCTTTTATGTTATACATAAAGGTTTAAGTTAGGGCCAAAGTCTTCTAGTATATACACACACTCAAGAATCCCAACTCTACGTTTTCTATAACCTTCCCCAATATGACTATGAGTCTAAGACAAACATATAAAAGTAGAGGGAATTGGGTTGTGGGCATCTTTGGCAGTAATCACTTTCTCACTCCCTACCTAATCTATTAACAAAGGGAAGATGGATGTATATAGATGGAATCCTAGAGACTCGTGTAGTAGAGACTCTACAAATAACATGATCTCGCCAAAAATAGAGAGAAAAAGAGGGGGAGATGACATATAATAAGAATAGCGGAATATAAGATGTGTTATGTGATTTATTAAAACCAAAAACTTTTGCATAATTTTAACATTATCCAAGTCAGTTAATGATTTATAATATGTGAGGTGTACCCAAATTTAAAAGCTATTGCATAGACTTGGCCTTATTTTTGTGTGTGTTTTGATGAAATTGCAAATCTCTTTATTGTTAATAAGTTTTTACTAGACCTAAATTGAATTCACTTAATACATCATTCAAGCAACTATGTTTATAGTTACTTTCAAGTAACTATGTCCATCCAATAAAAATACAATAGCAATATTTTGAGTGTTACTTTATCCCGAATTCTCAACTAAGAACTAGCCTGTAGGTGATCCCAATTTTTTCATGAAAAAGTATTAACAATATTCTTGGCATTACTCAATTACTATTGATTATTTTCAAAAAATATATATATTATTTTCCAAAAAAATATATATATTATTTTTAATCATACTCATGAGCGAAGCAAATGACATTGGATTTGACCTGATTTTTTAGCTTTTTTTTTAGATTTAGTTTGTATTTAGATTAATTTATTTTGTATTTAAAAGTAAAACAGTTTATAATAAAAAAAATTTGAGAAAGCTTTTAAAAAATAAGCGATTATTTCTATTAAAATAAGTTAAATCAAATACGTCTTTATTAAACATCTCAGCCTGTTTATTTTTTATTTTTCGGTCTACAGTTATTAGAATACAAAGATAAGAACCGGGCCAGGCCCAGGTGCCACAGTACGGCATATCAATCTGTTAAACTAGTTTCTCCGGTTAGCATGACAAAAGCAGGCCTAAAATTATTGACCCAACAATTGTTCATTGCAGTTGCTGGCAGAACAAATTTGTCCGTTGGTCTACAACAAAATAAACATCATTTTTTTTTTCATGGAAGGGATCCACCAGGTCAAGCCTAGCCACCCCAACAAAAAAATAAGTCTCTAAAATATTGCTTCACTAAAAATTTTGTCAAGGTGAACCGAAATTGACAGTCGTACACTTTGCTATCCAAAGAAAAAAATGCTGTATTCTTCTATTATGTTCACCTTTAACTTTTTTTTTTCCCCCACAACAAGCAAAGTATAAACAAAAGACATTTAAAAATGGTTTTTTTTTGTGTTGTACTAGGACACACATTTTAATAGTATTTTTATTTTAGATAATAAAGGTATGAGAAAAATAATCATTTTGTTTTATTTTAAAGAAAATAAAATTTTCCTAAGAATTACCATGGTTATTAACAAGTTGGTGTAGTGTGGTAAGAATTTCTTTGTAAGACAACAATAATTATGAAATCACCAAAATAGTAAACTACTAAGGGCCTGTTTGGTTATTGTTTTAGAAAACAGATTCTAATTTTAGAAAACAAAAAATCAATTTGGCAGTTTATTTTTGGTTGGAGATTTTAAATATAGCTTACAAAATTCTGTTTTAAGAAGAAAAAAACAAAAACAAAAACAAAACCAATCTGAAACTGTTTTTGGTTTTCAGCTTTTAAAAGTACTGATTGGTGTGGTGGCAACATCATAAATATAAAGGTTTGTTAATGACAATCTTGTAGTTCGGATCATAAAAAAAGACATGTCCTGTATTATTTATTATTTATTCACTACTCTGCAACACGCCTGCTCTTATTCTCAAACTAAGCCTGCCACGTTCTCAGAGATTTGGGATTTCTTTACGGATAAAATTTAGATAATTTTTTTAAAGTATTTGAGGTATTTTTTTAAATAAAATATTTAATATATTAAAAATGAAAAAATTATATTGAATGTTTTGTTTTTCTTTAAAATATTTAATTTTAGTTTTTTATTAACAATTTTTTTTTAAAAAAAATAAGTTTTGAAAGTAAGGTTAAAAACAAGTTTTCAAAACAAAACGTATAAAAAGAGTTCCAAACAGGCCCTAAATTCACAAGGTCCAATGAGCGGTAAACTAGTTATTGTCAAAAGTGTAAAACATTAACAAATAAATAAAAATCTTTCACTTTTATGAATGAATGTTGAAAGAGATCTGCGACAGTGGGGCCCGTTACAAGTCACAGCATAGCACAGTGTACAGAGATAGTGCGCGTCTAACGGTTGAGTTAACGTAACGGAACGTACTACGAAGGGTCCCACTGCGTCCTCTTGTGCTTGTCGTGACCAACGTGGCCGCCAGATAGCAAAGAACACGTAACAATTCAAAAATAACCAAGAACCTAGTTACCCTACCCGTTGTATGGGTTATTAAGAAATCTTTAGGTGAGTATGATATATAATATTATTATTTAGATATTTAAATTATTATTTAATATATATATAAATATTATTAATAATTAATATAATTTTATGATAATTTTTATTATTTTATATATATTAAATAATAATTTAAATATTTTAATAAATTATATTTACTTAAAAATTATTCTGAATTATTTTACTTAGATTCACGGACTTTTTTAAATTTTCTTTTAATTATATTTTTTCTTTTTAATTAATTATTGACGTAATTTTAGATTGAATGTAATAATTAAGTAATTCTTTTTTTAATCACATTTGATATGTCTTTTTTATTATTTCTTAAAAAAATTATAAATTTAAACTACGTATTATCACATAATATAAGAGATAGTTCATTCATTATAATATAATAAATAATAAATAAATATTAAATAATAGATAATTTTAATGATTTAATTATTAAGAAATAAATGAAAATTAATAGAGTGATTTTTTAACATATAATAAATTTTGACAATCAAACAAAATGAAATACATAAAAGACATAAAATGAAAATATATATTAAAACCATAACATAAATTACATAAAAAAAAAAAACCATACTTGATTAACAAAAAAGTTAGATCTAAGAACTATAATTTACATTTTAACTTGGAGAATACTAATGCAATTCTAAACAAATTTAAAATATCTAATAATATAAAATAAATTCATTTTAAGCATTGCCTCTTCTAATATAACTTGATTTAGATATAAATATAAAAAAATAAAAAACTTTGAGTATATATAAGGTACTACAAGTTGTGACAGTCTAAATTAAAAGCATTCAAAAAATAAATTTGGTTTGAAGTTAATTTAGGTAAATTGGTGTTTTATGAATTAGACTTAATGTATTTAAAGATGGAGTTAAAATTATACTTCGTATTATTTAAATTTGATTTGGTGTAATAGAATAATTTAAAATTTAAAATTTGTTGATAATTAATGATAAATAATAAAGAGTTTGTGGTGCCCGCGGAGTAAAGGTATGTCAATTTGCCTGGCGTTTGAGATCTAGCTCTAGATTTGATTCCTTTCGTAGTTTGCACCAACCATCTCCTGGCCGCTTGCGTGGGTCCCATCACTATCATGATCTAAATGTAGCGGTAACCACCGTAACTCACCACATCAATGACGTAGACCGTGTCTATTGCTTCTCGTCTCTCATGGTTCACATTTGTTTTTTTATTTTTTTATCTTTTCTTTTCTTCAAATCAGATGTGTAGACTACATGTAAGATATGGTTGGGGAATATTATAAAAATATTAAATGTTTAAATTATTTAAATTTATCTATTTTTTATATTTTTAAAATTAATTTTATAATATTCTCAACAAAATTATCTTTGCAAAATTTGGAATTTTCTCAAAATTAATACTATTAAAAAATATTTTTATTAAGAGACAATTTTATATTTTAATTTTGATTATTTAATATCATGTCAACTTTTTATAATATTGATAAATTAAAATTAAATAACTAAAAATTGTTAGTTGCAGTAAAAATAAATTGCAACATCAAGTAAACTTTATTTATAATATTATGGATTTGAATATATTAGAATTATTATTTTGATGGAGACTTTACTTAACCATCATTTTATATTTAAAGATTAGTTTCATAGTTGTATCCTAGACATATCTTAGTTAAAAACTAAAAATTAAATTGGCTTAAGTACATTTTTTATCTATAAAAATATAACACTTTAAAATTTAGGTCTTTATTAATTTTTTTGTTTTGACCCAAATTTTTCAAATATTTATAATTGTAATCCTTATCATTGATGAATTTTTGTTTAATGTTTATATGATAAACAAAATTAATAATATATGTGAAGAGATGTGATTTAAAGTATGTGTGATAAATATTATTCTATTACTTATTATTAATATAAGAAATATTTACATAAATTTAAGCTATTTAAATTGGATGCACTACATCAATAGAATGGACGTTTTATATGAATTTCTTGCACGATGGGCAAACAGGATAGTGTAATATATATATATATATATATATATATACACCCTAATAGGGTCTTGCTAAAATTTTTAGAATACTTTTAAGATTTTTATATGTATTTCTGACGGAAAATGGGTCACATACAATTTTAAAAAAGTACAAGTTGTCTCAACTAATGAAATTGGTTTGTTAAATGATAAAATATTTATTTTAAAATATAATATAAAAAATTTCATCCATTAAATTAAGACTTGTAGTAGGAATATTTTCGATTAAGTTTAAATTGTTTTTGAGTTAAAAAATTAATCGATTTAAATAATAATATTTATATTAATTTAGATTAGATTCAACTTATTACATTTTAAAAATTAAACTAATTCAATTTAATTTAAATAAATTTGGATTAGATCGATTTAATCGATTTTAACTTAAACTTTTTTAAGCAACAAATTTTGTGAGTTACAAGTAATTTAGCCTATTAAAAAAAATAAAAAGAAATATAAAATAAAAAGTAGAAATAGTTCATTTTATATGTTTAAAATAATATTTAATCACATAAAATAAAAAAAATATATGAAAAATTAAAATTATTATAAGTAAAAATATAAATTATATAAAAAACTAATATATTATATAATATTTATTAGTTTGGATTAGATTAGATTGGATTGATTTTGAAAATCAAATCTAAAATTTAAGCTTATCCAATTGATTTTCAAAAACTAAATTAAAAAAAACCAAATTTATTTACTTTTAATTAGATTTTAGTTTTTCAATTTAATTTTTGCTATTTAGTTTTCGATTTGAATTAGATTTGAACATTCTTAATTGCAGGTTGTGCACTTATTTCCAAAATTATAGATGATCACATTCCATCTCTAACCTTATTACATGAAAAATTTACATTTAAGGATTTATGCTTACTAGACCCATTATTACTAAACTAATTATATTATTAACAAATTATAATTTTTATTAATAATATAATTAATCTAGCACAACTAATTTAAAACACACACACATATATGTATGGAATAAGGATATTACACGACACAGATATATTAATACAACAAAATCACTTACCTTCACCTTTGGACATTCTTTATTATGATTGATAATTTTTAAGATAATTCTTTTACGACATGATCTTAAGAAAAAAAAATTATGTATTGTCTCTATCGTTGTGGGTCACATCATTATCATATAATTAGAGATGACCAAATAAAATGTAAACAACATCTATAAGTAAAACATCACAATAAACATCTTTTATGTAAGACCCTAGTACAAGTGAGACCTTACACTTGTGAATGACCTTTATGTAAGTATCATTTACCTAAAATATTCTTAAAGGTTATGGGTGAAATTCTAAGTTTAAACCACATCCAATCACACCCCTTTCATAAATCACATTTAATGTGCAATCATTATGACTAGACTATAAGTTTTATCCTCACATTTGATGTAAGATTTTTATGTATCATAAATAAGAGATTTATAAATTCACCTTTATGACACTATTGTGATTTAACAACAAATTATTTATTTTTTATAATAGGGACATATAAGAAATAAAATAAGTACAAACAAACTAGATGAAAAATAGTGAGAATTATAAATTATTCTAAAAGCACAAATAAAGATAAAAATTTCAAGAAACAATATTAATTGAAAAAATAATACCTTTGTCACCTATATGAAGCAAAAAGAGAATGAAATGGTAAAAACCCTATGTTAGAGACTCCAAAATGCAAAAACAAGAGCAAAAATATATTCGAAATGCCCAAAAACCTAAAAAAAGAAGTTCAACAGAAATTCAAACGAGTTTTTTAGAGATTTAGTGAGTAATAAATAGTAAAATAACTTTGACTATAAAAAATTGATGCTTTTAAATATTTAAAAGTGTGAGGTTAATAAAACTCTTATACCAAATTATTGTAGGACCAAAAGACCAAATTGATGTAAAATCAAAAGATCGAAAAAGTAAAGAATTTTCGAAATTTTAAAGACATTTGATGTTAAGAAATTTGATCTTAAAATAAAAATATCATTTAATTAAATTCAATAATACAATAGTCAATAATAATCAACAATTATCTTTTAAAATTTGATATGAGAATATTTATAATTTTTTTATAAAAAATTAATTTTAATTAAAATAAATAATACATTAATCTTATATTAATTTAAAATTCTAATATAATTATAACTGATTAATAATAAGATGTAAAATTTAGATAAAATTTAATAAAATTTAAATTCTAAAATAAATAAAATCCTTAAATAAAATCTTAATCTAAAATAACAAGAAGCTTATAATAATAAAAAAATTATCCTAATATTAGCATGTAGTATATTGGTAATGGGCGTGGCGTTAGTCAAAGAAGGCCTGCGTTGAGAGGTCACATCAACTCAACGTCTCTTTTGTTTAATCACAGAAAAACTTTTATTCAAATCACCATCTTTATTTCGTCTTTCCTTATTTCACTAACCGACACCTGTCCACTTCAGACCTTTTCTCTTTTAACTCAATATCTCGCGAGTTGTGCCTCACGCTTCGGATACCGTAAAATCTCGGAAAGCACGTGCCTTCAATTTTGCAACATCAAAAGATTCAAAACAACCAGAAATATATATATATATTTTAAATTTTAAATGTTAATATATAAGTATCAAACTTTCAAAAGTTATAAATATAAAGTAATATATATTAATTAATCACTTTTTATTACTCAGATAAAAAATTATTTACTTTTTATTGCATTTATATTTAATTTATTTTATTTTATTAAAATTTAATATGATAATATTTTTTAGAAGCGTTTAAAGTTTAAACAATTTTTTTTATTTCTCTGAATACTAATTAATTGTGAATTATTAAACATTTAATTTTTATGAAGTTTCATAATAAATATCTAAAATTTATTAAATAATTTATAATTTATTACTGTCACCATAATGGAATTAAAATATATAATATATACTTAATAAAATATTTTTTTTGTTTTTTTCGTAAATTATTACTTAGCTCATGACAAATTTTACCAGTAAGGAACACGGTGCGCATTTGAGGGGAAATCTTAAACAGCCGGTCTCAAGGCACATGGAGATAAAATGCACAAAGGTAAATGTTATAGTCTTTTGATAAATTTAATAATATCGTTTTGATTATTTAAAATAAAATATTCTAAATGCTAAATATTTTAATATCATAAATTTTAAAATGTGTTTAATATTTTTTAAGTAATTAAATAAATTATTAAAATATTCATTTAAAATATAAAATTATTATTAAATGATAAAGATATATACCAAAAAAGCAAATTGAAACAGCTGGCAAAGCACTGCAACAAACGGGCCACCACGTTAATTCATCATTATCACAAAGCACTATTATTGGCGTAAAAAATAAGCTCGGCTGGTGGGTGGCATTGAAGGGCATAAAAAGGCTGTGGTAGTGAAAGTGCAATGGTTTACTGTGCTAGCGCTGTATGTATAATAAATAGATGAAGGCAGGATTTTTCGAGTGAGAGGGGTTCTTGACTTTTTTTGAAGAAGAGTTTTTCTATTTGGAGTATATAAGGTTATGTGAGCATTCATACTTCTGCTTATCTTTTACATGATGTGGTAATCTGAGGTTTAGGTTTTTGTCTTGCAGCTGTTCTCTCTGATATGTCAAAGGCTGGATGCTATTTGGTTTGTATGGTTTCTCATGGAGTCTTGTTCTTTAAACGAACAGACAAGTACAATGCAAGTTTCTCTCTTTGTTTTAGTTTGGTCATATATACATACATGTTATGAAGTCTATGTGATTATAAGGTGTATGTTTGCTTCTTTTTATTATTTTGTCATGCTATATTTGTGTTATTATTGTAGGTATATGGTAAATAATTGTCAAAATGTTTGGTCCGTTCGGACCTGATTAACTCGGATTCAAAATAACCATAGATCTTGAATATAGACATTATCCTAAAGAACTTTTATGTTGTGAGTTTCTCATAAATCGTCCATCTTCAATCGTTTCTCAAGGTTCGAAGATTGAAGGATTCTAAGATCTTTTTGGTGGTCGAAATTATTTTAAGGAACAACAAAAGAACTTCGATCTTCACCTAAGATAAGATGAAGATTTACCTCATCAATCTATTTTAGTGGTGAGAAACGAAATTGTGTTTTGATCGGTGAAAAATTCATGTGAAGATTTATTCACTCGTTGGTGTGAATTCCGTGATTTATGCTTACTTGATTATATGTTTATGTGATTATTATGGTAAGCATGAAATTGTTATATCATGATTTGATAGTTGAAATAAATTATAGGATATGAATCATGTGATAAAGAAATGATTTTTGGATCCAAAAGATCTTTATGGCTCATGGCCATATAGCTTAAAGATGAGTATCCATGATTAAAATAATTTATTAATTGAGAACTTAGTTGATTAGGTGATAAAAACATGAGTTATGGATTTGTAAAATTAAAAGGAGATTAAATAAATTTTATTACGTAAGAAATAATTATTTTTGGCTATTGTGATGGAATAAATTTTTGAAGGGTAATTTTAAATTTAAAATATTTTATTTAAGAAAGTTTTTAATAAAAGCAATGGAATAATATTTTGATAATATTAATTTTATGAAAAACATAAGAATTATTTAGAAGAGGTTTTGTAAAAAAAAATGTTGGAATTAAAGTCTAATATTTTTAAATACGGTAAGTTTTAAATTGAGCTTAGAATATCAATTAAAACGTTTACGTGATTTATTAATGTAATACAAATATTATATAATATAGTAGAAATATTGTATATTTTTAAAATATTGTATAAATAATGTACAATTGCAAAATACCGTATAAATATAGTATGTTTGTAAAATACTATATAAATATTGTACGTTTGTGAAATAAAATAAAAATACTTTACTTTTGAGAAAAACAGTAAATTTTACTGTTGGACTGATGTATTGGACCCGAATATGTCAGTTGACGTTTTAGCCCAGTAGTGACTTATTTTTACGTGAAAATCACGTATTTATCAATTATTGATTTGTGAAGCATTTGAACATGCATTATCAAAGTCAGTGTGACTTGGTTTGTTAAGGCTGTGTGCCTAAGAGATTGAATTAAACTTTTGTGTATGTGAGAATTACGTAGTGAAAGTCTACGAATGACCTTAGAGGCGTCGAGGTGCGGGTATCCCATAAGTGGTCAGTTAGTAGCTCTATTGTGCCGTGGTAACTGATACAAACACACTGACAATCTCGACGAGACACTGCTCCTTTCCTGATACGAAGTAGACTGTCTTGTATAAGTCATGTTGCGCAAATTGAGAATATTGAAAGCACTTATATTGAGGTTGATGATATAAAGATAGGTTCTTCCGATCATTCTCTCCGATATTTATTTTAGCTCCATGGAGTAGGGGTCTATTCATTGTGCATATGCATAGACTATTGACATACTGCTGTGAAATATTTACATATATGTATATTCAATAAGTTATCTGTTGAGATATATCATGGTTGTAATTGTTGTATCTGTATTGTATAACTGTATTATTATTACTGTTTTCTTGCTGTCATTTTGGTATTTGATATGGGAGATCTCACCTATTTGTTATTTTGTTCTTCCTATTTCTATTTTCTGTTTATATGCTTATGAAGACAGAGATGGCAACGAGAAGGAACCTGATAGGTTATACTAGTATACAGTTTCATGGAGGTACAAATACGTGGTGTATTCACTGGGATACCAAACGTGTAGAGTATTATGGAGACATTACTATTTCCATGAGTAGGACCTACCATGGGGCCGTTATTTTTACTTTTAATGCTATTATATATCTAGAATTTCATATGCCTATAAGGGATTTGTAGGGTAATATGTACTATTATCCTAGGGAGGATTCCGATGTATCTTTTGCTCGGACTCCCTCTCCTCGAGACCTATCCCAGCCAAGGATTTTGCCACTAAAGAAGGACCCTGAGAGTCCAAAGGAAGGTCAGATTCATGAGCCTACTATTGAAGTTTATGGTATTAGTTTAAGTTCAGTATTTATATGGTAGATGTATATATTGTAACATCCTAAAAAAAAATTCATATCTTTTAACCAGTAATTTTAACAGTTAACAAAATTTTACTGTTTAGTAATTTCTGGATACTGTAAAATTATTTTGATTATTCCGTCAGCGTATTTGATCATTTTGAGTGATTTACTCCGTGTCGGAAAATAAAAATTTTCTACAATTTGAGGAAAACTTTACGTAATTTAATTTTTACCGTTAGGTTTTAATTATTTTACGTAATCTGATTTGATATTTGTGCATTTTCTAATATTTGTGATTTTTGTGGATGATTATGAAATTTTTTTACTGTTTGTGGGCCCAGGGGGTGTATCTGGGCCCAGGTGGGTCTCGCAAAGTGAAAATTTTTCTACGCATAGAAAAATTTGTACTGTTTAGACGGAGAAGGGGGATCTTACTAAACCTGAATCCGGAAACAGTTTTTGAAATTTTCTTGTACTATGTTTTGTACTGTATTTAATTATCGAACGATAAAAATACAGTAAAAATATTATTCGTAGGGTTATAGCAGATATAAAAATAAATATTATATTGCTTAAGTCAACATTGGTGGTTTGGATATCCACCATTGATTTAATCAAGGGTGGAGAGTTGATTTTGATTTAATCAACGGTTGAGAAATAAACTTAATAAAGAAGCATTGGATGTTAATTTAATCTACGGTGGAGATTTGGTCTTAAAAAGTGACAATGACCATTTATGACCATTGGATGAAAAATTAATTAAGGGTGGAGATTTGGTCTTAAAAAGTAGCATGAACCATTTATGACTATTGGATGTAAAGTTTAAAGGAGTAATCTTGACCCTTTATTTTGGAGGCACATCTAATGACTAGAATTTAAAGAAGGAAAAATCTAATGGCCTAGATTAAGTCTTCTAACTTAAAGTCTACCTTAATCCTAACCATTGAATTAATCAATGGCTTAGAATGCTTCAAATAATTGCTTGGACTTTTAAGATTGAATCTTAACCATTGATTTAATCTATGGTTGAAATTTGATCATATATAATTGCTTGGACTTGAATTGTGACCCTTGGATGGTAACATGAAAGGAGAGATCTTGACCATCCATTTAGTAGCTTCATCTAAAGGTTAAGATTAAAGGAGGAAGAAGATCCAATGGTCCAAGTTTGTTACTATCACTTGGAAAATTTCTCAATAATTTAGTACTAATTATTTGCTCAAATAATTCACTATTTTCTCTCTTCACTCTACGACAATGCATAGGAGGAAGGGGGCCAAAATTATTTCATGCATTTCCTATCTCACTTTATCACCTTTTCTTTCAATTATTCTAGTAACTTGACTATCACTCAAAAAAAAAACAAATAATTCACTTTTTACTTTCCAAGCAAGGCTACGGTCATGCAATTATTTAGGAGACCAAATAATTCACTTTGTGATATTAGGATACAATTCAAGTGAAAACAAAGTGAGATCAAGTCAACAAAAATGACCACCTTTTCTTTAGAAACACCTACGGCCATGCAAAGTAAAAGGGGGCCAATTTGATTTAATCAATTCTATTAATTCATGTTCCATTATTTATATTATACAAAAAAGTAAGATAAGTCAATATTGGTGGCTTTCTCCATTTGAAGCATACGGCTATGCACTCCTTTTTGGAGACAAACTACCCATAATTGATTCATTTTTCTCCTACTCACCTATTGTCATGCAATGAATAATGCAAGACAATTTTTACACTTAATCTTTCCTATCAATTTTTCTTTCATTCTTATCAAAGAAAAACAAAAAAAAAACTACACACAATATTACCTTTCTCTCCATGCACTCCATGGCAACTACTAGGTGGGAAGAGTTTTCATTTTTATTTTCATTTTCTACCAAAGACTAAAAACAATTCTTTCCATTCTCTCTTTTACAAGAACAAGAACAAAAGAAAACTTCATTCTCTCTTCCTAAGAAGGCCATTCGGCCAAAACACCTAAACCACCATCCAATCTCTTTTAATTTCATCCAACTATAGATCTTGAATTTACATGATATTCTAAATAACTTTCATGTTGAAGATTTCCTCTAAATCATTCATCTTCATGGACTTTCTTCAAGATCCATGTGATGGAGTATTTATGGTGAAGTGTAAGGAAACTTTATTTCTTCTCTCTTTTTCATGATCTAAACCATGTTTGATCCATGGTTCCTCTTAATCAAGCTTAATATGCTAATAAATATATGTGTTATTTTCTGTTTAAGAAATCTTTGGTGGTGAAGGACTTGAAAAAAGAAGCAAATCAAAGAGCTTTTGAAGATCTTCAAGAGGTAAGAGGGAGCCCCACCTCACCAACCAAGTATGGTGGTGGGAGATGGTTTTATATTTGGTGGATGGTGAATCCATGTGAGGATTCATATCCATGGTCTTGTAATTTATTTATGGGTGTTTATGTGCTTTAATTATTTGTCTATGCTTGGTATGCTTTGCATGATTTTATGACTTTGATAGTATGCTTAAAATATGTATGATAAGTATATAGCATGCTTGTAGTATTTATGATGAAATATGTATGTGCATGCCATGATGTGTTGATGAAAAGGGAATCAATTTTTGGCTCCAATGGCCAAGGGAGAAGGCTACGGTTTTTGATGCCCTTAATTAGGGTTCATGTTGAAATTTTTCAAGAATAAAGAAATTAATTTTTGGGTCCCTAGAACATAGTAAATTTCGGCCAAGACACCTTAAAATAGGTGTTCACAAATTAATATTTTCATGAATGATGAAAATAGATGATTTAAAGAATATGGAAAGTAAACAAAGAGTTTGTTTTTCAAGAGAACAAGAACACGATTTTGAAGGGATTTTTATTGATTTCTTTTTTGTAAAAAGTTTCTAAATGTTTACTAATCATGATTTCGAAAAAGAGACGGACAAACGTTGATTTTAAGGTTTTACAAATAAAGTGAAAAAGAATTTGTAAAGAAAGTAAAAATGAATTTGAACAAATGAGTTTGGTTTTATAACCATCGGTATTTCAGTTTTGAAAACAACATTTTAATGATTTTGTTTGTATAAAAATAGAAATGATAAATAGTTGATTTAGAAGGAAAAATATTTGATGGGTACAATGGCCAAGTACCCTACGATTTTTGAAAAGCTTGTGATACTTCAATTTTATGAAACAATGGGATATTTGATAAAACGAAGTGTTTTGTCACTCGAAAGATTTGAGAGTTTTCAATGACCATGTCCACGATTTCTGAAGGCTTGTGGATGCATTGATTTTGTAACAAAACGATTTTCGCACAAGAATTTGGAAATGAAATCAGAACGTTTTAATCACTTGAGAAATTGAGTTTTGTAAACGAAAGAGAAAGAAAGGTTAAAAATATTTTCGAACTTCAATTTATTTTGAAGAAGGTTGTGTTTGAAAAATGATTTAGGAAAAATGAAGAATGTAATGGTGTTTTGAAAATTTACTAACGTATAATTCATTTTCGAGTTTTGAAGTACGTTAGGAAATTCTTAAAGTTTGAAACATTGATTTATATCCATGAAAAGTGATTTTGTGGGTTATATTTGAAAAAGAATTTCTTGAGTAAAGAACTGTGGAAAACGATTTTCTTGAGTAAGAAAATATATTAAATGAAGTATAAAGTTATATTATTTTGAGAAAAGTTGAAAAGAAATTTTTGAAGGTTAAGAAATATTTTCTGTAATGAAATTGTGGATTATTTGCGTAGCTTAAAAACGATTTGAAATACTATAAAATATTTCTACGCGATTAGAAATACGTTAAATATTTCTATGCGATTTGAATTACGTTTAAATATTTTACGTAATTTGAACTACTGTTGAAAAATCAATTTGTGATTAAAAAGAAATAAAATATTTTTACGCGATTGTGAAAATGGCGAAAAACTGCTATGAGATTTAGAAAGTGTTTTAAATATTTTGAGAATAATGAAAAATGATTTACGCGACTTAAAAGAATGATTTTTAAGATATGCGGTTTTGAAATAGTGGAAAAAATACTATGCGATTTGAGAAACATATATTTTTACGCAATTGAGAAAAACATGAAAATAATTATTATTATTATGTGATTTAAAATGCGCAACAGAAGAGTTGCAGTATTTTAAAAACGTAACAGAAATGTTACAAAATTTTGTAAACATAACAGTAGTGTTACGGTATTGTGAAAACGTAATAAAAACGTAACAAAAGTGTTATGGTATTGTGAAAATGTAAAAGAAGTGTTATGGTATTGTGAAAATATAACAGAAACATTTTTGAATTGTGAAAACGTAACAGAAATGTTACGCGATTGTGAAAATATGACAAAAGTGTTTTATGACTATAAAAATATGATAACATGATGATTACTGCCAAAACAGTGTATGAACACTGCATGAGAAAATAACAAGTTTTACCTGTGATTGGCATTTGGTGCATTTTACATGCATTGGAAAGATATGCCTGTGATTAGCATTGGTGCATCATACATGCATTGGAAAAATATGCGTTGAGGCATATGATTACATTGAACAAATAAAATTGAAAAGATTTGGCCATTGTGGTTGGACTTGCACTGATATATTCATGCATTGTATAAAGTATAGCTAATAGCTATTTTGACCCTTGTGGTTGAAGAGAGAATGAGAATTGATAGTGATGTCTATGATGGATCTTGGGCAAAAGCGTCAGTAGCAATGATCGATCAGTGGATATCTATTGTGGCCTAAGGCTAGACCATATGCCACTTGGCGTCTGATCCGTTCTGCAACGCATTGACGATACCCGACAAGAACACGATTCTTTTCAACGACTGGGAGATTGTCTTTGGGCTAAGGCTGACAATTAACCAGAGCATTCTTCTCGAAATTGTGAAAACTTCCATGGAGTTGTTTTTGAAAATTTGAGTCTATGTGCACATGCATGAATATGAACATTTATATCTGTATAATATATTAATTGAGGAATATTGGCTATGACAACTGTTTTGAATACTTGGATGATGATGATGATAATTAGACAATGTTGAGGGCATTATTGTAATTGTTATTTATGATAATTGAACTGATAAATGATTGGATGATGATAGTTGATTAATATTGATGGCATGATCATATTTCTAGTATGATATCCTTGTATGATATTGCTGTTTGTGTTATCTCTGTGCTGCCATGTTGGTATTAGTGTAGGTGATCTCACCTATTTGTTATGTTGTTTTGTTGTATCTGTATTGTTAAAATTAAATAATATAAGGAATGAGTTGTCTTAGACATATCGGGAGGTAGATATTCTGAGATCGGAGACAACATCAGAGAATGACTATTCTAGAGTCGATAGCGTGCAATGTTGACAAGCAACATATGTCTGATGCATCAAGAGAGATACAAAAAGAAATAAGTATGTTAAGTTTTCTCGTTAGTATTGTACCGTGCTATTAAGTAGGACCCGTCATAGGGTTTGCTACTGTTAAAAGAAAAAAAAAAGAGTCTGCTAGTTTTATATTTCTCTTTAAATTGTTAAATGGTACAATTGGGTCAATAGTGTATATGAATCTGTTTCAATATATTTTTCTGTATTACTTATAAATTCCAGTAAGTTTATGTTTCAGCAAGAAAGAAATTTTAAAACTCATCTTTTATAACGCAAACCTTGTGCGAACTTCTTTTCAGATTATGAGTCAGGAGTCAGACATGTGATACCCTAAGGAGAATGTTACATATATTATTTGGGATATGTAAGCTTTATGTATTTTCGTCTTGCAAAAAAAATGTATATATATGTAAAAAGTATTATTCAGTTCTATATGCTTAGTGTTCTTCGTTTTCTAATAAATTTATGACTTTTGCGAATGAGAAATTTTGTAACTCGCACGTTCTAAAATAAATATTTTATTACTTGGGTTAAATTTTAAAAGAGTTTATAAGAATTGTAATTTTGTATGAAGGGTGTTACAGGCTTGACTCGAGTAGCGGTCTGGCCTTATCCATTTAGATTCAGTCTATTCGAATTATTTTTAATTTTGTGTTTACTTTTACAAATTTGATATGCACATTTTGTTGGACTATTTGAATCGGTGTATCAGACTTCACCTTATTTTGACAGTTCTAATTGGGTGAAGAGGTTAGGGATTCTAAATTATGAATGAAAAATCAAGTCAACTTGGGAATGAGATCATGGAGTGAAGCTCCTTGAAATTCAATGAAGGATCTTGCTGGGTTGATCGAGCTACTGAGTTCTGGATCACATAGTTCTACCCACCATGTGCTTCTGTGGTAGTCCTGCGGCTTCTATATCTCAGGAGCTTCATTACCAATAGTCAGATCCTTATTTGGAGTGAAGGGAGCTCTACACTTTCCTCTCGTTTCCTCTTTCTATATTGTATCTTTTGTTTTCTTTTGTTTTGATGTTTTCAATATATTTTGACATGACTTTTTTTTTATTCTGTACATGTCAAGCTATGGATGATGATAATTACAGATACATTTTTGTGTTTTTTTTTCCTTTCTATTTATGGCTCATGTTTTCTTGTGTGAGCCCTTTGAGGTTTTTTTTTGTAAGAATAACTTTTTTTTTTAAAAAAAAAAAAAGAAAGAAAGAGAAATGTTATAATATATATATGTGAAGTTTGTATTTATTTATTTTTTTCATAAAAGTAGCTATTACAATAAAAAAGTATTCTTATATTGTTCGGATGTATACAGTTTGAGTTCATTTTAATCTGGGTAAATACAATGGTGAAATTTACTTGTGAGGCTCCAATGTAAGATATTTTTATTGTGTATTTTCTAAAAATATTTGGACCCCGATGCATTTGGTGAATTAAATTTATGTAATTCTTGTTTGCATATATTATTTCTCTTTTTTTTTTATTAAAAGCCATCAATGTTAAGTTGGAATTTTTTTAAATGATTTTGTTGACAAGTAGGGATGGCAACGGGGCAGGACGGAGACAGGTAGCAGCCCCCCACCCCCCGCTCCCATAGATAATATTTGCTCCCGCCTCCGGCTCCATATCTGCACAGATACCCGTTTACTAATCTCCCGCGGGTAAATAGATACTCGCGGATATCCGCAGGTACCCAATAAATTTTAAAAAATAAAATAAAATTAAAAAATTAAAAAAAAATAATATTTTGGTAATATTTAAATAATAACAAGGTTGTTTTAGTAATTTTATATAAGAGTATTTTGATAATTTCATTTACGGGTACCCGGGGGTACGAGAGAAACCACCTTCGCCCCCGTCCCGTTTATTAAACGGGAGATAACATAAACGAGTATTTATATTCGCGGGAGAAATTAAACAGATACCCGTCCCAATCGTCGGGTATTACCCACGGGTAAAATTGCCATCTCTATTGACATGTACTTTAAGGAATGTTTAATGCATAATATTAAATATTTATTATTATTTAAATATGTAAGTATTAAATATCTTATTTTGTTTTTAATAAAAAAATTTTATTTTTTATTTTTGTTTTCTTAATTAGTGTCTTAAACAAATTCATGATTATTATTTTTTTTAAAAAATAAAGATTAAGCAGAAGTTCACTTAAATAAATATGACTTCTAAGTAATGTAAAAAGAAACCAAAAGACTTCTAAGTATACTTGAAAAATAGAGTAATGTTATATGTGTAGCAATGCACTTAGTATTAATAGGGATTTGAAACATTTAGGTTACGCTTAGTGCATCGTATAATAAAATTCTGATAGTATAAGTTAATACTATCAAGTTATATCAGATGTTTAGTATGTTCATCTGATAAGATAGTTAAATAAGGTCAATTTTTTTTATCATACTCTAATAGTACAATACTATTCTTTCCATGACATCTTGATATAATTTGATAGAATTTGTATTCCACCACTACCATCTACTTTCATACCCAGAAATGAAACCAACTCATCTATGCCTTCACCACGCCACTCCCACTTCTCTAGACCAACACCACTGTGCCACCATCGTTCCAAACCGAAAGCCACTAATTCCCTGCCACCTTCATCGCAACTAGAACCCCTTGCCACCAGTAGAAACTTGTTCTCGTTACTGCAAATCCACCACCGTGAGCAACGCAGAAACCCCAAGCCACCGTTCTACGTCGTGCCTCCAGGCGCCATCCACCACAGCCTCTGCAACCCCACAACAGCCACGTCGGATCTGTCATCACCTCGTCGAAACCAAAACTAATGACCCATCTGCGAGCCATCGACCACGCCGTACTAGATCTGGCCAACACCAACCACCTCACACGAGCTCGTCATCCCTCTCGTGCGAACCACCACCCAACTCGCTAGATCTCTGTCATTCTCTGTCGCTAGATCCTGTGTCCAGCCACCACTCCAGGACTCAGAATTAGATTTGCCACCCAGATCCACCTCGTGCGAATCATCACTACGCACTCACCACGACTCATCACCGGACAAACACCTTCGTCGTAACCCCCTCCCTTTTTTCCTCTCTTTCTTTGTTTCAGATTTCAAAGAAAGTCTCTTTCTTTGTTTTTCAGATTTCGTATGTCTAATTCAAATTTCTGAAAAAGTCTCTTTCTTTCTTTGTCTTTGATTTCAAATTTCAATTTTTGTTTGTTTTCTTTGTTTCTTTCAAATTTTGTGTTATTTTTTTGATTGGATTAACTTTGATAGGTTGGGTTGAATTTTTTGAGTTTGGGTTTTATAAGGATGAAAGGTAGTTATGTCGAGTAAATAATTACATATATTATCAAATTATTTATATTATATATATTAAATATTTAATAATATAAAATATAATCAACTTATTTATATTATTAAATTTTATCTTATCATCTTATATTATTATATTTTATTGAATTAAATATACTAAACGTAACCTATAATATTACAACTTGCAAGAAGTGAGTTAAAAAAAAGAAAAAAAGATTTGGTGGGATTTACAAATTTTGAAAATGACAGTCTCATATGTACTCTTTTTTTATTTTAATTACATTTCTTTCCGTAATGTAAGAGATCCAAACCTATATTATTAGTGTGAATGAGATATTTCGCGTAGATACAATGTTTAACTTAGGAACTGACATAATTACGTGAGACTAATTAGGGTCTTACATACAAAATATATATATATATATATATATATATATATATATATATATATATATATATATATATATATAAGTTAAATATGTATCTATTTAAGAAGGTTCTAATTGAAAGACAACCTGAAAGAACATATAAAAAAAAGAAAAGAAAGATAGCTTGGAAGAGACAAAAGTGACGGCAAGCCTCACATGGCAGGTGTTTCTCACTTTCTATTTTCTTATAATTTGTATTTCGGAAAATTCTTGTGTACTTTTGGGTGGCGTTTATAATACACCTAACGAAAATTTGAACATTAATACTCCAAACATTTTACTCATAATAATATGTAAAATCGGTTGCTTTACATTGACAGTTTTAACCTTTGTTTACTGTTCAAATCAAGTTTTGTTTAAACTAAAACCTTAAATTCGAAATGGTTTTTAAAGTGAGAAAGATAGAGAGTTGTAGATCTAGAACTTAGTTGCACAGAAAACTCTTGTGAGTATCATAGGATGATAACCAATGGAGGTGAGTCATATTGGTGAGGAGCGTGTTCTACGAGTTTTACCGGCAAGGCTTCGAAGCGGCGTTAGGAGGTTGAACACCGAATGAAGCATCAGAGCTTTTGCCAGAGCTTGTGGGTATGTGAATTGTGGCATGTAAATGGCTGGGTAGTGTGGTACTTGTGTGTCTTGGCAATGGAGGAAGGAGGGTAGCTTTGGTAAAAGGAGAAAAGAACATGATCGATTCTTGGGTTGGAGAACAGGGGTGGTGAGCCTTCAGTGGTGGAGCTTATTCTCAATAATAACTTCTCCAATTAAAGAGAAAGAAAAAATTTAAAAAAAATTGAATTATTTATTAATTTTCAAGCTTTGTTATTTATTGGTAGTTTTTTTTTTTTGTGTGGATTGTACATTATTGTTGCTTCTTCAATGTTGAAGAAGAGGGATAAAGTGAATGTGGGGTTTGCTTCTTCAATGTTGAAGATGCAATGTACAGTATACACGGTGCTAACAATGAGAGAAGAAAGATAAAGTGACTTGGGGGGTTTTAAAGGATCTTCATTCAGAGACTATGTTTGTAATTTTCAAAACTTATTCATTCATCAATCATCACCTATTCAACAGGTTTTAGGTAACTAATATGAACTGTTTAATTTTTTATTAATAGATCAATGGATCAGTTGACTTGTGCATCCATCCTCTCCACCCTTTTAAGTGCATTGTAGAATTCTCCGTACTTTTGGAAGCAGAATTTTTCTTTCTTCTAAAGAATACAACTTGTTGGATGTACGTGGGTCTCATTATGGGATCTACACATCTTTTGAAATTCAAAGGTAAATTTAGAAAGAAAAATTCTTTCTCCTAGGATATATAAGTATTTTTCTTACATTCATGTTGTGTAATACTTGATTTTTTAAAAAAATATTTTATGTTGAGTAATTTTATTTTTTTATTTAACTTGAGTATTCTATTTGACTTTATTTAAGATAATTTTGTAATGGCTCTTAATAAATTAAAATAAATTAAATAGTTTATAATATAAATTAAAATCTTAGATATTAAGCTTTTAGAGTTACTTGATGGTAATAGTAAACTAAAAATATGTGGACACTAAATTAAAAATAATTTAATAATATAAAAATTATTATATTAAAAATATAATTTATTAAAATAAGATTTAGTATTAAATCTTTATGATAAGAATTAGTAATATTTTTATTGGATAAAATAAATTAAAAAGAAGTTATTATTTAAAAAATGTGATAATGATTATTATTTAAATTTTTTTTAAAAAAGAGTGTAACATGCACCAGCATCATAAGGTGCAAAGTGCATCCACAGCAGCCATAAGAAAAAAAAATGACATTTAAATGGCTATAAAAGAGAAATGTATCGTGTATTTCCCCTTTAGCCATTGTAATGTTTTTTTTTATTTCTTATGGCTATTTTAAAAGATTAGATTGTATATATTAATTAATTAATGTATTAATGTATTTAGTGAAAACAATCTTAGTCACTCATTTTAATATTTGTGAAGTTTGGTAAAGAAAAAATTGTTTATCTATCATAGGTGACTTATATAACCTTGCTTAGTTGGTTGTAAGGATTGATTTTCAATTTATTGAATAAAAACTTTATACTATCATTTAGTTATGTATTATTAACCTATTAAAAAAGTTTAATTATTATAACTATTATCTAATAAATTTAACATTGTTAAATAAAATGTCAATACATCATTAAAAGATAGTGTAAAAAAATTCTTAATAGATAAATTAAACCCTAACTTTAATTAATTGTTGGATCCACCTTTGCTTTCTTATTGCTAGTGTAGCTATATCTCTTTTGGTACGTGGTTGGGTTCATAATGTTTTGTGCTATTGCAGGAGAAAAGGGTTTTGTACATTCTACATCCCTCAAAGCAAATGTTGTATTTAGAATGAATAAAAATAAAAAATAATTTGATTTGATTTAAAAATTAATTTTTGTGTTTAAAATTTTTTACAAAATTAAGATTTGAATTTATTTAAAAATTAAATTTTATATTTAAAATTTATTAAAATGATAATTGATTTAATTTAATTTTATTATTTTATATTTTAATTTTATGAGATGTAATTAGAAATAATTACTAAAGATAAAATAGTCTATCTATTTTAAATCTAATTAAATCTAACAAATTTTATCAAATTTGATGAAATTTGTAAAAAATAAAATAAAATCTAAAATTTTAAAAAATAAATTATTTTTTATTTTTTAATATTTTAAATACAAAATTTAATTAAATTTTATTTATAAATCAAATATTTTTTTATATATTTGAAACACACTCAAAGTGATATTGAAGAATGACATGCTCAACACTCTTCTTGTAGTTTGATGTATTGAATTATGTGATTGATAATTAAGAAAAAAGTTTTAGCGTATATTATGCACACACCTAAGATTTAGCAAGTATTTGTTTATATTATTTTAGTCTGTTAGCCAATTAGCCCTCTCAAGTATGTCAATATTGTCATTTTTCATTCAATTTCCCGTATGGTGGATAATAAATTTACAAGGTCCTATATAATTTGGACTTTTTAAAGTATTATTGTAAACGTATTTGTTATACAAATTCAAATAAAAAATATTAAATAAAAAATAAAAATTTCTTAATAACTAATGTATTAAATATTTTTTTATTTTAAAAAATTATTTTAAGTTTTTTTAACAAATGTCTTAAAGAAACTTATTAATAATATGAAACTAGAAAAAATTAAATAAAAAATAAAAAAATTTACATTATTGATGAAGGCATTGAGGCACTGATACTCATATGGAGTCATAACTTGTGCACATCCATCAACAAAGGTTATTTTGAAATCTTAGGTAACATTCATATTTTAAAACAATTGTTGTATGAATATTTGGTACCTATGGTATTAGATATTTTTAAAGATAAATTTAAGGGAGATGTTCGTTGGCTTTGGCTCTCATTCGTATCAATTTTTATTTGTATCAATAATCTAATTTATTAAAAAATAAAAGATTAATTAACTTACTTTTTTTATGTTAATACTTATTATATTAATAAATTTTATTTAAAAAATTATACTCATTTTTTTCATTTTATGTATAGTTATTACACTTTAATATCTTTCTTTATTTATAAAATTTCACATATTTCCTTTATTTTATATACAAATATTATATAAAGTCTTTTTAAAAATGACAAAGCAAAATGATTATGAGTAATTTTTCAAAGAATAATACATCATTATAATAAAAATTAACATCAAGAGAGATTAATATAATAATCTTAAAAATAAAAATGGTAAAATTAAAAAAATTAATACTTTTTTTTTTTTGACATATAAAAAGTTGATACTCAATATATATTTGATATATGATTTAGAATTTTATATACATAGATTGATGTTATAATTTCAACACATTTTTTATTAATTTTTAATCTTTATATAATAAATTTATTAATTTTCTTACTTTTAGTTTCACTTTTTTTTTTTATATATATATATATATATAAGACTTCATTTTACCTATAAAACATGATGTAAAAGACATTTATTATTTTAATTTATTTAATATTTAATATAAATATTTTTTTTTATTCTTTTGTCACTTTATTCATAATTTTTTAATATAATAAATAAAATACTCTTTTAAAATGAAGAATATATCTTAATTTTAAATCACTAAATAATTTAAAGATAAATATATATTAATTTCATGATTTTCGGATCTTTTACTAAACTTTTTTTATCCATGTTTTTTAGCTAAAATCCATTGCTTAACTCTGAAAGCTTTTATCAAAGCGATCACCTAAAAAATTTGTTATCTAGAAGCGTTATAGATATTGTTCAAATCGCAAATCAATTACAAAATCCACAAATGAAGCTCCTAAACAATCAATAACAAGACCTGATATTGTAAATCAAATTAATGTGGGTTTGGATTAGATTTTAGAGGTAAATTTACAGTAAATAATTTATGTTGTTTGCATAATGTGTAAAATTATTTTTGAATATGTGATTTTTTAAAAGAGACATTTAATTTTGTGTGTTTAATTTGAATTTTAAAAAAACAAAGAATTTTAATGTAAAACGCATAGTTAAATATAATTTTTTATTAAACAACATAATAAAATGATATTTGTCCATTAAATATTCATAAAAGTAAAATCAATTCTCTTTTTATGGTTTGTCGAAATTTACGATAAAGGTAAAGAATTTGTGAAGATTAATAGAGTTTCTGGTTAAGTATGTGTTTGGTTTAGTTATAAAAATGTTGATTATTTAAATAATTAATTATTATATAATTAATTATAATATAAGTAATTTTATATTTAGATAAATTAATTAAAAATAATTTATAATAATTTTGTTTAGATAATAAAAAAATTATTTTTATATATTAAATTATCAAAAGAGATATAAAATAATTAAAAAAATTATTTAATTAAAAATAAAATGATATTTATATCTCAAAATTTTTGAAATAATCTATAATTTAGAATCATAAATTTTAAGTTTATGAAAAAATTATTCTAATACATTAAATTTTGTGTAAAAATCAAAACAAAAATTACCAAATATGTAGTAAATAGTAAAAAATTTTTTTAAAAGAAAAAATTGTTGATACAATGATAAAATTTTGCCAAATATACTCTAAGATTATTCGTTGACGATTGAATTTATATTAAGGTAGAAATTGTTAAATTATTTTAAATTTTTATGCGGTAATTTTTGTTAATTTTTATTTACTAAAATTTTTACTTAAATAAAATATAAGAAAAGATTATAATAATTATGAAAGATATATAAAAATATGTGATATATTTATTTTTAAATTAAAAATTAGGAAAATCCTTATCTAAATAAGAATAGAGTTTGAGAACGATTAATTGTGATATAAATTATTATGAATTATTAGCGAGATTGATGGAGAGAATTTACATATTTTCAATAAAAAGTTGTATTATAATATTATATATAATGTATTTGTTATTTTCTCACGTGCAATGTAGATTAATTAAATTGAAAGTATGTATAAAAATTGGTTCATATTAATTAACAAATGAATGAGGTATTCGTAAATAAGTACTTCCTTTAGTTCATTTTAAATATCATTTTGATAAAAAATTGATTTATTTAAATTATCTTTTATATAATAAAGTATTAATTTTTAGTTTTCATCTCTATTTTTATACTTTAAAAATCTTAATCACTTATAAAAATTATATGGACATGATAGAAAAAAATTAATTAAAATTGAATATGATTGATTTAGTAAAAAAATCTATAATTAAGGCTAAATTTAATATTTATTCACTTTAAAAAAGACTTATCTTTAATACTTCTTAATTTTTATGATGCCTTACAACAAAATAATAATTAAAATAAATGAAAAGGAATAATATATAACAAAAAATAAGTTATATATAAGGGTTTGTTTGATTTTTTATTTTATTTTCAGTTGTTCTGTTTTTATTAATAATTATAAAAATATTTTATTTTTTTTATTTTTTTTGTTTTTTGATTTTTTAAAAGAAATGATAAAAAAATTTATTTTCAATATTTCTTTAAAAAAAGTTTAAAAATAAAAAAAAGATATTTTTTATAATTTTTATAAAAAATATATGATTTAAAAATAAAATTAAAAACAAACTAAATACCTCATAAAAATTTCATTTTTATCTGAAAATAATAATAATAAATTTTTTTTAGAAAAGAGAAAAATTGTGTGGGTGGAGTCGAGAGCGTGGAGGAGTGTAGTAACAGTATGCAGTAAAAAGCAATGATAAATGCGAGTACATATATCGAGGATTTAGCAGGAGGGCACGTGATGACCTTAACAGAGGGAATCTAGTGAAGCCGCTTCCCGAGACATCGTTATAATGGAAAAGACCCAAAAACCAACAAAAGCAAAAGATTACAGCTATCTAGGGCAAGCTAATAAGCTCCGCACCCGCTCCACCACGTTACTATCATCATTCACCGACAACTATTTTAATTATTTTTTTTTTGTATTTATTCTTTAGTCATTATTTTTTTATGTATGATATTGAATGTTAAGGTATTTATTAAAGAATATAAAATAAATTTTTTAATAAAAATAAAATATTTAATATATTAAATGTTTTAAAAAATATTTTTTATTTAAATTTTATTATAAAATTATTATTTAATAAAATAATTATAACTCACGCTCAATACAAAATGTACATTACAAGGCTACCATATCACTTATTTTTCTTTTCTAGAAAAAGATGGTTGGTAATAACTAGTAAGGCTCAATGGGATAAAAAAGCTGAGCTGTGGTGGTGAAAATTCCATGCGTTCCTTTCCAAGTGCTCTATTTAAGTAACTGAATGTGATTGGCTTCCACTACTTAGGTTAGATAGGGTTTTCATATTGATCAAGGGTTCTTGACTTTTCGAACTGCAGTATGGTTGTTGTGGGTGGAGTTTAACAGGACTTTCTTTATTTGGAGTAGGTTATATATATCCATCTGAGATCGTAGATGAAAGCTCATAAGATCTATGGGCTCAGAAAATTTTTAAGAAAAATTCTTATTCTGGAAGGGTGTAAGAATTTTTCTTCCAGCCATATATATATATATATATCTCTTTTGTTATCTGTTCTGTGGTGGATCTGTGATTTAGGTTTAAGTTTTACAGTTGTTTTATTTCATGTATGTCAAAATATTGATTCTGTTATTACTTGGTACGTTTCTAGTTCCTTTTTTGGCCGTTGTCATATAGACGAGTCTTTGTGATAAAGTTTCATGTTTGCTTCATCTGCTTCCTATGGTCTTGATTTCTGGTGTTTTTTTTTTCCTTTAGGGATGATGGGTTGGTTGTGGAAAGTTAAGAGTATTTGTGTGAATATGGAAAGAAAGTTGAAGTTTTCTTGTTAGGGTTTTGATGTTTTGGTTCAAAAATCTACTGAAAAGGGGTTATGGAGTGGAGCTCCTTGAAGTCCAATTGAGGATCTTGCTGGGTTGATTGAGCTGCTGAGCTATGGATCCCACAGTTCTACCCATCATGTGCTTTTGTGGTAGTCCTGCGGCTTCCATATCTCGGGAGCTTCATTACCTATAGTCTTATCCTTCTTTGGATTGAAGGGAGCTCTACACCTTCCTCTCCTTTTCTCTTTACATCTGAGTTTACTTCTATTTGTTTTCTTAATTGTTAACTATATTGCCCTCTTTTACCAAGATCAACATCTTGCTGCTATGGAGTTACCTGGACATAGTTAGCTACAGACCGAGTCTGCAATCATGGAGGGTGATGTTGATATGAAGTAGGTCATATAGGACGAGTTCATAAATTATAGGTCGAGTTCATAATTTCATAATGAACTATGAACTTGTCCTATATGATCTTTCTGAGGGCTTTATTTGTTGCGTTCAACTGTTTATTTGTTGTAGTTAACTTATTTTTGCTGCACATTCTAGGACTTTGTATCATTGTATGCTTCAGATTTGGTCACGATTTAGGGGATTTTAGCTTGCTTGCTTGAAAGTTTTGTTGTGTCGGGTGCTTCTTGTTTTCTAATTCTGCATGAGTAAATGTGGTTCTGTACGTTCTCAACCTTACACATTTAAAAAACTTGAATAGAGTGCATATCCTAAGAATTTCTCGTGAACTTCTTTTGCACGCACACACAATTCTTTTGTTTGATTTTTTTTTTGAGAGATAATTTTTGGTTTAATTATATTGAATAATTATTTTCTGCTAGTACATATCAAGAAGGAGATCTGAAGTTATGTAACCAAAGACAATTGAGTTTCAAGTTTCGACCGATTAGGATATACTAACTTTTCCTTCAACCTATATTTTTATTGGCTGTTGGTTAATGTAGGTGATAACGCAATACTGCATATAGGGGAATAAATTCTACCGGTAATCTTTGGAGGACATCATCCGAGAAAAAAGAAGATATAAAGGAGGAGGATGTAATTTTTAATATTAATATTGTGTAACGCACACCAATGACACAACTAGCAGCCATGCAATAGCAATGTTTTTCATATAACCAGATGTGTCATGTTACGAAGCACTAGAATCACGAGCCGATAAGCTAAAGAAACATGTTGATACCACGTAGGTAATGAACAAACCTTAACTGCTATACTTGTAATCGTTGATTGTGCAGCTTCTAGATTTCAGCGCCATATTTTAACGACAAATCCAAATTCCCCATGTTGTAGATCAACGAGTTAAGCCATTGCAACTTGTTATTGAAAGCACTGGGATGTCAATTTTGAGCTGTGTGGACCTCTGAAAGTTTGCATATCAGCAAAAAAAAGTGCAAAACAGCTGCCTAATGGTCTGAATCATACAAGTTAATCAAAATTGCGTGATAATGGTACTTGAGAATTATGATGCCGGTGGCATTTATATGTGGATCATTTGAGTTTGAGTTCATGGGTGGTACACGTAAAGAACTTATAATAGTCGGTTTAATTTATTTATAAAGTAGTTTATTAAATTACTTATTATGAAATTCTATTGATATTATTATTTTTTATTTAGTCTTTGTTTAAGTATAATTTTCGGTTTCACCTACTCTGCCAACTCCTCTAGCGGCCACCTCTCTTCTCTGCCATTAGCCTATTTATTATTAAGAGCTGTGTGGACTTCTGAAGTTTTCATATCAGCATAAGTGCAGAACAGCTGCCTAACGGTATGAATCATACAACTTATTCAAAATTACATATCTGAATCATACAACTTATTCAAAATTACATGATATATCGTACTTAAGAAATCAGATAACGGTGGCATTAACTATGGATCATTTGAATTTGGGTTTATGGATGGTACACGTAAATAACTTATGATAGTAAGTTTTTAATTTAGTCTTTGTTTAATTTTAATTTTCAATTTGTGATAAGGATGTGGGTCAGGAAGGGATCCCATTTCGTTTCGTCAGTTTCTCAGTTGTGATTGTAGTGGGGAGTTTTTGGTTTGAGAAATTGATGTTAAATCCAACTGTGTGTAAGGAAAAGCAAAATTTAGGAATTTAAGGGGTGTTGTATTTGTATGTTTTGGTTATTCCTTATGGTCTCGATGCCTATATATGTTTCTTGTTACTTTTTTTTTTCATCTCTTATTCTTGTGGGCTGGGGTGATTGAAATTATGGTTCTATTTCAAGTGCATCCTTGTTGACAAAGCTCAATCTACTTTCTAGTCTAAATAGTCTTTGGTACTTCTATTATTTTGCTTAAGTAGTAGCATTGATCACTCTGTATTGATTTTCTCAAAGTCAATTTTGCTGAGGGTAGTTCTTCGAGAATGTGATATGCTTTGTTGAAATGGTTGCATCTAAAAATCCTTGTGGAATTCATGCTTATATTGATCATGAGGCTTTTGCAGAAGACTAAGTTGTGTATTTTCACTTTTGCTTTTTTTGTTTTCATTACTGATGAATCAAATTAATCTGAACAGTATGAGTTTCTTGGCTAGATGACAAGGATACTGTAGGGTGGTTATGGAGTTTTTTGGTGATGGGTTTACCGATAATGGTAAGGGTGGCTGACGAAGCTGTCTCTTAGCTTGGAGGGGGAGATCCAGTGATGGTGGTGTTCTATAGTGGTGTAGGGACTTCTTTTAATTTCTTTTTTTCAAAAATAAATTTCTTTCCGTGTACCATTTTGTAATTTGAAGCTCTTCTATAATTAACCTATTACTAAATGAGAAGGTAAACGATCGTTACCATTCATATAATTTATTATTAATCCAATGACTACTATTAAGAGTTCATTTATAGACCCAAACTCAAGTGGTCCATAATAAATACCACCTTAAGATAACATAGAAGTGAACTTCTACTAGAAAGGGCCAGAATACGCTACCTAATATCCTCAATGGGCACTTAGGCCCGCATACACCACAACCAAGAAAGACATTCTTCACCAATCTCATTTTTTGTTTACCTAATTGTATTGAAAACCTTCAGGTTATGTCGTTCAATTTAGATTTCTTTACCTTAAATGAATTTGTATGAGCACTAAAAAATTGACAAGAATAGATTGTTAAAAATAAATACTATAATGTAACCAAAAAAAAAAAAAATACCAAGAAGAAAACTCAGGTGCTATTTGCAAAGTTGCAAGCTTTTTGTATTGCTTTACCTATTTCTCCAAACGCACAACAATTTCAAGAACCTTAAAGAATCATTTCCATTCATGTAAATAGAGAAGGGGAAGAAAAACTAAAACGTTTCTCAGTATAGTTGCTTTTTCTTTTTTTGGTTATGAGCATAGTTGCTTGCTGTGGTGCCAAGAGCAGTGTGGAGAGAGACTGGGCTTTTACTCTGCGTTCTTCGGGAGAACCAACAAGATGAGAAGAGTCATAGGGTGTATTTGGATAAATTTTTTAAAAAAGTAATTTTATTATAGCAAAAAAAAAAAGAAAAGAAAAGGAACTTTTTCTTCCTTTTTCTTTAGTTTTTTTTCAGAAGTAATTCATCTTAATTTAAAAAAAAAAACAGAAAAACTGATTATTTTTAAATTCTGCTTATTTTAAAATTTTTATCCAAATAGTTAAAAATATTTGAAAAATACTTTTTTCATTAAAAAAAATACCTTTCTTAGAAAAAAAAAGTACAAACAATCTCACTCGTAATTTCTTACATGCCGGAACATGAACATCAAGCCCAAGCCCAATATGAAACAGAAAAGGTACGTGCAATTTTTTTATAATGAAACTTGAATCATGACCTTTTCTAAAGTAACCAAATTCTCCCATCAGTAACTCATTCATTATAATTAAGAAAATGTTTATTACACATCACTCCCTATCTTACATTTCTCACATCTATATAAGTGACAAAATCAAACTGTATATAAGTTAGGTCCAACTATAATCGTATGATGAAGTTATATAAATATAAAGTGATATGTATAAGTTTGTACACACTATTCTAGTGATTAACATCGATAAATTATTTCAATACATTAGCTGGCTTGAAGCTAATCCAAAAGCTTTTGTTTCATTAAAATAAGTCATTATTTTAATGATTTCTTTTCATCTTAACTCCCTCATTATTATGACTTTAAACGATACAGAAATATTTTCTTCTTTCCTTTTATATTCTCCCTACATTTTTACCTCAGTTTAGTTCCTTCCTAATTTGCATTTAAAAACAAAGGACTTCATTGAGCAATTCTCGAATAGACAATTATAAATGTAGAATTATGACAAGCACAAGCATAACATGAATAAAAGAAATGGATAATGAGATCATAAAGTCATTCCTGTGTATACAGTACTGACAACAACCCAAGCTATACTCCTAATCCTACAAGATGATTCCTCCCAATAACACCAATTTATAGCCAAATAGGAAAAGAGGGAGTATTCATACAACACTAATTACACCACAAAGGAAAAGTCATACTGAAAAGACGAAGACTAAGAATTTATTAAATTTATTTTTTTGGGGGGGAATCTTTTGAGCCTCGTTTAAATTTTTGTACATTGATGCCTCATGCTTTCCATGCAATAAATTTAATCTTTTTGTATCTTTCCTTTGAAACATATATTAATCCTTAGTCTATGCACTTGGCATATTTGCATAGAGGAGAGTGAAAAAAAGTTCAACCTCTGGTATATTTTTAATGATTTGGATGAAGTTATTCTTGCTAGGTTCTTCAAGGAGCAAAGGACACATCTGTGCAACTTGAGGCAACACTTTAGCTAGCGGAAGCCCTGAAGTTAAACTTCCTCCTTTAAATTTAGCCCCCATGTGCTCCACCACTGTATCTACCACTGCTTTCAAAGATATCTCTACAATGCTCCCAAATTCAGCACTGCAAATAAAAGGAGAAAAATTATGAGATTTATGAAAAAAAATTATACATAATTTATTCACACAAAGGCGCATTCTCTTGAAACAAGACCAAGCATAACAACATTAAATATGGTCCCTACCCAAATAAAAGATTTGAGGGTGATTGGTTAAGTAGTGTAGGTCCTACTGCTACATAACATATCATTATGTATAAAATTAATGTTAGACTTTACTGTAAATTAGGATTTCTGTCTCAAATAGGTTCGCAGCATTGTCAACTAGTGCATCATAGTCCTTAACGTTACAAATAGAGTTCATCCACATGGTTTTGTCACAGGTTTATTAAGTTTCTATGGCAGTTGTAATTATACAATGCATCCAAAACCTTATATACCTTGACAGCACTGCTCGTGCCTCCGCCATAAGTTGATCAAATTCAGTCACATCAGCAGGAACTGGATCATCGCTGATGGAGGTTTTCAAATGTGATTTAACATCCTCAGGCATCATATACTTTACCCAGGAATGGGGACTCCCCATGCTCATAAATGTGTCAAGTATCTGCATGATAGTTTCATGAAGTGCTTTACTGTTGAAGACACCTCTCAACTGCTTTCTGCGAATAAAAATTACCTATAGCCCATTTAAAATGGTTCTTGATAGTGATTATATAGGATATCTATAAATTATATAAATGAAGTCAATACGTCAACTCAATTCAATAATCTGAAAAGAATTTGATATTCAGAGTTTCTGAATTCAGAAACTTAGTCAAGAAAAGATTGAAAACTTTGAAAGCTTCAAAACAGAGACTTGGATATTGACAATTCCTATGTGAGGCATTGATAGAAATATAAATTTATACAACCTCAACTGTACACAATTAAGATCGTTCTATATCTTGTGTCAAATTCAAAATGTATATTATTATATATCCCAGAAAATATTTTAAATGATTGAGAGATTTAATTCATGAATTGTAAACCTTCAAAATAAAGAGAGAAACCTCACCCTTTGAGAACTTCTTTTGTTGCCGCCTCCATATCAGAAATCAAGGCAACCATACCATTTTGAGAGAGAAAATCCACACTTCCTAGAAATTTCTGCTGGCTTTCCCTATTGACCACATCTCCACTTTCCTGTACATGCAGCAAGAAAGGGGAAGAAAAAACCTTTTAGATCGCACAAGGAATGTCTGAATTTGGCCAAAAGTATTTGCATTTCAATCTAGTCTGGTCAAATGAAGTTGTGTGTAAGGGTTTGTTGCTGTTTGTTGAACAAATACATAAATGGACTAGCCTTCTTATGTTAGGAACAGAAGTTAACCATAGGAAGAAAATAAACACACTACTTAAAGAATTTGATTGGAAAGTCTTAAAATTCTGATCTACCTTGAGATTTGACCCTTTCCTTGACTCAACAAATCAAGTAATCAAATAGCAAAAACCTCATTTTTCTACGACAGAACCTACTTTCAGATCCCCTCACCCCCAGTTAAGTTCATCATCCAAATGCAATCTCAACAGAATCTCATCAAAATAAAATTTTACACCCCACCACCTCCCCAATAATAATAAAAAAAAATCCCATGAAAAACAGCAGAAATGATGCAGAGAGATAGAACACCAACAACAACCAAGCCTTATCCAACTAAGGTTTTTGTCAAATCA
The DNA here is from genome assembly GCA_029884605.1 of Ormosia emarginata. Lineage (NCBI taxonomy): Eukaryota > Viridiplantae > Streptophyta > Magnoliopsida > Fabales > Fabaceae > Ormosia > Ormosia emarginata. The sequence goes on from JAQQTP010000072.1 coordinate 13,832,164, forward strand.
ATTATGACATGGATCAGTGATGCAGAGAGGTGGGAAAAATCTAAAGCACAAAAATGACATCTGTTCTAATTTGTTTTACCTAGTCATGATTTTCACTAAATATTCAATTAAAAATGACAAGTGACAACAGATAATTGTTAAGTAATCTGTGAAACCATACAAAATGTAAAGAGAATGAAACTCCATAGTCTAACTCTTCAACCTAAACTGAACAGTTTATAACTTGGGGGAAAACACTTCCTCATTGTTTACCGATAGTATGATGCTTTTCTTAGGAATTTGTGCTTCCACCTCCATTCAGGAAAAAAAGTTCAGTCTTCCACTATATCTACTAATAATTGGTTTCCGTAGTGCTTCTGTCACAATATCTTTATAGAATCTGAGATTTTGCAAATAGCAATCAGAACAATATGTGTACCTCCAATTAGTATTCAAATAATCATTCCTCCTAATACTCTCAAAAGCTATCACTAAATATGTTGAATCAATCTTGGGTGTCGAAAAACTGATAATAAGGTGCTTTCTTGTGAATCCTTCTTTCCGCTTCTCACCCATTCTCCAAAGATAACTTCCTTCACGAGAAACCCCTTTGGAAACCCAAACTCCCCATATGGTTAGGTCTTTTCTTTGGATAGCAGTACTCCACAAGACTTAAACTAATGAATAATGATATGCCATAGGTAGGAGAGTTCATTTGTACCCGTCTTTGTTGGTTTTTGATTGCTTGGTAGATTTCTCTAACATGGATTGGTTTTAGCTTTGAATGGTGTAACTGAGGCAAGTACAACGACTCACTGAAAAATTCCAGTCACATCAAAACTAATTTATGAATGACAGAAGACTCCTATTGTAAGAAATAATCCAATTGCATCACTTCCATTCCAATCAATAAGCCAACTGATTGATAGAATTGCTTGTCTTTATATTATGATGATCAGAGGTTCTCTTATATTTTCTATTAGACTACCCACGCAGCTGGTACCTAATTCAAGCATTAGGTGATATTGAATTTCAATGACTTTTGAGCAAGATTTGCAAGTGAACCTCAAGATTTCCACAAGCGCGCGTGCACACACACACATTAACAATATGAATCACAAGAAATTGAACTTGGTTATGATTCATGGCACATACATGTGAATTAGCTTGGAATAAGATCAAGGAACTCTATAACCACATGGGAATGCACTGATAGGCGCCCTATTGTATCCAGGGTGTATGTTAGAAAAGGGAGACCAACTAACTAAGGTTAGTTAGTTAGTTGGTTAGTTAACTAGGATATAGAGGCACGTGTAAATAACGAATAACAGAAAAGAGGAAGGATATAAGGGAAGGGAGGGAGGGAAGAAGGGGTATCGGTTAATTGGGAAGTTGGTTGGGAGGTGCAGCCCTCGGAAGCTGTCATTGTATTCTTCATTTCCTTAGGGGAGTCATTACGAAATAATAATAAAACTCTTGGGACTATTTCCCAATTCTTTTCTATCGGTATCAAGTGTTCCATCACTGGTATCAAAGCATCTCTATGATCTTGGGGTTGCACATGGTAACAACGAGGAGGATGGAAGCAAGATTAGAATTCTTGGAGCAAATGTAAGATGCGACGAGGAAGGAGGAATCGCAAGATAGGTTACGGAGAGTGGAGGAAAAGGGCGTGAGGCTAGAGGAGAGAAGCGCGAACCACGAAGTGGCACTTCAATAAATACTGTGGAGGCTTGAGGAGCTACAACGCGCCGTCGCAAATAGCAGAGGAGGGTCGCGGGAGGATTCTGGGACCGGCGCGAATGGCGGAGGAAGGCCGCAAAGGAATGTCAAGGCTGGGTATGAGTCAGGTGACACCCAATACGAAAACAGAGGAGGGCGAGGAGAAAGAAACACCACGACAGAGATAGAAGAGTGGCGGAAGATTGAACTTCCCCTCTTCGGAGGAGAAGAAGTTTATAGGTGGATGAATAGGATTGAAAGATTCTTTCAATTGAGGAGGGTTCCCGAAATAGAGAAACTCAGGGTGGCAACGATTGCTCTAGAAGGCCCAACACTTTCTTGGTATCAATGGTGGGAGGGTGTTTTGGTTAATCACTTGGGGGAGACCTTTCGACGAACAATTATCAGAAATTTTGGCAGCTCAACAAGCCAAAATCTGTACGAAATCTTGCTTGGGTTAAAGCAAGAGGGCTCGGTAAAGGAGTATAGAGAGAAGTTTGAAATGTATTCAAGCCATGTGCATGAGTTAGACAAGAAATGCATACAGGGAATCTTTCTGAATGGGCTTAAAAAGGAAATCCGGGCATAACTAAAGATTCTGGATTTGGGGACTCTTCCAGAAGTGGTTGAAATGGCACAATTGATTGATGAGAAGATTGAGGCTAGGAACGAAACACTGTTTAATCAGGAAGGGGGAAGGAGTGCAGGGTACAACAGAGGCTCCAATTATTGAGGGAATTGGAGAGCTCATTCCACATCAAATTCTGTGAGTTTGGGAGGAAACAAGGTAGGGGAAGCAAGTAGTGTGGTGATCAACCCAGGGAGAAGCAGTAGCATAGTGGGGACCCAATCCAAAGGGCCTGCATAAAGTCTCTCGGCCAGCAACACCATATCCAACAGTATCAGTAAAAGAGGAAGGAATTTTAGGGATCTTTCCGAGACAGAGTACAATGATAGGATGAGGAAGGGGCTATGCTTTAGATGTGATGAAAAGTTCACCCCTGGCCATATATGCAAGAATAAACAAATCAGGATGATGATGTGGGAGGAGGAAGAACCAATGGATAAGGAGAAACTGGATGCAGGAGAAGAAGAAGAAGAAATCGAGTGGGAAGGGAAACCTATCCAATTAGGTTACCATAGTATGATGGGGCTGACTTCTAAAAGATCCTTCAAACTTTGGGCAAAGGTGGAAGGGAGACAAATGCCGACTTTGGTGGATAGTGGAGCTTCTTATAGCTTCATAGCATAACAAGTTGTGGAAGAGATGGGAATAAGCATTAAGGATACCCCTCCATTTTGGGTGGAGGTTGGAGATGGCCATAAAGTCAGAAGTCAGGGATGCTGTGAAGGATTAGGTGTTCAGCTCCAACGCTTGGAAATCCATCATGATTTCCATATTTTTGAGCTGAAGGGGCCAGATTTAGTGTTGGGGCTAGATTGGCTGGCTGCCTTGGGAGACATTATGGCCAACTTCCAAGATTTAACTCTGAAGGTGAAAACAAATGGCACCACCCACGTTATAAAAGGGGATCCCTCACTCTGCAGAACTGAAGTATCTATGAAGACAGTAGTTAAGTCCCTCAAGGAGGAAGGAGAAGGGTATTGGGTAACCTTGAGTAAGAAGACAGAGGCTGGACAAACATGTACAGAAGTTACATCGGGGAGCTATATGGAGCAGCTGCAGCCGTTATTGGCAGAATTTGATGATATATTCCGAGAGCCTAAGGGACTACCTCCCTCAAGAAGGTTAGATCACTCTATTACCTTGAAAGAGGGGGCTAACATCCCCAACATTAGGCCCTATAGATATCCACATTACCAAAAGAATGAAATAGAGAAATTGGTTAAGGAGATGTTGGAGGCCTGGATAATTAGGCCTAGTATTAGTCCTTATTCTAGTCCTATTATCCTAGTGAAAAAGAAGGATGGAAGTTGGAGATTTTGTATGGATTACTGGGCATTAAATAAGATCACCATCCCCAACAAGTTCCCCATTCCTATAATAGAAGAGCTGCTGGATGAGTTGACAGGGGCAACACTTTTCTCTAAACTGGACTTGAAATCGGGCTACCACCAAATACTTATGAGACCAGAAGATGGGGAAAAGACAGCTTTTAGGACTCATGAAAGTCATTATGAATGGCTGGTGTTACCCTTCGGCTTCACCAACGCTCCCTCAACTTTCCAACCCTCATGAATGAGGTACTTAGACCCTTCTTAAGGAAGTTTGTATTGGTCTTTTTCGACGATATCTTGGTGTATAGTAGTGGGAAGGAGGAGCACCTAGTACATTTAAGAGAGGTGTTGGACCAGCTGAGGAAACATAATTTGGTTGTTAACAAAAAGAAATGCACTTTTGGGGAGGAGCAAGTAGAATACTTGGGGCACATTATCTCAAGTTAGGGGGTGGCTGCTGACCCCAAAAAAATAGAAGCTATGCTGTCTTGGCCCCCTCCTAAGGACCTAAAAGGACTGAGAGGTTTCTTGGGTCTCACTGGATATTATAGACGGTTTGTAAGGGACTATGGTAAACCTGCTAGACCCCTAACAGACCTACTAAAGAAGGATAGCTTCCACTGGTCCAGCAGTGCACAAACAGCCTTTGATATGCCGGTTAATTGGGAAGTTGGTTGGGAGGTGCAGCCCTCGGAAGCTGTCATTGTATTCTTCATTTCCTTAGGGGAGTCATTACGAAATAATAACAGATCTCTTGGGACTATTTCCAAATTCTTTTCTATCGGTATCAGTGTTCCATCATGCACCTTGATATTATATGTAACAACATGGATCCTTGGACAAAATAGGAAGTGGATTACTGCACAGTTCATACTGCTTATATATCCAATATGTCCCAATTATACTCAATACTGGCCTTTGATAAGAAAGATGAAAAAATCATCACACATAGCTTAAAATGAAAAGCTTAGTACTTCTAGACCTAAGGTTTAAACTATTAACAGTTTGATCAAAGTGGCATATCATTGCCACTAACCTAATTAGGATTATATGAAAGCTAGCCCTGTAAAAATTATAAACAACACATACTTACAACAAGCATACATTATAAAATTTGTATGACATTTATCTTGAAAACTGTACCTCATGCAAGCCTCTGCTGAAACACACTTTTCTCAGTTAATTTTGCAATTGAGTGTACATCACAGACAATCCAAGTCTATTTTAAGGGTTGTCCATTTTGCTCAACCTTGTTTTCTCCATTTTGCCTTGCACAGAATTGTTTTGTCACTCAAATAGTACGAGGAAGCTACCCCTCAGTTTCAGCACATTTATGATCAAAAGATGTAGGGATTAAATTCATACATAAATTTAAGTTTAAACTTCCAATCATACTTAATTATGAGCAATCCTAAAGTTTCTGCTTATAAATTTATCATTATTATTATTATTATTTTCAATTTAAATGTTCCTTTACAAAATTCTTCTAATATGGGCAAATGTTTGGATGAAAACCACAAAGTGGAGAGAGAGAGAAGACAAGAAAGACAGTAGTTCTTACCATTAAATTAGAGCTTCCAAGGCTTCGTGCAGTATCAATATATAGATGCCTTCCTAGTATATTGACTTGAACTTTTATAAATAAGCTAAGCATTGTTGTTGCCCATAATGACAATGCCATTCTGGTAAAACCTAGAGAAAAAGAAATGACAAAGCTGAGAAGCATATTTGTTTTTAATTCCTTACTGCAACCAGACAAAACTACAGGTTATAATAAATGTGGAAGACAAGACCAGGTGCATACTTAGAATTTTGAGTCTATCCCATAAAACTAGTTTCTCCGACTGAGTTAAAGTGTTTGGCTGACCCTTTCCTTGTATTAACCTCTCAAGAAGCTGAGAAAGGTCCAACTCTTCTGCTATCCGACTACTTAAATTGTGCATAGCATGCGGCAATGTTATTATATCAGAAATTCTCTGAATATTCTCAAAGTGAGCTTGCATCCTATAATTGTCAATTAGAAAATAAAGCATGTCATTAGCATCTAGTTTTAAATGGGGGCTGGAAATTCATGATCATGGTGATAAAGTGTAGATACATATCTATTTTTCAAAAAAAAAAAAAAAAACAAAGAAGAAGAAGCTGGGCACTTAACTGAGCCTTAATAAGCTCCTCATTTTCCCTTTGAACTGCGAGTTCTCTCTCAAGTGCATCAAGCCTACGCCTGTGAGCACCATAAAGATTATACAAAAAATACCCACTTCCTAAAACACCAACAGTAAGAAAAATCTTCGTCCTATGCCGTCTCCAAAAATCCCTAACATACAGTTATTAAAAAACACACATGAGCCATCAAAATAAGGCAGGAATCAGATGCAACCAATTCAACACAGACACAAAGTGTCTCTACATTTTGATTACAAAGGAATAGGAAACAACCCCATAATATAAAATCGACAAAAGTTCACATTTTTGCTATTAATAATAAAATTACATAATGAGAAACAAAGTAGAGACAAAAATCAAAGAGAGACCCAGATGAAGAAAGACATACAAGTAGGAGGCTTTACCTGAAAGAAAGCATTTTGATGCTATGAAGACCCAAAATCCATTACTGTGGCTTCACTTTCAGTGTGCTCATCAGAGAAAAAGAGAATGAAGAAAGTAGCTAAAGGGAGAGAAGGTAGCTAAGTAGAAGCTTAGGAATACACGCCCCAACCCCAAGGATAATAAATGCATAAAAGCACAAGTGGGTGTTCTGTTCTGTTCTCCTTGCTTAGAAGGCTTATCTTAGAGAGCTTAGAGCTTGGATTGGAGAAGGCACAAAGTTCCTAGAAAGTGAATCTAGCGTCTGTTTGGAGCTAGAGTCTGAATACTGTGATTTCCAGTAAAGGGGATTACACTATACACTATAGAGGAAAGAAAAATGACAATTTTTTTTAATAAATTTGAGAGGAAAAAAATAAAAAGTAATAGACGGCCCATTTTAGTCCAAAAGTCATCGAGCAGGCTCGGTTTTAGCCCAAAGGTAAACTGGCCCGGAAAGAAGTAAAGAATAATTTGTTTTCTGATTCAATCCACTTCAAATTAAGAGAAGAAAAATCACCTCCTGCTTTGATTCATGTTAGAGAAATGTTATATTCCTTTTCACTAGATAGTATATACTGAAGTAATAAGGAAGCTTGAGTGAGTATCTGTTTGTTAGATTCTTTCCAATGCATTGAATGAACACATTTTTTAAACAAACATGCCATTAACCATGTGTTTATTTGAGATTGTAATCAACGCAAATAGAAGTTATTACTTCTTTCGAGACAAAATTTAACCATCCAATAACATTTTATAAAAGATAGAAAATACTTTCTTTTACTTAAATGCTTGTTGGTGTTTAAAAATATCTAAAACAAACATGCTTTAAGATTTTTATAATATTAAGAGTTGGAACCTTCAAAAACACATTATTAAAAAATGCAACCCTAATATGATCCAAATTAACTTAGTGTACTTAAATAGTACATAGACTAAAAAATTAGATGAAAAGAAAAAAAAAACAAACAGAGCTTTTTATTGATTCCACATTTACTCTTACCTCTTTACACTATTTCATCCCATTTGACAACTTAAATTGAACCAAATCCATTCGATTTTTTCAAAAACCTTAAAATCGGCTTTTCATTTCTCCTTGACACCCTATGTATACCTTAACTTTCTTGACACTCTTCCTTTTGCATCTAAAGGTGCCGTTTACAGTGGACCTCTTGTGTTTGGGTCAAAAAACCGGCTGTAGTAGGTTTTGCGATTTTAAAACAACAACCCACTGTGGAGGTTTGCAAAATAGTGCTTTCAAAATCCATATTTGCAATAACGTCTATTGTTCCAAATGTGATTTCTCGGGTCAGCTTGTTTCCCATTTGTGACGTATAGGTATGTTTTTCTAGCTTTGAAAGCAAGGTGAAGTAGTTTACTGACAAAATTTTGGTACATTTTTTTATATTTGTTATATTTATTTTATCAATTAAATTATAATATATATATATTTATAAAAAAGATAATAAAAAAATATATTAATATATACATATCATAATTTAATTAATAAAATAAATATAATAAATATAACAAAATGAACGTAAATTTTCTCATTTCGTCAGATTCATTTGGTGAAACTTGTGTAATGCGACGGTAGTCAGGCAGAGATTGATTGTTGAACACGATTGAAGCATGGTGTGGCCGCAGCAGGCGCACTCTTCCATTTATGAACAGGTAGCGACCCCTGTCATAACGGGTTGGGACCCTTGAAGCAGCAGAGACATTCTTCTTTCTTTTTTTCTTTTTTTTTTTAATGGGAGAGGCATTCTTTAATTTATTGCAATTGGAAAGGTGAAATTTAATCTCTATCTTGGGTATTGTTTGATTTTTTGTTATGGATTTTTTATTAATGGAGAAAACGAATAATAAATTTTTCTGGACAACGAAATTATTTTGTACGTGTCCGAAAAATAATAGAATCCATGTTTATTTGAATGGAAGCTCTAGGTTGTTAAAACTCTGCAAAGTTAGAATTCATGTTTTTTAACTGTAATTTTTATTAATTTTTTTCTCATATCACTTTTACATTTTTTTTAAATATTATTTATTATATAATTTTTTTATTATTATTTTCCACTAAATTATACATTCTTAACAAAAATGTCAGATTAACATTTTCCTTTTAACTAACCTAGTAAGTATCAAGCGACATATCTAGTATTCACATCCAACGACTATAACCATCCATATTAAACGTGGCCGTATCTAAATCCCAAAACCACCCTTTTCACACTCACAAATCCTAGAGAATCTCACAAAAAAAAAAAAAAACATTTTGTTGAGTTGATCCCACATTTACCCTAACATAAAGAAAGACCGAGTTACCTCTCTACACCATCTCATCCGGTTCATCACCAAGAACCGAACCAAATCAGTCTGGTTTTTTTTTTCCCAAAAACCCTAAAAACGTTTTCATTTTCACCTTGACACCCCATATATATATATATATATATATACATACCTTCGCTTTCAACACCTGCTCCTTGCTCCTGCTGCTGAATCCCAAAGCCCTCTCTCACACAGCAAGATCCACAAACACTAGAAACCCTAAAAATGGCAGAGGGTCTTGTTCTCCGCGGCACCATGCGGGCCCACACCGACGTGGTTACCGCGATCGCCACCCCAATCGACAACTCCGACATGATCGTGACCTCATCCCGCGACAAATCCATCATCGTATGGCACCTCACAAAGGAAGACAAGACCTACGGCGTCCCCCGCCGCCGTCTCACCGGCCACTCCCACTTCGTCCAAGACGTGGTCCTTTCCTCCGACGGCCAATTCGCCCTCTCCGGCAGCTGGGACGGCGAGCTCCGCCTCTGGGACCTCGCCGCCGGCACTTCCGGCCGCCGCTTCGTCGGCCACACAAAGGACGTCCTCTCCGTCGCATTCTCCATCGACAACCGTCAGATCGTCTCCGCCTCCCGCGACCGCACCATCAAGCTCTGGAACACCCTCGGCGAGTGCAAATACACCATCGCCGACGGTGCCGACGGTCACAATGATTGGGTTTCTTGCGTGCGGTTCAGCCCCAGTACCCTTCAGCCAACAATTGTCTCAGCGTCTTGGGATAAAACCGTTAAAGTTTGGAACTTGACGAATTGCAAGCTTAGGAACACGCTCGCCGGGCACACCGGGTATGTGAACACGGTGGCGGTGTCGCCAGACGGGTCGCTTTGCGCGAGTGGAGGGAAAGATGGGGTGATTTTGCTGTGGGATTTGGCTGAAGGGAAGAGGCTTTATTCGCTTGATGCTGGTGCTATTATTCATGCTTTGTGTTTTAGTCCTAATAGGTATTGGCTTTGTGCTGCCACGGAGCAGAGTATTAAGATCTGGGATTTGGAGAGTAAGAGTATTGTGGAGGATTTGAAGGTTGATCTTAAGACTGAAGCTGATGCCATCACCGGTGGAAACACTAACAAGAAGAAGGTAATTTATTTTTTCTAAAAATCTCTCTTTTTTTGTTTTGGAAGTTAATGGTAATTATTATTACTTGTTAATGGTTACTGGTTTGCAATTTTGGTGATCTTGGTGATTTTGTATGTTGTTTGTGATATGCTTTGACGTATATTGTTAGATTCTTTGATATCATTTATCCGTTGCTTCATCAACTGATTATAAGTAACTATAGAAACTGGAGGTGTTATCAGATTTGAAGTTGGCTTAGTGGGATTGCCAAGTGTTTTCTATTATATTCTGTGGTGATTCTTAGTGCGAGGAGTCTAATTTGAGTGTTTTGTTTTGTAGTTTGTGGAGAAAAAAGTATACTAATTTTGATTCAATTGAAGTGAACCTTTACTTTTCCATTGAATGGGAAATTCGGAATTCAATTGTCCTCGTTGAAGGAGTGTTACTTTAATTTTACTCATAGTAGAAATAATCTATTGGAACGAACTGTTTGTTTGAGTCTCTACAGTGGTAGCGTGAATGATCATGTCCTATTTGTTCTGGTTCTCTTGTCATTTTATAAATTAAGTGTAGGGTTATGGTAGTCTTCACTGAATTGTGTGATACAATGACGTCCCAAACTTAGTCATCGCATGAAGTTGTTGATTCGTTTGTTTTGCACCAAAAATGTGTTGTTTCCAATTCATATATTAATTTATTGTTTCTTTACATTGCCTTACAGGTTATATATTGCACAAGTTTGAACTGGAGTGCGGATGGAAGCACATTGTTCAGTGGTTACACTGATGGCGTGATCAGAGTTTGGGGGATTGGACGTTAATAGCAAAGCTTCTAAGTAATTTTCGGATGCCAGAATCTGTTTTGATATTTGAGACAAAACTAGTTACTCTTTACCGTAGAACTGTCAAAAAAAATGTTCTCTAGGTTGCTTGTTGAATCTTGTTTGGGTTCAATTTTTTTTGTTGTTGAAGATAATGGCTTTGGGGCCTTTCATTTATTTCAACTGTTCGCTTTGGTTATTAATCATTATATGGTTATTTCAATTCATCTCCCATTTACTAATACTTTTTTCTTGGAACATATGATGTAGATCTAGTGTGGAAAACGATGCTCAACTCTAAATCTTGTGTGTAAACTAGGGGTGTTTATTGGGTATCTGACCCAATAAACTCAGCTCTAACCCAAACCAATTAAATTTGTTTGATTCGGATCATCAATTCAAACTTGACTAAACCTGATCTTTATTGTTATTGGTTTAGTTTTCGGGTTCATAAAATTTGAACCCGAGATCCAATAAACCAACCCGTAGACTTGAACCTACTCTCTCTCTCTCTTTTTTTAAATAATCCTTTGTGCACAGCTGCACTGCGATTTTGGCCTTTGGGGTTAGGTTTAAGGAGAGTCCCACTTTCTTGCTTCTCCTCATCTATTTGAAGAGATTGTGACCACCAACCACATTGCGTGTGGCATGCATCTTGCGACCAAGTTAGTGTGCGACTGGCCATCAGCAACGCTGCATCTGCATGCGAGCAATTGACAATGTAGCGACTTGTGGCTTGCAATGGCTGTGATCGGTGAAAACTGCAACCTGCGATGGCTGCAAGTTGTAATGGCAACCAGCTTTGGCTGCGAAGAGATTTGCATCTCTGGGAGATTGCTTGTGTTGTGGCGCACTGATCTGCATCTCTGCGAGGAGATCTACCTAGATTTTATTGTTTGTGTTTTGTATGGCTTCAATTTTTTTCTGGTTTTTTTGGTTTTCAATGAGTAGATTGTTGTTTGAATGAGATTGTGAAGCTGAGAGATTTTTGTTTGATTTGAAATTTTGGGTTTCATTGAATGGAATGTTGTTTTATGTCTGAGGTTCATTTTCGTTGGTTTTGGTACGGCTGAGTGTTTTTTTTTTTTGCCCTTTTGTTTGATGTCTGAGTTCATTTTCGATGGCTTGGTTCGATTTGAATTGGATTGGCTGAAAAAAAAAGGTAAAACTCAATCAAATTAATTAAAATTTATCAGTTTGAATTTTTCTCTCTTTTGAATTCGAAGCAAATCGACCCGTAAGTACCCTTGTGTTAGACGGCTAAGGCTGTAATTTTAATATCATTGGTTTATAATATGAAAATCCGTCTTATGCAAGTAATTCGACCAGCCTTACATTGGTTTAGTTTAATTGGCAGTTTCTATGAATGGATTATTCTGCTTTGCTTTGTTTTACCGTGATTATGCTACATGTATCTTTTTATTTATTGTTACAATAAGATTAGTTTAGTAGTTACAGATAAGATTGTGGTTGTTTTTTGATCCAATGAGATATGTTGTTCAAGTTATTGGATGTTCATGAATTTTTTTAGGGGTATTAGGATGTTGAAATTTTTGAAGAGAAGTATTATATTTTTTATTGCTCTTCATAAAATATTCAAAACTAGGGTAAATTGCAAAATATACAATCATACGTCTTTTTAATTTTGGGCCATGTGCGGATTAAGTTAGTTTAAAATTGTTTTGACATTCTAAACTAAGTTTAAAGTCCTACTATCCTAGTATAGAAAATGAGGTTGATCCTTGGACATTTTGTGCGAAAAATACCATTCCTTAAGTAAACCATCAAGTAGATGATAAATTTGTCACTTGACTTACACACGAGACCCAAAAAATTGGATGATAAAATTACACTTTTTGCTAATTATCAATGCATCTTAATCACTTAATGAGGCGAGCGTTCCATAGAATTTTTTCATTTTTTTGGATACTATTTGAATGTTTTTCAACGGGATCCATATCGAACCAGATATTACTTTTAACGTTTTGAGGCCAAGTCATTTGATAAAATTGGTGTTGTAGAGATCCAGTCAGCACTGGGTGTTCACTAAGTAAATATTAATGTAATCCATCCTCTAATCTATTTTAAGTATTATTTTAACTCAAAACACAAAAATTAACAAACATTAAACCAAACCTTAATTTTGAGATTTTTTAACTAAATTACACTTGTTTATTTCAATTAATTATTTCATTTTATCATATTTATCCAATTACCATGAGCAGTTGAAATTATTAAAATATAAAGATAGAGATGAAAGATCAACAATTAATACTTTATTAGTATACAAAAATGTTATTTATAATGAACTAAATTTTTTTATTTTACCAAAATGACACTTAAAATAAACCGGAAGGAATAAAAGAATTTAATTTTGTTTTAATGTCAATCTAAATTTTTTTTACAATCATTTAATGTTACATTGCCACATCAATTAAAAGAGTTGAACTTTTAAATAGTTGTGGAATATCCGAACTCTTTTAATGGTTTGACAATACGTGATTATACGATAACGTAAAAAAGTTTTAGTGGATCAAAAACCATCCCAAAATCTAAACTGGGATGCGCCATATAATTCACCCTTCATGATTGAGATCTTTAAGAACAAATACAAAAAATAAAATGGGAATACAATTCTGGCAGTCCATCAGTTCACAACAATAGTGCGCCAGGCCGAAAATCTGTCTATACAGGCCCAAGCTCAGTAAAAATGTATTTGAATGCTTTGTATCTCAGAACTAACTGTCACCTAAAACTACAATAAATCACCCATCACTTATTTTCCCCTGTATGATATGGCTTAGCCACTTCACAATTTCCATTTAAACCTTTGAGAGCCAGGCACAGGTTTTGATCAATTGTATCCTATTCATACCTAGAAATCAGGAATCAAATAAAGATACCAGCCCACAAGATTTGTATCAGTAACAATTACCTTTATGAGATTTGGGTTCTCTTCGCTGTCTCTTTTTCTTATTTTGCAGGAAGTTAGCAAGCAGGTCATCTTCTTCCTCCACATTGATGTTTGTAGGTTCAGCCACACCACCATGCAAAATAGTATGCTCTTCAACAAGCTTTGACATTGACAATCCCTTGTCATCAGCTATGGTGGTTGGCTTGTTTGCACAATGCGCTTCAGGAAGTAACACAGATCCTTTTTTCAATTTCAAAGAAGAGCAAGCACGACGTCCTTTAGCAGCTTGACTCCATTTCTTTGATTTGTTTCCCAGAAGGCAAGCAAGAGTCATATCATCGTCATCATCAATCAACATATTTACATCCTTTGGTATTCTCACTTGTCCGTGAGAAGTAACACTTGGTTCCAAGAACAAATCTTTAGTTCCACCAGTACCACATATCAGAAACAACCCATCTTTCACACCAGATGGGATTTGATTTTCAACCTGCTCCTTGCTTAAAGGTGATTCAGATACAACTATTGTCCTAGAGGAAGAGGAAGCCTGACTTATATTTTCGGTACGTTTAAACCGTCTCTTCTTTGATTTGTTGTTTAAAAAGCAAGCAAGAGTTATGTTGTCCCCTTCTTGACTTTCCAAACTCTCCACACAAGCAGATAGGCTACCAGGTCTTGACATTTTAGTCTTTAGTCTGTTCTCTGATGGTTCAGCACCTCTGACATGTCTGCTTAGTTTCCAATTATTCTTTCTTTCCTTCTTTGAGGCAGTTCTGCTGCTACCTACGACCTCACCATCTGTTATACTTAATGACTTTCTGGAAGAGACTTGAGATATAGAGTGTTCCAATGAGTCTTTAGCAGAGAGTTTCCTAGCACAATGCAGCTTACGAGTCTTTCCTCTGTTAGACGTACAATTCCCACAGTTGTCTTCTGTATAATGACCATTTGTTGTCCGTAATGCTGGGTTTTTACAAGGTAATATACAACTCTGATTGGCTAGATTTGGTTCAGTACAACCCTTCCATATTGGATTTAAATCAAGAAACTTCTCACTTGTATCGTGCCCACCTAAATCCCATTGGCCATTGGTTGGAACCAAATTGTCCTTCTCTAAATGTGGTTCAGTAATTTTTGCCATGTCGACATCATCTTCATCACAAGTCTTGACCTCATCACTAAATGCTATATCCTGTACTTCCTTGGGACAAATTTGAGCCTTTCTTGCACGTCTTTTAGACCTCATTTTCTTGGGAACATTGCTGCATGCAACGAATGGGAATTAGAAAACAAAGGCATACCTAAAGCAATATCCAACTTCAAACATTATACGCCCTGTATAATATACTGAAACAATAATTCTAACAAAGCTGGGATTATATTGTTAAGAGTCAAGGGGAAAATGAAAAGAAGGTTAAAGGGGGAGTACCTTGACTTCCAATTCCACTTCCGCTTCCTAAGGGGTTTCACATCATCAACATCAGATGGTGGAACCAACAAAGCTAAAGGAAGAAAGTCATTCAGTGTAAGGGCCGGGCGTTCAGATTCTCGGTCAACAAAGTTACTAGCCAAAGCAGACTTTTGCCTCTTCCTTGCTTCTCTAAGCAAAGGAACTTGGTCAGGACATAACACCTTCCATCTCCTGGTCAATGAAAAGAATACAGATGAGAAAGATGACAAAATTTAAAAGTTTAAAACAAAGGTTTTTCACCCACAAAGTTAATTCTAAAATCATACTTCCGGCATTGAGAATCAGTACGAGGAGGCACATCTTCAGCAACCTTAGACCAGCAGAATCCATGCCTGGCGATTGCAGCTTTTAATCTTGAATCCTCTTTCTTAGTCCATCCACCCCATTTCAAAGAAGGATCCAAACTATTGAGATATCTGCCATAAGAATGCTCAAGAACTTTAACAATAACCCTAATTCATAAAAAATCTATATTATCAAAATTTTCAAAAATAAAATGCAATACCTGTCCCTACACTGAGATTGGATCCGGCCAGGAACAAATTTAGCTATTTGATTCCATTTCCGTCCAAAGAGCATGACAGCTACTGTTAAGCGCTCATCCTCCTCTGGAGTAAAGCTCCCTTTCCTCTCAGGACAAAGCGATTTTTTCCATCTGCATTGGTTATAATTTATTGCATTAGTAGACAGAACGCAACAGCTGATAAACAATTTCTCCTGTTCCCCAATATACTTAAAATCCATGTCAATTTATTAAATCAAACAGAGTTAATCATGTTTTAAGTTTTTTAAATCAGTGACCATGTTTTGTTATAATGGTGTCATTTCATTTTCAAGAGTATGCATGCCATTTTTTTTAACCATGAAGCAACCTTGTAAGAGCAATAAAGGCCATAAAGAAACAGAGTTTTAAGAAATATTCCAAATAAGTATATTCTTGTGTCCCTGTTATACAGATAAAGAAAACAAGTTACTGTTAAAATTTGATGGGGTTTAAGATGCACCATGGCGAACAAGGTAGTAAACTAATGCATTCAAAGACTAACCTCTACAACGACACAATTATAAAAAACACAATTCAATATTTAGCGGCTTGGGATTGGAAAAACATAAAAATAAAATGCCATCATCCTAAAGTTGAACCAGATATTCCCAGTTAAAATCAGATTGTAAATCACCAACTAATACAACAGGGTAAGATATTACTATTTTGTGTCACTAAAAGAATGACAAAGGCTGTAAAGCTCAACTTTACAGCAGTATAAATACTTCTTTTCTCAATCTTTAAATTTTCAAAAGTTTAAACAAAGAAGTTCAGCAGTTGAGGTTCAAACTACACTGAGCTGAAATCTAATTAATTATTGAATTTGACAGTCACTTTATGCCTTCAAGACCACAGGATATACCCTAAGGAAAAAAAAATGATTTCAAATCACCAGCAATTGTAAATGAAATACTTATGACCAGTCTTCAAACTAGCTCATAATATGTACCTTATTAAATTGAGTGATAGACTACCATAGAAAATTGTTTTGATTTCAGATAATGGATTTACAAGTTACAGCCACATGTAACTAAAAAAATAATACATAAAATAGCTGACCAACCTATTTGAGCACTGGGTTCCCGTCCGCCGTTCTAAAACAGAAGCCACAGACTGCCAATTGCTCTCACCAAAAATTGCCACAGCAGAACAAAGTTGAGCATCTTCTTCCTCAGTCCATTCACTATTTAGCATGGAAGCATTTAAGCTCCTTTGGTATCGTGCTAAGCATTGAAATGGAGTCCTATTTGTGGCCAATGATACAGCAATATCAAACCAGTTCCGAATGCCCATATCTTGGACAATAAGCAAAAGAGACTTATCCTCTTCGCTAGTCCATGGGCCGTGGTTTATCAAGGGATCTTCACAATTCAGCCACCTGTGGGCACAAACCATTAAAAAAATTAGTGAAGCACAAGTATGAGAATCCATCTATTCATACAAAAAGACATTATTCTACAGTCTTCATTAGATTCAAGATATGACTGTCACAGACATCTGTGATTACAATCATCACAGACACATTAAGCACCACCATGTTAAAAATCATGTCATTTACAGTCCCACCTGCATGATCCATGTTGATCTTGAACTCTTATTGAAATCCAAAAATGGTAAACTGTCTGTGATGGTGATCGTCATAGACGTCTGCAAAGCCAGGGGAAAGATATTCTTCATAGAAAGGCAGTAAACATGAAACTTTAATCAAAGAACTGTGTGGAAGAGACCCAGAATACAACAGACAGTGGAAATGAAGCAGCAAAAAACACATGACTACCATGCATAAGAAGAAACAAGTTGACCTTCCCAAGGAAGAGACTAGGAATATGGCACACAGTGATAATGAAGCAGCTAAAAACACATGTCTACTGTGCATAAGAAGATACAAGATGACCTTCCCTAGTCCCTACAATGATGGGATTGATAGAACATTTCAGTACCCAACCTGAATTAACCAGTTCAGTATAGAAGATAATTGGTACTAATTATTTGCTACCTATTTGACGGCCTCCCCCCCCACCCTTCCCACCAAAACAAAAGCCATACCTGGCTGCTAAGTCAAACTATTATCTTTTCTTTCACCAACTTCAAATTCAATGTTAGCATCTCTTATCTCATTACACATAAAATAACATTGCAGAAAGTTCAATCCACAGTACCCCAATAACAAGCAGAAGCAATGTGGTTCTCCTAGGACATGATATGATATGCGCATATCACAATAACAGAAACATAAAACACAAAGCTTTATTACAAAACATAAAACCAGAACCCCCCCTTCCAAAATCTTTTCCAAACAAATCAAGACAGAAAAATCCAGGCATTTAAATTTCTGAAAACAGAAGTTTGTCAATTAGGAAATACAGACCTTGATTCACATTCAGCACCAGTATGGCCAACATCATACATGGAAGCCAACTTATCCCAATCAACTTTAGGTAAAAATTCTCTAATCGTCTTGGGTGAAATTTCAAGATCATTAACCGATGCAATTATGCTATCCATGTCATTTGCATCTCCAAATGAGAACTCCAAACTGCCAAGGATGTACATCAAGGAAAAAAAATCAGAACACAACGGGGGTAAAGGGACTCAAAGATCAAATGACACACTTACTAATATATGACAAAACAGAACTGAGATTACCTTATTCTCTCTACTGAAATTTGAAGCACCCTTTCTTGGAATTGTTGCTTAATTCCCTTCTTAAGATTTTCCATTTCCACATTTGACCATCTCTTCCTATCCAATGAGAGAGGAAATCTTTTCAAAACCATCTTATAATTAGTGACATGAGAATTCTCGGCAGGTCCATAACACATTGCAGATATTTTTTTATTATGGCTCTGCAAAAAATAAAAAAAGGCAAATCAAGGATTGTCAATATTTATCAGAGAGAATACTAAGAATATCACAAATGCTAAACTAAAATACCACCCAGTAAAGAGATACCGATTAAATCAACTAAGTCTTTGTATTCATTTATTAAATTTTTATATAAGGCTAAGACACTGAGTCAGATTGTTAAGCAATAGATTCAAACCCCTCAATCCTCAAAAGACAGACAGTCAGACACAATACCAGAATCAGATAACAAAGGCTGTAAATTTCCCAAATCTAACCAAAGACCATAAAGAACAGAACCCTTCCTCTAAGTTCTTATTTGATATTACCCATTCAAATATAATAACTGTATGAACGTAATACAAGCATCTATGAAAACAGATAACCAATGAAGTTCTTGAAATTTCAAAAAATTATGTTTAAAATGAAGGAAAATCTTAAATATTATCTACTCTTCTACCTCATGATAAATATATAATAATATCTGACCACAAATTCACAACGAAATCAACATGAATTATAACTCAGGCTTCAGAGTTCAAAGAACTATAGAAGTATTACACAACCAACCTTTGAGTTATTTGGAGCAGAAGATTTCTTTGCTGATATTAACTGAACATGGGGATCCTTTTTTAGTGATAAAGCATTCCCTGTTCTTCTAATGCATGCAGCCTGGAAGTCCTTAAGGAGTTTAACTTTGTCCCTTAGCTGTTTGTTTTCCTCAATTTTTGCTTCAATCTCAATCAACTTACTTCTAAGAAATCGCTGTAAAGATCTGTTCTTCTTAATGGCATCAATAAAAGCCTGAGCGGATGGCGGAAAACTTGATCTTTTCTGTGGTAACTTGCAAGCATCCGGCTTATAACTCTCAATAAAACCACAATGCTCCATTTCAATGTTATCAGTCAACAAATTGGTGGCCTTATCATGATCTTGAGAAACATGACACAAATCACCAGCATCCCATCTGTCAGAGATTGAGCCATTAGCAATCTCCCCCTCATAGCCTAGACTTGAGGCCCGATCTCCCTCGGCCAATGTTTCCACACTGCCTTCTTGAGGACCTGATAATTGTCAGAATGCCACGTTTTTGTGAAAAAATGGAAGCAAACAAAGATAACTGACAACAAGAAGACCACTTGGAGAATAAAGAAACATCAACAAAAACAACATACATCAAAGCCAAGCAATACAAAAGCCACAAAATACAGAATGTATGATCGATGGATAAAGAAAATGAGGAAAAATATCCAATTCCTCTGGCTTCACTGAAAATGACTTCAAAAAGACATTTTTGTCATCTAAAACCCATTTCATGCCAGTCAATCAGTGCACCAAAAACAATATATTTTCTTATTTTATTATTTTATTATTATTATTATTATTATTATTATTTATTTTATTATTATTATTTTATTATTATTATTATTATTTTACCTGGACAACTACGAATATACTTGTAGGAACGCACACATTAACAGAAGACAAAAATCAAATAATGCTCAGCTGCAATCACCACATAGATGAACTAACAGAGTTAAAAATTCTATCTTTACTAAACCACAAAGTTGCATTGTTTTCCCTTCAACACGTTCACTATAATAGCAATACCAGCATGCCAAAACAAACAAAAAACAAAGGAAACTCAAAGCGATAACTTCAATTCCAAATCAACGTTCAACAGCAAACCAGCCAAGCTAACTACAACACGAATGCACAGTGACCTACCTTCATTGTAGGTGGAAAACCTTCTGCGAATGGTGCGGAGCGTCTCGAAATCATCCTCATCCTCGTCCGACGCAGTCGTCATTGTCATCATCGGCGGCCGCGGCAGTGGTGGAAGAGTAGACAAAGGCTGATAGAGGCTCTCCACTCGTTTGAGACATTCAAGGTCGCTCCGATCATCGTCGTTGTCGTCGTCGGAATCGGCGGTTAAGGGGACGAGGGCGTCGCCGGCGTCCAAGAGCGGGTCCGTTTCAATTGCATCATCGTGAAGGACGAGTTCGCGGTGGTCGGTGGTGGTGGAAGCGGTGAAATCGTCGTCGGGGTCGGTGGTGGCGGAGGCGGCGATCATGCAGGCTCGTGAGAGCGCAGCCATGTCCTCCTTGAGGCCTTCATCGTCGTCGTCGTCGTCGGTGGCGGAGAGGTCGTCTTGTTCGTATTCGTCGGCGCGTGGAGTCATCGGATTCGGGTAAGCCAGAGGAGAGAGAGTGCGTGACGTGAAGAGAAGAACACAGCTAGGGTTTTCACTTTTTACTAGAGAGTGTGTGTGTGTGTGTGTTGGAGATTATACTCGATTTGAGTTGCAGCGTTTTTTATAGGAATGGAGAATTGGAGGGAGGGCCGACACGACGGCGTTCTGGTTGTTCTCTTTCTCTGAGAACTTCCGCGGTTGATTTGTTTGCGCCTTTGCCGACTTGGATTGTAACAAGCTCTCGCAAATTGATGGCCTAATGTTTTTTCTCACTCCTACAACTATTAGTTTGTGGTTAAGATAATATAAGATTTGTTAGTATAAGATAATATGATAAATATTAATAATATGAAAAATTTGATTAGTTCTTTTATGATCAAGATTTGATACTTAATAGTATAAGAATTCGTATATTATAATAATTATTTAATATGAGTATAATACTTTTTAGTATATAAAAAAAACCAGTGTCATGTCTTCTTCTTCTTTTCCTCTATTTTTAAGATATCCTTTTGTACCTTTTTTTAAATTTTTGGTCGCATATCTCTCAACCCTCGATTCGATTTTCCTTCGATATATCTCTTGCCAAAAATAGAGTATTTATATGAAAAAATGATGAACATATAGTTGTATTAGCCATAAATATGATGATGTTGTTGGAAGGCTGAGGGAGGAAGATGGAGTCGTGGAAAATGAGGATGCAGCAAGACTTGGCGATGCAGATGAGGGCAACCTGGCGAGAGGTGATGGTGTTGGAGTGGATGACGACAATGCCACCGAGGGCAACCATGGTGGACTCAGAGATGGTGTCCATGGGGAAGGCGACGAGAGAGACGATGAAGGGGAGGCTACAAGAGAGATGTGATGGAGGGTAGGATAGGAATGAAAACTTTATTTAGTCTTATCCTATGATGAGAGAGCGGATAATTTTATCAAATTATAACACAATAAAAATAGTTAACCTAATATGGTTATATAAATTTAATTTCTAAATTAATACTTATTTTATACTATAAAAAAGTAAATTGATATCCAAAATTTTTAAATAACTTACTTAATTTTCTGTGTACCTTTGATGGGCTAACTCGAGTATTTACTTTATATTTTTACCTCAAAGTTCAAACTTAGGAGTTAGGAGAGGGAAAAGAAATCTACTATTGGCTACTCAAAATGAAAAAATACGAGTTTAGGCACTAGACCTGTTGATTTGGGCTATGCTTGGGAGTTTTGGCTGAGTAGGCCCAAAGTTTAAGGTCTCATTCTTTTCTTAGGTCGGCCTAAACTAACAAAAGGAGTTGGACCGTAATTTTTGCAAACTAAAACTAAGCTTTTCAGAATTTTATTCTTTAGTTGGGCCCAACTAAAGATTGGGCCTGAATGGGTGCGACCAGTTTGATAGGTCAGGTGTAGTAACTAGTAAGAACTTAGAACACCACTTAACTTAATAATAAATATTATGAAATCAATGATGATAAAAAAAAGAGCGCCAAGTTTTTCATGAACGATACAGAATTCAAACGCTTCCTGGGGCGAATTAGTTTTCAGTGAAATGACATAATCACCCTCAATTTGCAAGAAATAAAATATAACTTCCAATCACTGTGCTCCACGAACCCACCATCATTGGCAGACGTGTCTTATTGGACTGTACAGAAACCTTCCGTCACAGACATGTAATCAACAAATTTTCCCGAAACATAGTTTTCCTCATTGCCTCCTTATATTTTGCCATTTGCTGCTCTTCCCGCCATTTTCTGTCTCCTTATTTATATCCAAAAAATCGAAAAAAAAAAGAAGGAAAATTGTAAAAAACCCAAAACCCAGAGACAGAAACCTACGACAATTGCAAATGGGTATCAAGGATCTTCTCAGATTCATGAAGCCTTACATTGAACCTGTTCACATCAAGATGTACGCTGGCAAACGCGTAAGAATTACCTCCATTCCATTCAAAGTTTCGATTTTTCCTTCAAAATTTTATCTTGGGTGTGTTCATTTTCCTAGCTTCATCTCATTCTGCAGGTGGGTATTGATGCATATTCATGGCTTCACAAGGGGGGTGAGTACAGAGTACTATCTAATTTTTTGGTGCAGTTTAGATACATTCATGTTGTTATTGCAATTTTGGGTAACTAATGGTGAGTAAGTTGAAGTTGACATTGTGATTTTTCAGCTTATTCCTGTAGTATGGAGCTTTGTCTCGATTCTGATAGTGAAAGGAAACTGCGGTACATTGAGTACTTTATGCATCGAGTCAACCTGCTTCGCTACTATAAGATAACCCCAGTTGTTGTTTTTGATGGTGGCAATGTTCCTTGCAAGGCAGCAACTGAGGAAGAGAGGAATAGGCATGCTTTAAATAAAAAAAAATAATAATCTTTAGTTTCTTCTATTGCGTTTACTTGCAATGTGGTGAGTCTCTTGTTTGCTCAGTGTATGATGTCTATGTGGTTTGATTGTTTCAGAAAAAGAAGTGCTAATCGTCAATTGGCAATGGCGAAGCTCAGAGAAGGGAATGTTAGTGCAGCTTCAGAGCTCTTCCAGGTAGGAATATTTTTCATTTTTTATTTTTTTTAAAAAAAGCAATAGTCATTCTCATTCATGAGAATATTGCTGACTACTCGAAGGATTTGTCTTTAACATGTTACTGCATGCTGTCTTCTTAATTAGATGAATCCTGTGTGCAATGCTAGCAATTAGTCTAATTGTTGTCATCACAAATATGGTGACAAAAGTGTATTGTCTTTCCTTTTTCCATATGCTATGTTTGTGCCCGTGAAGCAAAACAATTCAACGATTTTCCATTCTTTTGTCTGTAGAGAGCAGTGAATATTACTCCCCTTATGGCCCATCAATTGATTCAGGTATGTTGTAAACACATCCTTTTGGACAGACTTGTGACTGGTAGTACTGAGAATACCCCACCCCTTTTCCCCTTGTTACAAAATCTTGAGAAATACTAGTGCTTCTCCTGAACAGCAATCTTTAGTTAATCTACACTTAAGGTAATTTCTTCATCTAATTACTTTGCAGACACTGAGATCAGAGAACATTGAGTTTGTTGTAGCTCCATATGAAGCAGATGCTCAGTTAGCATACTTGGCCAATCTTGAAGCAGAAAAGGGTGGAGTTGCAGCAGTGATCACAGAAGATAGTGATCTGATAGCATATGGCTGCCCAGCTGTAAGAACTTCTCCAAAACTATGATATTGTGCGTGGAGGTTTACTGCTTTTCTGATGTCTTGATTTCATTTACTGCTCCACTATTCAATTTCATAGAAGTCCTGTATTTTGGATTGTGATTCGCAATGGTTTTGAACAGATTTTTTTTAAGATGGACCGTCATGGAAATGGTGAAAGAATAGAGTTAGAGAAGGTTTTTGATGCTGAGTCTAGTAGACCTTCATTTCGGAGTTTTGATATGAAACTATTCACAGGTAAATTTTGTTCAATGCAATAATGTGTGCTTACTGCAAAACTTTTCTGCTAAAAAATCATTGACAATGTATGTACTTGTACCTCCTTGATATGATGAACAACATTTTTCATGGGAAAGGGGCAAGGTTTCCCTGTAACCTACGATGAGCATGCATGTGTGCACCTTCAGATAACTGCAATCCGTCTTTAGAGCTCTTGAAACATATACGTCCCACTCCTCAACCAAGAAAAGAAGAAAGTAAGAAAAGAAACTAGGAACTTCCCTGAAAGACATTTTTCTGAATCTATGTGCCTTGGTCTATTGGATACATTACTGGAGGGTACTTCTCTACTTTATAGGAAACCCATATTCCTGGTGAAGGTCAAGCTGAGCTGAGATTATTAGGATGATACCAAGAGATTTTACCAAATTTCTTAAGAAATCTTTGTTGTTTGTGTCATCATAAAATAGCAACTTAAAGGAAAAAAGAATCTCATGCTTTTAGGTTTATGAAAGGTTAAAATGGTTTTTTTTTCCCCAGGTATGTGTGTCTTAGCTGGCTGTGATTTTCTTCCATCTGTTCCTGGAATTGGTATTGCTCGAGCTTATGCCTTAGTTTCCAAGTATCGGAACCTAGATCGTGTAAGTATGTTCTCATCTGGTAATAAACACTGGTGTTGATTACTTGTTGAAGGGGATTTGAACAGAAATGGAAATCCAATGCTTCTAAAATTTTAAAAGTTCTCTCTTGTTACCAACAATTACTGGCTTGATAATTGATATGATCATGTGGATTGTGGACTTTTCAATTGGATTGCCTAGTTAAAATGTATTCACTATTCCATACATTTTGACCTGTTTTATAGAAGGATATATCCTTTTTCTTAATACTAAGTCTGGATGCCAAAAAAGACATTACTACTGCAATGTAACTAAAGTAGGAAACAATCAGGCCTAGTTTTATAGGAATGTCCTTACAACAAGGAAGACATTACTACCGCAACGTAACTAAATTAGGAAACAAGCAGGCCTAGATTTTTTAGCAAAGAACTTGAAGTTTTCTGGGACTTCCATTTTTATCAATAGTGGATGAAGCCATAAAGGAAAAGCTTTTCTATGTTGTATTGTATTCCACCTGACATAATTTTTATATTGTAACTACCATTTATATGTCTTGTTTTTGAAATGCGAACAAGACGAGTACATATTCCAATATCAATTTGGAATGTGGTCATTTGGATTTTATCATAACAGCAACAGATAATTTTGTTGCTTTCTCCTTTTACTATGACAAGTATACTGGTGTATATAGCCTAAAAAACATAGCTGAATGAAGGTTCATATTCATTGTCATTATGATTAACAATTCAGTTTGTTAACAGGTTTTGTCTGTTCTTAAGTTTGAGAAGGGCGACCAAGTGCCTGAAGATTATGCCAAATCCTTCAAAGAGGCAGTTGCAGTCTTTCAGCATGCTCGAATGTATTAGCAGTCTAAAACTAAAAATATTTGTAGTTTTTATTTAAGTATTTATTATTCTATCAGCAATGACTCTGTTGCCTTCTGGAATATTTGTGCAGATATGATGCCAAGACTAAAGAGCTCAAGCACATGAAGCCTCTTCCACAAAATTTTCTTGAGTCACTTGATGGAAAACTTGATTTCTTGGGACCGTATCCTTTATTTGTTTTTTCTCCCCATTTTTGGGCTAGTACTTTTGCTCAAATCTTCCGTTATTTTCAATGTTCTCAACTTGTCCATCCAGCATTTGTTGCCTGACTATTACTGATAGCAACCTCTGGTCTATCAGACACCATTTTGGGTTTCAGCCCTTGAGTAGTAGGTGCTTCATTTTTTGGAAGTTACTTGGATTTGTAAGGAGTTTTGAATGTTATACCATGCTGTATAGCTCTTTATTTTAACACTTGCACTTCTAAGAGTATATATGATCAATTTTAATCTATTTGCTTGTTGAACATGTATGATTTTTTCCTTGACCAAGTCCAAATGCAATTAGAGAAATTCCCCCAACTATAGTCACCGCAATAGCTGAAGGAAACTTAAACCCATCAACTATGGAAGCCTTTGATAAGTCTGAATGTTCTGGACTTTCTCTACACCCAATTACTGTCCAAAGCATTGGTCAGCTTAGGAAAGCTGAAGTTCCAGCATCAGTTAGACAGGAAAACTGCTTTTCAGTCTTTGGCTCCCATAATACCAGACAAAATAGTACAGGCAAGTCATGTAAACTGGAGCAACGTGTCTTCATTAAATCAGAGGTTGATTATGCTTGATAAACTGACAAATTCTGTAAATACATAGTTGAGTTTATGCATATTTTGCTAGTAGAAAAAGTTCATCGTTTCTCTGTAAAGTGACAACATAAGGGTGTATTTATCTTTGATTTAATCTAAAGTACATTGTGATTTTAACAATTAAATGATTTAAGAATGCATATATTTTTACTTGCTCACCTTACAAACAAGCTTACTTTAGAGGAGCCATATCCTTTGCTAACATGGTTTATATTTTATCTATGACTACAGTGACAAGGCAGGAGCTGGTGTCAGATAAAGATAAGTATTCTGATGAAGCATTGGCACTTGAGAAACTAATCATGCCATTGGGAACAAATGGAACAGTAGAAAAGACCATTATATCTGATGACACTCATTTGAAGGCTCCTGACAACAACCCATTCAGGATAAGAAAACCTGAGGAAATATCTTTGGTTCAGACAAAGAACACAGTTGAAAATGTTTCTATTGTCAGCAGTACGGAATATATTGACCTGTGCACATCTTCAGATAACTTCCAAGAAGAGGGGTCTGAAAATCTCTCAAGGAAAAGGAAATTTCAGAACATTTGCTCAGATCAACTACACACCGCTGATGAACAAGTTTCAGGAGTGACTGAAGTAGAAAATTCAGATATTTTGTGCCTGACTGTGGAATCCCAAGAAAGTGTGAATTCTAAGACTAGGAAAAGTGCTGATTTGGAAGTTGGAGGTGAAAGTGAAAAAAAATCCAAGAGAAGCAAGTGCAAGAATACAGGGTGTGGCAATAGAACTATTCTGAATTTCTTTTCTCGAGTGTAATCATTCTATATCTATATAATTTTTGTTGCGGTCTCTTTAGGATGTGTTTTTATCCCTTAATTTAATAGTCCAAAATTTGCTAAAATAAATGAGCCAGCAAAGTACCAATATTTGAGAATCATTCATACCAGTTCTCACTTAAGGTAGTTATGACATTCTTGCTATTACACTGGCTAGGTGAAAGGAAGCATGTGATTGATATATGGGTATTTATACAATACTCGTCTTTTTTTTTTTCAGCCTGAGTTTAGTACAAGGCTGAGTTATCATGTATTACATTAGCAGTTATTTATATTTAAATATTTATTATAAAATTATCATTTAATGAAATGTTGGACAAAATTAAAATCCATTACAAAAATAAAAATTAAAAAAAATAAAAGGAAAGATAAAATGCGTCAAGATGGAGAGTGTCTTTAGATCATATAGGATCATAGGTTTAGCCGTAGCATCTGAAAAGAGCTGTAAAAGAAGTGGTGGTGGCAATTCATAGTATCAATCAACGCTGACAATGTTGAGCAGAGCAACGAGGTATGCCACTACCAAGTTTCCTTGTTTTCTTGCATAATCAGCAGCTCAACTCTTGAAACTGAGGCTATATTCTCATTCTCCACAACCAACCCTTGATCACGATTATGCCTTTGATAACTTTTACGTTGATATATGTATGTTCATATAATGGCTAGTGTTATGCTTCTCCACCATCTTTTATGGAATTTAACAAGTCTTTAGGTGTTATGTTACTGTGAAAAATAAGCATTACTGCCTTACTATTAACATTGCTCGAGGAAATGAGTTGAATCCTTTGAACATCTTGATCAATTGTTTCTGCCACTTGGTTCATCTGAGTTCTGCTCTCTGTATTTGGCAAGATTCTCAAGTGGGGTTATCAATACAATACCATAACGTTTACAGCACTCATGAAAGGGCTCTGTATTAATGGACAAACAAAAACTGCGCTTGAGATGCTGAAAAAGTTGGAAAGGCAAGGGTTTAAGCCTACGTTAGTAATATACAACACAATCATTGATGGGCAATGCAAAGATAAATTTGTAACCGAGGTGCATGATTTATGTTCCAAAATGTTGTCAAGAAAATTTCTCCTAATGTTAAGTACTCTATTCCACTGTTTTTGCAGCATCGGAAAGGGAAGCGCAAATTTGATTGTGTGGAAATGCCAGCATAATTTTCCTCTTTTGTGAACTCAAAAATAGGTATTATGCGGAAGCGTAAAACAAGTATAATAACAACACCAAAAAATTTTAGCGTAAAAAACCTTCCCAATGTGAGTAAGAAAAAATCACGGGACCTGTAAGCCACTTAAACTTCCACTATAAAATAATGAGAATACAAAGAAATACAATAATATTGTATCTTCAATTTGTGGATAAAACTCTCACAAATTAGCTCACTATTTTTCTCTCACTATTTTTCTCTCTATGAGGAAAATACAACTCTCGTTGCTATGCTCTTCTGCTTGTGTTTTTGAATGAAACAAATGTCTCTATTTATAGAGACCTCTTCAAGCATTACATTTAATGCTTGCATGCTTGCCAACTTCCATCCACCACCTATCCACTGAATTTGCAACTCTGCCAACAAACTTCTTCCACCGAAAGTGCAGCAACATGAGGGAAAACAAATTTCCTCCTTTGTTGACTTTGAGCCACCGAAATTGGCTGGATCTCACAATTCTCCCCCTCCAGCCATTGGGGAAAATATCCTTGGATCAGTTCGGGGTTGATGCTAAGCCTGCAACTTCTTTACAGATTTCTAACTTCTGTTTTGGTAGCGCTTTTTTCATCATATCTGCCCCGTTGTCATTGGTGTGGATTTTCTCAACCTACAGCAGTTTACTTTCCAACACATCACGGATCCAGTGATACCTTACGTCGATGTGTTTCGACCTTGAATGAAATGTCGAGTTCTTGCTGAGATGTATTGCACTTTGATGATTGCAATAGAGAACATAGTTTTCTTGATTCTGGCCTAACTCTTGTAGAAACTTCTTCATCCACAGGATCTCCTTGCAACTTTCAGTGATTGCGATGAATTTAGCTTCTGTGGTGCTTAAAGCAATACACTTTTGTAGTCGTGATTGCCATGAGATAGCTTCCCCTGCAAAAGTAATCAGATATCCTGATGTAGACTTTCTTGAATCCACATCTCCTGCCATATCTGCATCTGAATACCCAGTGAGCATTAGATTTCCATTGTCAAAACACAAGCACCTTTTGGCAGTTCCTCTCAGATACCTTAGTATCCATTTCACAGTATTCTAATTCTTCTTTCTTGAATTCAATAGGAATCTACTCACAACTCCTACAACATAAGCAATATTTGGTCTTGTGCAAACCATTGCGTACATAAGGCTACCAACAGCAGAAGAATAGGGCACCTTGCCTATTTCTTCTTTTTCTTCGTCATTTCCTGGACACTGCGTCTTACTCAGTTTGAGATGACTAGGTAATGGAACATGCACAGTTTTGGCTTGATGCATGTTGAACCTTTCAAGAACTTTCTTGATATAGTCTTCCTGTGACATCCACAACATTCTTCTAGAACGA
The DNA here is from genome assembly GCA_029884605.1 of Ormosia emarginata. NCBI lineage: Eukaryota > Viridiplantae > Streptophyta > Magnoliopsida > Fabales > Fabaceae > Ormosia > Ormosia emarginata. Next base: position 13,861,685 of record JAQQTP010000072.1, read on the forward strand.
TTTCTAATGATCTTCATTCCAAGAATCTTCTTTACTGCACCCAAATCTTTCATGGCAAATGATTTGCTTAATGCCTTCTTGAGAGCAGCTATCTTTGTCTTATCTTTCCCAACAATCAGCATATCATCAACATACAACAATAGTATAATGGATTCACCATTTCCATAGTTCTTCACAAACACACAATGGTCTGCGGAGGTCTTCTTAAAATTGTGTTGAGTCATGAAGAGATTAAACTTCTTATATCATTGCCTTGGAGCTTGCTTCAGACCATAGAGACTTTTCTTCAGACGACACACTAGGTGTTCTTTGTCTGGTTCTTCGAAACCTTCTGGTTGTTCAATATAAATTTCTTCCTCTAAGTCTTCTTGTAAGAATGTTGTTTTAACATCAAGCTGTTCTATTTCCAAGTCTAGTTTTGCAGCTAGACCAAAGATCGCTCTAATGGATGTCATCTTCACCACTGGTGAGAAGATTTCTTCAAAATCTATGCCTTTCTTCTGGTTGCAACCCTTCACGACAATCATTGCTTTGTACCTGGGGTTTGGGTTGTTCTCTTCAGTCTTGAGTTTGAATACCCACTTATTTTTCAATGTCTTTCGTCCATTTGGTAATCTCACCAGGTCATACGTCTGATTCTCTTTCAAGGACTGTATTTCTTCTTGCATGACATGTATCCATTTCTCTTTATCATTTGTCTCAATGGCTTCCATGAAACTTTGAGGTTCCCCTTTATCAGTGAGAGTGACATAATCATCTGAGAAATACCTTCTTGATGGTTGTCTGACTCTCGTTGATCTTCACACTTGAGGTTCTTGTTCTACCTGATCAGTCTCCATTTGTTCTACTTGATTAGTCTCCATTTGTTCTCCCTGCATTGCCTGACTTTGTTCTGTCTGGTCAAGTTATTCCGTCTGATCAGGTTGCTCCATCTGATGGGGTTGTATTATCTGATCAGGTTGCTCATTCCTTTTAGGAATCTCTCCTCCTGAATTATGTACCATAATGGTCTTTGGCTTCTTAGATTGCTGAATATCCTGGATTGTCTGATCTTCATAGAATACCAGTCTCTGCTCCGAACAATCTTCTTGTTTACATGATCCCATAATCTGAAGCCAAGTTCATCACTTGGTGAACCAAGGTATATGCATTCTTTCGTCTTTGCGTCAAGCTTTGCTCTTTCATCTTTAGGAATGTGGACAAATGTCCTGCACCCAAAGACTCTCAAATGACCATAAGAAGCTTTCTTTCCAGACCATACTTCTTCTGGAATCTCTCCATTTAAAGGTCTTGAAGGAGACAAATTGATCAAATCAACTGCAGTTTTTACTGCTTCACCCCAGAATGCCTTGGGGAGTTTTGCATGAGAAAGCATGCTCCTGACTTTCTCTGCAATCGTTCTGTTCATTCTCTCAGCTAGTCCATTCATCTGAGGTGTCTTGGGGGGTACTTTCTCATGTCTTATCCCATGAGTCTTGCAATAATCCTCAAATGGACCTCTATACTCTCCGCCATTGTCAGTTCTCAAGCATTTCAGCTTTCTTCCAGATGCTCGTTCTACAGAAGCATGAAACTCCTTGAAAACTTGAAGAACTTGATTTTTCATCTTCAATGAATACACCCACACTTTCCTGGAGTGATCATCAATAAAGGTAACAAAGTATTGGGCACTACCAAGGGACCTTTCAGATGTTGAGCAAACATCTGAGTGAACAAGATCCATAATTTGCTTTCTTCTTTTTGCACCATCTGATCTTTTGAAAGATACTCTGTGTTGTTTACCTGCTAGGCAGTCTTCACAGGATTCAAGTAGCTGTCCTTTTATGTTTGAAAGATAGTGTTTTGCTAATATTTCTAAACCTTTCTCGCTCATGTGGCCCAATCATTTGTTCCATAATTCCTTGCTTGCGTCTTGAGCAACATTCATCTCCTCCTTGCATATCTTTCCTTGCATAATGTACAGAGAGCCTTCCTTTCTGCCGCGAGCAGTACTCATGCTTCCTCGGCTGAGTTTTCATCTGTCGGCACCAAACAGGTTTATCATTCTGGCTTCATTTAACTTTCCTGCCGAGATAAGGTTCAGGCGCATCTTTAGAACATGTCTTACCTCCCTCAGCACAAGCTTGTTTTCATTCTCGGTCATCAAAGTTACTTCACCAATGCCAACGATTTTACTCGTGACATGGTTACCCATCTTCATCGTACCAAAGTCTTTTTTTTAGTATGATGAGAAAAATTCTTCATGAGAAGTTATATGGAAAGATGCTCTGGGATCAATTATCCATATGCAATCATCGGATGCAATGTTTAGATAATTTTCTTCTCCTACAAGAAATATATTCTCATCATTCGAGGCCACTGCAGTAGTTGCTCCATTTTCCTTCTTCTTTTTTGGGTTAATCTGGTCAGGGTGGACTGTTCCATCCTGTTGGTCTCTTTTCAAGAATCTGCACTCAGACTTTCTGTGACCCGATTTGCCACAGTAATAACAATTTAGTCTAGTGCGAGATTTGGATCTACCTTGTGATTTTCCACAACCTCTTTTTTCACGATTCTTACTTTTTCCTCTATTGTCAACAATGTTGGTTTCAAATTAGTTGTTCAAGCCCCTTTCTCTCTGTCTTGACTCTTCATTCAGTAAATTGTCTGTAACAGAATCCATGCTAAGTTTTTCTTCTAGAGCAGAATTGCTGAGAGTGACAACTAGAGCGTCCAACTCTCAGGAAGAGAACTGAGGAGTAGAAGAGTTTGCAACTCATCATCTATCTTCATTTCTGTCTTTGTCAGTTGATTCACAATACCTTTGAAGGTATTCAAATGTTCAATCATGTTTTGACCGTCCGAGTACTCCAACTTCACCAGTCATCTAACAAGGTGGGCTTTATTCCTGGACGTCTTCTTTTGAATCAAGGATTCAAGTTTCGTCCACAAATCATACGCGTTGGTATAAGTTAATACATGTTCGAACAAACTTCTGTCAATATATTTTTGGATCATAGCTACTGTTTTCCAATTCTGGAGCTCCCATTCTTTGTCGGTCTTCCCCTCCGGTTTATCTTTCTGGGTGATTGGCTCACGCAAATCTTTGCAGTATAAGTGGTTTTTCATCATCGGCTTCCAATATGAGTAGTTATCTGCAGTTAACTTGAACATATCTCTATCATGAGTGACAGCTCCCTCCATCTTGAGTAACACAGGCCAATACCGTATATAGTGTCGTACAGGTAAATAGTATTGTATACTGAAACAATAACTGTAGTATGCAAATAATGCACCAGGTAAGTTCCCAAGAAAGAGAGGTGGGTCACTAATGAATACACTTAAATATCAAGTCTTTCCTAACCAGAACTTTCCTAGACAACACTTTCACACCACCACACGTTATTTCTAGCAACGAGAATAATTCTTTTCTGATGTGGAAGATCAGACAATGTTACAACCACAGAGCATACTAAGAATTTTCTTATGAATCCGGTACCTAGTATGCGAGAGCTTTGAGAACTCTGATACCACTGTTGGGAAATGCCAGCATAATTTTTCTCTTTTGTGAACTCAAAAATAGGCACTATGCGAAAGCGTAAAATAAGTGTAATAACAACACCAAAAATTTTTAGCGTGAAAAATCTTCCCAATGTGAGTAAGGAAAAGCCATGGGACGCGTAGGCCACTTAAACTTCCACTATAAAATAATGAGAATACAAAGAAATACATTAATATTGTATTTTCAATTTGTAGATAAAACTCTCACAAATTGACTCACTATTTTTCTCTCTGTGATGAGGATATAACTCTCGTTGCTATGCTCTTCTGCTTGTGTTTTTGAATGAAGCAAATGTCTCTATTTATAGAGACCTCTCAAAGCATTGCATTTAATGTTTCCATGCTTGCCAACTTCCATCCACCACCTATCCACCGAATTTGCAGCTCTGCCAACAAACTTCTTCCACCGAAAGTGCAGCAGCATGAGAGAAAACAAATATCCTTCTTTGTTGACTTTGAGCCACCGAAATTGGCTGGATCTCACAGATTGATTACTAATTTTTTTGTGATTTGTAGGGTGGTTATATTTTCCTTTCCTTCTGATTTTGTGTTGAATATAATTAGTTGTTACTTTGATTAGGTACTGTTGTACACCTGCAATATTCTATAAACCCCTTCGATACTTCCATTGTTCTATGTGGGACATCAATGAATTAACTAAAACAACAAAAAATAAAATCACATGATTTCATTTGTTGACAATTGAAGGAAAGCATGAAATATCAAGAGTGCATAAGCAAGTGCAGTTAACTTGCCTGTCTTTTAGACAATAAAAGCAACTTCTACCAATCACATGATAAGCATTCACATCAACAACTGTTTCACTTCAAGTACTTGTCTAGAAGAAATTATTTGTTAATTCATCAAATGGTGCATTGAAATATCATGAAAAGGCACAAGAAAATGTGGCTTGGAAACCAAAAGTTCTTGAGACACTTGTTTCATTGATGGCCGTGATTTTGGTGTGGAACTTAGACACGCTAATGCCAGTGTTACCACAAGAACCACATCTTCAGCATCCTTTCTGAAGAAGGGCTAAGGAAGACGAGAGTCCAAGATATCTCTTAGCATCATATTTTCAGTAGAAGGCTTTGATAAAGAAGAAATTAGTTCTCCTGGATGCCTTCCCATGAAAGTTTCTAATGTTACCACTCCAAAACTATAAACATCACACTTTTCAGTTACCCTCATTATGTATGCAAGTTCTGCAAATGGCCAAGAAATTAAGAAAGGGTATGAACAAAATTAGTTATGTTTTTGCTTTTATAAAGTAATATCAATTCAATAAGATGATAGGGGGAAGAGTTTTACCTGGGGCAATATATCCGTAAGTACCAACTAGTAGAGTTTGATTAGAGGAATCAGGATCAAGCAGTCTAGTTGTGCCAAAGTCTGTGACAACAGCCTCATTGTGTGAGTTCAACAAGCTATTGCTACATGTTATGTCTCGATGAACAATCGGTGAGGTGCAATCGTGATGCATGTAAGCTAGAGCATGTGTCATCCCTTTAACGATGTTCACTCTCTTGCTCCAACTCAACTCTTGCGCTTCCGCATCATTCCTCAAGATACTTAGTAGGCTACCCTTTTTCATATATTCATAGACCAAAAACATGCACCGGTTATGCAAACAAAAGCCATGGAGCTTCACAATGTTTCTATGACGAATATTTGATAACATCTCCACTTCATTACAAAAACTCTTTTCAAAAGATTGGTTTTGCATTTCCAATTTGTGGAGTTTCTTCAATGCAGCAGTTCTGTTAGGAAGCTGTGCTCTGTAAACACTACCATAAGCACCAGTTCCAATGCAGTACTTGATATCAAAATCTTCTGTTGCTGCAATAATATCTTCAAATGCAATCTTACCATCATAATTCCATATTGAGAATAAGTCTCCATTCTTCACCACTGTTTCCTCAAATTTAATTTTCTTAATTGCTACTTGTCTCAAAGCCCCCGAAAATAGTATCAAAAGCATGGTTTTAAATTGCGATTGCGATCGCATTATTATGATCATCATGGTTGCGGTCAGTATTGATTATTCTTAGCTTGATGCAATTGCGATTCTATTGCGGTGTGATTTTTTTAAAACTTGCACAAAATGTTAAAAAAAATCTATAATTATTGTAACTCTTAACCTATATATCTTTATGTATAATTTTTTATAACTTTTTAATCATTTAATAAGATTTTATACTATCTTAAAGAATAATTGAAATTGAATTCATAACTAAAATAACATAATTATTGTTATAATAATTATTAATAGGCCTTTTAAAATTTTATATGGGCATATATAAATATAAAAGAGTAAGAGACTAAATAATATATCAACTTAAATAAGTTTCAAATAAATTTCACATATCATATTTTTTACATCGAGTCATCGATAAAAAAAATCTAACTCGAGTTAGAAGAATACAATTACCCGCAATTTTAATCACGCCACCCACGTCACCAATTATGCAAGGAACAATATTATTATTAAGATGTATGATTTCACTTCAAAAGAAAATATGATATAAACTCATAATTAATATCTTAAATATTTATAAGTATTATAAGAATTCTTTTTACTTGACAATTCACAAATAATAAACTAAATCTCACTTAAAAAACTTTGAAAATAATAAAGTAAATTATTAAATTTAAAATAATAAATAAATAAGTAAGTAAATGAATAAATAAATTAAAAACTCAAAGACAATATAAATAGAACTTACATGATAATTATTACCACATGATAGAATGGCGTGGATGATCATAACCTCCACTTTCATTTTGGCTATCACCTTGTATGTCTCCTTGTCCAAAGACATAATAAAAAAATCCACTACTTGATTGTTGATGATAAGGATCTTGATAGTTCATTGAAGATTGGTGGTATGATGGAGGTTGATTACTACCAGCATATTGATCATATGCACTGAAGTAAGGATACTGATAATATGGTGGATAATACCCCTGACTACTCTGAGATGATTCACCAAGACCAAAGTCACCAAAACTTTGTGCAACGCTTGAAGAGGAAGAATCTTCTAGTGTAACATTTTGTTGCCTTCTTCCTTTACTAGATTGTGATCCACCTCTTCTGCTATCACCAAATGAATGATCAGAGGAACCATATTTGGCCTAGATGTAGTCATATCAATCATTAGGCTTTTGTCACGACGATTATATGGAATCTCCTGATATGGATCATTTTGCCTATATTCGCCATCCTCTTCATCATTATTATCACTTTTTTCAGCTTCTGCATTAGCACCACCATTACCACTGTTGTTACTAGGAGGACTTAAACCACCATTATTTTCATCAGAACCTGCATCATCATCATCACCAGCTTCTATATCTTTATCATCAGTATCAATTCTAGGCAACCATTCTAAATTTTATACTCTATCTAATACAGGGCCTTCCCTTTCTTCAATCCAAGGAGATAATGGATCTTCTTCTTGAAATATGTAGTCAAGATTAATTGGATTAAAATTAGCTTCAATTTCTTCTTGACTTCTCCTTTCTTCATGTCTCATTTTCACCTTCATATTGTAATATGTGAAGACAAGTTTTTGTAGCTTTTTATACTTGAGTCTATTCCTTGTCTTTGTATGAATGTAGTTGAATGTGCTCCAATTTCTCTCATAATTTGTAGCTGAAGCTGTTTGACTAAGAACTTTTATTGCCACACATTGAAGTTCAGGAGCACACGATCCAAATATCAACCACCATTCAGCTATTTAAATGACCAAGCATAATGAATAATTATTTGTCATATAAAGTATAAATAAATTTTAAATAGATTTACTTGTACAAAAAAGATAAAAAAATATTTTACCTGGATTCATTCTAGCCCAAGCTCTTTGAGCTTGTGGTGTGCCAAATGATTCACGTTTTTCCCTAAAAATCATCAATTGTATAACACAATATAATATGTCAATAAGTAAATATATAATATTTAATTATAAATTTATAAGATTTAAATATAAACATTATTTACTAACCTGATTCAAAGCTTTAATTTGATCATCTATGTTTCTTTTTAATTTGATGATGACGCTACTGGTTCCATCAAAAGTTTCTTTATAAACATCAGATCCATGTTCAACTCCATATTGAAATTGTGGGTTAAAAAAATAACTTAAAAAAATGTAATTAATTATTATGCATAATGGCACGAGAGTAAAATTTTATAACAAAACAAAAAATTATAAATTATATCGATTATTGACGTACTTGCAGAATGAAGATCAGAATGCATGAATCTCTAACGCTGGTATATTATTTCATTATATCTTGTATGATATCGAGAATTTTGTTGGATAGATTGTTTGGCTCGATCTATGGCTTCATAAAGAAAACACATTGTTGGCTTCACGTCACCGTCGACCAGCCTCAAGACTTTTACAATAAGTTCAAATACTTTTAGTAAATCAACAACCTTACTCCAGAATTCACTGCTCAAAACTATTTTTCTTGCTTCAAATGCTGGTCCTTTTTTCTCTTTCCCAGACTTAGATCTTCTAAATTCTTCTGAGTTGAACATGTTTCTTAAATCTTGCTTTTGCTTCATAATAGCTTGAAGCTGTAAGAACTGTGTTGCAAATCGAGTTATGTCAAGCTGGACAATTTCTCTACCTCCAGTGTATTTCTTCATCAAATTTACTGTCCATATGTGGTTATAGATGAAAGTTGTCACTGTCTTTGCATCATTCAATAGTTTTTTCACATTTTGCTTTTTCCCTATATCCTCCAAGCAAAGATCCAAACAGTGAGCCGCACATGCAGACCAATACAGATGTGGCCTCTTTTCCATCAATTTTTTCCCAGCTGGTTTTAGTGTTTTTTCATTATCTGTAACCACTTGGACTACATATTCTTCTCCAACTTCATCTATAACTTTGTCAAGCAACTGGAAGTAATAATCTGTATTTCTAGTATCAATACTAGAAGTATCAACAGATTTTAAGAAAATTGTCCCATTGCTGCAGTAAACAAGAAAATTCATAATATGTGTATGATTTATACTATCAGTCCAACCATCACACATTATTATAACTCATCTTTCTTTCCAGGTACCCTTTAGTGTATTTATCAATTCTTGCATTTTTTTGTATTCAACTTCCAAATACACATCTGAAACTTCATAAGGAGTTGGACACTTAACTCCTTTGCCTATCTTAGCTGCTTTAACAATCAAAGCATGCAACCAAGGAGAATCAACTAAATTCATAGGCAACATAAATTAAGAACCTGCTTACTGCTGTTCCAAGGGTTTTTCTTAGTGTTTTCATCCAACCACCAGTAACTTTTGGTTGCTTCACGCTTTTACTTCTCATAAGGTTAACATTTGTAGACCTCAAAGCAGTAGAAATATCTTGTGGCCTTCTGACTTCACTAACACTTGCATGAGAGCTTCCACCTTCTTCATATATATTTTTCGATCCCCCTATTTGTTACCTGAATCGTTGTCTGTCTTTCCATTCATGTTGTGATCTAAGGCTCTCCTGTGTAGCTAGCATGATTTGTTCATTAATATGATCATCCATGTCTTCCTCTTCAACATTTTCCCTTAAGCCTTCTTCGAATTCTTCTTTTCTTTTTTTAGAGTCATTTTTTTTTTGCTTTCTCATCCATGATGAGTTTCATCATATTCTCCCTGACAAATGTGTTGACTCTAGGACAACTTGCTACTTGCCCTTTATAATGTGCTATGTGTTACTTCAATCTTGTAATGCCACCCTTTATTACTTTTTCACAAAGTTTGCATGTGATGTTGTTTCGATTTCCAGGTACAACTGCTTCGAAATGCCATCCAATATCATCACTTGGAGCACCCTCCAATCTTCCTGTAGGAAATTCTTCTCTTGGTGGCATTTTTTAAATTTTGTAATACCTGTTTACAAAAAAAATTATAACAATTATAAAAAATTAACTTAATTATCACTATTACTAATACCTCAATTAGCAATCAATAATTAACTTTAACTTCAAAGTTAAAACCCTTAATAATTAATATATACTACTAATTATCTTCTTTTAAACAAATAATTAAGTAATTAAATTAATTATTATTATTCCTAATACTTCATCAATAATTAACTTTAATTTTAAACCCTTAATATAAACTACTAATTAATTATAACTATTCTTAACTTAATTTTCACACACACTATTATAAAAAACTCAATTTTCTCATAATTTTTTTCTAATTTCCCACTCCTCTAATTTTTCCCAATTTCTCACTTCCTCAATTTTTTCCTAATTTTTCCTCAAAATTTTTTTCCCAATTTTCCCCCTTAATCTGCCCACTTCCCACCCAATCCCATTATACGAGCCCTAAAATCCAAAATTCCCCAATTTTCCCCCAAATCCCCCCATCCTCTCTCTCTCTGCGCAGCCTCTCTCCTTCCTCCCCCTCCCTCATTCCCTCTCTTTCCTTCTTCCTCTCTCTCGGTCTCGCAGAGCTCTCTCCTCCCCATCCCCCATCCTTTCTCTTTCCCTTCTTCCTCTCCTCTCTACTTCCCGTTCGGATCCGCCCACGACCTACCCCCCCCGATGCCCCTCTTCTTCTCTCGGTTCGCGGACCACCGCCCACATCCACGACCACCTCCCCCTCTCAGCCCAATCGCCCACGTCGTCCACCTCCACGGCCTCCTCTCTGCCTCCCTCTTCGTCAGTCTCACTCTCAGCCACTCTCAGCCTCTCACGGTCTCCCACTCCCACTCTCACCCACCGCCTCCCTCTCTACTCCCAAATCTCACAGTCACACAATGACAAACATTCAACCCCAACCTCCCAAATTTCACAAGATGCATGCATATCAAACACAGAAACAAAACATAAGAAAGACTGGGATGGGAGAGATGAGCTCACCTGCGGTTGCGAAGCGCCGGAGCAAGATGGTGAATCCGTGATCTGAGATCTGTAAGATGGAGACTGAAGTGGAGACTGGAGATGGTTTTCAGAGAGAATGAGAGATAGAGATTCAAGTTTTCCACACCAAGTTTGAAAGGTGAGTCTGTGAATGACATATGATGTTTTGTATTGTTTTCTCCTTTTTCCTGTTGATGTCATGAAATTATTGGGCTGAAGAATCTTCTTCTTTTTCTTTCTCGTGCTCTGAGTCTCTGACATTGTTGATTTGAAAGAAAAAACAGAACGGAGCACTGTTGCGGCCGTTGCGACTGCAACCCCATTCCGTTACGGCCTCAACACTGTTCCGTTGCGACCGTTTTACGCGATTTTAAGTCACACCGCAATTGCGACCTGATGCCGTTGCGGCACGAGCCGCAACAGCAATATTGCGGCCGCATCAGGTGATGCAGACCGCAATTTAGAACCCTAATCACAAGTATGCTTACGATGGAAAGAGTGATCACCAATGGCTGCTTGGTGCTCTGAGTAGAGGGAGCACTAGTAGGGGACAAAGGGTCATTAGGACAAGTGTCTGGAACCCTTAATCCCTTATTACCAATCGTTATCTCAATCCTTTCAAACTTGTAATACAAAAATGCTGGGACAGTGCAGCTAAGAGAATTGTGAGACAATCTGATGAAAGATAGCTTACAAAGTTCCCAAGGTATACTACCAGTGAAGTTGTTAAAGCTAAGATCCAAGGCAGAATCAGGTCCTAAGTCACCCAACTGAGAAGGAATGGTTCCATTAAGCTTGTTATGAGAGAGGTTTATAAAAAGAAAGATTCTATTAAACTGATCTTTAATTGCTGAAAGACCTGGTGGTATAGGACCAACAATATAATTTACCCTCAGATCCAAAAATGTTAAGTTGGTTAAATATGCAATTTCTAAGGGGATGGAACCAGTGAATTGGTTGTAACAAAGGGATAGGATTTCTAAACTGGATAAATTTCCTATGTTTGAAGGAATTGGACCATTGAATCTATTATTAGTAAGATATAAAGTGATCAAATTTATACAGTTGCCTAGTTCTAGAGGTATGGAACCAGTGAATTGGTTGGAACTAAGGCACAGGCTTTCTAAACTGGATAAATTTCCTATGTTTGAAGGAAATGGGCCAGTGAGGTTATTATTAGAAAGATCTAAAGTGATCAAATTTCTACAGTTCCCTAGTTCTAGAGGTATGGAACCATTAATTTGGTTTAAAGAAAGCGAGAGTGCTGTTAAGTATTTCAGATGACCTAGAGTGGGAGGAATTTGACCAAAAAAATTGTTCCAACTAAGATCCAATGTCTCCAACTGAGAGCAATTTAAAATTGGAAGTATCTCACCAGAGAAAAAATTGTCAAACAAATGGAGATGTTTAAGACTCTTGATATGACCCAAAGTTGAGGGGATGGATCCCATACACCTATTTCCTGACAAATCCAATGAGACAAGTTGAGTGAGGTTTATAAATGAATTAGGAATCTCACCAAAAAAGAAGTTTTGAGACAGGTTTAAATGGGTGAGATTGGTCAGAAGGCCTAAGCTTGATGGAATGAATTCTCTGAAGTTGTTATGATTCAAGTTTAGTACCACAAGTTTTCTCAAATTTCCCAATTGATGTGGAATCACACCACTAATACCACTGAAAGAAAGATCAAGCGTCACAAGTTGAGTGAGCTTTGCAAGTGCTTTGGGTAGTTTACCAAACAAAAGATTGTAGGACATGTTAAGATGTGAGAGCTTTGTAAGAGCACCAATTTGGGTAGGAATATTGCCCCCAAGTGACATGTTACTAAGATCCAGATGAACTAAATTGGGGAATACAGTCAAATTGAGATCCCAATACCGATATGCTCCAAAAGCGTAGTTAAGTGGTTTTGAAATATTTGTAACGCTTCCTGCCTCATTGCACACAATGCTAGGCCAATTGCAGTGACTTGAGATGTTTTGGCCAGCCCACCACCGACTTTGATTCAAAGCCTTTGCTTCTTCAGCAATGGATTTGTTGGAATCAGCAGTAGCAGCAACAGAAAGGAGATAGGCATAGGTGGTGGCACCAAAGAGAAACATTAATACTATGGAATTGAAAGTGGACATGGTCGTGCAAGTTCAAAACTCAGTTAGGCTCAATGAAAGATGAGGAATGTTGTGAATGATGGTATTGTAGGCACATTATATAGATTCCATATTGAAATTTCTGTCCCGAAGTTTCCATCAATTTTCCTTTTATCTTCCATATTGACCTCTCAAATAGTTGTAATTGAAGGACTGAAAACTCTACTTTTAATCAACAGAGCTCACCCAGATGCTTCTAGTGTAGCTTCTCATACAATCAATTAACAATTGTAGTTTAAATTGTTGGGAATGTAAGTGTGAGTTAGATGTGGAAGAAGAAGTCTCACATTGGAAATGAATGGACAAATTGAAGGTTATATAAGTGAAAAAAAACTTATAGACCTAATGTCTTAAGATTTTTTGTCAAAATGTAGTGTCAAGACTACTTATGTGGTTCTTCACTTGCTTAGCCGATTGGATGTTAGATCTTCTCTGTGTTTTGGGCTTGATAAATCAATGTGCAGGGTTTTCCCTTGTCAAAAGTCTTCCCAACGAGGCCCAAATGATGGATGAGGAAGGGTTGTGTATTATGGTAGGTACATTATATAAAGATTTCATATTGAATAATGGTACTATTGTAATTGAAGGACAAAAAACAAAAAGTTAATAAAGTATAAAAATATTTTTTTAGTAAAGAAATTTATGAAAAGTATAAGTTATTTTGTGTTTGGATATAATTACAAAAAATATTTTTTTTTTCTCTCTTTTACTACATTTTTCCTAAAATTGATATAAAAAAAATACTTTTCTTACAAATTAAGCACAAACAAATGCAAACTCTAATAATTGTAACGTGTGAGTTGGGAAAATTAATTGAATGTGGAAAAATGGAAACTTTCGTAATCAAAGAATTGGACAATTTGAATTTTATTTTTCTATTTAATGAAAAGATACAAATAATAACAAGTATTCTTATTCGGCAATGTGAAGATGAGACTCTTAAATGCAGGTTTAATGAAGGATGAGGAAGGATTGTGAATTATGGCACTGTCGTAGGGACATTATATAAAATTTCCATATTGAAATTTTTGTCCCAAAAGTTTCCATCAATCTTCCTTTTATCTTGGTCAGTTGTCCTAGACATTAATCCCTAAAATAATTGTAATAAGAAATGTTAGTAATATATTTTTTAGACACTTTTTTTAATATTTATTTTATTATTGATCTAAAAGTAAATATTGTTAGTATCTCTCTGTTAATTATATTTTTAAGTGTATGAAATAAATTAATAATAAAATAAATGTTAAAAGAAGTGTCAAAAAAATATGTTATTAGTATTCTTCTAGTTACAATTGAAGGACTAAAAACTCTAACTTTTAATCCGCAGAGCTTATGCAGAAACTCCCATTGTAGCTTGTCTCACAATAGAATAGAATAAGGGTGTGTATAAGTTTTGAGAAAAGCAGTGATTTTAAGAAAGTATAAAAACAATTTTTTAGTAGAGAAATTTATGAAAAGTATAAGTTATTTTGTGTTTAGATAGAATTACAAAAAATATTTTTTATTTATTCTATCTTTGACTGCATTTTTCCTAAAATTGATATAAAAGAAAAAGAATAATTTTTTCTTAAAAATTAAGTACAAACAAATGTAAACTCTAATAATTGTAACGTGTGAATTGGGAAAATTAATTGAATGTGGAAAAATGGAAACTTTTGTAGTCAAGGAATTGGACAATTTGAATTTTGTCTTTCTATTTAATGAAAAGATACAAATAATATAAAAGTATTCCTATTAGGTGATATGGAGATAAGACTTTTAAATGTGGCGTCAATGAAAGATGATGAAGGATTGTGAATTATGGCACTGTCGTAAGGACATTATATAAAGATTCCATATTGAAATTTTTATCCAAAAGTTTTCATCAATCCTCCTTTTATCTTGACATTGACCTTTAAAATAGTTATAATAAGAAATACTAGTAATATATTTTTTATACTTTTTTAACATTTATTTTATTATTAATTTAAAAATAAATATTGTTAGTATCTTTTTTTAATAATTTTTTAAGTATATGAGATAAATTAATAATAAAATAAATGTTAAAAAATATTTAAAAGAGTATATTACTAACATTCATCTAATTGTAATTGAAGGATTGAAAACTCTAACTTTTAATCCACAGAACTTATATAAAAACTCCCATTGTAACTTATCTCACAATAGAATAGAATAAGGGTGTGTATAAGTTTTTAGAAAAAAGTGATTTTAAGAAAGTATAAAAACAATTTTTTAGTAGAGAAATTTATGAAAAGTATAAGTTATTTTGTGTCTAGATAGAATTACAAAAATATTTTTTATTTATTCTATCTTTTATTACATTTTTCCTTAAATTGATATAAAAGAAAAAGAATATGTGAAAAAATGGAAACTTTCGTAATCAAAGAATTGGACAATTTGAATTTTATTTTTCTATTTAATAAAAAGATACAAATAATTAATAGCAAGTATTCTTGTTAGACGATATGGAGATGAGACTCTTAAATGCTGACTCAATGAAGGATGAGGAAGGATTGAGAATTATGGTACTGCTTAAGGACATTATATAAAGATTCCACGTTGAAATTTTTGTCCCCACAGTTTCCATCAATCTTCCTTTTATCTTGGTCATTCTTCTTGGACATTGACCTCCAAAATAGTTGTAATAAGAAATGTTAATAATATATTTTTTAGATATTTTTTTAATATTTATTTTATTATTAGTCTAAAAATAAATGTTGTTAATATCTTTTTTAATAATTTTTTTAAGTATATGATGTGAATTAATAATAAAATAAATATTCAAAAAATATTCAAAAGAGTATATAATTAGTATTTTCTAATTGTAATTGAAGGATTGGAAACTCTAGTTTTTAATCCGCAGAGCTTATATAGAAGCTCCCATTGTAACTTGTTTCACAATAGAATAAAATAAGGGTGGGTATAAGTTTTGAGAAAAGAATGATTTGAAGAAAATATAAAAACAATTTTTTAGTAGAGAAATTTATGAAAAGTATAAGTTATTTTGCATTTAGATAGAATTACAAAAAATATTTTTTATTTTTTTTTTCTTTTACTGTATTTTTTCTTAAAATTAATATAAAATAAAAAAAATTCTTACAAATTAAGTATAAACAAATGCAAACTCTAATAATTGTAACGTGTGAGTTGGGAAAATTAATTGAATGTGGAAAAATGGAAACCTTCGAAATCAAAGAATTGGACAATTTAAATTTTATTTTTCTATTTAATGAAAAGATACAAATAATAACAAGCTTGTCCACATCAATCCGAAGTCTCCTATGACTGGGGTTTGACTTATTTTGTCATGGCAGTAGACAATCAATTTCTTTATAAAAACTTCCGGTAGTTTTTTTAATTTAAAAATTATTTATTTATTTATTTATGTTTGGGACTGTCAAGTTTTCCCTGTTAAATGTATATTTCTCCTAGATGTAGAATCTAAGCTGAGTCCAAGCAGCAGCAAAACATTCCCATTTGATTGGTAAGAAAACAAAAATAATCAGGTTTTGTTGGAAACTTAAGATTTGTTGACAGATCCATGAAAATCATTTTGGTGAATCTGTTACTGTGAAGAACAAGCATTACCGCCTTTTATTATTCAACATTAAATGGGTCCTTTCTTTTTCATTCTTGCAGTATAGCGATGCATACTTATTGATAATTTCATATGGGTTTTGTTTCTATTTCTCCAAACTAATAGAGGGAACATGAATTTTCATTATCCATGGTTTCATGAATGGCAATACGTGCGATATGAAAATAATTTTTATTATTTTTAAATTTTCATGTATTAAAAAACGTGTTTAGTTTGTTAACCTCAAATCATTTGTAGAAAACAAAAATAATGAAAACACGTAGGACCTTAAAATTTAAATTTTCAATGAATATATATAAAATTTAAATTTTCAATGAAAACACGCAGGACTTTAAAATTAAAGGCACGGGATATATGCTTATAAGGATATGAACAGGATAATGATATTTTGTATCTACTTTAGGTAATAGGCATCTTTAAGGATTTTTTTTAAAAGTATTTTTACTATTTCATTTTTCTTTTAAAGGACTTTTGTAACCATAATTTGTTTTTTATTTAAAAATGTTTTTGTGCAATTATAATTTACAATTTTGCCTAACAATATGGGGCTCTGATAGGTTTCCTAGCTCTGCCACCATACAAAGTGCAGCCTCTTCGTTTTAGTCATTCAAACTGCCCCTGCTTACTTCGATCTGGGTTGTTGTTATCGTCATTACAGCATTCCGTCATCATCTCTGTGCTCACCAGCCGCTATCCTATGTCCACTGCGAGAATAGATCTCAACTGGTGGTGTTCAAGTGAGGAGTCTCTGTTTGATCTCTTAGGTGCTCCGCATGGTTTTCGTTTGGTTATTCCTTTATCAAGTTCTGTGCACACCTTGCCTCCTAAATGGAAGTAGCTTGTCAAGATCTAGTTGGCGAGGATTTTTTGGTCCATCCCCAAGGGGAAACCCAAGGATGATGTCGTGTCTATTATCTGGTCTAATCTCAATAGATTCGGTTGTGGGGAGATCGAACCAACATTCTATTATTTCTATTTCACAGAGAAAGAAAGATGAATTAGTTAATGGATAATCATCTCTCAATAATTTAAAAATCCTTAAGGATGCCTATTACCTAAAATAGATACTAAGTATCATTATCTTGTTCATATCCTTAGAAACACATATCCCGTTCACATTATTATTATTATTATCGTCATTATTGTTGCTGCAACCTTTGAAAGTGCGTCGAAAAATTAATAAATTTGGAGTCACTACCGGTCACTTTATTTATTAAAAATAAAAAAGTAGGATGGGACACATAAAAATAAAAAGTTGTTTATGTTTTAGAATTTAAGTTTGAGAGTTTATTATAAGTAAAGAAAGTATTAGCACCTTAACTTATTTAATCTAGTGTTACTTGCTAAATTAATCGAATTGATATTTGAAAAAAATGTTTTATTTTTTATTTATTTTTATGTCTTATTTAGTTCCGTGTTATCAATATTGATAAATGATTAAGATAGAGAATGAATGATCAAATAATCATTATTTTACAGAATAAATTTAAACTAAACATGTGATATAAAAGTGGTGAATCAAAATTTAAATTCTTTTGAAGAAAGTATTATGTAAAATAAATGGCCAAATAAAATTTTATTTCAAGAGAATAAAATTTGTAACCGAGGTGCATGATTTATGTTCCAAAATGTTGTCAAGAAAATTTCTCCTAATGCTGTCACTTATAGTACTCTATTCCACTGTTTTTGCAGCATTGGAAAGGGAAGCGCAAATTTGATTGATTAGTAATTTTTTGTGATTTGTAGGGTGGTTATATTTTCCTTTTCTTCTGATTTTGTGTTGAATATAATTAGTTGTTACTTTGTTTAGGTAATGTTGTACACCTGCAATATTCTATAAACGCCTTCGACACTTCCATTGTTCTATGTGGGACATCAATGAATTAAATAAAACAACAAAAAAGAAAACCAAATGATTTCATTTGTTGACAATTGAAGGAAAGCATGGAATATCAAGAGTGCATAACCAAGTGCAGTTGAGTTGCTAGGCTTTTAGACAATAAAAACAACTTTTACCATTCGCAAGATAAGCATTCACATCAACAAGTATTTCACTTCAAGTACTTGTCTATAAGAAATTATTTGTTAATTCATCAAATGGTGCATTGAAATATCATGAAAAGGCACAGGAAAAGGTGGCTTGGAAACCAAAAGTTCTTGAGACACTTGTTTCATTGATGGCCGGGATTTTGGTGTGGAACTTAGACATGCTAATGCCAGTGTTACCACAAGAACCACGTCTTCAGCAT
The DNA here is from genome assembly GCA_029884605.1 of Ormosia emarginata. Lineage (NCBI taxonomy): Eukaryota > Viridiplantae > Streptophyta > Magnoliopsida > Fabales > Fabaceae > Ormosia > Ormosia emarginata. The sequence goes on from JAQQTP010000072.1 coordinate 13,880,095, forward strand.
CCTTTCTGAAGAAGGGCTGAGGAAGACGAGAGTCCAAGATATCTCTTAGCATCATATTTTCAGTAGAAGGCTTTGATAAAGAAGAAATTAGTTCTCTTGGATGCCTTCCCATCAAAGTTTCTAATGTTACCACTCCAAAACTATAAACATCACACTTTTCAGTTAACCTCATTGTGTAAGCAAGTTCTGCAATTGGCCAAGAAATTGAGAAAGGGTATGAACAAAATTAGTTATGTTTTTGCTTTTATAAAGTAATATCAATTCAATAAGATGATAGGGGGAAGAGTTTTACCTGGGGCAATATATCCGTAAGTACCAACTAGTAGAGTTTGATTAGAGGAATCAGGATCAAGCAGTCTAGCTGTGCCAAAGTCTGCGACAACAGCCTCCATGTGTGAGTTCAACAAGATATTGCTACATGTTATGTCTCGATGAACAATCGGTGGGGTGCAATCGTGATGCATGTAAGCTAGAGCATGTGCCATCCCTTTAACGATGTTCACTCTCTTGCCCCAACTCAACTCTTGCGCTTCCGCATCATTTCTCAAGACACTTAGTAGGCTACCCTTTCCATATATTCATAGACCAAAAACATGCACCGGTTGTGCAAACAAAAGCCATGGAGCTTCACAATGTTTCTATGACGAATATTTGATAACATCTCCACTTCATTACAAAAACTCTTTTCAAAAGATTGGTTTTGCATTTCCAATTTGTGGAGTTTCTTCAATGCAACAGTTCTGCCGCTAGGAAGCTGTGCTCTGTAAACACTACCATAAGCACCAGTTCCAATGCAGTACTTGATATCAAAATCTTCTGTTGCTGCAATAATATCTTCAAATACAATCTTACCATCATAATTCCATATTGAGAATAAGTCTCCATTCTTCACCATTGTTTCCTCAAATTTAATTTTCTTAATTGCTACTCGTCTCAAAGCCCCCGAAAATAGTATCAAAAGCATGGTTTTAAATTGCGATCGCGATCGAGATAGCATGCGTCCATGCGGTTCTGTAGTGATCATTGGCGGCACACATGTAATGCATGGTTATCGTGTGATTTTTTTTAAAACTTGCACAAAATGTAAAAAAAAAATCTATAATTATTATAACTTTATGATATTGAATTCATGTTAGCTTTCTTGAAGCATTAATGTAATGGATTTGTATGGATCTCAGTGATGTCCTGTTTCATTTTCTTATGTCTTTGACACTCATGTTCATGTCACGCCTTTTTTTGTCATTCTTTTCTTTCCTTTACTTGTCGCCTTTTGGTTGGGATCCCATGGATTTCTCGCTCGAAAAAAAAATTTGGTGGTCACGAAGGTCATGATGTGTAGGTGCTATTTGCAAAAAAAAAAAAAAAAAAAAACAAAAGAAAATATAACAAAAAAAAGAAAAATAAAAGGGAGTAGAAAAGTCTTCATCTGGTACGATCGTCTTTTTGTCTCAAAATTAATTTTTTTGAAAATGAGCACTCAAGATTTGAAATGAAGATTACGCCATTTTTTTTATCTTTCACAGAATTCATCTTTTCATCATCTCTTGTTGTCCCTTTTTGAGCTTGAAAGTTTTTTTCAATTTAACCCTGGACAAGGATCACCCCTACACTAGGGGTTAACACAAAGTGAAAATTGTGTTTTTTTCTGAAAAAAGAGGAAAGAAAATGAAATGAAAGAGGTCACTACAAAGGTGAATTATTGAAGTAAAAAGAAAATGGGAAGAAATGAAGAACAATAAAAGAAAGGTGTGTTTGAAAGCGCAAAGTCAGTTGACGAGGTTTAGTTTTGAACAATGATCCTTGGTCCCATTCAACCCTTAAACACTTGTTTGACCCTTAGATCCTTCATTTCACAACCGCTAATCCTGGCCACGTTACAAGCCTTAAAAAGTTCATTCTGATCAATGGAGGATTGCTGCATTCTCATTAACTTTAATTTTGGATGTTGTTGATTGAGTTTTCAATTCTTTGCTCTTAAAAAAAAAAAGAGGTGCTTGCTAGTCCTACACTGGGGCAAATTTCTCTTCGGTTCAATTTGGCCTTGCACTAGGATAAGTTTCTACCCTGTTCAACTCAACTCCAAACTGGGGCAATTTTTTTTCATTTCCCTGGTTCATTTGACCTACGTTAGGGCAAATATTTTAGTCATTAGGACGTCTGCCCTATTCAATTCAGTTCTAGACTAGGGCAAATTTCTCTTTATTTCAATTTGCCTTGATGCTCAACAGAAGGCAACCAAAGATCTTTTTCATGAAAGTTGGACCAATCCATACGGGGATGACACCTCTTCGAATCTCATATCTTTGTTTGTGTCTATCCTTTGTAAATAATTCTTGTGTAGTCAAAATTTTAATTCCAGTCCGGAAGTTGTTCACTTGGTCAATTTCTTTGTTGATTGTGCTTGGGAATTCATGCATGTTTGTTACATAATGCTTCGGTAAGGTGAATATGAGTACAATACTATGATTTAAGTTAATGGTAATTTGATGAGAAATTCAGATCAAAAGGAGCTTAGAAGTTTCAATCGAAGGGTTTGATGAAGAAAAGCATACCACGAGGTCATCCAAATTAAAAGTCAAATTCCAGTGTCCATGGCCTGGTGACGGTGCCAAAAGAATTCAAAGTCCTTGGCTTGACGGCTCTCACAAGATTCCACTCCATCGATGATTGCGTCAAAAGAATTTCAAGTTCTTTACTTGATGGTTTTGAGTTCCGGTCCTTGACCCGATGATGATGTCTAAAAGAATACCAAGTCCTTGGCTTGATGGCTTTACAAAGTTTCGTGTCTGTGACCGATGAAAAAAAAAAAAGAGAGAAGAAAAAGAAAAATGATGAAGAAATGGGAGAATGAAAGAAGTAAGAAATATGAAGAAGGGATAAGGAAGTCAAGAGGATTCCAATCCAACCGAATGATTTGATGAAGAGGAACACTTGAACAAAGGGTTTGATTGGTCAAAGCTTTCTAGGATCGTTGTTGGTTAAGATAACTTTGAATAAAATAAAAAAAGAAAAGAGAAAAAAGAGAAAGAAAGATTTTTAAGTCCATGTTTAATTTGAGCGCATCGGCCCGTGCATTTTAATTTCCGTTGAGCGCATCGGGCTCCATGCATTTTAATTTCCGTTGACGCATCGGCTCCATGCATTTTAGTTTTCCATTGATCGCTCCATGGCGTTGAGCGCACGGCTCCTTGCATTTTAATTTTGGTTGAGCGCATCGGCTCCTTGCATTTTAATATTGAGCGCACGGCTCCATGCATTTTATTTTTCGCATTGAGCGCAGACGGACGCATTTTAATTTCCTGCTGAGCGCATCGCTCCATGCATTTTAATTTTCTCGTTGAGCGCATCGACTCCATGCATTTTAATTTCCGTGAGCCATCGGCTCCTTGCATTTTAGTTTTCATTGAGCGACGGCTCCTTGCATTTTAATTTTTTTGTTCTGAGCGATCGGCTCCATGCATTTTAATTTTATATTGATAATGACGCTCAATGCATTTTAATTTCTTGCCTTGTCTTGCATTGCCGGACAAAATTGGAGTTCATGTCTTTTTACTCATTTCTTACGACGATAATTTGAAAAAACGTTATTCTTATTATCTAGTAAGAAACAAGTAAAGAGGGAATAGGAACACCAAATTTTGCCCGGGTCAAATAAAATAATTTTTTTTCTTTTCTTTTCTTTTGCTTGATCAAATAATTTAATCATGTTTTAGTTCTTTTTTTCTTTCTTTGTTTTTTTTTATTTTGAAAAAAAAATAATAAAAAAAAAATGAATGAAATAAAAATTTTCTTTTCACAGGTTGCTTATCACATTGCACACACGCATATCCTCTCGCATTTATTTTCACTCACTCTACACTCTCACGTCTCACACTCCACCGCACATTTTCTCTCCACCCACGTAACCATCTTTGCACACTCAACCTCACAGCACACACGCAACACTCTGCATTTTCACTCACTCGCACTCTCATGTTTGACACAGACACACACAAAGACACAGAGAACCATTTTTGACAGGGGGGGCAGAGAATTTGGAGGAGATTTTTTGGAGGATCATTTTTCAGAGGAGAAGCAGCCTCAAAACGAAGAGAAACTCATTCCACTTCATCATCATCTTCCACCTTCACCCACAACCTCCAACCTCCAACCTTCACCTTCACCTTCACCTTCACCTTTATCCTTACCACTATGACCAACCACAGCACCGCCGTCCCACGCCCACCACGGAGCTCCTCGCCGTGAACCGCCACCCGCAACGCACCTAGACCGCGTCTCCCCAACAGATTAAGGCCGTCCCGTCCGACCGATACCGATCGCGAACCGTCTCCATCAGACCTGAGGTCGCCAGCACCGCTCGAACCACCGGCAGGACCGACCCAGGACCCCGTCGAACCGCACCCCCGCACCGATCCGCCGCCGGCTCACCGCGACCGCCCGCCCATTTCGAAGCCGCATCACGCACCGCAGCTCACCGTCGAGCCCACCACCGAGCCGAAACCGTCCCACGGTTCCGAAACCGCCAGAAGCAACACGCCACCGCTGCCGCACCACTAGTCGGATTTGCGAAGAAGCCAGCCCCCGTGATGCTATGGTGGCGATTCCCCCCCCCTTTCTCCATTTTGTTGCTCCCTTGATTAAGGACCCTTTCTTTTTTTTTTTTTTTTAAAAAAAAAGCCTTTGTTTTACTTTTCCTTTTTGTTTTTAATCATCTGATATTTTTTTTTTGTAATTTTGTTCTTTGGACTAGAGGCTATTGGGCTTGAATATGCATATGGGTTAGTGTTTTGTCATTTGGTTTGTTTTTATGAAGCTCTTCTGTATATATATAAAAAAAAAACAGAAAGATAAGAATAATAATAAGGTAAAATAAAACTAAGAAAAATAAATAAAACAAATGAAGAGTACAAAAATGAATGAAATAATAAAAATAAATAACAAAACGAAAATAAATAAATAAAAAAAATCTTTTAATCAATGCGATGACTAATGATGTTGATTGAATAAATGGATGATATCTTCAATGTCGTTTAGATCATATGGGTTTATTGAGAAATTTTGTGAATCTTGAATCCTCGTGCAAGAATTTTTCTTTTTTTCGAAAATCATTTTCTTAATTAAAATAAATCAACTCACACTTATTTTTCTAACTACGCGACTTTGAGTTCTCAGGAGAGGGACGTAGGTTAGAATTTTCATTCTGATAAGGAAAATTAAATTTTCATAATTTGGTTCTTCCTTTCTTTTAAAAATAAATAATAAAAAATAATCACAAAGTCTTTTTAATATGGGTAAAATAAATAAATTTAAGATTATTAATTTTTTGCACAATGATAAGATAAGATTGATAAAATAATAAGATTTTCCACCCTTCCCTATCCATAACTCGATAATTCGATTTTTCCAAAAATTTTCTAAAAAGGTTTTTAATTTTTCCTAAATTTAAATAAAATTTATGCGACTCCATATTTCCATATTTATCATTTTTTAAAAAATTTATTTCGCCGCGATATCCGAAAAAGGATATATTTGGGGTAAATAGTTTCAAGTGACATGTTACTAAGATCCAGATGAACTAAATTGGGGAATGCAGTCAAATTGAGATCCCAATACCGATATGCACCATAAGAGTAGTTAAGTGGTTTTGAAATATTTGTAACGCTTCCTGCCTCATTGCACACAATGCTAGGCCAATTGCAGTGACTTGAGATGTTTTGGCCAGCCCACCACCGACTTTGATTCAAAGCCTTTGCTTCTTCAGCAATGGATTTGTTGGAATCAGCAGCAGCAGCAACAGAAAGGAGATAGGCATAGGTGGTGGCACCAAAGAGAACCACTAATACTATGGAATTGAAAGTGGACATAGCCGTGCAAGTTCAAAACGCAGTTGGGCTCAATGAAGGATGAGGAAAGTTGTGAATTATGGTATTATAGGCACATTATATAAAGATTCCATATTGAAATTTCTTCCCGAAGTTCCCATCAATTTTCCTTTTATCTTCCATATTGACCTCTCAAATAGCTGTAATAGAAGGACCGGAAACTCTAGCTTTTAATCAGCAAAGCTCACCCAGATGCTTCTAGTGTAGCTTCTCATATAATCAATTAACAATTATAGTTTATATTGTTGAGAATATAAGTGTGAGTTAGATGTGGAAGAAGAAGTATCACATTAGAACAAAAAAAGTAAGTATAAAAAAAGTATGTTATTAGTATTCTTCTAGTTGCATTTGAAGGACTAAAAACTCTAGCTTTTAATCCGCAGAGCTTATGCAAAAACTCTCATTGTAGCTTGTCTCACAATAGAATAGAATAAGGGTGTGTATAAGTTTTGAGAAAAACAGTGATTTTAAGAAAGTATAAAAACAATTTTTTAGTAGAGAAATTTATGAAAAGTATAAGTTATTTTGTGTTTAGATAGAATTACAAAAAATATTTTCTATTTATTCTATCTTTTACTGCATTTTTCCTAAAATTGATATAAAAGAAAAAGAATAATTTTTCTTAAAAATTAAGTACAAACAAATGTAAACTCTAATAATTGTAACGTGTGAATTGGGAAAATTAATTGAATGTGGAAAAATGAAAACTTTTGTAGTCAAGGAATTGGACAATTTGAATTTTGTCTTTCTATTTAATGAAAAGATACAAATAATATAAAAGTATTCCTATTAGGTGATATGGAGATAAGACTTTTAAATGTGGCGTCAATGAAGGATGATGAAGGATTGTGAATTACGGCACTGTCGTAAGTACATTATATAAAGATTCCATATTGAAATTTCTATCCAAAAGTTTTCATCAATCTTCCTTTTATCTTGACATTGACCTCTAAAATAGTTATAATAAGAAATACTAATAATATATTTTTTATACTTTTTTAACATTTATTTTATTATTAATTTAAAAATAAATATTGTTAGTATATTTTTTTTAATAATTTTTTTTAAGTATAAGATAAATTAATAATAAAATAAATGTTAAAAAATATTCAAAAGAATATATTACTAATATTCATCTAATTGTAATTGAAGGATTAAAAACTCTAACTTTTAATCCACAGAACTTATACAAAAACTCCCATTGTAACTTATCTCACAATAGACTAGAATAAGGGTGTGTATAAGTTTTTAGAAAAAAAGTGATTTTAAGAAAGTATAAAAACAATTTTTTAGTAGAGAAATTTATGAAAAGTATAAGTTATTTTGTGTTTAGATAGAATTACAAAAATATTTTTTATTTATTCTATCTTTTTTATTTTTCCTAAAATTGATATAAAAGAAAAAGAATATGTGAAAAAATGGAAACTTTCGTAATCAAAGAATTGGACAATTTGAATTTTATTTTTCTATTTAATAAAAAGATACAAATAATTAATAACAAGTATTCTTGTTAGACAATATGGAAATGAGACTCTTAAATGCGGACTCAATGAAGGATGAGGAAGGATTGAGAATTATGATATTGCCTAAGGACATTATATAAAGATTCCACGTTGAAATTTTTGTCCTTATAGTTTCCATCAATCTTCCTTTTATCTTCGTCAGTCTTCCTGGACATTGACCTCCAAAATAGTTGTAATAAGAAATGTTAATAATATATTTTTTAGATTTTTTTTAATATTTATTTTATTATTAATCTAAAAATAAATGTTGTTAATATTATCTTTTTTTAATAATTTTTTAAGTATATGATGTGAATTAATAATAAAATAAATATTCAAAAAGTATTCAAAAGAGTATATAATTAGTATTTCTCTTAATTGTAATTGAAGGATTGAAAACTCTAGTTTTTAATCCGCAGAGCTTATATAGAAGTTCTCATTGTAACTTGTTTCACAATAGAATAAAATAAGGGTGGGTATAAGTTTTGAAAAAGAATGATTTGAAGAAAGTATAAAAACAATTTTTTAGTAGAGAAATTTATGAAAAGTATTAGTTATTTTGTATTTAGATAGAATTAAAAAAAAAATATTTTTTTTATTTTTTTTCTTTTACTGTATTTTTTCCTAAGATTAATATAAAAGAAAAAAAATTCTTACAAATTAAGTATAAACAAATGCAAACTCTAATAATTGTAACGTGTGAGTTGGGAAAATTAATTGAATGTGGAAAAATGGAAACTTTCGAAATCAAAGAATTGGACAATTTAAATTTTATTTTTCTATTTAATGAAAAGATATAAATAATAACAAGCTTGTCCACATCAATCCGAAGTCTCCTATGACTGGGGTGTGACTTATTTTGTCATGGCAGTAGACAATCAATTCCTTTATAAAAACTTCCGGTAGTTTTTTTTAATTTAAAAATTATTTATTTATTTATTTATGTTTGGGACTGTCAAGTTTTCCCTGTTAAATGTATATTTCTCCTAGATGTAAAATCTAAGTTGAGTCCAAGCAGCAGCAAAACATTCCCATTTGATTGGTAAAAAAACAAAAATAATCAGGTTTTGTTGGAAACTTAAGATTTGTTGACAGATCCATGAAAATCATTTTGGTGAATCTGTTACTGTGAAGAACAAGCATTACCGCCTTTTATTATTCAACATTAAATGGGTCCTTTCTTTTTCATTCTTGCAGTGTAGCGATGCATACTTATTGATAATTTCATATGGGTTTTGTTTCTATTTCTCCAAACTAATAGAGGGAACATGAATTTTCATTATCCATGGTTTCATGAATGGAAATACGTACGATATGAAAATAATTTTTATTATTTTTAAATTTTCATGTATTAAAAAACGTGTTTAGTTTGTTAACCTCAAATCATTTGTAGAAAACAAAAATAATGAAAACACTTAGGACCTTAAAATTTAAATTTTCAATGAATATATATAAAATTTAAATTTTCAATGAAAACACGCAGGACTTTAAAATTAAAGGCACGGATATATGCTTATAAGGATATGAACAGGATAATGATATTTTGTATCTACTTTAGGTAATAGGCATCCTTTTTTTTTTAGATTTTTTTTTAAGTATTTTTACTAGTGTAAAAAAAAAGTATTTTTACTATTTCATTTTTTTAAAGGACTTTTGTAACCATAATTTGTTTTTTTATTTAAAACTGTTTTTGTGCAATTATAATTTACAATTTGCTAACAATCTGATAGGTTTCCTAGCTCTGCCACCATACAAAACGTGCAGCCTCTTAGAACTTAAGTTTGGTTAAAAGTGAGTTCAAAACTAATTTATGTTTGGGAACTTTTGTTTCAAAAGTGAGTCATTCAAAAAAATGTTGCTTTTATTCCCAACTTACTTTTGGAAGGAAAAGTATGTTGTTGTTGAAAAAAAAACCGCACTACGTTCGGCGATCCTAACTTACTTTTGGAAACTCCAACTACAATCCAAACATACACTTAGTCATTCAAACCGCCCCTACTTGCTTCGATCTAGGTTGTTGTTATCGTCATTACAACATTCCGTCATCATCTCTGTGCTCACCAGCCGCTATCCTATGTCCACTGCGAGAATAGATTTCAACTGGTGGTGTTCAAGTGAGGAGTCTCTGTTTGATCTCTTAGGTGCTCCGCATGGTTTTCGTTTGGTTATTGCTTTATCAAGTTCTGTGCACACCTTGCCTCCTAAATGGAAGTAGCTCGTCAAGATCTAGTTGGCAAGAATTTTTTGGTCCATCCCCAAGGGGAAACTCCCAAGGACGATGTCGTGTCTATTATCTGGTCTAATCTCAATAGATTCGGTTATGGGGAAATCGAACCAACATTCTATTATTTTTATTTCACGAAGAAAGAAAGATGAATTAGTTAATCGATAGTCATCTCTCAATAATTTAAAAATCCTCAAGGATGCCTATTACCTAAAATAGATACTAAGTATCATTATCTTGTTCATATCCTTAGAAGCATATATCCCGTTCACATTATTATTATTATATGTCATCATTGATTCTGCAACCTTTGAAAGTGCGTTGGAAAATTAATAAATTTGGAATCACTACCGGTCGCTTTATTTACTAAAAATGAAAAAGTAGGATGGGACACATAAAAATAAAAAGTGGTTTATGTTTTAAAATTTAAATTTGAGAGTTTATTATAAGTAAAGAAAATATTAATACCTTAACCTATTTAATTTAGTGTTACTTGCTAAATTAATCGAATTGATATTTGAAAAAAAAATTATTTTTTATTTAATTTTATATGTCTCATTTTGTCCCGATGTTATCAATATTAATAAATGATTAAGATAGAGAATAAGTGATCAAATAGTCATTATTTTGCAGAACAAATTTAAACCAAACATGTGATACAAAAGTGGTGAATCAAAATTTAAATTCTTTTGAAGAAAGTATTAAGTAAAATAAATGGCTAAATGAAATTTTATTTCAAGAGAATAAAATTTGTAACCGAGGTGCATGATTTATGTTCCAAAGTGTTGTCAAGAAAATTTCTCCTATTGTTGTCACTTACAATACTCTATTCCACTGTTTTTGCAGCATTGGAAAGGAAAGCGCAAATTTGATTGATTAGTAATTTTTTGTGATTTGTAGGGTGGTTATATTTTCCTTTTCTTCTGATTTTGTGTTGAATATAATTAGTTGTTACTTTGTTTAGGTAATGTTGTACACCTGCAATATTCTATAAACCCCTTCGATACTTCCATTGTTCTATGTGGGACATCAATGAATTAACTAAAAGAACAAAAAAGAAAACCAAATGATTTCATTTGTTGACAATTGAAGGAAAGCATGAAATATCAAGAGTGCATAACCAAGTGCAGTTGACTTGCTAGGCTTTTAGACAATAAAAACAACTTTTACCAATCGCAAGATAAGCATTCACATCAACAAGTATTTCACTTCAAGTACTTGTCTAGAAGAAATTATTTGTTAATTCATCAAATGGTGCATTGAAATATCATGAAAAGGCACAGGAAAAGGTGGCTTGGAAACCAAAAGTTCTTGAGACACTTGTTTCATTGATGGCCGGGATTTTGGTGTGGAACTTAGACACGCTAATGCCAGTGTTACCACAAGAACCACATCTTCAGCATCCTTTCTGAAGAAGGGCTGAGGAAGACGAGAGTCCAAGATATCTCTTAGCATCATATTTTCAGTAGAAGGCTTTGATAAAGAAGAAATTAGTTCTCCTGGATGCCTTCCCATCAAAGTTTCCAATGTTACCACTCCAAAACTATAAACATCACACTTTTCAGTTACCCTCATTGTGTATGCAAGTTCTGCAATTGGCCAAGAAATTGAGAAAGGGTATGAACAAAATTAGTTATGTTTTTGCTTTTATAAAGTAATATCAATTCAATAAGATGGTAGGGGGAAGAGTTTTACCTGGGGCAACATATCCGTAAGTACCAACTAGTAGAGTTTGATTAGAGGAATCAGGATCAAGCAGTCTAGCTGTGCCAAAGTCCGCGACAACAGCCTCCATGTGTGAGTTCAACAAGATATTGCTACATGTTATGTCTCGATGAACAATCGGTGGGGTGCAATCGTGATGCATGTAAGCTAGAGCATGTGCCATCCCTTTAACGATGTTCACTCTCTTGCCCCAACTCAACTCTTGCGCTTCCGCATCATTTCTCAAGACACTTAGTAGGCTACCCCTTTCCATATATTCATAGACCAAAAACATGCACCGGTTGTGCAAACAAAAGCCATGGAGCTTCACAATGTTTCTATGACGAATATTTGATAACATCTCCACTTCATTACAAAAACTCTTTTCAAAAGATTGGTTTTGCATTTCCAATTTGTGGAGTTTCTTCAATGCAACAGTTCTGCCGCTAGGAAGCTGTGCTCTGTAAACACTACCATAAGCACCAGTTCCAATGCAGTACTTGATATCAAAATCTTCTGTTGCTGCAATAATATCTTCAAATGCAATCTTACCATCATAATTCCATATTGAGAATAAGTCTCCATTCTTCACCACTGTTTCCTCAAATTTAATTTTCTTAATTGCTACTTGTCTCAAAGCCCCCGAAAATAGTATCACAAGTATGCTTACGATGGAAAGAGTGATCACCAAGGGGTGCTTGGTGCTCTGAGTAGACTGAGCACTAGTAGGGGACAAAGGGTCATTAGGACAAGTGTCGGGAACCCTTAATCCCTTATTACCAGTCGTTATCTTATTCTCATAAAAATTGCAATACAAAAATGTTGGGACAATGCCGCTAAGAGAATTGTAAGACAAGTTGATGGAAGATAGGTTACCAAGTTCCCAAGGTATACTGCCAGTGAAGTTGTTAAAGCTGAGATCCAAGGCAGATTCAGGTCCTAAGTCACCCAACTGAGAAGGAATAGTTCCATTAAGCTTGTTATGAGAGAGGTTTATCGAAAGAGAGACTCTATTAAACTGATCTTTAATTGCTGAAAGACCTGGTGGTATAGGACCAACAATATAATTTACACTCAGATCCAAAAGTTTTAAGTTGGTTAAATTTGCAATTTCTAAGGGGATGGAACCAGTGAATTGGTTGGAACTAAGGGACAGACTTTCTAAACTGGATAAATTTCCTATGTTTGAAGGAATTGGGCCAGTGAATCTATTATTAGTAAGATTTAAAGTGATCAAATTTCTACAGTTGCCTAGTTCTAGAGGTATGGAACCAGTGAATTGGTTGGAACTAAGGGACAGACTTTCTAAACTGGATAAATTTCCTATGTTTGAAGGAATTGGGCCGGTGAGTCTATTATTAGTAAGATTTAAAGTGATCAAATTTCTACAGTTGCCTAGTTCTAGAGGTATGGAACCAGTGAATTGGTTGGAACGAAGGGATAGGTTTTCTAAACTGGATAAATTTCCTATGTTTGAAGGAATTAGGCCAGTGAGTTTATTATTAGTAAGATCTAAAGTGGTCAAAATTCTACAGTTGCCTAGTTCTAGAGGTATGGAACCAGTGAATTGGTTGGAACCAAGGGACAGACTTTCTAAACTGGATAAATTTCCTATGTTTGAAGGAATTGGGCCAGTAAGTTTATTATTAGTAAGATCTAAAGTGGTCAAATTTTTACAGTTGCCTAATTCTAGAGGTATGGAACCAGTGAATTGGTTTGAAGAAAGCGAGAGTGCTGCTAGGTATTTCAGATGGCCCAGAGTGGGAGGAATTTGACCTTTGAATTTATTGACCTAAAATAAAATTGTTTCCTAACTAAGATCCAATGTCTCCAACTGAGAGAAATTCAAAATTGGAAGTATTTCACCAGAGAAATAATTGTCGAACAAATAGAGATGTTTAAGACTCTTGATATGACCCAAAGTTGAGGGGATGGATCCCATAAACCCGTTTCTTGACAAATCCAACGTGACAAGTTGAGTGAGGTTTGAAAATGAGTTAGGAATCTCACCAAAAAGAAAGTTTTGAGACAGGTTTAAATGGGTGAGATTGGTCAGAAGGCCCAAGGTGGAATGGATCACCTTCAACATAATTGTAGGATATGTTGAGATAGGTGAGCTTTGTAAGAGCACCAATTTGGGCAGGAATGTTACCCAGAAGTAACATGTTACTAAGATCCAGATGAACTAAATTCGGGAATGCAGTCAAATTGAGATGCCAATACGTATATTTGTTAAGTGGTTTTGAAATATTTGTAACGCTTCCTGCCTCATTGCACACAATGCTAGCCCAATTGCAGTGATTTGAGATGTTTTGGCCATCCCACCACCAACTTTGATTCAAAGCCTTTGCTTCTTCAGCAATGGATTTGTTGGAGTCAGCAGCAGCAGCAACAGAAAGGAGATAGGCATAGGTGGTGGCACCAAAGAAAACCACCAATACTACGGAATTGAAAGTGGACATGGCCGTGCAAGTTCAAAACTCAGTTGGGTTCAATGAAGGGTGAGGAAGGTTGTGAATTATGGTATTGTAGGCACATTATATAAAGATTCCATATTGAAATTTCTATCCCCGAAGTTTCCATCAATTTTCCCTTTATCTTCCATATTGACCTCTCACATAGTTGTAATAGAAGGACTGAAAACTAAGTTTGTAATCAGCAGAGCTCACCCAGAAGCTTCTATTGTACCTTCTCAAACAAGCAATTAACAATTATAGTTTAAATTATTAGTAATGTAAGTGTGAGTTAAATGTGAAAGAAGAAGTCACACATTAAAAAAGAATGGACAAATTGAAAGCTATATAAATAGAAAAGACTCATAAATTTAATACTTTAAAGTTTTAGATCAAGATGTTATGTGATTTTTCACTTGCTTTTAACCCATTAAATGTCAAATCTTTATAGTGTTTTGAGCTTGCTAGATCCTTATGAATAATGGTACTATTGTAATTGAAAGACAGAAAACAAAAAGTGATTTTTAAGAAAGTATAAAAACAATTTTTTAGTAGAGAAATTTATGAAAAGCATAAGTTATTTTGTGTTTGTATATAATTACAAAAATATTTTTATTTTTTTCTCTCTTTTACTACATTTTTCCTAAAATTGCTATAAAAAAATACTTTTCTTACAAATTAAGCATAAACAAATGCAAACTCTAATAATTGTAACATGTGAGTTGGGAAAATTAATTGAATGTGGAAAAATAGAAACTTTCGTAATCAAAGAATTGGACAATTTGAATTTTATTTATCTATTTAATGAAAAGATACAAATAATAACAAGTATTCATGTTAGGCGATGTGAAGACCAAACTCTTAAATGCGGGCTCAATGAAGGATGAGGAATGATTGTGAATTATCGCACTGTCATAAGGATATTATATAAAGATTTCATATTGAAATTTATGTTCCAAAAGTTTTCATCAATCTTCCTTTTATCATGGTCAGTCTTCCTGAACATTGACCTCTAAAATAGTTGTAATAAGAAATTTTATTAATATATTTTTTTAGATACTTTTTTTAACATTTACTTTATTATTAGTCTAAAAGTAAATATTATTAGTATCTCACCCCTAATAATTTATTCAAATATATGATAGTAAACTAATAATAAACAATTCAAAAAATGTCTAAAAGAATATTGATATTTGATCGAGATTCGGATTTGATCCAGATCTTTTAACAATTTGTAACAGAATCGGATTCTAATTTGTCGTGGAGAAAAACTCACGACACGCTTCGACCACGGGTCAAGACAAACAGTGATTTAATTGACTAATCTATCCCGAGGATAAATCCCCAAATATAAAAATCGCTGATTCGTATTCACGATATTATAGATTTACAAATATCTCGGATGATCGGATACCTTCCTTATATAAATCCCAGATCATAGGGATATATCCTATATTATAAAGGAAGGATAATCTTCACTAAGATATCAATCCGCATTCACCCGCATCCAAGACGAGTCCTTCTGTGATTCTCGCATATGCTCCTATAAATAATTGGCCAAGCGCCAAAGGTAGGCACTTCCTCCGAGATATAAGCTATCCCTATGTGACGGCCTAACTTGGCAATTTGTCGGAGTGCAAAAAGAAAGTACTCCACCCACTCACATCACCGTTGCCGCTGCCAAGCTTCGGAGGAATCCACTGCATTGTGCCTATCACAGGTACCCAACTGAATTCACTTCAGAACATTGGCGCCGTCTGTGGGAACCTTTAAAATTCTAATCCCACCCAATCATGGTGAATACGAGGCAAAACTCCAGAAGAGACGCTGCTCAAGTCTCAGTCAACCAAAGACAAGACCATGACACGCAGCATCCACCACCGCCATTACCTCCGCTTGTGGCTCAAGCCTCTGCCGTGAGGAACCAAACGCCCGACCAGAAGCCGACGTGATGGCCACTCCACCTCTTTTTTCGAGGAATCTCCTAACCCGTCACGCAGATTCTGTCGTGACGACTAATTTGCCCGAAGGGCGGCCGAGCCTTTAAGAACGTTGAGAGATCCCGTGCACCAACATTTTGGGAAACTTGAGCAACGAGTTCGACGATCGTGCGTCACACTCCGAACATACGCACCAATCTCGGGCTTCTCAACGCTAACTCCAGGATATGTTGCAACAACATATGGATCTACTCAACGACCAGTTTAGGAGAATCGAAGACATGCGCCGCGCCATGCATGGAGGTCAACCAGAGCCTCGCCGACGTGACAATACGAACCGACATGGAAAATAACATGACGAGGGCCCACGACGGTGAGAAAATTCCTCATAATGGAGACAACAACCGAACCAAGGAACCGTAGAACAACCTTTCTCCGACAAGCTCATGGAATTCCGGTTCCGAGAAACTTCAAGTTTCCTCCAAACCTCGAAATTTATGACGGAACCACGGACCCTCAGAGCACATCAATGCCTATGAGCAATCCCTATGCTTCTACGGCGGATCCATGGAATTGTTGTGCCGAGCTTTCCCGCTCTCCCTCAAAAAGGGGCCCTCAAATGGTTCACCGGCCAGCCACGAGGGACCATCGTGGACCGGTCCGACCTCAGGTGCGGCGATTTTTCTGGCCGAAGATACACCACGAGTAAGGAACAACCTAAATCCATCGAATCCTTGGCCAAGGTCCGCCGTGGAAAGGATGAAAGCCTCCGGATTACGTCGACGTTTTATGGCTGCTCGCGCCAATGTAGAAAACTTTGAGGACAGAATAGCCTTGCACTACGCCGAAGCGGTCTCCAAACAGGCTCCGACTTCTTCAAGTCCCCGGCAAAAAGAAGCGACATCGACCGACTTCCGTGCTGCCCGAGAAGTACGTCTATCCGGGAAGAGGCAACAGAAGACCACAGAGGTGGGACAACAAAAGCGAACCTCCTCACCAAAAGCCCTACTTAATCCCTCAAGGTCACGACCTCCAAAGGGTAGCCCACCCCGAAGAAACTATGCGGACTATACTCCTCCGAACACAACCCGGAAACGATCTTGAGGGAAGTAATGAACACGGAGTTTCGTAACGTCCCGAGACCACCCCCTATCGGGAGGCGAGGCGTAAAGATCACTCCAAACACCGCACGTGGCACAAAGCCTATGGCCACGATACGTAAGATTGCCATCGGTGCGTGAGCCATTGAATTCCTAATCAAGGTCGGGCGCCGCGCAGCAGATGTCCTCCGTGCCCAAAACAAAGAAAGGAGATGACAGCGCAGAGCTTTTAGCAGAAGACTCGAGTCCGTCCCTCCGCGCATAAGAAAGACGAGAAGTCCGAGGAGAAGATCCCGGACTCCACCTCGCCGTAATAACGGCGACCGACAGAGGGGATAGGAATACTCCCCCGCCGCAACAATGATCACCGCGCCGAGCCCAACAGACGATCCATACCATTGCCGTGGCTTCGCCGGCGGAGGATCCTCCAACGGAGCTCGGAAGAAAGCCCTTAGAATGGCGTTTTTAGCGTGGCCCATTCAGATCAAGAACACAGTCGAAAATAAGAAAGCGTCTCTCATCACCTTCTCGTACGAAGACTACGGCGGAATAATCCCTAGTGATCATGATGACCCACTCGTCATCTCCGGGGTAATTTCCAACGCCGAAGTCCGTCGAATTTTCGTCGATCAAGGGAGTTCGGCCGATATTATGTTCTTAGACTTTTACCAAAAATTGGAACTCCCGCAATCCGACTTGACCCCCTATGCTGGAGAATTGACGGGCTTCACCGGTGAGAAGATCACTCCAGTAGGATATTACGAAACCCATCTAACCCTGGGGTCATCTACACTCTTCAGGACTGTGAAGGTAAAATTCCTGGTCGTGGACTGCCCCTCGGCCTACAACATTATCCTGGGCCGTCCGTGTCTCAACGCTTTCGGGGCGGTAATATCCACCACTCACCTCGTGATGAAGTTCCTCAATAAGAACAATGACGTCGTCACTATTAAAGGCGACCAGGTTTCAGCCATAAAATGTTATAATGAGAGTTTGAAGATTTGCAAAATACCCCGGACATCAAACCGCCCGTATCTACCCCGACTATTGACCAGGTCAACATTTCGATGACCGAGTTGGACGTCGAGAAGAAATCCGGATACCCGACCACAACCCGAAGGCGAACCGGAATCCCTTCAACTCGGGAACGATCCCGGGCGGTGTAACTAAAGTCGGAGCTCGTCTGGATGAAGGAGAAAAGCAAAGAACTTTCAGAACTCTTGTTGAAAAACAAGGACCTTTTCGCCTGGACTTCCTCCGACATGCCTGGACTCGACCCCAGCTTCATTTGCCATCGGCTGTCGATCAAAGAAGGCGCCAAGCCGGTCGCACAAAAAAAGAGAAAGGTCGGTCCCGAGAGACAACAAGTCGTCGAAGACCAGGTTAAGGAACTGCTAAATGGCAATTTCATCAGAGAAATCTCCTACACCACATGGCTTTCCAACGTGGTCCTGGTAAAAAAGTCCAACGGAAAATGGAGGATGTGCGTAGACTATACCGACCTGAATAAGGCTTGCCCCAAGGACCCATATCCACTCCCCAATGTGGACAGGTTAGTAGACGGATCCTCCGGGTTCAGATGGTTATCATTTATGGACGCATACTCCGGATACAACCAGATCCCCATGTACACTGGGGATGAAGATAAAACCGCTTTCATCACTGATAGAGCGAGCTACTGCTACAAGGTCATGCCTTTCGACCTAAAAAACGCAGGAGCCACCTACCAGAGGATGATAAACAAGGTTTTCGAAAACCAAGTGGGAAAAATGCTAGAAGTCTATATAGATGACATGATAGTCAAGACCCCACACACCGGCTCCCACACGGCGGATCTCGAAGAAGTATTTGCACAAATCCGGAAATACAATATGAGATTAAACCCGGAAAAATGCGCTTTTCGGGGTCCGGCCGGTAAGTTTTGGGATTCATGCTAACGCGTAGAGGAATTGAGGCCAATCCGGATAAATGCCGGGCCGTCCTCAACATGAGGAGTCCCCGCAACGTCAAAGAGGTACAAACCTACTTTGGGCGCATAGCGGCCCTTACAAGGTTCTTAGCCAAAGCCGCTTACAAGTCTCTCCCCTCTTCAAATTGCTCAAGAAGGGAAGAAGTTTTGAATGGACTCAAGAGTGCGAGGACGCTTCACATCTTCACATCTGAAAACCTTTTGTCCTCCCCCTATCTTGACAAGGCCGGACGGAGAGACACTTTACTTGTACCTATCCGTCCACGATGAAGCCGTAAGCTCGCTTTTGATCGTGGAAACCGACGAGGGACGAAGTCTGCCCGTCTATTTCGTAAGCAAGGTCCTCCGGGGCCCGAACTCCGATACCAAAAGGTCGAGAAAGTCGCCTTCGCGCTCATCATTACCGCAAGGAGACTTCGGCAATACTTTCAATGCCACCCCGTGGTAGTAAGAACCGACCAACCTATCCGACAGTACTACACAAACCGGACCGGCCGGCGAATGATTGCGTGGTCGATTGAACTCTCGAATTTGGAATTACATACGAACCACGACTTGCAATAAAAGCCTGGGCGTTGTCCGACTTCCCGGAGAACTCACAAGAGATAACGACGACCCAAAGAAAGCCTTTTGGACCATCTTTGTTGACGGATCGTCGAATCCCAAAGGAAGCGGGGCGGGGGTTAGTCGAAAATTCAGAAGGTTTGACTTTAGAGCACTCCCTGAAGTTTGAGTTCTCAACTTCAAACAATCAGGCCGAGTACGAGGCCTGTATCGCCGGACTGCTAATGGCAAAGGATTTGGAGGCAACACGGATCAAACTCTGCAGTGACTCCCAGCTAGTAACCTCTCAAATCTGAGGTGACTATCAAGCTAAAGAGCCCCTCCTACAGAGATACTTGAGCAAGGTCCAAGAAATTTTAAAATATTTTGAAGAAGTCAGGATAGAGCACATCCCAAGGGAACAGAACTCCAGAGCCGACCTCTTATCTAAGTCGGCGGCAAAGACAAAAAGCCCCAAAGAACAACCGGTCTGTAATCCAAGAAACTCTTTCCCAACCCTCCATCACGGATCATAGCGTATCCCAAGTGGAGGACCATCAACCATCTTGGATCACTCCTATACTGGGCTACCTGCGCCACGGAAAGCTGCCAACGGACCCAAAGGAGGCTTCCAAATTAGTAAAGACGTCAGTCAGGTACACCATTTACAACGGTCGACTATACCGGCGTGGTTTCTCTTCCCCCCTTCTAAAGTGCTTGACCCCCAAGGAAGCAGAGTACGCCCTAGCTGAAGTACATGAAGGAAGCTGCGGTCACCACTTAGGCGCCAAAGCCCTAGCCCAAAAAGTGTTAAGGGCAGGATTCTATTGGCCAACGATGGAAGCCGACTCTCATGCACACGTACAAACTTGCGACAAATGCCAACGTCATGCAGATCATTTTCAGGCCCCCTCTGAAGAATTGTCCACGACGTCGGTCCCATGGCCCTTTCACCGGTGGGGTATGGACATCCTAGGTCCGTTCCCCCATGCCCCAGGGCAGTTTAAATATTTGGTGGTAGCAGTAGACTATTTTACCAAATGGATCGAGGCCGAACCTCGATCACCATCACCTCGGCCCGACCCGAAGTTTACTTGGCGCCACATCATCACCAGGTTCGGCAGATACCGATCCGTAGTCACGCATACAACGGAACCCGGCTCAAAGACAAAGCCTTTGAGGAGCTGCTAGCCGGTCTGAAAATAAAACACCATTGTAGCTCCGTCGAGAATCCCAGGACGAACGGACAGGCAGAGGCTGCCAATAGAATCATCATGCGGGGCTTAAAAAAGAGGTTAGACGAAGCCAAAGGGAACTGGGTCGAGCAACTGGACCATGTTCTTTGGGCATACCGGACCACCCCCCATTCCACAACGGGAGAAACCCCTTTGAAGCTAACTTATGGCTGCGAAGCCATGATCCCGGTGGAAATAGGGGAACCGAGCTGGCGATACCAACATTTTTCATCCGACAAGAACCCCCGCCTAATCAGAGAGGACCTGGACTTGCTCGAGGAAAGGAGAAACGTAGCCCACATCCGGATGTCGCCTCAAACAAGACAGACGGCGGCCAGATACAACAAGAAAGTGGTCCCGAGAAAATTCCAGCCCGGCGACCTAGTCCTCAGAAGAGCCGACATAGGAGGGAAAAATGCCTCCCAGGGAAAACTGGCCCCTAACTGGGAAGGCCCCTATCGTGTCGTCACCAGGACGGTAAAGGAGCCCACACACTGGAAACGTTATCTGGGACCCCGGTCAAGAACTACTGGAATACGGACAAACTAAGGAAATACTATAGCTAAAAGCCCATAGCGGCTCAGCCCTCCAGAAGATGTATCTTCGATCCATTCTTGTTTTAAATAAGTACGCTATGTACAGACTTCTGTTCTCCCAAGTTCAGGTAATAAAGTTACTATTCACGGAAACCTGGTTCGATTTAACGCGTTGCTCTAAAAATTCGATAGGAGACAGTACGGAACATATGTACACACTCCTTCCTCACACCTAAGCCAAGAAGGGTTCCTAAAATCTGAACGATTAATAGGATACTTATCCCGGGCGAGGTCAAAAGCAATGCTAGCGCCCTGGACAAAAGGGTCTTCGCGAAAAATGCCCTAACCAGGCGCCACTCTTACCTATGTTCAAATTCCAAACGCTTCCCGCAACAAGCACTGGAATACGGATTAAGGTTTCATCTAGCTTAAGTCTAAAATCTCTTTACGTTTCATTATTACAAGCGTTAGATTAAAGACCAAGGCCTCTTTCCTACCTAAGTCCCTGGGAATACCACTCAATTAACGACATGAGTGAAGGATCCCGGACCATGATTTTCACAGCACAGTTTTCTAAGTCCGGCATAACAACTACCAAAATGGGCGTTGGACCCAGGTCGGAACATGAAAAACAAAATTGAATAACCAAACAAGCAATTAGATATAAAACCCCAAACACGGGGTAATTGTCCTTACAAACAAGTAAAACCCCACGCAGGGGGCAAAAACAAAAAAAAAAAAAAAAAAAACAAAAAACAAGTGGCAGTTCAAACACCGCTTCTTCCTCTTCTGGGACCCGAATAACCTCCGGGTGTCACCTGTAGAGCCTTCGCGGCTAAAGCCTCGACAGCCTACAAGCCGGCCGTTATGAAACATCTTGTCTCGAGGACACACCCTCCAAGATAAGGTCAACCCCGGGTTGAAGGCCGGATCCGCTTCACAAGATTTTGGAACCGCTCCTCCCCAACATTTCCACCACTCCGTCCGGCTCCTCCACCTCCTTCTCAAGCTCCGCCACCTCGGCCCTCGTAGCGCCAATGCTTCTGGGTCGGCTTCAAGCTTCTCGGCCTTCCTAGCAGCTTCAGAGTCCGCCAACGCCTTTTCCAGCTCAACGACTTTGTTCTCCAGTTCGACGGCCCTCTCTCTATTGTCTTCACTGGTTTTTAAGGACGCGGCCAACTTCTGCTCGGTCTCCTCTTTTTCCTTCTTCAGGGTCCTCAGCTCTGCCGACGCCTGGCGATCAGCATTCTCGATGGTGACCTCAATCACACGGATCTCGGCTGCCGTCCGGAGAGCCTGTCTCTGGAGCGCGGCTAAAGTTTGGCGCAGACCCTGTTCGGCAATATGCTGCCTCACCTCGCCACTCAGGAGTCGCCCATCTATAAAGGGCCCGGGCTCAGAATTCCCCGTGATGACCGGCAAAACGTCTGCCATTTCCTTGTCACCGCACTCCGACGACCGGCCATCATGCTCAGAAGGCCCTTCGACAGCTTGCCTTTTCCGGGACCTAAGAATGGGGGCAGGGGACTCCGGCTCGTCTTGCTCTTCGATCGCGGCCACGCCCCGATCGGTTGAGTCCGGAATGGCTGTGGAGGAAGAAGCCGCGGTTTTCTTCCCTTTCCTCCGGTTCCTTGAAGACCGCAACGCAACCATGGAAGATCCCGACGTCATATTGCTAACTGAAAAGAAACCAAAACAAATACAGTCAGTACATCTCGAAATATTGATATATGAAGACTCCTAGGGACACACTAAACGCCCTAATCCCTACCTAACAAAGTGTAAAGAAGATCATCACCAGGGACTTGAAGGACGTCTCTAATGTTGATGTTCCCATGCTTCTCAGTATAGCGGGTTATGAATTTCGCGGTCCTAAGTTCCTCGGGGTCGAGATCCCGCTCTTCTTTCTCAATCATGTTGAGAGGCACGTCCCAAAGACCGACGCGTCCAATACAAATGGAAATTCCGGCTCCCCATCCGGCGAGGAAGAAAGGATGGCATCCCTCCCGGCTTTTATCTTGAAAAACGAGGTCTTAAACCCTTTGAAGCTTTCTTCGAAAACATCAAAAGACTTACGACCAAGCCGGATCGAATGACAAGCCGCCTCACCGCCTCACCGACCCCTGGGTGTTTATTCTTGTATAAAAATAAAAGAAGGTCTTCGCCGAGCATTTGAGGCTCATCAACCGACAAAACCTCTCGAACGAAATGATGTAGCCCCAACCGTTAGGATGGATCTGCGAAGGGGCTACTTGAAGAGTGCGGAGTATATCCATCTGGAAGTCGAGAACGGCATCCTCGGGCCCCAACTTAAGGAAAAGCGGCTCGTACAGAACATGAAATGTGAGCCCTCTTCCCCGCAGAACACACCCTCTCGTTCCAATTGACAGACGACTTCAAACTCGTCGTCTCGAGCCTTGTTCACCGTCAACTCCAAGGCAAAGAGGGACTCTCGAGCACGGCCTCTCTCGAAAACCCAGATTGACGTTCCCATACGTCATCCACCACCTAAGTGCATACCAACCGGGACCCCGCCGCACTCGAACCAACTCGTCTACCACCGGATCACGGCATCGTGAAGTGGGGCGGAACCTTAGCTTTCTTTCCTTTGGCCATGGAAACCCCGAGAACATCCAGAGAAGTCGGCAAAGCGCCGTCGAATCAATAGTTTCACGTATTCGGACAGTGGGAGAGCGGGGTAACCCTAACCTCCCCTACCGACCTCCGTCCCACCTAGGAAATAAAGCATTCGGGGAACTCCCCACCGCGCGGGGCGCGGCGGTTGGTGCCTCAGGGAGGTGACCGTATCTACCTAAACTGCTAAGCCCAACTTGAAAATAAGCAAAAACCAGAAACACCTAGCTATTCTACTTTCTGAAAAGCGCAAAAGGAATTTGAAAGGAAGCAACACTTACTGGGTAAAAGCAGAAAACAGAGAAGCTATGCGGTAACAATGGAAAAGCAACAGGGAGCCAAAGCCTTCAGCAAAGTTGCAGCGGTGTTTGAAAACGATAGAGTTGAGAAGACAAATCTCTGACCCTTATTTATAAAGGGTCCATCAACGGATGAACGGTTAGGGGGCATTCCCGTCCCCTCCAAGGCAAAATTCAAAAGACGCCCATCATGGCTCGCGGAGCTCTAGGCACATCCATCCAACAAAAACGCGACACGTAGCCCACACAGCTGTAGTAGCAGCTGAAAGGACGGTTACACAGTAATCTAAAACGTTGTTGAATGAGAACCCGGGTTGGTAGCACGGATTCCAGGACCAATTAACTACTACACACGACGTGTTAATTCCGAGGCATATGTTTTTGCCGGGATAAGCGTTGGACTCACCCCGGCAGAATCACGTGGGACAAAAGGTCAAGGTAAATATAGAACTAATTAAAAAGGAAAACATATATTGAGTCATTTTCATTCCACACATCGTCATACAACCGAATAAGAAGAAAAGCAAAATCTTGAGAGAACAGAAAGCATAAGGAAGTCCCGAGGAAAAGGGGCAAGTATCTTCGGCCAACTGGTGGTACCCCATCCACATCTCCAAACCACGGTCTCTTAAAAAGTGGATTGGTTTTGCAGAACATTGACCAACCGGGGTCGTGACCACGGAAAGAACGCCAATGCTCTTTGCACGACCTATCCGCGATGCAATTAAAGACCGGGATCTTCTTGCGCTCGTCGGAAGGAACCCTACTCTAGCTGAAGAATCCCCCCCGGTGTCAGCCATTCCGAGTTGCCTCAAGACATGGAGCAGCCACAACGGGTTTTCCACCCCGGAACAGTCGAAGCCACCCCGAATGACCGAAGCCACTCCTTTGGAACCCTCTGTTCACCCGTCCTTCTCCCACCTTCTCAACGGACAGCGGCGGAAGCGGATACCCGCTTCCCGCGTAGCGAGCCAAAGAAAGACCACCCCAGGTTGCCCCAAGGGAGTCATCACTCCTTCGGCCAGCATCCTTGCATCTCCCAGCCGTTACAATTTCAAAAAAGACCTGGGGATGCTTCTGAGTAGAAACCGTCGAGAAGACGGAGAGAAGAACAGTGTGCTCCAACGGGTCCCCATGCAACGGAGGACGGAAGCATGATTCCATCCTAACAACACGTAGGGTCAGACTTCCCCGCGTACGCCAGGATAGAAAGGCTTCCGCCTCCCCAAATGCATAGCTACCCAGTTTTACGCCAAGATAGAAAGGCCTCTGTCGGGAAGAAAAAACGCGAGGGGAAGACCAAATCTCTTCAAGAACTTTGGGAAAAATAAAAGTATGGTTTCTATAGACGATGAAACTCTATTCACAGCAGAGGAGAAAGAAGAAAGAACTACACTCCACCCCTGGGGAAAAGTCATCTTTGCGCGATGAAGAAGAGCATGCAAGCTCATGAAGAAGCATCCAATACTTATAGCATAAATAAAGGACTCTGATTGGTCGCGTGAAAGGCGACCTGATCCCATGAAGTCAGCCAAAATAAATGTCCCGATCTTTTATTGGCCACAAAGATAGGGGAGTTAAGGAAATCCCCACGAAACTAACGTTTTCCCTAAAAAGAAACGTTATTTCCCAAGAATCTTTATATCCCAATAAAGTCCACGTATTTTTCTAGAGAATCGCAAGCTCGAAGTCACCAGAGATCACATCCGGATTCGCATTGAATATATCTTCAAGACTCGAGTTCG
Source organism: Ormosia emarginata (assembly GCA_029884605.1). NCBI lineage: Eukaryota > Viridiplantae > Streptophyta > Magnoliopsida > Fabales > Fabaceae > Ormosia > Ormosia emarginata. The sequence continues at coordinate 13,905,861 of JAQQTP010000072.1, forward strand.
GGAAACATGAGTTTCGCCCATAACCAAGTAAAACAAGGACGTTGGCAATAAATTGAGGTCTAACACCTTCCCGGTAAATCGTTACGTCAGCCATACGGTGGTTGATCCATCTTAAACTTGACTCAGTCCGTCTCATCCAAGAGCCAAGTCGGGGCAATCTGATTCGGGACCGAGATTGGGATCCCGATCCATGGGATCAACCCGCATGCGCGTAACCGGATTCCCCCTAACAAATCGTCGTGGAGAAAAACTCACGACACGCTCGACCACGGGTCAAAGAGTATCTCGACCACGGCCGACTAATCTATCCCGAGGATAAATCCCTAAATATACGTGTCAAGTCGTTTCACGATATTATAGGATTTACAAATATCTCGATGATCGGATACCTTCCTTATATAAATCCCAGATCATAGGGATATATCCTACAATAAAGGAAGGATAATCTTCACTAAGATATCAATCCGCATTCACCCGCATCCAAGACGAGTCCTTCTGTGATTCTCGCATACGCTCCTATAAATACTAGGTCAAGCGCCAAAGGTAGGCACTTCCTTCGAGATATAAGCTATCCCTATCAACAAAAGACGGCCTACTTGAGTATTATGGTTTTGCGCACTCCACCCACTCACATCACCGTTGCCGCCGCCAAACTTCAGGAATCCAATTTATTGTGCCTATCACAATCAACTGAATTCACTTCAGAACAATATGTTATTAGCATTCCTCTAATTGTAATTGAAGGACTGAAAATTCTAGCTTTTAATCTGCATAGCTTGTACAAAAACTCCCATTGTAGCTTGTCTCACAATAGAATAGAATAAGGGTGTGTATAAGTTTTGAGAAAAAAGTGATTTTAAGAAAGTATAAAAAAAAAATTTAGTAGAGAAATTTATGAAAAGTATAAGTTATTTTGTGTTTAGATAGAATTACAAAAGATATTTTTAATTTATTCTATCTTTTACTGCATTTTTCCTAAAATTGATATAAAAGAAAAAGAATATTTTTCTTACAAATTAAGCACAAACAAATGCAAACTCTAATAATTGTAACGTGTGAGTTGGGAAAATTAATTGAATGTGGAAAAATGGAAACTTTCGTAATCAAAGAATTGGACAATTTGATTTTTTTTTTTTCTATTTGATGAAAAGATACAAATAATAACAAGTATTCATGTTAGGCGATATGAAGATCAGACTTTTAAATGTGGGCTCAATGAAAAATGAGGAAGGATTGTGAATTATGGCACTGACGTAAGGACATTATATAAAGATTTCATATTGAAATTTTTGTCCCAAATTTCCATCAATCTTCCTTTTATCTTGGTCAGTTATCTTGGACATTGACTTCTAAAATAGTTGGAAAAAGAAATGTTAGAAATATATTATTTTGGACACTCTTTTTAATAATTACTTTATGATTGGTCTAAAAATAAATATTGCTAGTATTTTTCTTTTAATAATTTTTTCAAGTATATAAGGTAAATTAATAATAAAACAAGTGTTAAAAGAAATGTCCAAAAGAATATGTTGCTAGTATTTCTCTAGTTATAATTAAAGGACTGAAAACTCTAGCTTTTAATCCGCATAGCTTATATAGAAACTCCCATTGTAGCTTGTCTTATAATAGAATAGAATAAGGGTGTATATAAGTTTTGAGAAAAAAAGTGATTTTAAGAAAGTATAAAAACAATTTTTTAGTAGAGAAATTTATGAAAAGTACAAGTTATTTTGTGTTTAGATAGAATTACAAAAAATATTTTTTATTTATTCTATCTTTTACTGCATTTTCCCCTAAAACTGATATAAAAGAAAAAGAATATTTTTCTTACAAATTAAGCACAAACAAATGCAAACTCTAATAATTGTAACGTATGAGTTGGGAAAATTAATTGAATGTGGAAAAATGGAAACTTTCGTAATAAAAGAATTAGACAATTTGAATTTTATTTTTCTATTTAATGAAAAGATACAAATAATAACAAGTATTCATGTTAGGTGATATGGAGATGAGACTTTTAAATGCAGGCTCAATGAAGGATGACGAAGGATTTTGAATTATGGTACTGCCTAGGGACATTATATAAAGATTTTATGTTGAAATTTCTATCCCTAAAGTTTCCACCAATCTTCCTTTTAGCTTGGTTAGTCTTCTTGGACATTGACCTCTAAAATAATTGTAATGAGAAATGTTAGTAATATATTCTTTTGAATACTTTTTTTTAATATTTATTTTATTATTGATCTAAAAGCAAGTATTGTTAATATCTCTCTTCTAATAATTTTTTTAAGTGTATGAAGTGAACCAATAATAAAATAAATGTTGAAAGAAGTATCCAAAAAAGTGTGTAATTAATATTCATCTAATTGTAATTGAAGGATTGAAACTATAGTTTTTAATCTGCAGAGTTTATATAGAAGCTCTCATTGTAGCTTGTTTCACAATAGAATAGAATAAGGGTGCGTATAAGTTTTGAGAAAAAAGTGATTTGAAGATAGTATAAAAACAATTTTTTAATAGAGAAATTTATGAAAAGTATAAGTTATTTTGTATTTAGATAGAATTACAAAAATATTTTTTATTTTTTTCTCTTTTTACTATATTTTTCCTAAAATATATAAAAGACAAAAAATTTCTTACAAATTAAGTATAAACAAATGCAAACTCTAATAATTGTAACGTGTGAGTTGGGAAAATTAATTGAATTTGGAAAAATGAAAGCTTTTGTAATCAAAGAATTGGACACTTGAATTTTATTTTTCTATTTAACAAAAAGATACAAATAATAACAAGCTTGTCCACATCAATCCGAAGTCTCCTATGACTGGGGTGTGACTTATTTTGTCATGGCAGTAGACAATCAATTCCTTTATAAAAACTTCCGGTAATTTTTTTTAATTTAAAAATTATTTATTTATTTATGTTTGGGACTGTCAAGTTTTCCCTGTTAAATGTATATTTCTCCTAGATGTAGAAGCTGAGCTGAGTCCAAGCAGCAGCAAAACATTCCCATTTGATTGGTAAAAAAACAAAGATAATCAGGTTTTGTTGGAAACTTAAGATTTGTTGACTGATCCATGAAAATCATTTTGGCGAATCTGTTGCTGTAAAGAACAAGCATTACCGCCTTACAATTAAGCAACTTTAAATGGGTCCTTTCTTTTTCATTCTTGCAGTATAGCGATGTTTACTTATTCATAATTTCATGTGGGTTTTGTTTCTATTTCTCCAAACTAATAGAGGGAACATGAATTTTCATTATCCATGGTTTCATGAATGGAAATACGTACGATATGAAAATAATTTTTATTATTTTTAAATTTTCATGTATTAAAAAGCGTGTTTAGTTTGTTAACCTCAAATCATTTGTAGAAAACAAAAATAATGAAAACACGTAGGACTTTAAAATTAAAGGCATGGAATATATGCTTATAAGGATATGAACAGGATAATGATATTTTGTATCTACTTTAGGTAATAGGCATCCTTAAGGATTTTTTTTAAAAGTATTTTTACTATTTCATTTTTTTATAGGACTTTTAACCATTATTTGTTTTTGATTTAAAAATATTTTTTGTGCAATTATAATTTACAATTTGCCTAACAAGATGGGGCTCTGATAGGTTTCCTAGCTCTGCCACCATCCAAAGTGTAGCCTCTTCGTTTTAGTCATTCAAACCGCCCCTGCTTGCTTCGATTTGGGTTGTTGTTATCGTCATTACAACATCTCGTCATCATTTCAGTGCTCACCAGCGGCTATCCTATGTCCACTGCGGGAATAGATCTCAACTAGTGCTGTTCAAGCGAGGAGTCTCTGTTTGATCTCTTAGGTGCTCCGCATGGTTTTCGTTTGGTTATGGGTTTATCAAGTTCTGCACACACCTTGCCTCCTAAAAGGTGTTTTAGAATTTAAGTTTGAGAGTTGATTATAAGTAAAGAAAGTATTAACACCCTAACTTATTTAATCTAATGTTACTTGCTAAATTAATTGAATTGATACTTGAAAAAAAATGTTTTATTTTTTATTTATTTTTATGTCTTATTTTGTCCCGATATTATCAATATTGATAAATGATTAAGATAGAGAATGAGTAATCAAATAGTCATTATTTTGCCGAATAAATTTAAACTAAACATGTGATATAAAATTGGTGAATCAAAATTTAAATTCTTTTGAAGAAAGTATTATGTAAAATAAATGGTCAAATAAAATTTTATTTCAAGTGAATAAAATTTGTAACCGAGGTGCATGATTTATGTTCCAAAGTGTTGTCAAGAAAATTTCTCCTATTGTTGTCACTTACAATACTCTATTCCACTGTTTTTGCAGCATTGGAAAGGGAAGCGCAAATTTGATTGAATAGTTATTTTTTGTTATTTGTAGGGTGGTTATATTTTCCTTTTCTTCTGATTTTGTGTTGAATATAATTAGTTGTTACTTTGTTTAGGTAATGTTGTACACCTGCAATATTCTATAAACCCCTTCGATACTTCCATTGTTCTATGTGGGACATCAATGAATTAACTAAAACAACAAAAAAGAAAACCAAATGATTTCATTTGTTGACAATTGAAGGAAAACATGAGATATCAAGAGTGCATAACCAAGTGCAGTTGACTTGCTAGGCTTTTAGACAATAAAAACAACTTTTACCAATCGCAAGATAAGCATTCACATCAACAAGTATTTCACTTCAAGTACTTGTCTGGAAGAAATTATTTGTTAATTCATCAAATGGTGCATTGAAATATCATGAAAAGGCACAGGAAAAGGTGGCTTGGAAACCAAAAGTTCTTGAGACACTTGTTTCATTGATGGCCGTGATCTTGGTGTGGAACTTAGACACGCTAATGCCAGTGTTACCACAAGAACCACATCTTCAGCATCCTTTCTGAAGAAGGGGTGAGGAAGACGAGAGTCCAAGATATCTCTTAGCATCATATTTTCAGTAGAAGGCTTTGATAAAGAAGAAATTAGTTCTCCTGGATGCCTTCCCATCACAGTTTCAAATGTTACCACTCCAAAACTATAAACATCACACTTTTCAGTTACCCTCATTGTGTATGCAAGTTCTGCAATTGGCCAAGAAATTGATAAAGGTTATGAACAAAATTAGTTATGTTTTTGCTTTTATAAAGTAATATCAATTCAATAAGATGATAGGGGGAAGAGTTTTACCTGGGGCAACATATCCGTAAGTACCAACTAGTAGAGTTTGATTAGAGGAATCAGGATCAAGCAGTCTAGCTGTGCCAAAGTCTGCGACAACAGCCTCCATGTGTGAGTTCAACAAGATATTGCTACATGTTATGTCTCGATGAACAATCGGTGGGGTGCAATCGTGATGCATGTAAGCTAGAGCATGTGCTATCCCTTTAACGATGTTCACTCTCTTGCTCCAACTCAACTCTTGCGCTTCCGCATCATTTCTCAAGACACTTAGTAGGCTACCCCTTTCCATATATTCATAGACCAAAAACATGCACCGGTTGTGCAAACAAAAGCCATGGAGCTTCACAATGTTTCTATGACGAATATTTGATAACATCTCCACTTCATTACAAAAACTCTTTTCAAAAGATTGGTTTTGCATTTCCAATTTGTGAAGTTTCTTCAATGCAACAGTTCTGCCGCTAGGAAGCCGTGCTCTGTAAACACTACCATAAGCACCAGTTCCAATGCAGTACTTGATATCAAAATCTTCTGTTGCAACAATAATATCTTCAAATGCAATCTTACCATCATAGTTCCATATTGAGAACAAGTCTCCATTCTTCACCACTGTTTTCTCAAATTTAATTTTCTTAATTGCTACTTGCCACAAAGCCCCCAAAAATAGTATGACAAGTATGCCCACGATGGAAAGAGTGATCATCAAGAGGTGCTTGGTGCTCTGAGTAGAGAGAGCACTAGGTGGGGGCAAAGGGTAATTAGGACAAGTGCCGGGAACCCTTAATCCCTCATTACCAATCGTTATCTCAATCGCTTCAAACTTGCAATACAAAAATGCTGGGACAGTGCCGCTAAGAGAATTGTAAGACAAGTTGATGAAAAATAGCTTACCAAGTTCCCAAGGTATACTGCCTGTGAAGTTGTTAGAGCTGAGATCCAAGGCAGAATCAGGTCCTAAGTCACCCAACTGAGAAGGAATAGTTCCATTAAGCTTGTTATGAGAGAAGTTTATCGAAAGAGAGATTCTACTAAACTGATCTTTAATTGCTGAAAGACCTGGTAGTATAGGACCAACAATATAATTTACACTCATATCCAAAAGTTTTAAGTTGGTTAAATTTGCAATTTCTAAGGGGATGGAACCAGTGAATTGGTTGAAGCAAAGGGATAGGCTTTCTAAACTGGATAAATTTCCTATGTTTGAAGGAATTGGGCCGGTGAGTCTATTATTAGTAAGATCTAAAGTGATCAAATTTCTACAGTTGCCTAGTTCTGGAGGTATGGAACCTGCGAATTGGTTGGAACTAAGGTACAGACTTTCTAAACTGGATAAATTTCCTATGTTTGAAGGAATTGGGCCAGTGAGGCTATTATTAGAAAGATGTAAAGCGGTCAAATTTCTACAGTTGCCTAGTTCTAGAGGTATGGAACCAGTGAATTGGTTGGAACGAAGGCACAAGCTTTCTAAACTTGATAAATTTCCCATGTTTGAAGGAATTGGACCAGTGAGGCTATTATCAGAAAGATCTAAAGTGATCAAATTTCTACAGTTGCCTAGGTCTAGAGGTACGGAACCAGTGAATTGGTTGGAACGAAGGCACAAACTTTCTAAACTGGATAAATTTCCTATGTTTGAAGGAATTGGGCCAGTGAGGCTATTATCAGAAAGATCTAAAGCGATCAAATTTTTACAGTTCCCTAGTTCTAGAGGTATGGAACCATTAATTTGGTTTGAATAAAGCGAGAGTGTTGCTAAGTATTTCAGATGACCCAGAGTGGGAGGAATTTGACCATTGAATCTATTGTGACCTAAATATATGGAAGTCACTTTCCTTAAGTTTCCTATTTCCAGTGGAATTGGACCAGAAAAATTGTTCCAACTAAGATCCAATGTCTCCAACTGAGAGAAATTTAAAATTGGAAGTATCTCACCAGAGAAAATATTTTGGAACAAATGGAGATGTTTAAGACTCTTGATATGACCCAAAGTTGAGGGGATGGATCCCATAAACTTGTTTCTCGACAAATCCAACGTGACAAGTTGAGCGAGGTTTGTAAATGAATTAGGAATCTCACCAGAAAGCATGTTATGAGACAGGTATAAATGGGTGAGATTGGTCAGAAGGCCCAAGCTTGATGGAATGTATCCACTGAAGAAGTTAAGATTCAAGTTCAGTACCATAAGTTTTCTCAAATTTCCCAATTGATGTGGAATCACACCACTAATAACATTGGAAGAAAGATCAAGCGTCACAAGTTGAGTGAGCTTTGCAAGTGCTTTGGGTAGCTTACCAAAATAATTGCAGGATATGTTAAGATAGGTGAGCTTTGTAAGAGCACCAATTTGGGCAGGAATATTACCCTCAAGTGACATGTTACTAAGATCCAGATGAACTAAATTGGGGAATGCAGTCAAATTGAGATCCCAATACCGATACGCTCCATAAGAGTAATTAAGTGGTTTTGAAATATTTGTAACGGTACCTGCCTTATTGCACATAATGCTAGGCCAATTGCAGTGATTTGAGATGTTTTGGCCACCCCACCACCGACTTTGATTCAAAGCCTTTGCTTCTTCAATAATGGATTTGTTGGAATCAGCAGCAGCAGCAGCAACAGAAAGGAGATAGGCATAGGTGGTGGCACCAAAGAGAACCATTAATACTACGGAATTGAAAGTGAACATGGCCGTGCAAGTTCAAAACTCAGTTGGGCTCAATGAAGGATGAGGAAGGTTGAGAATTATGGTATTGTAGGCACATTATATAAAGATTCCATATTGAAATTTCTGTCCCTGAAGTTTCCATCAATTTTCGTTTTATCTTTCACATTGACCTCTCAAATAGTTGGAATAGAAGGACTAACTATAGCTTTCAATCAGCAGAGCTCACCCAGAAGTTTCTATTGTAGCTTCTCAAACAATCAATTAACAGCTATAGTATAAAGTAATATAAAATGGATATAATTTTTTTAAAAAATATTTTAACAACAATATATCTAGAAACAATAAATATAATTTGGAAGTTTTGTTTTTTGAGCTGAAAATGTAATTTGAAAGTTAATAAGTAGTCTTATTTTTAAGTTCATAAATTTAATATGAAGTGATAAGAACTTTAAAATAGTTTTTTTAAAATAATTCTCTTTTATGGCTTTATCACTTTTACAAATTCAAGACTATATTTTTATATTAGAGATAATTTATAAATTGATAGATAAAAAAAAACATAATAAACTAAAAAGAAATCTATTATATTCCATCATTTATCTATCATTTACTATCTATTATTTATTATCTATTATGACTAATATTAAGAACATATTTTCTATTATACTCCTTTCAACACATTCCTTTCTATTAGGCCATGGTTACGCCTAAAGAATAACGCGTTAATTATAACACAACTTTAGAGTATCAATTTTACATAGAGACAAATTAAAAAAATAGCTAAAGAAATAAAGAAACTAAAAAAATATTAAATGATTAAAAGTAAATAAAGATTAATTTAAATGTAAAATTAAATAAAGTAAAGTAAAATAAATTTAATTTCTACTGGATGTAAAATGATTAAGGTTCAGAATTCATTAAGATTAATTTTAAAATTAACTATGTCAAATTTTTATACCCAAATAATTTAACTCATGAACATTTAGCAAAAAACATGTACTCATGAAAAATATATCAATAAAGCATTAAAAATAATAATCATATATATGATAAAAATTTTCTAATTAATAATAAATTATCAAACTATCAAATGTATCTCTAATAAAAAACTATAATTAATATCTAACAATTACTACTAACATTCAGGCTATGTTTGAATTGGTGAGATTGAGTGGAATAGAAGGAAATAGAGATAAGTTTCATTATTTGGTTGTGTTAAAAAAAGATGGAATGTGATGAGAATGTGTGAGATGAAATCCATCCTATCCCACTAGAAACCATCAATTTTCTCTCCCCCCCAATTGAGGGGTATGAGATGGAATCATATTTTTTATTATGAATTTCATCTCATTCCACATAAAATCATCAACTTCTCAAATAATAGAATAATAATTTTGTTCCATTCCATTCTAAAATATCCAAGTAATGGAATAGTGCTTTTATTCAATTCTATCTCGTCTCATCTCATCATATCTTATTCTATTCTATTTTATTCCATCAATTATTAAATATTCAAACATAACCCCAAATAACATAAGTAAATTAAAAAGTATGAGAAAAATATTATTGAACTTATCTTAAAATTTATTCATATAAATTAATTAAAAAAAATAGAATCAACAAATATTAAATTTTAAAATTAAATAAAAATAGTAAAACATAATAATACCAAAATAATTAATATTTTTATCGTTCTTTAATACAAAAAATTTAACAAAATATAATAAAATTAAAATTCAATAAAATTATCTTATTAAATTTTTTTAGTGATTCACACTGCACTGTCATCACGTCCCTTTTCTTCTTTCTCTGTTTGGCTTCCTCGTGCAACGTGCTCCATCATTTTTCTTCTCTCACCCATGTGGCACAGTGCAATGTCTCCAAACCGTGTTTCTCCAATGAGTAAACTCTCACTTTAGTCCCTGAAATTGTATGCACCGGTCACATTCGTCCTTGATTTTTAAAAACTATCAACTTAATCCTTGAAACATCAAAACGTCGGTCAGTTGGTCCCTGCATAAGTTTCCGTCAGTTAAATTTGACGGATATGCACGCGTGGCACGTTAAGCGCCAAGTTAGATATTGACGTGGCTTCCTATGTTGTCCAAAATGACGTAGTTTTGATTGTCCATAAAAAACAAAATTTTCAACCCTAAAACGATGTCGTTTTGGGCCAAAATTCTCAAGATCAACTTTCCCCAACCCTAAACCCTCATATGGCACAAGATCAACAGCAAGTTGAAGATCCAAATCACTTCAAAACCCAAATCGCTCCTAAGTCACAAGACCGATGATAACTTGAAGATCTAATCCAAAATATAGGAGGTACACCTCCATAATTGTTAGCATTACCAGAGGACATATGCTAAGCCACAAGATCATGTTCTGAAGATGCAGACACAAGCATGGACTGCTCAGTACTGTTTATTGGGAAGATTTTCAAATTAAATTCTTCATGTACTATTCTTTCTCCAGAGTGTAGAAGATCTGTCATCTTTGGAGCCATGATTAAAAGTTGCTTCTTTTGGGGTGCTTCTCAGTTTTGGGAAGCACAGTACTTTTCAGTGATACTATCTTCTGTTATTGAATGGGAGCTTAGACCTGATTTTGAGTTGAACATATTAGTTTAGTTTTAGCAATGGTGCTGCTCAGATGCTTCTCTGTGACACTTCTGCAGTGCTGTTTCTTGGCTTGCTTACTTTGCTTGTTTCTGGGTCTTAACAACTCACCTTCATCCTGTGACCTTCATGATTTATCAATCTTGAAGGAGTTTGCAAGCAACCTTACAAATGGTTCTATCATCACAGCATGGTCCAATGATGTTGTCTGCTGCAATTGGGTTGGAGTTGTCTATGATAATGTGACTGGTGGTGGTGGTGGAGCAGTTGCTAGTAGAATAGAGTAACTAGAACTTCATTTCAGATATGCAGAAGGTAACCTCATTTGCAGGGACTAATATGAATTAGTTGTTTATATGTTAGGGTCTTATGTGAATTAGTTGTGGCATGTCAGGGACTAATGTGAATTAGTTATCTATATGTTAGGGACTAATATGAAATACTTTGTTTTCAGGGCCTGATACCAACAATGCAAGAGGTGATATTTGGAGTGCCTCACAAGTTCTGTGTTTAGTATCTGTGGAGGAATTTCACTAATATGTGGGATTTGGGAACTTAAGGTTTAGGGAATTTGGGATTCGAACAAGAATTAGGAACTTGAACAAGAATTAGGAACTTAGAATTTGGGGAATTTGAGATTAGAACACGGATTGAGAACTTAGGGTTTGGGAAATAAAATGTCGTTGCAATAGGGGGAATCTGAAAAATTACCCTCCACCTCCAATACGACGTTGTTTCATTCTTGGGAGCTTTGTATTTTGGGACAAAAACGAAACTGCGTCGTTTTGGGAGAGGTAAGCCACGTCAACGTCCAACATGGCATTTAACGTGTCACGCGTGCATCTCCATCAATTTTAACTGACAGAAACTGATGTAGGGACTAACGTGACCGACATTTGGAGGTTTCAGGGATTAAGTTGATAGTTTTTAAAAGTTATGGACGAATGTGACCGGTGCATATAATTTTAGGGACTAAAGTGGATGTTTACTCTTCTCCAATTTGTTTCTTTTTTGTCTTGAACGCGTGCTATCCTATTTCTCTTCTTTTGTTACTGTGCACGGTGCTGTTCAATCCATTTCTTGCACTCTGTTTCCTTTTATTTTGTGCACGGCTGCCTCCCAATCTTCACGTCCTCATCTAGAAGACGCTGGCAGCATTACTTTTTAGAATTAGGTTTTTCTCTTCTTCTTTTTTATATTGTTTTCTTTTTCTTATTTGAGTTTTAATTTATTCTTTATAAACTCTAAAATTAAACACAAAAATTTATTTAAAAATACTTTAAAATAAATATAAATGTAGTTTAAAAATACCTATTAATTTTAATAATTTTTATTTTTATTTTAACATTTTAATCTAATAATAAAATATATAGAGAATATCTTCATACATTTATCATACCCCATAACTTACTTATTGTTGGTCTCTAGCAATTTTTATGTAAAAGAGATTATAGAAACTTAGAAAATAATAAAATAACTCATCAATTCACATTTTTCATATTCATAAATCAAAACAATTTTAGGAAGTCAATGACCATATCACAAGCAATCAACTTGTAGCATTCCACATAGTGTGTGTGTTCCAAACTATATCAATCTAAACAAAAGTCCTGACACATGCAACTTCAAGAATATCTCAAGCAAAAGGTTCAACTCCATAACTCACAGGTATAAAAGTATTTTGTATGAGTATTCTCTTTATGGAGTTGACAATGAGTGTACACACACTCTCATGGGAAATTAGGCAATTATGTACAAAGAACAAGCAAACATTGATCTTATGATAGGAACACTAACAAATGAGACTTTCACCACTCTTTCTAAAAGTTTACTTAGGATCAGAACGATCAATATAAAAAGTTATAACGTGACTTGGGTTTGAGGCTATATGAAAAAAATGAAAAGGATTAAAAAAGACTTCCAAATATATATAAAGGGAATCTTATTAAATATCTCAGTAGATTATACTTCTCACTTGATATACTATGCAACTTTTCAAATCATCAAATGATAATGCTTTTCTTTCTTCTTCCTCATCTTTTTTTTTTAACAATTTGACGAACAAACGCACGTCACTTTAGTATTTGTTACTAAGTGGCCTCAAACTCGAGGGGGGTGAATTGAGTTTATGAAATATTTTCGCAAATCTTTCGCAAAGCACTTGTTTATCAAATTTTCATTGAAGCTATTGTTTAATTGAAGTGAATAGATAAATGCGATCAAATGAACCACTTACAAATAAACAACCCAAGATAGAAAGTATTCAAGCAAAGCTAAATAACAAACTCAACTCAAGCATATATAGTTAAAGCACAAAGTAAAAAGATAGAGTTGAGAAGAACAAACGCAATGATTTATTCTGATTCAGCCACCCCTTGTGACCTACGTCCAGTCCTCAAGCAAACCACTCGAGATTTTTCACTAAACTTCAAGCTTGAATGGGTGCTTGAAAACCTTTACACAAAAGAGCACTCACCACACCTTGGGATACGTCACCCTTTGTGTTTGAGCCTCAACTTCAAGGGATACCTCACCCTTTTCACTAGAGGGATACCTCACCCCCTTTACAACCTTTGAAGGATGCCTCACCTTCAACAAGGGATACCTCACCCTTTACAATCTTTGAGAGATACCTTACTCTCTTTTCTCTAGAGGGATACCTCACCCCCTTTATAAAGAATCAAAGTGTTTACAAGATGAAACTCTCACAAGAGCAGATTACACAAATTGAAGCCCTATGATGCTCTTTAAGAATATCTCAAATATATACAAAAACAGAGCAAAAGAGATTTAAAGATGATTCTCGGATTAAAGTGATTGAATGATGTTTCTCAATTGTTGGTTAGCCACAAATGATGCCCCAAGAAGAGTATTTATAAGTTTTTAGATCAATAGAGCCGTTGGGGGCTTTTGTGGCATCATTAAATGCCAAGAAAATATAGTCGTTGGGCATGTCAGAATGCTGGTAATCGATTACAGGGTTTTGGTAATCGATTACATGGAAGATAGAACGCATTCTTGGCTTTCTAGGCTTGTGGTAATCGATTACATGACTTGTGTAATCGATTACACGCCCTCTGACTTTATGGTAATCGATTACAATATCTGTGTAATCGATTACATGAACCTTTGAACGTGTTCTTGTCTTTCTGGAAACATGATAATCGATTACCATCTTTGGTATAATCGATTACAGGTCCTCTGACTTTCTGGTAATGATTATATGGATGGTGTAATCGATTACAAGGCTTCTGTTTAGCTTGTAATTGATTACTAAACTTTGGTAATCGATTACAATAAACTTTAAACTCATTTTTCAAGCCTTAAAAAGGATCCATGCCATTTCTAACTTTAAGAAACTTGGATTGATTAATATTGGTATATGTTTAGTATGATCCAAGATTAAAAACCAACATCTTTTTAGAATATGAACTTTGAAAAACAAGTTGATTAAAAAACATCTTTAAAAATCATTTGAGATATAATTGAGACACCTTGAGAGCATTTCACATTGATGTTCTAAGACCTATATCTAATATACCTCTTTTGATCTTGGTCTTCTTCTTTTGGTTTTGGTCTTTTCCTTTGATCTTGGTTTTCATCATGACTTTGTTATCATCAAAAACTCATTTGATATGCTTCAAGACATAAGCATTCATAGTATTATTGTCATTTCTTCCTAACTTTGACCTTTTTTACGTTTTTTTATTAAATTTAAATGAAAGAAAATACAAATTTCACACTTAACATACACTTGGAAGTAAAAAGGGTAGAAAAATCAGTGTATAGACTATACTCCAATGTGGAGAGACATGAATGATGTAGGCATATGAAAAGAAAAAGGCTATATGTGTTTATTATCTCAAAGTTGGCTACTAGGGGTTAATGATGAAAATGGTTAGCTTGAAAGACTCAAACGTTAATCATAAGTTGATCTTCGTCATATCCCAAGTATATTCACCATCTTACCACAAACAATATGATGATGTTATCAAAAGAAGTGCCCAATTCAACATATCAATGAACGCTTACCACAATTTACTGTATTTATACACTCTCAATTCTCTCAAAAACTCACATGAATACTTAAGCAAAAGAGTTCCCTAGCTACATGTGTCAAACTACCATCTTACCATAAAGCTTGGATGAGTACATTAAAGGTTCTGTGAGTGCTTCAACAAAAATGATTATAATAGGTTTGGTAAATTCACGAAGATGGCTATGAATGAGAGTGAGTACACATGTAATAAAGATGCATGTATGATGCAAATTTTAAAAAAATTACACATAAAAATATGCCACAAAATTCTAACAAGCATTTTAAATACTGAATTTGCATTACCAACATCCCTAACTTAAAGAAACATTGTCCTCAATGTTTAAGACTCAAAATTGAATGAGGAGTAGCTAAAAATGTTAGAATACACCTGATGAGTGACGTGAGTAGCTTGCGAAACACCAAATATGATAACTTGAAATGACAAAATAAAACTAATCTACAAACAAAACAAACAAAATAACAGCAAACAAAAAGGAAAAGAAAGAAATAAAAGAAAACAAAAATAAAATAAAACAAATAAAGAAAAACATACTTGCGTGGTGTGGTCAAGCTTGATAGACCGGATCCATAAGTGGAATGTCTTCCACTTTCGGAACTTGCCTATCAATTAAGACTTTAAGGCATTGACCATTTACTTTAAAGATTCAACCATCCTTAAGATCCTCTATTTCTACCGCCCTATGTGCAAAAACATTCTTCACCACAAAAGGGTCAGTCCACATGGATTGAAGTTTTCCTAGATGCTTATGGAGTCTAGAATCATAAGAACACTCAATCATTAAGCTTAAATGTTTTTCTCTAAATATTTTTATCATGAAATGCTTTCATTTTAGCCTTATAGATTTTAGAGTTCTCATAAGCATCATTTCTCAACTCCTCTAACTCGGTCAACTGAAATTTTTGTAGCTTACCTACTTCTCTCAGGTCAAAATTGAAATGCTGAATGGCCTAATAAGCTTGATGCTCGAGCTCCATAGGTAAGTGAGAAGGCTTTCCAAAAACAAGCCTATAATGTGACATGCCTAAAGGAGTTTTGAAAGCTATATGATAGGCCCAAAGTGATTCTACTAGTCTCAAAGACCAATTTTTGCGATCCGGGTTGACTATTTTCTCTAAAATTTACTTAATCTCCCGATTTGCAAGTTCTACCTGTCCACTTGTCTAGAGGTGATATGTAGTAAAAATTTTATGTACCACTCCATATTTCTTCATCAAAGCCTCAAAAGAATGGTTGCAAAAATGTGTATCTTGGTCACTAATGATAGCACGTGGTGTACCAAATCGAGATAACACATTCTCTTTGAGAAATTTAATTACTGTCCTATTATCATTGTTCCTATAAGCTATTGCTTCCACCCATTCTGACACATAATCTACTGCCAGAATAATATATTGATATCCAAAAGAAGGAGGAAATGGTCCCATAAAATCAATATCCCAACTATTAAAAATTTCAATAACTAAAATTGGGTTTAAGGACATCATATTACGACGGGATATAACTCTTAACTTTTGACATTTTTCACATGAGCGACAATAATTGTTTGCATCCTTAAATAAGGAGGGCTAATAAAATTCACACTACAAAATTTTTACAGCAATTTTCTTCATTGAAAAGTGCCCCCCACAAACTTGGGAGTGACAAAATTCCAAGACGCTAACAATCTCTTCATCAGGGATGCAATGCCTTAAAATTTGGTTAGGGTAGTATTTGAAAAGAAACGAGTCATCTCAATAGAAATTACGTATCTCAACCATGAACTTTCTCATATCCTGAGCACTCTAGTCTCTTGGTATCTAACCTATAGCCAAATAATTGACAATATGAGCAAATCATAGTAAAGAAGTAACATAAAATAAATACTCATCAGGAAAATCATCTCTGATTAGCAGGTGGTTATAAGTGTCCTCAAATGGGGCCCTTGAGATATGGTCAACCACTACGTTCACCACTCATTTCTTGCCTTTAATGGTGATGTCAAATTCCTTCAAAAGTAAAATCCACCATATTCGTCGCACCTTAGCATCCTTCTTTATAAGAAAGTACTTAAGGGCTACGTGATGTGTGAAAATAATAATAGGAGAACCAATCAAGTAAGCATAAAACTTATCCAAAGTAAACACTACAACTAGCAACTCTTTTTCAGTGGTGAAATAATTCATCTAAGCAATATTTAGAGTTCTACTAGCATAATAAATGACAAAAGACTTCCCCTCCCTTCGCTGTCCAAGAACAACACCTACAACAAAATCACTAGCATCACACATGATCTCGAAAGGTAAAGTCTAATCAGATGGCTATATTATTGGTGCTGAGGTAAGCTTGCCAATTAGTATTTTAAAGGCCTCTTGACAAAGTTGTGTCCACTCAAATGAGGCATCTTTAGCTAAGAGGTTACATAATGGTCTAGATATAGTGGAAAATTTTTGTATGAACCTCATATAAAAACCCGCATGACCAAGAAATAATGTCACATCCTTTACCGTCATAGGTGTAGGCAATTTAGAGATTAATTTGATCTTATATTGATCAACCTCTAGCCCCTTAGATGAAATAATATGCCTTAAGACAATACTTGAAGGAACCATGAAGTAACATTTTTTCCAATTCAAAACCAAATCCTTCTCCTCACAACGAATCAACACCATCTCTAAATTCAATAAGCATTCATGAAAAGAAGATCCAAAAACAGTCAAGTTATCCATAAAAACTTCCATGCAATTTTCAACCATGTCACTAAAAATGCTCAACATGCAACATTGAAAAGTAGCAGATGCATTACACAATCCAAATGACGTTCTACGGTAGGCAAAAGTACCAAAAGGACAAGTGAAAGTGATTTTATCCTGGTCTTCTAATGCAATTTTAATTTGATAATAACCATAATAACCATCCAAAAAACAATAGAAAGGATGACCAACTACATACTCAAGAATTTGATCAATAAAAGAGAAAGGAAAATGGTCTTTCCAGGTGGCAATGTTCAACTTTCTGTAATCAATGCACATCCACCACCCAGTCACAAGTTTTGTAAGGACTAACTCTCCTAGGTCATTCTTAACTATGGAAACACCTGACTTTTTAGGAATAACTTGTGTAGGACTTACTCATTTACTATCAGCAATAGGATATATGATTCTTGTGTGTAATAGTTTTAACACTTCATTCTTCACCACTTTTTTTATATTGGGATTAAGCCTACGCTGGGGGTATCTTCGAGGGATAGTTCTTCCTCCAAATTAATTTTATGAGAACAAATCAGAGGACTAACACATTTTATATCAGTAATGCTCTAACCTAAAGTTGGCTTATGCTCACTTAGGGTCCGAATTAATTTCTCACTTTGAGACTTAGACAATTTAGATGATATAATAACAAGAAAAGTATCACATGGACCAAGGAAAACATGCTTTAAACCCTTAGGCAAAGGCTTCAATTCAACTTTTGGTACTTCCACACTTGAAGGAATTTGTTTTTCACCTTTCTCTGACAACTCTTCGAACTTTGGTTGTCATGCCCGAGTGCCATAATCCTAAGTTTTATAAAAAATAACACTAATATCAACTACATCAGATGGATTACTGATAGAATCAAACTCAGAATTAACAAAAAAAAAAAATACTCAAGAGGATCAAAATCATGAGTTGTAGAAACTCCCCTATCCATGAGTGAGTCAATCATGTATATCTAATGGCCCTCGTCATCATCTTCTGGCTGTTTTACAATATGGAAGATATTCACATCGAGAGTCATGTTTCCAAAAGATAGCTTCATAAGCTTATTCCTATAATTAATAAAAGCATTAGCAGTGGCAAGGAAATGTCAACCTAAAATCAAAGGAATTTTAGAAGTAGTATCAACAACAGAGCTAGTGTCGAGGATTAGGAAATCAACAGGATAATAAAATTTGTCAATTTGAATTAGAACATCCTCTATCACACCCCGAGGTACTCTGACTGAACGGTCAGCCAATTGCAATACCACAGTGGTTGATTTGAGTTCTCCCAACCCCAACTGCAAATAAATAAAATATGACATTAGATTTACGCTAGCTCCTAAATCTAGCAAAGTTTGCCCAAACTCATGATTTCCAATGCTGCATACAATGGCTGGACAACTAGGATCTTTGTACTTGGGAGGAATCCACTGCTCAATTAGAGCACTAAGTTGTTCTGTCAGGAACACTTTCTTCTTCACATAGTGCTTCCTCTTAACTGTACACAAATCCTTGAGAATTTTTACATAAGTAAGAACTTGTTTAATCACATGCAAAAGAGGAAGATTGATTTTTACCTGCCTTAGATTCTCAAGGATTTCATTGTTGGGATTCAGAATTCGCTTGCTTGATTTTAATACTTAAGGGAATGGAACCTTAGCAGGATTCTTTGTCACCTCAGATTCCTTGGGCAGCTCAGCATCACTACTATCCCGATTCTTGTCCACATCCTCTGAGTTGTTTGTTGTTAGGATGCGTAATGATGTATCACTTTGTGTCACAATGATATTCACATCCTCTTAACTTGTGCCATGTGTTGACCATGGGGTGCAGACTGAGCTTGAGAAGGGAACTTGCCTCGCTCATTCACATTCAAAGAGTTTATCAATTTAGACATTTGACTCTTTATCTCCTTGTTTTCTTCTACAACTTACGTAATCAACGATTCAAACTTTTGATTAGTCTTACCTTGTGCCTCAATAAAAGCATACAAAGTGTCTTCTAAATGACTAGAATATGAAGGTGCATGGTATGGTTGAAGATATGATCTAGGGGGTTGTGCAGGCAACTGATTTTCATACTTCTAACTAAAATCAAGGTGATTGCATCACCCTAGATTATAGGTATCAGAGAAAGGTGTAAAAGACTTCTTGTACATTCCTAAGGCATTACATTGTTCCACATACATCCCTTTCATCTCAGTAAATATGGGACAATCTTAGGCAAAATGTTCTACCCCGCCATACACAAAACATGGTCTAAAAGATTCTGTATGATTAGCCACATGTGTTGGTTTTAGGCCCTTAGTCTTTAACACCTCTAGCTCCCTAGTGAGCATATCAACCTTAGTCTTTAGGTTATCCTCTTCCCTAAGATAATAAATTCCACCACTATTTGGGTTTCCTGTAAGTCATGACTTATTTGTTGTGCTCTCAGTAGCACTAGGTCCAATCCAAGTGAGTTTTTTCAACAAGCTCATTAAGGTATTCTATAGCCTCATTAGGATCTTTCTATAAGAATTCACCGTTGCGCATCATCTCCACAAATTGGCGCTCTCTAGGTGTAAGTTCCTCATAAAAATAGCTCACTAAGTGTCAATTCTCATACTTATGGTGATGACACATACTCAGCAACTCCTTAAATTTCTCCCAAGATTGATATAAAGTCTCATTGTCCTTTTGTGCAAAGGTAGAGATTTACCTTTTTAAAGTGTTGGTCTTATGTTGGGGAAAGTTTTGTTAAAGAAGGCCTGAGTCATCTCATTTCATGACCCAATAGATCGTGGTCTCAGCGAGTATAGTCAACTCTTAACTTTATCCTTTAAAGAGAAAGGAAAGAACCTAAGTCTCACAACGTCATCGGTTGCATTTTGACTATAAAAAGTCATAACTACTTCCTCAAACTCCCCAATTTACAAATATGAATTTTTATTTTTTAAGCTATGAAAAGTAAGGAGTAATTGTATCATCCTTGTTTTAAAATTCAGTAGATTCGTATTAACTGAAAACATGATGTATAATGGTGTGGCTGTGCGTGTATGTTGCGACCAGGATCTCGGCGAAATAACAACTCACGGGATTTTAAAGAGGTAAAATTAGAGGCCACAAATTTTATTTAAATTTGAAAAAAATTGGAAAATCATTCTTAGGAAATAGTCTTTGAAAATCAGATCGGATTCGGGAGTCGGTTATAAATAAGGAAGAGTAAAAACTTAATCCCATAGCACTCCTAACACACCTGTCTTAATACGGTACTTTAAGTCAGTTGTGCAAAAATTTGATAATCTCAAGTATATTTATTTTACTTATCTTAGAAAACATGGTAACTATTTTTTTATTTTATCTTTTATTTTTAAAAAGAAAGAAAGAAAGAAAAGAAACAACAAAATTGTGAAAATTTAATTTTTGGCTTGACAGAATAAAAATTTTGCTCCTACGTATCTTCAGGTGCAGTGAGGAACTCAAAGTCACGTAGTTCTCTAGAAAATAAGTGTGAGCTAATTGATTTTAATTAAGAAAAAAGATTTTTGAAAATGAATTTTGTTTGAAAATAAAATTATTATTGCACAAAGTTCAAGTTAGCACCGGACTACTCAATAAACCCTTATAATCCAAACGACATTGAAAATAACATCCACTATTCAATTATCATTATTAGTCATTACATTAATTAAAAGATTTTTTTAATGAATTTCAATTTTTTTATTTTTTATTTTTATTTTTTTTTTAAATGTACAAGAACAAACATAAAGTTTCCATGAGCCAAGTAAATAAAAAAAAAACAAGATTCAATATAAGCATCACAAATCAAATAACTAAAAAACAACATTTTTATTTTTCTAACAATTTTCAGATTTTTTATTTTTATTTTTAGCTTCCTATTAATCATAAGACACAACATAAAACATACTATCAAAAAATAAACACTACTAAACAAGAATAAATCTAAAAAAAAAACAACTAAGCTCAAAACAGATATTTTTATTTTCATTTATAATTATTATTAGTTTTTTTTTACTTTTAAAAACTAACACCAAACCAAATTCTCTCTCCTATCATTATCACATACTTTGCTATTCAAACAAACCAACCCACGTAATGTGGGTTGGTTCCTTCGGCAGCCCAAAAGTTTCTTATTATTATTATTATTATTATTTTTCAAATAAACACACTTGAAAAACCCTCCAGAAGACAAAGCAAAGCAAAATGAGAGAACGAAAAAGAAGGAGGAAAAAGCTCCAACCTCTGGTCAAATTGGAGCCGTGGGGGAGGAAACCACGTTTGATGGTGGATCCGATTCGGGCTGGTCGTGGCGGTGCAGTCGGATCCGGAACGAGCGGGTGGAGCTGCCGGATCTGACGGGTTGGGCGACGACGGAGCTTCGAGAGGTGGTGCGTAGGAGGAACAACAAGGGTCACGAGTCGGGTCTGGTCGGTTCGGCTCACCGGACGGCGGAGCTAGGTGCAGTGGGTGCGAGTTCTGGGTCGGCCTCGGTTGTGCGGGTTGCGCAAAGGACGAGCTAGCTTCTCGGGTTGGTTTGGATTTGGCAGTGGGTGAGGTGAGTTTCGGTTTCTTCTTTTTTCTTTGGTTAGTTTGAGGTTGAAGGTGAAGGAGTTGTGGTGGTTGCAAGGTGGTTGTGAGATGAAGATGGAAGATGTTAAAGATGGTTGTAGGTGGTGGGTTGAAGATGGAAGAGGTTGAAGATGATGAATAGTAAAGTTGAAGATGAAGGTGGAGTTTGTGGGTTGAAGATGGAAGAGGTTGAAGATAATGAATAGTAAAGGTTGTGGGTTGAAAATGCAGATAGTGCCAATGAGGTCTCCCCCCAAAACGAAAATGCTCTCTGTTGTTGATATCTTTCTGCCCACCCCTCTGTAATATCCTTCCCCTCTTGTAAGCAGATGCCTTCTGCCACCCCCTCCCCATAAAATCAGCTTAGGTAGAATGGTTGGTTGATGCAGTGTAGATCAGCTTCCATTTCCATGTATATTCTTTAGACTTGTGACCCTTTCTACAACTTTTACCTCTGCAAATTTTCATTTTTGAACTTCTCGAGCCTTGTGTTTTTCTGGCTGCAGTGGAGATAACGTCTGCTAACGTAACAATATACTGCAACATCTCTTTCATTTTTTTTATGTAGCACGAAAATTAACATATTTTTCTATTATTTTATTTTATTTTTTATTTATATTTTTTTTTTGTGTTTTTACATACATTTTTTTTTTGAAAAATAAAAAGACAAAGCAATAAAATAAATGAACTAAAACACGGTTAGAAAATTTGAGCAAGATTGCGGACAATTATTTATTTTTTGTCATTTTTGACCCGAACAAAATTGAGTGTTCACAGTGTAAGGTGGAGGTAATCCTGAAGAGTTCTAGTGGATTGATCTTCATATTCACTCATTTGCTCAGAATTAGAAGTATCGAATAAGTGAATGGAAAAATTTGACTCTGACTCTCACACTGGTCTACAAGCAACTCGACCCAAGGTATATTTATATCTATTCATGCAAGGTAGAGAAAAATGTAACACTAAAAAAGAAAAAAATACTATAAAATAAAATAAAATAAAATAAAAATACACCAAGATAAAAAAAAAACGAAGTTATTATCAAAAATATTATAAAATAAAATAAAATAAAATAAAAATATACCAAGATAAAAAAAGAACGAAATTACTGTCTTTACAAATTGTTGAAACGAAAAATTTGATTAGTAATTCTTCTATCGTCTTCCTAACAATGACGCCAAAATTTGATTACGCCTAAATAATAACGCGCTTAATTGTAGACAATTTTGAGGTGTCGATTCCACATATAGACAAATTAAAAAAATAACTAAAGAAACAAAGAAATTAAAAAAAATATTAAATGATTAAAAGTAAATAAAGATTCATTTAAATGCAAAATTAAATAATGCAAAGTAAAACAGATTTAGTTTATATTAGATATAAGATGACTAAAGTTTATAATCTATCAAGAATAATTTTAACATTAAATATATTAAATTATTATACCTAAATAATTTAATTCATGAACATCTTAACAGCAAACACATGTTCACAAAAAATATATCAATAAACTATTAAAAATAATAATCACATATATGATAAAATTTTTATAATTAATAATAAATTATTAAATATATCCTTAATAAGAAACTATAATTAATATCCAATAACTATTATTAATATTCAAATAATACAAATAAATTATAAAATATAAAAAATATGACTAAATTTATTATAAAATTCATTCATATAATCTAATAAAAAAATAAAGTCAATAAATATTAAATTTTAAAATTAAATAAAAATAATTTAACATAATAATATTAAAATAATTAAAAATTTATCATTTCCTTAATATAAAATATTTAATAATACACAATAAAGTTAAAACTCAACAAAATTATCTTATTAAAATTCATCGTTGCTACGCACTGTATTGCCGTCACGTCCCTTTTCTTCTTTCTCTATTGGGCTTCCTCGCGCAGCGCGCTCCGTCACTTTTCTTGTCTCACCCGTGTGGCACAGTGCAATGTCTCCAAGCAGTGTTTCTCCAGTTTGTTTGTTTATGTCTTGAACGGCGTGCTGTCCTATTTCTCTTCTCTTGTTACTGTGCACGGCGCTGTTCAACCCGTTTCTTGCACTTTGTTTCTTTTTATTTTGTGCACGACAGCAATCTTCACGTTCCCATCTCTTTTTATAAGCTGCTGGCAGCGCAGTTTTTAAGAATTAGGTTATTTATTTCTTTACACTACTTTTTTTATTTAGGTTTTGAATCTTCTTTTAAATTTGATTAGACTTTCATTTATTTTTTATAAATTCTAAAATTAAACATAAAAATTATTTAAAAATATTTTTAAAAAATAGAAATTTAATTTAAAAATATATATTAATTTCAATAATTTTTATTTATATTTTAATATTTTTATTTAATAATAAAATATTTAAAAAATATTTTTATATACTCATCAAGTTATCATATATACTAAAATATATATTTAATTTTAATTAATATATAATTAACTTAATTAATTTATAATCAATTCAATTAATATATAATTAAATTTAAATATATATTTTAATATATAATATAATTTAATAAAAAATATATCAAAAAAATATAATAAAAATATATTCTTAACACTCTTATTGTTCTAAATTAATTAGACTACCTTAAACTGTCACGCGCCATCTTTTTTTTCAATTACACTAAAATTATTCCCAACCAAATATGTTACCCGTCCCCCATTCCCACGCCTGCGGTGGGTGCTGCTTGTTTTCTCACAGCACCTGCTGTCTTTTTTTTTCTCCATTTCCTCCTGCTTTCCTGTCATCTAATTAAGGGTGGCATATTTATTTGGGCCACATGCTTTTCTATGGAAAAAGATTGTCTTACAGGAATGTATTATTAATTATATTATTTTTAAAAAATGTAATTGAGTAATAGAAAAAAAAATATAATAAATAATATTAAATTAAATATAAAAATATATACTTTTTAATATTAGAATATAAAAATTATTGTTTTTCTTATTCAAGTGGGCCGAAGCTTTATGTAAGTTATTTTTTATTCTTTTATTTCTTTTTAATTTTGACCTTTCTTCTTTTTAGAGAAACTTTCTTTCTAATGAGAATAAGAAATACATATTATAGAGAATGAAAATCCTCTTTTCAATTGTTGCCAGTGAGAATTATAAATTACCTTGAATTTGTTTTGTCAATAAAAAAATTTTAAAATGACTTTCTATTGATGAGACTGTAATTTTTTTTAAGAAATTAATAAATTTGGTAAAACATATTAATAGTTTATTTTTTGAGAAAAATAATTTTTTTTCTCTCTCTATATATTATATTTCTCATTTCAAGTCTAGCATATGATCCAATGTTTAGATGATAGTATACATGAAATCAATTCAGAAAGTGTTTATTAGTAATTTTGCTATTTAGAGCATTTTTTACTTTTGAAAGATTCTTTTAACAATTTGTAAGTATTTTATAATTTGTGCAATGGGAGATTAATGCTTTGAAAAAATGTTACAACTATTGTATTTAATTGGTAGTTTATGTTATTGTTTTGTTACTTTTAAAAAAATGGTTGTATTTATAAGTTTGTAACAAAACGTAAAATCATTCTATATATAAAATAAACAAAATTACACAAAATATAAAATTAAAACTATATTATAAAAAATATATGATTAATAAAATAAATAATTAATTAAAAAAACATCGTGAAACTCACGGTGAGATATACTAGTAGAATAATAATTGTAACGTGTGAGTTGGGAACAATAATTGAATGTGGAAAAATGAAAACTTCAGCAGTCAAAAAAGCCACTCGATTATGGACGAGAATAATTGGACAATTTGAAAAGATACAAAAGAAAGATCAACCTGAAGTCCACTTTGACTGTCGTGTAAATTATAAAGTCACGGCAGCAGATAATCAATTCCTTTTATAAAATTTCCGGTATGTTTATCCATGTTTTAGATTGCTCTGAAGTAGATTTGAAAGGGTATATGAGATAGGTACATTATGATAATTTTTTTATTACGCAATAACAACAAAGTGTATCGAATCGAGAGAGTTGATATTTGAAAAGAGACTCTAACGTTCAAGTCAGATTGTACACAAGTAGAGTTTATGTAATGAATAATAAGTTATCTGAGAGGTAAATAAATTTGATATTTATAGAGGTTAGAGGGATACGCTCCTGTAATAGTTACAGGATGAGATACATTCCCTTGTTAGTTGTTGAGAATCCCTATATAATCGAAACATTGATATAGTGATCATGGGTAGTTACGGGTGCTATTATTTAGTGCGAACATGATTAGATCATGTTTGACAATAACAAATATTTTCAAGATTTATCTATTGCTCAGATCTTGTTGTAATGTCTTTGCTACCCAAAGTCGTGGTCCAATATGTATAGAGCCAGGGTCGTGTAAGCGAGTCAAGCTGAGGGTATCAACGGCGGACTGCGGCCTACTGCGGGTCAGGTCGATCCGTGGGATATGATTCCGTATCACGGTCTAGAATAGTTGTCTCCAAGTTGGTGCTTAGATGAGATAATTAAGTGTCAATGTACTAAGTTTGAAAAGAGCTCACGACACGTAGTGAACAAAGAGATCTGAGTTAATCAATGTCAGATCTTCATGATGTTTTTCAAAGGGCTGAGGTTCGTTGTGCATTTGTAGAATTCCTTCAGGGTTAACATGTAAGACTGGGATCCAAGGCGGATTGCTTAGCTTACATTGCCATTCCGTCGTCCGAGGTATAACTTTGATTGCCCCCATACATGGTTCATGGGGTCTTCATCCTCTCTTGCAGCTTTACTCTGCAGCTTGTAATAGTCTGAGTTTATTTGGGAAATTGTTACTTTGATTTTATTAGGAATTAAAGATCCCTTAAAAAAGGATACCAGTTTCATGTTAGTTCCCAACTGCCCGCTACTCTTGTGCCCAATCAAAGTGAAGGAGCATTAAAGTGTGACTTCAAATGTGCAATCAATTCATCTTTTTTGGGGCCAGTCAAAATGTTGCCCCCTTATAAATATGGAATGCTTGCATTGAGGCTGACATTCCTTTTGTTCTATGGTTTTGTTTGAGAATGTTCTATCTTTAGAGAGTGATTTCTCTCCCATTTTTTGTACGCATGCAGTGGGTTTTGCCCTCTACTGAAGCCATCTTCTAGTTTTTTCCAAAGTCTTCGAAGGTGTTTGCTTTTATTGCAAACGGTTCTTTCGGTGGAGGCTGTTCTTTCTCAGCGTAATGGTTTGGCAGGGACCAAGTAATCACTCTACGTGGGCTAGTCAACATGCATATAGGAAGCAGAAGCCTTTCTCTCTTGGTGTGCGTGGGATTCTACAACCTTTCTACATATGCCAGTGGAAACTTGTTGCTTCTTGTGTAGTTCTTGTGATTCTTGGATTTTTTGTGTACCGCAAATGCACAGGTTGCGAAAGTAATACAATGATGAGAAAGATTATTTCCATAGGGATAATGAATAATATCTAATGCCAAATATTAACTAATAACTTAATGAATTCTATTCAAGCACATATAAAATAGGAAGAGTGTGCGTAGCCAATGTAAAGATTAATAAGCAATAAACTAGGATTAAAAGATAATAATGAGAGCATAAAGATTCCTTCTTCATCTACTACTTTACTTAGCAACTTGCAACCTCTTTAATCAACAATGATGAATAGTTTTATTAGCTTAAGAAACTACATTAGCCAAAAGTCTATGTCTAGGTCATTTAACCCCATGTCATTTACCTAGCTCACTATGTATCCATGAGAACTAGAGCAAACTCCATGCATTAAAGTTGATTCTTAACAAATGTTATACATGTCCAATAGGCATATGTTTATCCTATTAACGAATTAATTCGCCCCACTATTAGAATGAAATTAAACATGCATCACCCACATCCATGATCTAAAATCTAGATTCCTATGTCTAGTTCAAAAGATTTTATCAAAACACAATAAATGTTGGCTAAATACCTATGAACATTAAGAGAAACATGGATGAACAAAACCAATCATCATTATAAACTTAAAAGGTTACAAAGTCACCAATATACATAGAAGGATCTAAAGGAATTCCTAAAAACATATTAGCTATCCATGGAACACGAAAATCTCAAGAGAGATTTCATGCCCATGACCTAAAGACAAAGAGATTAAAGAGAAAAGAGAGAAAACACTATAATGTGAACTTGGGATACTTGATCCTCCTTGGATGATGGTGGTTTCCTCTCCAAATCCCTTCAAAACTCTTCAAAATGATGGAAAAATTAGTGCTTGTTGCGTTCTCTACCTTCTCCCCCACCTAACTCCTCAAAATATCTAATGAAATAGTATTTATAGATAAAGCTCGCGAACTTATATTGCGGCATGACCATTGTTATGCCGCACCGTGGCGTGATTGTCTCTGTTTTTAATATGCGCAGCAAGCAGAGAGCAAGACGCTGGATGTGCTACACCTTGCGCCGCAGCGTGATAAGCTGGAATGCTTCCAAAGCTTCCTTCTCCAATGCTAGGCCTTGGCTTGTTTCATTTTATTAGTTTAGAGCCATTCATGCAATAAAGAAGTCACCAAATTAATTACAAGTTTACATTAACTTAATCCAACAAAGAATAGAAAGGATTGTAACAAGATTAGAAAGGAAGACATCAACATGAATTTGAATACAAAGTGAGGCAAAAGTCTTCCAATCATGCCTAAACGCAAGGACTAAGAAATCAATATACCACCAATATAGGGTGCAAATAATTATATTTTATGGAGTTATCACACCCCCAAACCTAGATTTTTTCTAGTCCTCGAGTAAAACAAAGTATGACTACACATGCATAGGCACAACATACTTCAACATGCATTTAGCAACAACAAATGGGTTCCAACATTAGTTATTTCAAAACTAGCATGTGATGATTGCATATAGCCTCAAAGAATGCTTATGCCTCAATCTAATTTACACATACATAATCCTGATTATGCTGACAATCAAAGCTTCCTAGCATGTATAACAAATTTCCTACGATCAAGCAAACAAGACTTCATCAATTCAAATCACACTCATTCGGATAAGTTTATGAGCATTCACATGGAAATTAATCAAAAAATCCAAAAGATTGTAATTCAACTTTCTCTCCACTAATGTAAATCATACACAACTGAGGATCAAAAGGAACCTAACAGCTTGTAATGAAGGCCATGGTTAGCGGCTAAAGAACAAATGGGAAATGATAACAAACAAACATTGAGAAACATAAATAGACTCTTTAGAACCACTCTTTCATTTGTTTTGTCTTTTGGATTTTGGTTTTGGATTTTTCTTTTCTTTTCCCATTCTTTTTCTTTTTTTTCTTTTCCTTAACCAATTTCTTTCACAACATATGGTTCCTTCAAACCACTTCTATACTGAAACAAGCACTCATACCCTTCAATCACAGAACTCAAGTCAAGAAATATCATATCATGCACTCAACAAGCATTGATGGCAGGAGAAAGATGCAATATTTTCACATGCATTAGAATGGTTACATGGGGTTAGGAAAGTGAAGGTGATGAAGAACATATAAGGCCAAACAATTAAAAAGCTTCAAAGGGGACCTATGGATATCATCATGTAAGGATAAGCTTGAAAGGCTCAATTGGTCTAAATAAAGTCCTAATCATTTCCTCCATCATACAATCTAGGATTTCGCTTCAAGAGAGTTGTAAAACAATTTCAAAGATAAAAGAAGTCATTCATATGTATAACCTATAAACATTCTCTAAACAAGCACTCAAATCATTTCCAAAGCTAAACAAACATGCAAGTGAGAAATTCATCATGCATAAAAAGAATCAAAATTGTTTCAGCGTGCATCCAGGATCATATATGGATTCACAGAAAACATGAGGCAGATTTGCATCCATATTCATCATTGGGCAACCACAACAATATTATGCAGCAAAAACAAAGCATTAATATAATAGTCAGCTATCAAAAGATCAGTACTAGATTCATAACATAAGTAATTAGATAAAAACAGTTAGACACCCCCCAAACTTGAGGGAAACAGTGTCCTCCCTGTACAAAATACAGAAAAAGTAGTCAAAATAACAGAAAGATGCTTTGTATGCATCATAACTACACATCATCCTCATCAGTGGCAGTTTCCTCCTCCTCATCATCGCCCTCCTCAGTAGCAGCCATTAGCACATCATCTATGTCATTAATTGGATTCAACTGCTACTATGAAGGTCCAACATAATTGCGAGGAGGGAAGTGCGGGATGAGGAAGTCATTAGTAGAAATCTGTAGGCAATCCACTAGTCACTTAATGGTCTCTACATTGTATGCTTCCATGGTAGCCAGGCGTGCAATATCAAAGTGCAAGTCATCATCTAGGGGAGTGTGGGCCGCCCTGGGCTCACTCCTATTCTGTCGTTGCCTAGCCTGTGCTGCGGTCAGAGCTTCTTTCAGACTCTGAAGAATTCTGTTATTAAGAGGTTGTTTAACATCAACTAGCTCCTCGTGAGGGCCCCACTGTGCTTGATATCGGCTGCAAAGCATGTGGATGAGAAAATAGAAGAAAAGGCTCTTGGACTCCTTTATTGACTTCTTAATCTATTGGTAGATGATATGGGCAACATCAATGGATCGGTGCTCAAGAATGAAATAAATCATGATGGCCTGATCTCTAGTCACTTTAGGCATATTAGCAGAAAGGATGATCCAGGTGCTAATAAAGTAATACCACACGCGAGCCTCTGAAGTCAAGCAGGAACAGGAGAAGTACCTTTGCCACTGATCCTGAACACCAAGGGTCCACATCACAGATTGTGCCTGCGGGGTGCAGATTCGCGTAGTGACAACATCAAAGTCAATTCCTTCCTCCGACCCCACTTGGAGGAAATTAGTGTATTCACACATTTCTGCTGGGGCAGATAAGCCCAAGGTTGCTCTAATGTTCTCAACAGAGAATGAGATCTGGTAGCCGCGCACTGTGACTTTCGAAGTCTGGGGGTCAGAAAATGCAGCATTTGCATAGAATTTACGAACAATATGTAGAATGATAGACACTGGTTGTTTGACAAATGTCTTCCATTTGTAGTGTTGTATGGTCCATTCGAACTCTTAGTGAATAGCCTTCTTGAAGCTAAACCCCATCTCAGAAATTAAGGCTTGGAGACCAGTTTGAAATATCTTTCCTGGGCAACTGCTGAAATGAATTTCCTTCTATCAAACTCCGCATGGGGAGAAGATTCCCTACAACGCTAGTTGTTCTCACCCTTTCGACATTTCAGAGGCATGGTGGTAGCAGGATTAAAGTACTTGGTTCTTTCAAAAAGAGACCCACAGTGAAAACAAAGAAATATGTGAACAAAAATGCAAAGCATTTAAATTAAATTCAAAGCATGGTGGCACATGTAAAGCATGGTAAAAAGAGCAAAAAGTAAAACCCCCAAGGCAAAAAGAGGAACAAGATTAAAAGCATGAAAGAACAAATAAATAAGAAGGGGAACGCCGCGGTGTACATCTGGTGCGCCGCGGCACTCAAACTAACCCAAGAACGTCGCGGCGCCAATAAGGCATGCTGCGACGCACATGAACTTTCTGAACAGAAATTCACGCACTCAACAATGTTGACCCCCAGAGTATTTTAAGCCCACAGAATATAAACAAAAAGCAACCCAAAATGTTCATGATCTCACAGAAATCAACCCAAGCAAACTTCTAAAGGAGGGGGAAAAAATTAGATTTAATGGAAAATAGGTTGCAAAATAAAATAGAGTACGTGAGATTATAGGTTACCTGGAGAGAAAATGGGGGTAGGGATTTGAAGAAAATGTAGAAAACCAAAAATGAAGGAAAGAGTAAATATGTGAGAAAAGGAAGAACAACTAGAAAAAGCAAAAATACACAAACCATATTTCCCATTTTATTTAAACAATGAGCCTCATGCCGCGACATATAGCTTTCTACGCCGCGGCGCAAGTGCTAGTGAAACACACGTTTCATTTTTTATCATTTGGTGCGCCGCGACGTGATGCTCGCAGCCTACTTACCCTAATAACTTGTGAACAAAATGTCGCAACGGTAAGCTCTCAGGCTTGAGACCCTAATAAGACAGAACCGAGAATACCGCGGCATAAGCTTGGTGCGTCACGGATTGAGAAGCTAACCTACAAAAGTCTGCAGCAAAATGTGTTTGGCAGCTACCGCTGCTACCCAAAAGTCTCCACCATCTGTAAAAATAGTCCAACTAGTTAAAACATTACATGTATAACCAAATTAATATGAAACATCAAAATCAAAGTTTCCAAACAACTCAAAATGAAAGAATTAAGAATATGGGTAGATCATTCTAAAAAAAGAGAGCCTTTTTTATAGTCCCGACAGGACTTTCTCTGACTTTTCATGTTGGGGTTGCTAATGTGACAGAGGTTTTCCCCCTATCAAATTCTCTTCCCAAGTAAGGCTTCAGGCGCTGGCTATTGACCTTAAAGGATGATTTGCCATCTAGATCCGCAACCTCAACCGCCCCATGGAGAAACACATTTACTACTTGGAACGAACTTGACCATCTAGATTTAAGCTTTCCAAGAAAGAGCTTGAGCCTGGAGTTGTAGAAGAGGACTTGTTGGCCTTGCTCAAATGTCTTTTGCACAATCTTTTTATCATGACATCCCTTCACCTTCTCTTTGTACAGTTTTGCATTCTCATAGGCTTGGAGCCTAAATTCATCAAGTTCATTGAGCTGCAATAATCTTTTATCACTGACAGCTTACAAATCCAAATTCACTTGCTTTATTGCCCAATAAGGATGATGCTCTAACTCGACAGTTAAATGACAAGCTTTTCCAAACACAAGCTTATATGGGGATATACCAATGAGGTTTTTATAAGTAGTTTTGTACACCCATAGTGCATCATAAGGCCATCTTGACCAATCTTTGTAGGACTGGCACACAGTCTTCTCAAGTATGCGATTGATTTCCTGATTAGATACCTCCGCTTGTCCACTTGTCTGTGGGTGGTAAGCGGTGGCAATTTGGTAAGTCACCCTATATTTGGCAAGGAGAGCCTCAAAATACTTATTGCAGAAGTGTGACCCTCTATCACTGATAATGGCTCGAGGAGTACCAAAACCGGTGAAGATTTATTTCTTCATGAAGTTTATTACTACCTTAGAGTCATTGGTAGAAAATACACTTGCTGCCACCCATTTAGACAAGTAGTCCACTGCCACAAGGATATACAAATTTCTATAGGAGGGAATGAAAGGGCCCATGAAGTCAATGCCCCAAACATCGTAGATTTCAACTTCAAGAATGAAATTGAGGGGCATCTCATTTCTTCTTGATATATTCCCTGATTTCTGACATCTTTCACATTTGCTAATATAGAAGTATGTATTCTTGAAGAGAGATGGCCAATACAAGCTAGATTGGAGCACCTTTGTTGCTATTCTATCACCACTATAATGACCTCCATAAGAGGCAGCATGACATTGATTCAAAATTTGCTCAACTTCCTCCAAAGGTACACACATTCTCAACATATGATCAGGGCATTGTTTAAATAAGAAAGGCTCATCCCAAAGATAGTGCCTGCTATTGTGCAAGAACTTCTTCCTTTGGTGAGAGGTGAAATCTGGAGGCATCACACCACCTACTAAGTAGTTCACAATGTCAACATACTAAGGGTCTGGTTGAGCTACAACAACAAAGAGTTGCTCATCAGGAAATGTCTATCTGATTGTGATTAGTTTAGCTTGATATTCCTCACTTTTTAATCTAGAAAGGTGGTCAGCAACTTGGTTCTCAACCCCTTTCTTGTCACGAATTTCCAAGTCAAATTCTTGTAATAGTAAAACTCACTAAATCAATCACGGTTTTGCATCCTTCTTGGCCACCAGGTATTTAATCATGGAGTGATCAGTGTAGACTATCACCTTAGCACCCGCTAAATATACTCAAAACTTGTCGAATGCAAAAACAACCGCCAGAAGTTCCTTTTCTGTTGTGGTGTAGTTCAGTTGTGCATCATTAAGAGTTTTGCTTACATAGTATATGGAGCAAAACACCTTATCTTTCCTTTACCCCAAAACTGCCCCAACAACATAATCACTGGCATCACACATTAGTTCAAATGGCAACTCCCAATCCGGGGTGGTAATCACTGGAGTTAATACAAGTCTCTTTTTCAATTCCATAAACACGTCATGGCAAGATTTATCAAAGTTAAATTAGACGTCCTTTTCCAATAAGTTGCAAAGAGGCTTAGAAATCTTAGAGAAATCCTTTATGAATCTCCGGTAGAAACTGGCATGCCCCATGAAACTTTTGACTCTCTTCACTGAGATTAGTGGTGGAAGTTTATTAATCACCTCTATTTTTGCTCTATCTACCTCCATCCCTT
Organism: Ormosia emarginata; assembly: GCA_029884605.1. Lineage (NCBI taxonomy): Eukaryota > Viridiplantae > Streptophyta > Magnoliopsida > Fabales > Fabaceae > Ormosia > Ormosia emarginata. The sequence continues at coordinate 13,940,032 of JAQQTP010000072.1, forward strand.
TGCGTGATACTCTATGTCCAAGAACTATGCCTTCTTGGATCATGAAGTGACATTTTTCCCAGTTAAGCACCAAATTGGTCTCTTCATATCTTTGCAGAACCAAAGCCAAGTTATTCGACAATCATCAAAGGAATCACCAAAAACTGAGAAGTCATCCATGAAGACCCCCAAGAACTTCTCTACCATATCTATAAAGATTGCCATCATGCATCTCTAGAAAGTTACAGGCGCATTACACAAACCAAATGGCATCCTCATAAAAGCATATGTACTATAGGGTCAAGTAAATGTTGTTTTCTCTTTATCATCAGGGGCTATAGCAATCCATAGCAATCTGATTGTACCCCGAGTACCCATCCAGAAAATAGTAAAAATCATGCCCTGCCAACTTGTCCAGCATCTGATTAATGAATGATAGAGGGAAATGATCATTTCTGGTTGTGGTGTTCAACTTCCTATAGTCCATGCAAATACGCCACCCCGTGACTATTCTAGTAGGAATTAAGTCATTATTTTCATTAGCAACAACTATTATTCCCCTCTTTTTAGGCACACATTGGACATGGCTCACCCATGTACTATCTGAAATTGGGTATATGATGCCCCCGTTCAACCACTTGATGATCTTCTTTTTCACCACCTCCTTCATAATAGGGTTTAGACGCCTTTGGTACTCAATGATTGGTTTGACATTGTCTTCCAGCAGAATTTTATGCATGTATATAGTAGGACTAATGCCTTTAATATCTGCAATAGTCCATCCCAGCGCCTTCTTATACTGCCTCAGCACTCTCAACAACTTGGACTCTAGCTCTTCTAATAATAGTGAGGAAATGATGACTGTCAATGTGGATGATTCTCCTAAGTATGAATATTTCAAATGATCAGGCAATAGTTTGAGTTCCAACTTGGGTGGAGAGATGATGGAAGGTTGCAGAATAGGCTTATCAGAGGAGATCTGCAACGACTCAAAGCTTGGTTTCCTGTAAAACTTAGCAGGAGAATTAAGCAGTTTAATACATTCCCTAAGAGCTTCTTTATCTACATGCTCATCATGAGATGTCAAAGTTAAAGCAAGGGAATCATCAGGAAAATTAGCATGAAGTGCAACATTTACTACCTGATTAATCATACCAATATAGGAACATTCTTCTTAATTATTAGGGAATTTCATGGCCTTATAAATGTTAAAAGTTACTTTTTCATCATTCACTTGCATGGTAAGCTCACCTTTTTGCACATCTATAATGGTCTTACCGGTTACTAAGAAAGGCGTTCCTAGAATTAATGGCACATTGCGGTCCTCCTCCATATCAAGGATGACAAAGTCAGTAGGAAAAATGAGCTTGTCCACCTTTACCAAAACATCCTCAATGACCCATTTCGGATATATGAGAGTCCTATCAGCTAATTGCAAGGTCATAGAGGTTGGCTTCACTTCACCCAATTCTAACCATTGGAAGATTGAAAGAGGCATCAAGTTAATGCTCGCCCCTAAATCACACAGAGCTTTACCATTGAATTGACTCCCAATTATGCATGGTATGGTAAAACTTCCCGGATCTTTCAACTTTAGGGGTAGCTTATTCTGCAAGATGACAGTGTATTCCTTTGTGAGTGTCACTGTTTCATAGTTCCCCAATCTTCTCTTCTTGGATAGAATGTCTTTCATGAACTTCACGTAACTTGACATTTGTTCTAATGCCTCTACAAATAGAATGTTTATGTGAAGCTTCCTAAAGACTTACAAAAACTTCTGGAATTAGGCATCCAGCTTTTGTTTAGCCAATCTGTTGGGGAAAGGTAGAGGTAATGTATGAGGTTTTTCATCCTTCTTCTTTTCTTCATCCTTATTTTTTTCAATCACCTTGCTCCCTCGGTCCTCTTTGTAAACAATCTTCTCATCTTGTGTCACCTCTGTATCATCTACAAGTAGTTTGGTCTCAGGATTTCCTTCTATGTCTTTTCTACTTATAAGGGTAATATCATTGCAGGATGATGCATCCTTGGGATCACCTCTTGGATTGCTGACTGTGTCGCTTGGAAAAGTCCCCGGGGTTCTACTATTTATAGCATTCGCTAACTGTCCCATTTGGGTGTCCAGTGCTCTTATTGAAGCTATTTGGCTTTGAATCATGGCATCGTTCTTGGCCAAATGAGCACCTATCTTTGACATATAAGAATCGGACTTGACCACGAACTGCATGAACATGTCTTCAAGAGATGGTTTCTTGTCTTGCATAGGAGGTCTTAACTGTGAAGAAAAACTAGAAGGATAAGGTTGTCTTTCATTACCAGCCGATGAAGATGATGCACCTTGATTGTTTTTCCATAAAGAGTTTAGATGATTTCTCCACCCAGGGTTATACTGATGCGAATAAGGATTGTTTTGTAGTAGCCGATAGTTCCCAGCATATTGTATATTCTTCAAGGTGGAAGGACACTTATCAGTTGCATGATTATTGCCACATTAATCACAAAGCACAAAAGGGCTCAAATAAGGACTTGCTCCCAAGCTATCCAACTTATTAGCAATTGTAGCCACTTGGGCAGAAAGTGATATAATTACATCTATATCATGCACTCCAGCTACCTTCTTTGGAGTATTTCTTGTGGAAGTCCACCGGTAGCTATTTGCGACCAATTCTTCAAGCAGTTGGAATGCCTCATCAAAGGGTTTGCCAAGCAGTGAACCACCTGCAGCTGCATCCATAATTGGATGGTGGTGAGGTAATAACCCTTTATGGAAGGAATATAGTTGGTGCCAAGGAGGAATTTCATGATGAGGGCACCTTCTCAAAAGATCCTTATATCTCTCCCATACTTCATACAAAGTTTTAGAATCAACTTGAGTGAATGAAGTAATGTCATTCACCATCTCCGTAGTCTTGGCAGGTGGAAAATATTTGTTCAGAAATTTGCCTCATACATCACTCCAAGCACTTATGGATCTTGCTGGTAGAGATTGTAACCAACTCTTGGCTCTTTCTCTGAGAGAAAAAGGAAAGAGTCTCAGTCGAATGACGCCTTCAGAGACTCCATTATGCTTGAATGTGTCACAAATCTCCAGAAAATTTGACAAGTGGCCATTTGGATCTTCACTAGGCAAACCACTAAATTGCACAGAAGTTTGGATCATTTGAATGATGGCTGGTTTAATTTCAAAATTATTGGCTCATATGGGAGGCCGCCTTATGCTTGATTATAGATTACCCATTTGAGGAGTTACAAACTCCCTCAAGGGCCTCGTATGATCATTGTTACCATCCATGGTATTTGTACCTAAAACAACGAAAGAATGAAACTTGAATTAAAATGAGCTTAAAGAAAACTTGAATTAAAACTAATTAAACTCATTATCAATATTGGCAAAAATCATAAATTAGTCGTTATCTCTGGCAACGGCGCCAAAAACTTTAGACCTTTTGTGTATCGCAAATGTACGGGTCGCGAAAGTAATACAATGATGAGAAAGATTATTTCCACAAGAATAATGAATAATATCTAATGCCAAATATTAACCAATAGCTTAATGAATTCTATTCAAGCACATATAAAATGGGAAAAGTGTGCATAGCCAATGTAAAGACGAAAAAGTAATAAACTAGGATTAAAAGACAGTAATGAGAGCATAGAGACTCATTCTTCATCTACTACTTTACTTAGCAACTTGCAACCTCTTTAAGCAACAATGATGAATAGTTTTATTAGCTTAAGAAATTACATTAGCCAAAAGCCTATGTCTAGGTCATTTAACCATATGTCATTTACCTAGCTCACTATGTGTCCATGAGAACTAGAGCAAACTCCATGCATTAAGGTTGATTCTTAACAAATGCTTGATTGGGGTGAAATCCGCAAGTGTACGGTTTCGTCGTCAAGTAATAAAAAGATCGAATCCACAGGGACTATGTCTATGAATACTAATTAATTAATTAATTCAATTAAATTAAACAAAAGGGATGTAATTGTGGAGTGATAAGAACGTAGTAACCAAACAATAAAAATTAAAATGCAAGGTTGAGAATAAAAATAACAAATTGTTGAGAAAAGATTTCAGATTTAAGAAAGCTTCCAGGATTGGGGTTAACCACAATGATACAAGACTCCTAATTGACAATCCTCTTATTAACACTTGAAATTCAATTGAAGGTGAATTACCCCAAATTAGTTAATGTTCCCTTTCAAGATACAAGAACCGTGCCCAATTAAACCAATTCTACTACTCGTGGTAATTGAATCTAAATTGAACCCATTACGCTTTTTGGTAATTCATTAATCCTCGAAAGGCTAAACCTACTCTCGTGATTTAAACCTTAAGTTCAATTCTTATAGTTCCAACACCTAGGTTCACCTTTCAGTACGTCCCTAGATATCTATGAGATGCAAATAAGTGGCCAGCAAATTCACATGAATAATCGCAATAAGGATTGAATCAACAACATTCAAGATTAATAAAAGGGGTAAAGAATATCAATTAATCATCATCAATGTATCAAAGGGCATTGCCCAATCCTAGAAACAAAAGGAACTACTCAGACATGGAGAAGAAGAAACCAGAAATCATGTTCTAGAACATCCAAACCCGTAATCCAAGAGAGAAAAGAGGAAGATGAAGATCAAGAGCCTCCAATGTGCCTTCCCCAAAACCAAATTCGAACCCTAATGCTGTCTTCAGAAAATCTATAAATACCCCATGGGTTAAAACTGGTTCAAGCCCATTAGAAAAGAGAAAAACGGACTTAAAAATCTGACACGCACATCGAACCACGGCCGTGGTGGGTACCACGGCCAGGCCGTGGTTGTCTCTGTTTAACAACCATAGTCGTGTTTCAGACCACGGCCAGGGTGTGGTTCAGACCACGGCCAGGCCGTGGTCCAGACCATGGCCAGGGTGTGATTGACTCTGAACTCTCCTTTTTTACTTTTTCATGCAGTTGTTCGATCCATGGCCGTGGTGAAGTCCACGGGCAGGCCGTGGTTCCCTCTGGAGTGAGCTTTTTGTCCCAAAATGCTACCCTTTAAGCTCCAACTTCAATTGTGCAAGCTTTTCATCCATTTCAAGGCCAATTAAGCACCAATCCTGCACAATAACACCAAAAACACCGCAGTTATCCGAACTAAAGGGAAAAACAAATAAAAAGGGAAATTAAAATGCCTAGAATGTATAAAAATGCATGCAAACACAAGAACAAAATATGATGTTGTTTCACACACATCAAATACCCCCAAGCTTAAGATTTTGCTTGTCCCCAAGCAATAACTAAGACCAAACCAAGAAATGGGATTATGAGACAATAATGAATGAGGAACCCGAGAAAATATCCAACCAAGCAATAGGCAAAGACAAACCAAGAATTAGAGAGGTAATCAAAATCAAGTCCAATTAGAGGCTAAAGTTCTCAAAAATCATGCTCCTCACTAAATTAGGATCATTCCACTAACTACACTCAAAGTGTTTAAGGATGAAGACAATGCGCTCAATATTCCTCAAAGAAAATGCACTTCCATAAGCTTGATAAGAAACCAAATTTCCACTAATAATCAGCATGAATGCAAGAATCAAAAGGTCTTTCAAGGGATATAATGAGGCCATGGGAATGATGTCAGGAAGGATAAAGAAAGGAGGGTATGCACAAAGGGCTAACAACATTTTCAACAAGCACAAGAAACCCAATAGAACATACATGGAGCAAAGACAGTTTTCAATCAAGGCATAATTCCACATTTTCTCCCTTTCTTTTCAAGCTTTCATCTCAAGCTTTTCTTTTATTTTGTTTTCCCTTTTTCCTCATTTTCAAAACACATGATTCCCAATACAACATTCAAACTCAGATTGCTCCATTCAATATTCTAAATGATCACCGACAATGTATCATCATAGGCATCAAAAAAACAATTATACAATAGGCTCAAAATGGGCAACTAGAGGATGAAAGTGTAACAAATTCAGAAGGCCAGAAAAATACCTAAGATGCCTTAATCACATTCAAGCATGCAAACCAAGATTTCGCCTCAAAATGGTTTCAAATCAAGTTCTAGAACACAAAATCAATGAGGAATGACCACTCAACACAAAGAATGGGATGAAAAATCATATAGTGAATAAATCCCATACAGGCTCAAAACTCACTTTTAGAGGTTCAAAAATCAATGAGAAGCACAAATTCGAGAGAACATATGCTAATTATCAACTATCAAGAAATCACCTCCACTATCAATTAAAGACAATGCACCGTTGCCTACCACAAGAATCAATAAATTGGGTTCCAAATCAATTATCATCTCAAAATCCCCAAAAGAGAGGGGACAAGGTTCAACCAAAAAGCGAGAAATATAAGATGGTGTGAAAATGCAACAAGAAAATGCAATGCAAAATGAGATATGGGAATGCATGATAATGAAGATAAAAATAAAAATGAAAAATAAATACCCCCAAGCTTAGACCTTACATTGTCCCCAATGTAAAAAAATCTAAAACTATGGAAGGAATAAATGAAAAGAACTCACTGTGGTGGTGGAAAAAGGAGATGTGTAGCCATGAACTCGAACATCCGGTCTAAAACTCTTTTTTTTTTTTTTGTGACTCGATAGCTATATACATCCCCCTACAAAGGCTCCGAACTCGGGGAGGCACCAAAGCCGACTCAACAATAGCTAACTAAGAAACAAAAATTAAAAAATGTTAATCAATAAAAATAAGAAAATAAAGGAAAAGAGATAGAATGTTGGGTTGCCTCCCAAGAAGCGCTAAGTTATAGTCATTAGCTTGGTTGTGAGTTTGTTCTATGCTTAGGTGATGTCAATAGAGTGGTACTCGGTCCCCACTCCATCTTCATAGTGTTGCACTCTCGGCCGTTTATCGAAATGTCTTCGGCCTTCTATCTTCACCTCAAGCACACTATAGGATAAGACTCGAACAATCTCATATGGCCCGGACCATTTCGACCACAACTTACCAGACGAAACGTAGAAGCGAGTTATCAACAAGAACTTTATCCCCTGGTTTAAATTCACGCTTCTTGACACATTTGTCATCCCGCTTCTTTGGTCCTTTCGTGGGGCTTGACCTTCTCGAACTTGGAAGCAACCTTGGGCAAGGTCTCCTCTAATACAAAGCATGAGTCACAGATTCTGCATACACGAAAGTACAACTCGTCCACATCATCGGTAGCATCTATGCGATTACATGAATTAGAGGAATTAAGATTTTTTTCAGAATTGAAAACATTAAAAACTACTTCCTCATTATTCAATCGCAAAGTCAATTTCCCTTCGTGGACATCAATAATTGCCCTTCCCGGTGGCGAGGAATGGTCGCCCAGTATGAGCGGCATTTTAGCATCCGCTTCCATGCCAAGCACAACAAAATCAACGGGTAAAAAAAAACTTACCCACTCGATAGGAACATCCTCCAAGATGCCTACGGGGTACTTGACGGACCGATCCGCCAACTGAAGTGAAATAGT